>JAREYC010000018.1:330000-1530000 GCA_030015325.1 Cryptoblepharus egeriae | reverse complement strand
AGTCTTTCAGACCACCTGAGAAAATGGGCTGTGCCACCATGACTCAGTTTAAGAGGTACCAGAGGCACTGGGTGACTGGCATCAAGGCTATGGGGCCCACCCAAACTCTAGCCTCTTGATGGAGCCTAGGTAAGCGGACCAGCCCCACCTAGGTAGAACTGGCAAACAGAAGTTACTCAGAGACCACCTCATGGCAGGCTTGCCCTTAGGTAAGGGGGAGAACCCTGGAGATCCTGTAATATGTCATGCAAGTCTCTAGTCAGCAGTGGGCTCCAACAGGTTCACACCTACTCTACAGAACCGGTTGTTAACAAGAGATAGAACAAATAAAGTTTAAAAATCTTTAGTGCTGGTCCTGACCTTTAAAGCCGTAAACAGTTCGGGTCCAGGGTATCTGAGGGACCGCCTTCTTCTGTACAATCCGACCTGTCACCTAAGGTCATCTGAGGGGGCCCTACTGACTGTGCCACCACTTAAGAGATGTGAGAGGTGTGGCGGCCAGAGATAGGGCCTTCTCGGTGGTGGCACCCCAGCTTTGGAACTCCCTCCCCTTTGAACTGAGAAATGCTCCCTCAATACAGAGCTTAAGGCGGAGCCTTAAAACCTATTTTAAAAAAGCATTTTAAATGGGGCAGAGGTGGGGGGACAGTTGTTTTTATTGTTTTTACTGTTTTTATACAGTATTTAAAATATTTTTTATACAGTATTTAAAATGTTTTTATACAGTATTTAAAATATTTTAAAACAAATATTTTTAATCTGCATGTTTTTATTCAATTTAATTGTTTTTTAATTATATTTTAATGGTGTTTTAATCTTTATGATCTATTTTAATGATGTTTTATTCCCTGATTTCAGCGGCCTTGAGCTCCCCCTTGCAGGGGAGTAAAGGCGGGATATAAATTAATAAAATAAATAAATAAAAATAGCCACTTAAAAGTAGCTGCAAGATGGGCATAGAACCGGTTGTTAATTTCTCTGAATCACATCACTGACTCTAGTCTTTTCCAGCATATTCTACATGGAGTAGAGTACCTTGAAGGTTTGGCTGGATTTAAGTAATGGTAGTGGCAGGTTTGGGGGCTCCTGCTGCACAGAGACAGAAATGCAAAGTTCATCCATAGCAGCCAAGCAATGAATCTGCCTGAAATTCTGGCAAGCCAATGCCACAGGCCTAGATAGACCAACAGCTTCAAGCTGGACAAGGCAGCTCACTTGAAATGTTTACACCATTTCTATAGGCCTGCCCTGTGTCAAGCGGTCAAGTATTCAAGTGGTCTGAAAGACTCCTCAGTATGCCACTGTGGTGTACCCTTGTTGCATACATCTTGTCTTCACCTGCTAGATGTCAATGCTGCAAGCACAAGTCTATGACAGAAGCAACCCAGCAAGGAGCCAACCTTGGAGCAAGAGGCGGTGGTGGTGGTGGAGGAAATCACAATGTTCAGCTCTAAACTATGAAAAAATTATCATCACAGAGAGGCAGTTTGGGTTTAGCTACAGCAAGCATTCCCCATTTTGCCAGGTTATACTTTAACTATAAGTTGCCTAAACACACAAGGGCTGTGGGTGGCGCAAGTCCTGTTAACCAGCAGGCCAGGGTTCGAGACCCGGGTCGGCCCCACAAGACAGGGTGAGCTCCTGTCCTTAGCCTAGCTCTGCGACGCAGCTGGATCCAATCGTATCAGCTCTGCCTTTCCACTGGACTAATTCAGTTTGCTGCTTAGGTAACAGCCTCTCCTCCATAACAATCTAACCCAGGCTTTTGTGCTTCACATGCAGTGTATGCAGCACCAAGCACGATACCATAGTCTTTCAAGACTGACAGAGGCCTACTACCTAAGTTGCCTGAAGAACTTGAGCTAGGTGACAATTCCCACCTATTCAGGGCAAAGGGGTAGAAAAAGGAACTCTTACACAAAGCACAGAAATGAAGCACACACTTCAGAGGACCCCCATACCCTTACTCACTACCCAGTCACGTTCGGTCAGCTGGGTAGAGATCAAAGGCTCACTATGGGCTGCATTTGGCCCCTGGGCCAGGGTTTGGAGAGAATGTTTAGCTAGGATTGCACTTGTTCCAGAATCAGAATAATCTTGGCTTGCTGGAAAGCCAGTTGGTCGACCTGCTATGTGCCCAGACAGGCTACAGGTTTTGTGCCTCTGCTTAGTCCGCCTGGCACTGTGGCTTCCTTCCCTAAACACCCACAAAGCTGCAGCTATTCCAGCCCATTCTAATGCCTCACAGGAAAAGAGGGGAACTGTTTAAAACCGCTGTCTGTGGCCACAGGTGTATATGCCCTGAGGCATATATGCCAATGTTAGGAGAAAATACTGCTCTTAAGCCATTTCTGCCCACTTATGAGCCACTGTGGGGAAAGGGGATGCTCAAGCTCAGAGCCAGGATGAGAGCGGCAGGAACATGTCTTGGTGCCTCCAAGGTTCAGAGGGAGGCCTGAAACTTCCGGCACTTACAAGAAGGGATGCAAGCCTGTGACCTATGTCTTTTTTGGCCTCCATGCAGATTTCCTGCTAGCAGACACCTACTGTCAATTCTGCAAGCTGAACAGCCTGTTTCTCTGGGCTGAGAACTGAAAATACTCCAACAATGCCAAATGCTTACCGCGTGGCACTTGGCTCCCACCACAAGCTCATCAAGGAGACAATATCCACCAATGTAGCATGAATTTTTTATTGAAGTTTGTTGGTGCTGCTTCCATATTTTGTTAATTTCCACCCCCAACACTGAGATGGGTGCAACTTTCTCCACAATATCTCATTTATACACAGTACTACAGACAAGCACAAAGCCACTACGGCGGTAAGAGGGAGGTGTTGGTCACAGGGAGGGGAAGGGAGGCTGGAATGCAGCTGCCATTCCACATCTGTTTTCCAAAAAACATAGAGACCAATAAAAAAATTTACACGCCAGGAAAGGTGGATTAATTCTGGAATGGAGGAGGGACTGAGACCCCAGCCAATAAATACCTTCTCCTGCCCCCAAACCTTGGCCACAAGGAAAGCCCCCTACTTGAGGTGGTCCCATTGCTGAACAAGGAAGCAGATGGTCCCGAGACAGGGGAATAAAGGAGGCAGCCAAGAGGAAGGGGCCCAGAGGAATGTCATCTTAGAAGGTTAGGACTGGAAGGGGATTAGAGAAGAAGAAATGTAGTTGTTTTGGCAAGTTTCAACAGCAGCTGCAAGGTTGAGGCAGCCACTTTGACAAGGGGAACACCAGGGGGTGAAGGTGAAGAAGGCCAAAAACCAAAATGTAACTAAAAGGAGAGCCCACCCCATTTCCCACCCACCCACCCTCCCCAAACACAGTAGCACAGGGCCAGTAACATGGAAGCTCCAGAGACGCTGGCACAAAAAGGGAGGGGGGCTCACAAGGGCTTGCCCTCCAAGCTGATAACAGCACTGCCACCCAGTTTCTCTGCCAAGGTGCATCGGTCCTTCACTTCTTCGTAGCAGTTCGCTTGCACCTCGTGCTTGATCCCTATAAGAAGAAGGTAGAAAGGCCTGTTGAGAAGCCAGCCACATGGCTCCGACACACTGTTTGCTTGGCTGCTACAAAGAAGATAAAACCCCAGCCTCAGTCCCTCTCCAGCTGCTGGAGGGAGGAATGAGGATCTCTGGGGAGGGCCCAAGAGCCACACCACTAACTGTGGTGGGCAGGTGAGAAAAGGAGCCACTCTGGTGAACACAGAAGGAAATCTGTAGCAATACTCTCAAGAAGATCTGCTGGCACTCCAGCTACAGGAGTGCCAGCTTTGGTCTCTCAAGTTCTAACTCCCACTATGAACAGAAACTGCTTGCCCCCACAGTCTCATGGCTCTGTAGCTGGGCCTGAAAGCAAAAGTGGCTGGACAGAGAAACAGAGTCCCCTCCCACTGAACCCCTCGCTCTATTAAAGCCTGCCCCACCCCCACCCCTTATTCAAAGCATCCACAATCACTCCACAGTCTGCTGGTTGCTGTTTGGATGCTGGCCTGGCAATAAGTCAATCTGTGATAGAAGAGTGACTGTAGTTTGGAAATAGCATCATCTAGCACCTTCCTTCCAGGGATTTGTTCCACCTTCAATAAGTAGAAACAGCACAAAACAATCAACATCTTAAAGTGATGTAATACCTAGAGAGTGGGTCTGCCTAGCTGATTTGGTCTCTCAAAGGAAGACGGCCTTGACCCCCACCGTCTCACAGCATGGGGTTTTGAGAAAGCATCACCACAGGGGGAAGGTGGCAAGCAGAGGTAGGTCAGTGCTTCCCCAGAAGTCAGCCTCACATATCCCATTAGCAGGAGTTCAAGTATAGTACTGTCCACTCCTGACTACTACTTCAGCCAAGTGCTGGAGATCCAGGCCACCATCCCAGATAGGCAACTAGCCTACCAGGGGTTTGCATACACTCTAGGATGTTGTACTAGTTGTACTAGCACACCCAGTCTTATTCACCTGTAAATTTCTTCTTGATGGCATCCTTAGAGCTGGCATAAATCATCTTACTCTTGAGGGGAGCACATTCTGGTGCCCTGTGGGGAGAACAAACAGAAGCATTAGCACCAGGCACCCAGCCAGATCTAACTTAAAAAAGTAGGGCTGTTTCCTTTCTCCAAGTGGAGAAGAAATTAGGTAAGGACATCAAGATGAACAGAGCAAGGTCACTAAGGTCAGCAGGGGCTCATCATGCCTCCCTCACAGTAGCTATTACTTCGATGGAAAACCAGTTTCTCTTTCCCCATACAGGCAGTCATCCACCATCACCTCTCAATACTTGTGCCACAGATCATTGTTCCACTCTTATACTGTGTGCAAGCCAAACAAAGCAGGTCTGGCAACCCCTTCCCAGAAACCAGAATCCTAAAGGGTGTGACAACCGTCCATGTGTTCTGATACCCCTCAGATGTACTTTGCACATTTTTATTTTGCAGCCAACATCAAAAAGCCTTGAATCTGTGTGCAAAGTGACATGTTCCACATCAATCAAGGAGGCTAAGGGTTCTATTCCCACATGTCTCTGGGGCAGAGAAGGCTGAGGGTTTTATTTCCATTTCAACTATCGTTTGTAACTGTCTCTGAAACAGAGAACAGGTAAGGCTGGGTGAGGCTAGGGGGTCAGTTGAGGAGAGAGGTGACAAAAGGGCAGCTGAGAACCACTGAGGAGAGAGGAGGAAAAAGGCAGCTGAGATGCTGAAAAGGGGATGGTTTTTACTGATGAATGCTGTTATATTGTTATCACTGCAGTGACAGCTGCAGGCTATTACTAGTCTCATATACACCACTGAGCATGGAGAATGTCAAGGCTCTGGGATCCCAACCTATCTCCAGGACAAAGCTACCTACAGACCATCTACTATAGGGGTGTCCAAACTTTTTGGAAGGTGGACCACATCATCTCTCTGACATTGTGTTGGGGGCTGGAATCAGAATAAATTTACATATAAGACTGTATTAGAGACAGATCCAGAGGATTACTAGTCTTGCTTAAGGACTGGATAGAGGTGTCTTGCACAGGCCACAATGAGGCTGGCCTAGGGTCGTATCTGGCCTCCAGATACTAGGGCCTCCAGATACCAGACACTCCTGATCTTCTAGAAGAGCCAACAGATCCCATGAGAAGATGTGCTAAACAAGAGAGCCAGCTGAGACCCTCAGGTCCTTCCATCCCACCCTAAATGCAATTCACTTCTGAAGTAGGGATGGATAGCCTTCAGTTCAAGACCAGTCTGGCTCCCAAAAGGATAATTCAGTTAGGTAGCAGGCCAGCTACAGTACAAACTATTCCAAGAAAGACATCAGCTAGGAATGCTTTGAAATAGGCCCAGGGATCCTATGGCTCTTATTCAGCAAGTGATGTACGTCCTCCTGTCACACATTTATAGCAGCTCCTATCTCACCCCCAGGTAGGGCCAGGAAACTTACCCAACTATGACCACAAATCCATAGGTTAAACCAGTGATTTTCAACCTTTTTCATCTCATAGCAGACTGATAAAGCACTAAAAATGGTCAAGGCACACCATCAGTTTTTTAAACAGTGACAAAGTACACAATGCTGCAGAAAAGGGACTCAAATCTCCCAACAGCCCAATAAATGAGCACACCTACAGACCATTCACAGCACACCAGCGTGCCACAACACATTGGCTGAAAATCACTGGGTTAGACCCATATCAGTAAATATTCCAAGGAGTTACACTGGTGCCAGAAGGGCCAGGCCTGACAGCCATTATAGAGCAGTGCTCTGGTCAGGAACAGACAGATTTGGGGGTTTCCTTACCAGAAGATAAAGACAAGGTCCTCCTTTTTACTCTCCTTTGTCTCATAGGTGGCATCATAAAGGGCATAGCGGCAGTCACGATCAGGCAGCATCTTGACAAAGTGCAGGTAGGGGTCATCGATGGTGTCGCCCACTTCTCCCACCAGGATCTCCTTTCCCTCCTCCAAGATGATGTTCTTCTTGTCTTCACTCAGGCAGAAGAGCACAGCCTTCTTGCGCTTCTTCACCTCCTCTGGGGTGGAGGCCTTGCGCACCTTCATATCATTGAATACCTTGATGACTCCATCAGAGACAGCTACGCCAGATGCCTATCCGAGGAGGGAAGGATAGACAAAGTCAGGAGAAGCAACATGGTAGAGGTAACAGGATGCTCAGCCGTAGAATTCAGTTTAGTACACTGTAAGAGTCCCCATGCCCTCATCCTCACAGTACACCAGTGGTTCTCAAGCATTTCAGCCCAGGCACCATTTCTGAGAATAAAAATCCATCTGGGACCCCCTAGATGTCATGGCTGGAAGCAACATCAAACAGGAAGCAACATCACTGTGGTGCCAGCACTCCTCTGTGTCTACTCAAAAGTAGGTCCTAACCCCTAACTGGGTAAGAGGCCCTCTTTCAAGTGGGTGTTCCTCCTTTATTGAGCAGGGTGAGAGTAACTCCACACCCCAGCAATGTCTGTTCAAGTGGCTTCCACTAATTAGTGTACTAATTTTTGCATTTCAGATTGTGAGCCCTTTTGGGACAGGGGATTCTTTCATTTTCTTTGTAAACCACTTTGTGAACTTTTTAGTTGAAAAGCGGTATATAAATTCTGTAGACAGACAGATTTAATAAGACATACTGCCAGGAAAGCAGCCTGTGTGCCCCATTCCAAGATGGTGGCGCTCAATGCCAGATTCCAAGATGGCAGCACCCAGATTTTGTGACCCTCTTTTCATGACCGGGGGTGGGACCCCCTTTTCATGACCGGGGGTGGCTCCCAGCCCAACTTTTGAGATCTACTGCAACACACACACAATCCAGCCCCTTAACTTAACCGCAGAAATGCTCACAGTACCCATATGAGCACTTCATATAAAAGGAAACCTATCCTCCACATTAGAGAGGAAAGGCAACAGATATTGGGACCCTTGTCATTAGCCTCCACTGACATGCCAGCAGTCAGGACAAAAGGCCTTTTCCATCTCTGGCAGAGAACTGGATCCACCAAGAACTGGATCCACCAAGATCAAGCCACAGGGCACTTCTGCCTCACTCCGGGGGGAGGGGGGGTTAGGCCAGTGCACAGGCATACACTGACCTCCCCACACCACCACGGGAAGCTATGCCAGATGATATGCTGGCCTAAATTTGTTAGGATTGTGCCCTCGGTGCCCAAGAAGTCAGGTCCTCTGAAGCGAGGAGAGCCCCCAGGATCAGGCTAGGCCTTTCGGAGTGAGGGGGGAAAGAGCCAGGCTTAAAAGCTGACAGCAGATGCTAGCCGGGCAGGAGGCAGAGCTTGGCAGCCTCTAGAAAAGGAAGTCTGAGCTTTTGGGCAGGAGGGAGAAGAAAGTACCAAAAAGAGGTTAGGCAGCCGCAGCTGGAGGCCTGCCAGGAGGAGGAGGAAGGATGCTCTGCTGTAGGATGAAGGAGCCAGGCACCCTTGGCCACCAAAGAAAGCAGTCTTCTTGGGGGGAGGGAAACAGGGGCATGAAGGACCTTCCCAGGGGCTTCAACTGAGAGGGAAGTCAGAAAAAGGAAAACTGGAGAAAGGGGTACCCTCCAGCCCTGGCAGCTTCAGGGGTCTCCAACCTTGCCAGTGCAGCCATAACACCCCTAGAGGGATGATGGAGCCACAGCTCTCCCATTCAACCCTCCAGCCACTGCACACAGGCCAAGTGACATAGCAAGAGGGGGCACTGATGCTTGGAGGGGGCCCTCCCATTCAGAGCCTTCCAGGTGGGGAAAAAGCAGCTTTTGGGGGTCTCTATAAGAGAGAGCTTGCTGTGGCATATCTAGAGGGGGTAGAACAGTCAAATCTTGGAGGGAGCCTCACCCACTGAGAGCCATTCAAAGAGTGGGGCCAGTGGCGCAGCCAGAAGTGGTGGAGCAGGCAGTCTTGGGGGGAGCAGGCAGTCATGGGTGAGCAGGCAGTCTTGGGGGAAGCCTCACCCCTTCAGAGCCATTCATGGAGGGGGGCAGTGGCATAGCCAGAGGAGGTGGAGCAGGCAGTCTTGGGGGGAACCTCACCCCAGTCGTGGAGGGGAACCTCACCCCTTCAGAGCCATTCATGGGGGGGGGGGCAGTGGCATAGCCAGAGGAGGTGGAGCAGGCAGTCTTGGGGGAACCTCACCCCAGTCGTGGAGGGGAACCTCACCCCTTCAGAGCCATTCATGGGGGGGGGGCAGTGGCATAGCCACATGGGGTGGAGCAGGCAGTCATGGGGGGGAGCCTCACCCCTTCAGAGCTATTCATGGGGGGCTGTGGCATAGCCAGAGGGGGAGGAGCAGGCAGTCTTGGGGGAAACCTCACCCCTTCAGAGCTATTCATGGGGGGGGGGGGCAGTGGCATAGCCACATGGGGTGGAGCAGGCAGTCCTGGGGGGGAGCCTCACCCCTTCAGAGCTATTCATGGGGGGGGGGGCAGTGGCATAGCCACATGGGGTGGAGCAGGCAGTCCTGGGGGGGGAGCCTCACCCCTTCAGAGCCATTCATGGGGGGGGGGGCAGTGGCATAGCCACATGGGGTGGAGCAGGCAGTCCTGGGGGGGGAGCCTCACCCCTTCAGAGCCATTCATGGGGGGGGGGGCAGTGGCATAGCCACATGGGGTGGAGCAGGCAGTCCTGGGGGGGAGCCTCACCCCTTCAGAGCCATTCATGGGGGGGGGGGCAGTGGCATAGCCACATGGGGTGGAGCAGGCAGTCCTGGGGGGGGAGCCTCACCCCTTCAGAGCCATTCATGGGGCATAGCTAGAGGGGGTAGGCCACTCAAGTCTGGGGGAACCATTCCAAGTGTGGGGTGAGACTGACTCCTCCACCCCCTCTGGCTATGCCACCGCAGAGGCCGCCTCCTCCTCCTCCGGGGGGGGGCAATCTCTGCTTGCGCAGCCCCCCAACCAGGAACCTCCGAGGCCTGCGGGTGGGGAGAGCGTGGGGGGCTCCACAGCCCCTCAGAGAAACCCCCAAGGCCGGCCCTGGAACAAAGGGTGGGCAGGGAACGGGTGTCCGCCCCACAGAGACCCCGCCAGCCGCCGGGAGGACGGAGGGGGCCGGAGACCCCCCAAGGGGACCCTCCACAAAATGGCGGCGGCGGGAACAAGATGGCGGCGCTGGGGAGGGGGCTGGGGGGCTCACCATGGTGGTGCTGCGGGGGATGCTCTGCGCTCTCCGGCGACGCGGCGGCTCCGGCTCAGTCTGTGGGGGCGAAGCTGAGCAGCCGCCGTCCCGCCCCCCTCAAGCCCCGCCCGGGGAGGGGCCTGTGGGGTGGTCGCGACCCCCCCAATGGATGCCAGCCCCTCATGACAGCCCCACAGGGAGGAGCCCCTCGGAGGCCCCCGCCTGACAGACCCCACTGAGGAGACTCTCCCCCCTCAAGGCTCCCAGTGTCGGCCCCTGCGCCCCCCCCACTAGAAACAAAGAAATAAACAAACAGGGACCCACCAGAAAGACCCTCAGGAGTGGACCCACCTGCAGGATCCCGATCCACAGTTTGGGAAACAGGGCTGTGTAACCTTCATGGTATATGAACAAAATGAACATCCATAAAAAGAACTATGAGCACAGTCCTAACCACGTCTACTCAAAAGGAAGCCCCACTGTGTTCAGTGGGTATTACACCCAGGAAAGTGTGTTTGGAATTGCAGCCACACAGCCCAGTCCTAACCGGGTGTAACAGAAGGACTTGTATCTCATGGAAGTGATGGCCTGAGAACATACCCAGGTCTCACCTGCCTGCCTGGAGGGACAGGCGCAGTGCACAGGAGCACCTCCACAGCTGGAGCTGGAGCACATGCTGGCCTGCCAGCGTGGCTGGACTGTGAAGGTGCAGGGTGCCTCCTCACCTGGGTGAGCAGCTCAAGACCCCGGAGCCGCTCTGATGCATGCGACACACTCACTGGAGCAGAGAATGGCAGGGCGGAGAAGAAGGCACCTACCACGGCTTCAGAACTGCAGCAAGGAGGTGGGCAGGCTTCTTCTCTGCCACCTCCACTGGAGCACAGAATGGGGGCTCCCAAGTCCTGCCATTGTCTGCCAGGTCTTGGAGTGGGGGGCAGAGGTGAAGCTGTACACTACAGGCATGTTGGAGGAATCGGGCAGCTGACCACAGCCGGACCGGGCTCTCCTACATGTAACAGGCAGGCCCACCCTTGCACCATGGCCATCCTATTGAAGGTGCAAAAGGACCAGAGGGAATTTATCACTCCCCATCTCGTGGTACCCAGGTCTGACAGCCCCCTCCCAGTGATGGGCTTCAAAGAAATTAACAACCGGTTCTGTGCCCATCTGGCAGCCACGTTTAAATGGCTATTTTAAACTTTATACGTCCTATCTCTCGCTAACAACCGGTTCTGTCGAGTCGGTGTGAATCTGCTGGAGCCCACCACTGCCTCAGACTCTCCACATGATGCTACTGCATTCAGCCAGGCCTTTAGTCCAACTTAAGTCCAAATCCAAACCAATTTTCCAGCACTGATGGAGCTATGCCAAAGTGGGTGGTGCGTCATCCTACAGTTGGGGGCAGTTACGGAGGCCTCCTGAAGGTAGGGGAATGTTTGTTCCTTACCCCAAAGTTGGAAAGTTTGTAAGGATTATGCCCTAATAGGCAAAGATTCAGAAAAGTGTCTTTTCCAGTCCTACCCAAGATGCTGCCAGGGACTGAGCCATTAGGCAGCTCCTATGTTTGGCCCCAAATAGTCAGTGGAGTGTGTCCTTACAGTGCCAGGACTCATCCTTCTTCTGGCCACAGTGCAAGCCTGACTTGTGCTGAAACAGGCAGGCTGGCTGGCCTGTGTTGTATCCACCGCAAGCATTGGGACTGCTGCCACACTTCTGCATGGAACAGTGGCTTCCCCACCTCTTCCCTTTCGAGATGGCCTACATCTGTGGCTAGGATCCAGCGTAACTGCTGGATCTAAGTCCTGCCTCCTGCTCCCTACTCTATCACCCAAGGTCCCTATCCTCTGCCTTCCCTTGCCTCCATTTTGGGATGCCTCTTCCTGCCTCCTCCCCCACTCCCGCTTCCTCCCCACCTTCCCCAGAAGCTGTGCTGGCTGGGCTACCCTTGTGTTGTCCTTTAGATGTCATGGGGCAGCACAGTAGGGCGGCATTTGGGGTGGCTACCATGGGGGTGGCATTACAGGAGCCAGATCAAGGGACACGTGCTGGCCAGAGAGTGCTCTGGATTGTGCTCCAAGAGTGCATCTCAACATGCAGAGAAAATGTGTAACCTGCACCTTCCCCGCAATGGCCCCATTTCAGGACTATTCAAGCCCCAATGATCTGTTACGTTTCTCACACTGGAAGATTCTCCAAAGCAGGGATCCCTGGCAGGCTTTCATCCCAGGCCCACCCCTAGGATATGTGGGGGAAAACAACTTTTAGTTTAGTTCTGTGTGCGTGTGCTCATGTGAGTATCTAAACTTTTATCCTCATCCTCGTAACATGTATCAAAATACGAAGAACATGGACATGATTGAGGGTGCAAGCCTAACCAATTTAGGCTGGCACAACTCACCCACTCCCTGTTGGTATGGTAGTGTGGGAAGGCTGGTCCATGTCTGCACTGGCCAAAATCCCCCAAGGAGTGGCACAGAAGTGCCTTATGGCACTTTGGGATACCCCCAGGCTAGCATGGGACTTGTGCCAGGACTTACACTGGCCTAAATGGTGGCCTAAACAGACACTTTCCTGTGTGTAAGAACACAATGGGGCTTACTTTTGAGTTGACATGGTTATGATTGTGGTCAAAGACTAATAGCAGATTTACTCAGATGTGGCCTCTGATGAGTCTCCACGCAGCCAGCACTGTATCCTCTGAAGCAACGGTATTCAAAGGGGGGTCGGGACAGGGTGGGATCCACCATCTTGGAATCTGACACTAGGCTTTCCTTGGAGTAAATCACATTGAACACAATGGGACTTACTTCTGAGTAGACATTGCTGTGCATCCCAGTATATTTGACCAGAGGTCCCAGATTGATGAACAGCGCAATCCTAACCATGTCTACTCTGAAGTAAGCCCCATTGTGTTCAATGGGTTTTACTCCCAGGAAAGTGTCTTTAGGATTGCAGCCACAGTTTGAAAGGGGGTCCTGGGCTGAAATGCCACTGCTCTGAAGGCTCCCTTCTCCTCCAGGTGTTCTGTGGGCTGGGATGCTGCACACACCTTCTCAATGTGTGTGAAAATGCTGATGAACTGGTTGAAGGATTCATTCATTCATATAAATACTGTCTCACATATATTCATTTATGTAAATTTATTCAAATTCAAATTTGAAATTGAATAAATTAATTCTTTTTTTCCAGCCTGAGATACAGTGTCAGAGAGATGGTGTACCAAAAAGTTTGCACACTCCTGAGCTAAGGAGATAGGGTAGAATTCTAGCAGAGGGCTAGAACTGCTCTGCCTTTGGAGTGGTGTGTGCTATAGGAGAATTTCAGCACATGCAGCTTCTCCCATGAGTGGAAGAAGCCATACCAGTACAAATGTGTTGCTGTTATATAACTCTAGGGCTGTGTTTCTTCATGGCTGGGGGGGCTTTAATGGGAGCATGCAACCTCTGGCGCAATCAGAATGGCGCCAGTCTTGTTCCAAGGGCACTCCATGCTGAATGGCGCTTATGGGATTCAGGCTTCCCATGTTTTGAATTTCCTGCTGGGGAGGAAGCTGAATGCAGAGCGGAGGGAGGCACAAAGAAAAACCACCTGCTTGTGGTCCCTCTGGTGCACCCCCATCTGCTGTACCCACCATTTTCCTTTCCCATAGGGAGAAAATACTACATGGAAATTTCAGAGGAAATTTGCCCTGGAATTAGACAGCGTGGGGTGGGGTCAGGAGATTGTGAGAGAGGCAGAACAGGCAGTCATAAATTATATGCCCATTTTAGGAAAAGGCTGGAGACGCGGATTCCAGCCTGGCAGCAGGAAAATAGGCCAGTTGAAGGAGGAGGGGGCCGGAGGACTCAGCTGGCTTGCCCAGATGTCTCTGGCGCACATTGGCTCAGCTCTGCCCAGGTCAGCACCGACTGTGCAGGGACCATGTCCAGCCATCCCAGAAGACACCTGCCAGCACCAATATATACAAGGCTGCATTCAGGCTGCCCCACTCCTATGCTCCCCTGTCCCAAGGCTGGGCTGAGTCTGATCAAAACCGCACACCCCTCAGCATGGCTCCCTCGTGCACCTTCTGAACACAAGAGGTCATGCTTTGCTTTCTAGGCGGTTTGTTCCTCTTTCACATCTCAGGCTGACTCCTGGCTTCTGTTGTGTACAGACCTCTGGCAAGCTTTCCATCCTTGTTGCCAAGGAACAAAACAAGCCCCCAAATGCCGGAGGGCACAAACACACACACACAGACACAGAGATGCACAAAGGCAGCATTCAAGGCACGCTTGTGTCACAAGCTGCAGTGGCTGCAGTGGACCGGCACAGCCGCTCCTGCAAAAGGAACCCCGTTTCATGTTGGTATCAACTGCTGCTGCCTTCCCTGAAGGATGCATGGTGTGGATCCCAAGAACGTCCTAGGGCAGGACTGGCAGGGCTAGTCTGGATGACCTCCAGAGTTCCTGCCAAGACTGTAAACTTGACACACATGCATTTCCCAGGGCAGAGGTGTAGCTGGGGGGGGGGGGGGGAGAGCTCAGCTTTGCAGGGCCCATTCTGGGAGGTGAGAACACAATGCCTGCTTGCGTACTGCGGGGGTGCCTGCAATACTGAGAGCTTTGGCCCCCTCCAGCTAAGGGCTCTACTTGGGCCAGTGTTGTAGCTAGAGGGGGCAGAGCAGTCAAGTTTTGGAGGGAGTCATTGGAGCCATTCCAGCCGTACAGTTCCATTTTGCTCACCCCATCAGGAATGGCTCCAAATAGGTGACGCTCCCTCCCAGGCTGACTGCTTAACCCCCACAGCTATGCCCCTGCCCTGGAGTAGCAGGTGAATCCCTCTGCACTGCATGAGAGGAGAGGAGGCAGGGACAAAAGCAGGCTCTGCTGCTGCTCCTCTACCCCGCCCCCTTCTGTGCTCACTTCCAAATAAGGTGTTCTGCGCAGGGCAGGCTCCTGATCTGCCCTTATATGGGCATGCCGAGTGCTGAGCTGTAGCCTGCGCCTGGCCCACGCGCGCCCTCCCAGGGCACTGCCTGGCGCTGCAGACTTCTCTGGATGCAGCATAGCTAGAGGGGCAGAGACTCCAGTGCCGGAGTTACACACATGCTAAACAAGCTATAGCTTAGGGCCCCTCCGTCTCAAAAAAACTGAATGTAAATTTCCGTAATATAAGATAAAAACAAATAAAATAAAACCTACATACTTCAACTGTGTTTTGTGTTGTTAAGTTAGAGCTTAATAATTATTTCACTATTAATATACTTCTTAATTGTATTTCACTATTAATATACTTAATTGTATTTCAGTTCAACAATTACTTTGCTAAAATACATATTGAGTTATGTGCAAATGGCTTTAGATACCTATTTAGTCCATAAATTATCATATAACATATATTCAACACAAAAAAAGTGACAATTTGTTGTTGTCAAAGGACAGCTGGACATATAAAGGACCCCATTACCTTCAATAGCTTAGGGCCTCATCAAACTGAGAGACTCCCCTGGGGTGGCCAGCTGTCCTCTTTTTCCAACATGTCCTGGATTTTAGCCTTGGAAAAAACTTCAGTGTCCTCTGTTTCCTTGTGAGCAGGTGGTGCGAAGTTAATAAATTTCTTCTTGTAATTAAAAAATTATATGGAATTGTTTTAAATTTCATACTAAGCTATGTTGGCTGCAATCCTAATCACACTTTCCTGGGAGTAAGCATTATAGGACATAGTGGGACTTACTTCTGAGTAGATACCTTTAGGATTGTGCCCATAGGCTGAGACCCTAAAAACACTTTTCTGGGTATAAGACCCATCAAAGACCCTAGGAATGCTCCCAAAATTTCACAGCACATGCAACCAACATGTTTCACTTCTTTTCTGTCTTTCATCCAAAAACCCAATCCGGCTTGCACAAAATTATCTCATGTGCTACATCTATCACTTAGGCAAGTACCAAGTAGGACAGGGGTCTCCAAACTTTTAACTTCAGAGCTCCTGGACCTTTAAAAGAGGGAATTTCAGCAGGTTCAGCTTTTCAACTCACAGATCATAAGCTAAAAATCCCTCTTCTACACACTTGTTAAAGGACCAGGAGTCCTGAAGTTAAAAGTTTGGAGACCCCTGAAGTAAGACTTGGAAGCCAGGTCTCCTGGATCTCAGCCAGGCTTTCCAGACACCTAACTCTTCTGGTCTTCTGTTGGTCATGCAGGACCCATGCATGTCATGAACAGATTGTACCTGAGCTGGACTGGCCAGCTAAGGAGGGAGATGCAAGGGGCATCTATTTCTGTCTGTGCTTGGCATCTTGGCCTTTCCGCATCTTCTTTTTGGTCCACTAATTTGTGAAGAGAACCCAGGAGCTCTGGCCAATCCTCCCACTTGGAATCCCTATGGAATATCTATATATATATAAGAGAAAAGTCACTGACTCACTCACTGACTGACTCAACGCCCAGCCAAAACTGCTGAGCCTAGAAGCATGAAATTTGGGGTGCATGTTCCTTCCATGACAGAGGAACCAGGGGGGACTAAGAACCCAGGGGGATGTTGTTTGGAGGAAGAGGTTGCACAGGGGAGGATGCTGCGTATGGGAGGTGTTGCACATGGGGGGTTGATGTGCAGTGGGGGGATGGTATATGTGGAATTTTACTCCCGCCACGCGGGTACATTTTCGTTATTTTTATTATATATTACAGTTGTACTTGGACACTTTCTTGTCCCTTCACCTCCAAATCAATAAATCATTTGCACACAAGATCAGATGTTCCTCCTCCCCATACAGCCAGTTACTATCTACAGCCAGTTACTACTGCACACCTCCACATGCACTACTACTGCACATGGCGAGGCAGCCATGCCTTGAACCCAAATGGTCAGTTCAAATTCAGCAGCAGCAGCTTTGGTCAGGCCCAGACACTGACAACAGGTTGGGCTGCTCAGCCAAGAAGCACTGCCCAAAAGGGTGGCAAGTGGCAACCCTAAAAACATTTTCATATCACTTGGTTAGCTGGTGTGTTTAGATCATCTCCCAGAATAGCCTCAGTCTTGAATGCATGGTCTTGCATACTGGCTTATTACTAATTAACGTTCATGAAGAAGCGAGATCATTCTGCAAGAAAAGAAAGGAGGAGATTTCACCGAGAGCCTCACCCATTTGGACAAACCAGGTGTGCAAGAATGATGTCTCCGAAGCTAGTTTCTTCTGGAGACTCACCTCAGGAAGATAATATATATACTCTTATATTATTATAATTACATTATACATTATATTATTATATTTTATACTCTGCAAGAATCCCAAGGAAAAAAAATTCCTTGCTCCACAGCTTCCACTGCTGACAAATGTTTTTCCTTTTGGTTCAGCTGTTTTTATTGGTGAATAATCCACAAATGAAAACCAGGCATTCCTTTAACTAGCTTTTACATTCACCCAGAGGTTGGCAACAGATGATGCCAATGTGTTCACCCCTAACAGGAACAGAGGGTTCTGGGAAAATGAAATGAAAATGCTGACCCATTTCCCCTCACCAGTAAGTAGCTGAGGGTCTTGGGAGTTGTTAAAACAAGGCTGTCTTGTCCAAGGGCAACACTGGGGTTCGTGTCACCCGGTGCGGGAAGCCAGCCCGTTACCCCCATACACTGGGTGGAACAACAATATGAATGGGGAGCGAGGTTATGTGCCCTGTGTTTATGTGCTGACCGTTATGTGTCCCACCTCCACTGGGTTTTTTAGCCACACATTTTAATACAACAAAGATCATAGAATCCTAGAGTTGGAAGGGACCTAGTAGGTCATCCAGTCCAACCCCCTGCCTATAGCAGGAAATTCTCCTAGAGCATCCCTGACAGGTACTCATCAAGCCTCTGCTTGAAGATCCCCAGTGAGGGAGAGTCCACCACCTCCATAGGCAATGTGTTCCACTACCAAACCTTCCTCACCGTCAGGAATTTTTTCTGGATATCCAACCAGAATCTTCTTTCTTGCAGTTTGTCCCCACTGGTTCTAGTTCTGCTTTCAGAGGCAGCTATGAACAAATGAGCCCCTTCCTCCCTCTGACAGCCCTTCAGGTATCTGAAAAGGGCAATCATGTCTCCCCTCAGCCTCCTCTTCTCCAGGCGAAACGTCCCAAGTTCCCCAACCTTTCAAAGTGGTTTGTTCCACTGCATTCTGCTGAAATTACACGTTCAAAGCAGTGATGGGATTCAAAGAAATTTACAGCTGGTTCTATGTCCATCTGGCAGCCACTTTTAAATGGCTATTTTTAAACTTTATACATCCTATATCTCATTAACACCTGGTTCTATAGAGTAGGTGCGAACCTTGTTGGAGCCCACCACTGATTCAAAGGTGTATAACATGATGGGATTATTTCTACAACTGTGCCTGTTAACCAGGAGGCCAGGGTTCGAGACCCGGGTCGGTCCCACAAGACAGGGTGAGCTCCTGTCCTTAGCCCAGTTCTGCGACACCAGTTGGATCCGATCGTATTGGCTCTGCCTTTCCATTGGACTGACTCAGTGGTGTGGAGAGGGGGGATTTGCTGCTTGGGTAACAGCCTATCCTCCATAACAATCCAACCCAGGCTTTCGTGCTTCGCATGCAGCGTATGCAGCGACGAGCACGATACCATAGTCTTTCAAGACTGACGGAGGCCTGCCTTTTTTTTATTTCTACAAACCATGATTTTAGCCATTTAGGTCACAAGGGCTGCCATCCCCTTCAAGCATGCCCCTTTCTAATGCCCTAGTAACTACCCTGATCAGGACCATTTTGGAAGTCCTGGACTGGACTGACCTTCCACTCCAACCAAGGCATGCCTGCTTACTCACCAGTAAACACAGCTGTACAGTTCACATCCATTTTCAATGAATTTCAATTCAATCATCAGGGGCCTCCTTCTGGGGTGATTTGTGGGGGCTGCGTTCATTGGATCAGGACAATTCTGGTGTCCTTAGATTCCTCTCAGCCTGCACTTTCCAATGAACGTTTGCACGTTTGCCTACTCACAAGTAAAGCCAGCCAGATATCATCTGACTTTCCATTATTTCCTATGGGAAAATCTGCTTTGCATAAAAAATGTTTCACATAACAAACATGCCTCTGGAATGAATTAAATTTGTTTCATGAGAAGCCACTGTACCATATATGTTTATATATACTATACATATATATATATATGTGTGTGTGTGTATGTAAATGTATGTACGTATGTATATATGTACACACACTCAATGCATATTGGCAGTATAGTGTCCCATATACTGTATATATCTATATATAATATAATATTTTGTATAGTTGTATACAGCACACGGGACACGCTATACTGTCAATATGCATAGTACGTGTATACATATGTACACACACACACACAAGGTATATGTATTATATTATTAATTTATTATATTATTATAAATGTATTATATTTATAGCTCAGAAGGCACACTCTTTGGGGCAAAAGACACTCTTCTGCTCCATCTGCACCAGCAGAACACGTGTCAAGGCATTCACACGTTCCCAGCCAGCACTGCAGGGGCTCTCCCAGGGCTGCAGCGTGGTGGGCGTGGCCAGATAAGTGGGCGTGGCTCCCAGGCCCTGCTCCAGCACCTGCGCGGTTGCAGCGCCAGCCACCAGGGGGCGCGGCCCGCGCATGCGCACTGTGCCAAAGGGCCCAACGGCGTCTCTCAGCGGGGCCGACGAGTTCGCTGGGGAGGGCGGCGTCCCCGGGAGATGCCGAGGCCTCCGCAGAGATGCCCGAACCCGCTCTTCGCCCGCTGGCTGTCCGAGTGGCGCGACCAGGCCGCGGAAAGCGGGCACCTCAGGAGGCAGCGGGCCTACGAAAGGGTAAGCCACGCCCACTCATGGTGATAGCCACGCCCACTCTTAGCCACGCCCCTCTGGCCTTCCTTAAGCCTTTCAGGGAAGCTCTGCTGCAGGGTTCCCAAAGTGGGGGTCACGGGAAGCTGGCCGCCGCCATCTTGGAATCTATCACTGGGCACCACCATCCTGGAAAGGAGCAGTGGAGGTGTTTTCCTGGGAGTGAGTCTCACTGAACACAATAGGATGTACTTACAAGTAGACGTGGAGCAGCTCTGGCATCAGTCACAGCGATGTCACCTCTTGCCATGACATCACTTCCTGTTTTGATGACATCACTTCCTATTTGATGACATCACTTCGGGGGTCCCAAGAGGTTGTCATTCTCAGAAGGGGATCCTGGGCTCAAAAACCTCTGCTTTGGAGAGTGGTGTTCACCTGTGGAACTCCTTGCCACAGCGTGGTGATAGCGCCAGGCATGGGTGCCTCCAAACGTGCACATTTCCGGAAGGAAAGCCCATCACAGGCCACAATCCTGGACTTCTGAGCAGCCTCTTGGCTCTAGAAGGGGCTTCTCTGAAAGTCCTGGAGGGGGTGAGGCTGCACATGCGACTCTCGTGTCTCCCACCCTGAGACACCTGGAGCTGCTGCGAGATCAGGACTGGAGGGTCTGCAGTGTGAGCTGACAGGGCTCCTCTGGAGTTTCTTGGCTATAGTTCCTAATACAATACTTACCTATAGGAAGGGGTAAAGAGGGTACGTGCCTTAGCCCATAGCCAAAAAGAGGGCCCAGCAGCCAAAGGAAGGGGTTCAGAAATTTCCTGGGATTTTATATTTAATTAGCAAAAGGTTTCCACGTCATGGGAGTAAAATATGCCTTTGTGCTATTCCCCATTGCACATCTCAATGTGCAACTCACGCCATGCGCATCAACCCTCCAAGTACAACACCCCACATGTGCATCAACCCCCCCACGCGCATCAACCCCCCATGCGCAACACCCATCCCAAGCACAATACCCATCCCAAGCACAACACCCCTCCATGCGCATCAACCCCCCACGTGCACCAGTATCTTGCACACCAGTATCAATACCCGGGGGCTGTATTGGCTCAGTGATTAAGGTGCTGTGCTTGTCTACCAGCAGGCCAGGATTTGAGACCCGGGTGTTGCAAGATGGAGTGAACTCCTGTCTCTTGCCCAGTTTGAAAGCATGTGAATGTAAGCAGATAAATAGGTTCCACCTCGGTGTTCCATGTGCCTCAGCATATAGTCATGCCAGCAAATGACTACAGAGACAACTTCCAAGAGTGCTGGCTCTTCAGCTTCGAATTGGGGATGAACACTGCACCCTACATCTACAGTAGTTATATACCGCTTTTCAACTAAGAAGTTCACAAGGTGGTTTACAAAGAAAAAGAAAAAATAATATCTAATGAATCCCTGTCCCAAAAGGGAATCTAAAATGCGAAAAGAACACCAGCAGAAGCCACTTGAACAGACATTGCTGGGTATGTAGGGCTAGTTGCTCTCCCCCTGCCAAATAAAGGAGAACACCTGCTTGAAGGAGTGTTTCTTGCCCAGCTAGTGTGTTTCTTGTCCATTTGGTCATGACTAACAGTACAACCTGTAGGGGACACCTTTACCTTTATAGATACCTGACATAATCCTTATCCCCTGAAAATGTTTGTTTGTATCCTGCAATACAATTGCAGGATTTCCAATTCTAATGGAAATGCCCAGTTTACAAATGCCCCTCATGGGCTGAGAGGGGATTTGAAACAGGTACTTCCAGACTCCAATCCTTCTCCTTAACCACTACACCATCCTAACACCATCTTGTCACTCCCCACCTCTAGAATTCTGGCTACGGGTGTGCTTGACACACACGTCCATCTCTCAGGTCCCCTGCAAAACTCAGACTGGTCGGATGGCCCTTCCAGAGCTCTGCTGGCTGGCCATTGAGTGGATGACTAAGCTGCAGCAGGCCTGCTCCAATCACACCAGGTGTGGAATGTGGATAGGATTCAATCTGGAGTGCATGTGACTGTTTCTGCTTTCTGGAGGGCAGCACAGGGGCTCACCTGGCAGGTGTGACCTGCCTCCTTTAATTACACAGTATTGGTTACATCTTCAGCTCCTCTGAAGCAGCCCTAGCTGGTGCATACGGAGCTGCTCCAGTTCCTAACTCTGCTGCTTTTATAGCACTTGTATGTGCAGGAAGCTTCATGTTTTGTCTTAATATTGTCCTTGACATACTCTTGTAGGGTAAGTATTTTCTGCATAACGCAGTTGCAGTAGCCTGAGGCTGGGAGAGTGAGGCTTGTCCTGAGGCTCAGCTGCACCCCTCTGTTTGCCACCACCTTGTTGCCGCTTAGTGGAAACCAGATCTCACAGCATCTTGGACTATGAGTTTCCTTTGCTGCCACCGCTGACCATATTTTATCCTGTGATTCTCTTCCTCACATGCAGGCACTGAGCTCTCTCCGCAAGTATCCCCTTCCTTTGCAAAGTGGGCGTGAGGCCCGAATTCTCCAGTACTTTGGGGAGCAGATCTGCCACCAGTTAGATGAGCGGCTGGAGAAGCATCGCTGTGCACAGGATGGTAGGTGATGCTTATTGGTTCGTCTGGGGGTGTACGCATAGAATTTGGTGCATGCGTATGTTGCACTTTCCCCAAACTAGATAGGCAGCAGCTGTGTGCATTTAAATGACTTTCTGTCTTTAAGTGAGGCAAACAGAACTCATTTTAGCATCAAAGGAAGGGCATGGTTGAGAGGAACTGAATCTGTCTCCCTTTGCCTCGTTGCTCAATTCCCTGCTCTGATGCCTTGTTGACCACTTCTCTCTCCTCCACACTTCCACTATCTCCCTCTGCTCCTATCCAGGTAGTGGGAGGAGAATCAGTGCAGATAGCAGGTGAAGGGGAACACTCCCCCACCTAGTGGGAGTGGGATAGGGTGGGATAGGTCTGGGATAGGTGGTTTTTACAAGAGCACTTGCATTGGAAAGCACCAATCTCTCCGACTCCTGAGCTACACATCATAGCTACAAGCAAATTCTTTCAATTGGCCTTGCAGATGGACAGCTCCTTATATGATTGCCATTGAGTTCCCCAGGGATTCACCTTCAGTCCCCCAAGGAAAAAAAAGTTGGAATAGAAATAAAGTATGTTATTAATAATCCTCCTTCGTTGGCCTTGTTATCTTTTTATGGAAGATGAATGAGGTCAGGTTTTTACAGCTGTGAAACTGAATTGGTAAAACCTCAGAAAACAAATGACTTTGGAAATAAAACAAAGTGAAATATTCCATGTTCTGGATGTCTCATTGCCTCTTTTGCTTTTGGTTATGGAATTATTGGAATAAGCTGAAATATAAAATAGTTAGAGAATTATGGAAAGCAGAAACACACATGCCTTTAAAGATTTGCCTTTTGGATTTAGACAATAGTTTGTTTTGTGTGGGTTGTACTCAACCCTGCCTTACGAGAGAACTGGACGTTGGAGAATTTCTGCTGCATATTCCAGATCTGGAGGCCCCAATTTCCTCTCCAAGGGGACGAGAAGACGGTGATGCTCCCAGCAGTGAAATCAGTGAAGTTCCGCTGCTGTTGGCTGGTCCAAGCTGCACAGAACAACACCAAGCCCAAAATCAACGTATCAAGGTGAGTTGTGACAGGTTTTTGGTGTCTGGCTGAAACTCCACTGACATTGCAGTCCTAAAATTCATTCTAAGACTTTACCAGTGGAACTAAAAACACCGATTTTACTTTGCTTGCATTTTGACCTTTAAACAGGGTGACCATATACTGGTACCCAAAAAGTAGGACAGGGTCCTCAAAGTCCAGATTTTCTGCTAAAAAAAATTAAGGCTGGATTTTCCACTAAAAATCTGGACTTAAAATTTTTTCGGAGTACCCTGTCCTACTTTTTGGGTGCCAGCATATGGTCACCCTTTACTCAGGAGCAAGCCCATTAACTCAATGGGCTTCTGAGTAGACATGGAGGCTTACCTGGGCTGGAGGTGGTCGGTGGACACTGGTGGGGGCAGTTGGGGATACTTATGGGCAGTAGCCACAGCATAGCAGCTATGTCTTGCCATTGGCGGCATCCGTGTTTTTTAAAATGTGCGCGCAGCCTCTGGGCTTCATAGTACATGCACGCCGGAACCAACCCTTCCTAGTCCAGCCATGCACAGCTCCATCACTAGGTCAGGTAAGGTGTGCGCCTCCTGATGACCTTGCCCAACCCAGTGATGGAGGCATGCTTGGCCGGAATAGGAAGTGTTGGTTCCAGTGTGCATGTGCACTATGCAGCCCAGAGGCTGTGCATGCATTTTAAAAAACATGGATGTTGCAGCCAACGAGACTTAGCCGCTGTGCTCCGGCTACTGTCTGTAAATGCCCCCAACTGCCCCCTCCAGCCTTCCACTCCCCAGAATTGGCTGGACATGGCCCTCTTGGACCAGACCAGTCCAGTCCAATAGGTTAAAGCCGGACATGTCTGGCCAATTCTAGCTTTATGGGAGCCCTGCCTTTAAAGGTATTCTGTGTATTCGAGCTTACACCCAGCAGACCTCTGGCCCCCAAATGTTGCCAGCAACTTCTACAGGTGCAAGATATGATGCCGCTCTTTTTTTGCTGGCAACTTCTCACTCGTACTGATTAGGTCTGAATTCTGATCAATCAGGAAAGAGAGCTTCGGATCTTGTGGATGTCTCAAAAGAAAATGGAGCAAGTGCATACCAAGCAATCTCTGGGGACAAGCAATCTCTGTGCTGGCAGTCATTCGAAAAAAAGATCAAGCACAAGATTTCCTATTTAAAAATATATGTTCGTGAATCTGGAGTGCTGTATCCAGATCTAGTTGCCATCTCAAGTTTCCTGTAGAGCTGGGAAAGGTGCAGAAGAGGGCAGTCAAGGTAGTTGGAGGGCTGGAGCACCTTCCTTGTGAGGAAAGGAAAGGCTTTGGCATTTGAGACTTTTTAGTTTAAGGTGTAAGGGCTTAACAAAAAGGGTAACATAGTGCAAAGGGGAATGAGAATGTTGTGTGGAGTAAAAGATTATTTTTTCTCCCTCCTTCAGAGCACAAAAAACTGGATCAAGAAGGATGTTCCCAACAAAAAGGGATGTTCTTCCTTGTGTATGGTCTACCTTTGGGCTGCAAGTGACTTGGTGTCTCTAAAAATATTGCTACATCTCTGGACTTGTGTCTTGAGCCAGCAGATACAGCTGCTGATTGACCAGCTTTAGTTTGCTCTTGTCTGGTTATGCCTGTGTTTGTCTTGTTCTGCGTGACCAAGTTGTGGGTTTAAAAGTTGGACACGCAGAGATCATTTTTCTGAATGGAAGTCCCTAGAGTGTGCTTTAGTTTTGGGAGGTTTCATATTATTGTCCTGCATTTCTCTTAGGCCTGGATAATTGACCAGTTTCCACTCTGGAAACATACACTGTCTAGGGCAAAATCCAGAGTAACTATGGGGAGTCCTTGCTCCGGTGTAAGAACAACTTACTCTGGATTCCAATATGAATTTCCCATAGGTTTTCACTAGGTGGTGCAGTAACTACAGGTGCACATAAAGTCTTTTACGTGCTCCCGTAGTTACTCTGGATTTGGGGGTAAATCTGTTCAACTTGCCAACATTTTATTTCTTGTGATGCAAGACATAACCATGCTGACCACCTGTCCTTTGCTGCAGCCTGAGTCTGTTTTGGGCAAGGGAGAAATTTCTAAAGCCAGCAGTCTTGACGCTATCTGATGTTCTTAGAACATTTTTTTCCTAATTCCAGGGTTTGTGGGGGATCCTGAAAAAGTTTCCTTGTTGGCCAATTTTGCAGACTGAACAGTGGCCTTGTAGAAAAGGGCTGAGGACAAGCCCTTAAATGCCAAGGCATTGATGGAGGTTGCCAGAGGGAGTCTTTGAGATAAAAGAGAGAGCTTTGGAGGGAGAGAGCCCTGCTGGCACAACCTCTAAGAATCGGAAAACATACTGTAACCTTCTGTTCTGCTTTGCAGGAAAAGAAGCTCATTTCAGGCCGACGTGGCCGGGGATACCGTCCTGCTCTGCGTTCTGGAGCTTATGCCATCTTGGCAGCTCTCTACCATGACAGCATGGTAAGATCTGGCTGGCACAAGCCTAGTTGGTTCTTAGATGGGGGGCTATCATCAGAGGCCCTTGATTCCCACCTCCTCCTGGGTAAGTGGAGATAGAGTGGCACTGCTCTGCAAATGAAGGGAGGATTGAGAGTTGCCCATTTTTATCTCAAATCAGCAAGGTGTGATTAGATGAGACTAAAGGGGAGCAGAAATGAGGCCTTTCATGCATCTGTGATCTCTTTCCCAGAGTCCTCACACCCGGGGCTACCTGACAAAGCCAGAACTGCAGCGCGCAGCCCAGCCGCTCTGTGATAAGTCGTTCTTTGTGGTTAGTTTTGAGAATCCTATATCAATTCAATTCTTTATTTGCGGTCACAGACCCTATATCTCTCTTGGGCCAGTATGAACATCAGAAGGGGAAACACTTTTACTTGTCCCCCAGTTTTGCTTTCTATCCTGCCTCTTCCCTGAACTTTGGCCTCACCATCCCCTCCACTTATCTGCTTCCATTTACCCTCAAGGTTTGTTTATCTCAATCAATTTTTTTTACTTCCCAACCTTGTAGATTGAACCTGGAAGGAAGAACACTGCCTGGTCTGCAGTCAGTACTCTGATTTGCAAAGAGCTAGTCCTCAAGACTAATATTCCAGCTAGGTGAGCAATACTGCACTCCAGAGGTTTGAGAAGGAAAACCAAGGAAATCTGGGTGCAAAGCCTGTTGGGGTGATGGAAAATGGCTGGTGTGCATGCAGTTTGGGGTGATTGGAGGCACAGTGTGGAAGCTCCTCAGAAGAACAGCTTATTCTGTATGACCCCAGTTTATTCTGTGACTTCAGCTCACATTGTTTCACTGTGATGAGTGGTAGAATCATATGGAAAGCCGATAGTTGGGAGAGTATAGCATAGGGTTTCTCAGCCCCCGGTCTGGTACCATTGGAGGTCCTTGGCAATGAGAGGACTCCTCTATGTGCCTCCTCACAGCATGAGGGCGCTGTCAGAGGATTGCAGCCTCAGAGACTAATCCTATGCCTGTTACTCAGAAATAAGTCCCATTGTAGTCAGTGGAGCTTACTCCCAGGAAAGCATGGATAAGATGCAGCCTCAGAGTCCAATCCAATGCCTGTCATTCAGAAATAAGTCCCATCATAGTCAGTGAGGCTTACTCTCCAATAAGGGTGACTAGGATGGCTTTGTGCATTTTCAAAGCAGCCTGCATTGAAAAAAGATTGAAAATCCCTGCTCTGAATAGACATGCATGGAGACATTGGGCTCTCACCTGCAATCCTATCCATAGTAACCGAGCAATAGCTCTATTTATTATAATGGGATTTACAGCTTGAGGCAGCTGTGCTGTGCAGGGGAGGATGGACCTCCCTCCAGGTCGCCAGAGGCAGGACTATCCCCCCACCACTAGGCTGGTCTCTGGAAAATTGCTTTTCCCCAGAACTGGCTAAAAAAGTTGAGGACTACTGGTCTAGCACTTCTACCAAGAATCCATACATGCAAATCCTTACAAGGCTTGAAGGGTAAGTAGCAGGATTGGATTTACCAAGAATAAATCTTGCCAGACAAATCTGATCTCCCTGGGGCCAAAAAGGGTGAGAACCACTGGTCTAGCAGACATGGGAAGCTGCTTCCTATCCTGAGTCAGTCCTATGGTCTACCTTTTTCTGCATTGTCAAGAACCAGCTGGCAGCAGCTCTCCAGGATTTCAGACGGCGGTCTTCTGTAGCCCTGTTTGGGGATGCTGCCAGCAAGGCCTTCTGTGCGCAAACAGGTATTCTAGCATGGAGCCACGGCTGCTCGCTTAAAAAGGAAGGTGGAAAGGAGAATTGAAGGGCCAGAGTATAGGCTGTGTTGACTTATCTGTTCTTGCCTGCCAGGTATTCTCTGACTGAGACTGGCTTGGCCTTGGCAAGGAACCTGATTGCTTTGGAGGCACCGGTTGCTCTGCAAAAGTCTAACCCAATCCCTCCAGTAGCCACAGCACCTGGAACTGAAGAATCCCTGTCTCTTTCAGAGGGCAACGAGTGGGGCTTGGGACATCCTGCCTCCTCTGAGTAAGTCATCAAGCTGCAGGCAGCTTGCTTTCTTCCCTACGTGCATTCAGATGTGTCATAGAGGGGTTCATAGTGGCCCCAGGGCAGGGGGTCTGTTGAGGTGGGGCCACGGCTGGTTTTCCATGTTTTCCATGATTTTGGTGAAGGTGGTTGTCATCAGTTATTTTTTGTAACAGTTTGCATGATGTTTTTGTACTGCCATCTTTGTGACACGAGATCAGTCTACAAGCTCCTTCTGTATCTTAGAGTGTAGTTCATCTGGCCCTGGAGATTTAAAAATCACTTAAAACAAACGTTTTTTAATCTCAGTTTCTAAAATAGGAGTGTGCATTGGATTTGATGGTGCATTAGATTTGCATTAGATTCGAGTAAATATGGGTAATTCCACTCTTCCCTGTTCTAGTCAGACCCCATTTGAAATGGTGCCTCTGGTTTTGGTACCACATTTTAAGAAGCTCACATGGGTTCAGAGGACAGGTAGTGAGGAGTCTAGAAGCCAAGTCCTATGGCGCACAGGTAAAAGAGCCTGGTTCATATACCCTACAATCCAGAGTAACTATGGGAGCATGAAAGAGACATTACATGTACCCGTAGTTACTGCACCACCTAGTGAAAACCTAAATTTGTATTGTAATCCAGAGCAAATTGTTCTTACACTGGAGCAAGGACTCTCCATAGTTACTCTAGATTGCGCCCTTAATCTGGAGAAGAAAAAGGAGATCTGATAGCCATGTTCCTACAGTATGTCTGAAGGACTGTCATGCAGAAAAGAGGGGAGAACTAAACTTTCATTGCCAGCTGAGGGCAGTATTAGAATTGATACTACAATTCAATCTACAGGAAAAATTCAAACTGAGGGCACAATCCTAACCAATTTTCTAGCACTGGCGTAGGGGTAATATAACTCCGAAGTAAGGGATTACTGTCTTACCTTGAAAATGCATCAGTTTCTGCCCCCAATTGTAGGCTGAATAGCTGTGCCAGTGCTGGAAATTGGTTAGGATTTCACTCTGACTCTTAAACACAGCCTGATCCTGGCACAGTTTGCCTTGTTGGAAGTGTTCAGGCAAAGGCTAGGAATGGTGTAGTTGCTTACTTACACTGAGCAGGGGCATGTTCTAAATGACCTCAGCAGCTTCTTCCAAATGTAATAGTCTATAATTCTGTGTCTATAGTACATTAAACAGAGTGAAAGAGCAGGTCCCTACCCTCCAAGGCTTACAAGGAAGAAAACATCTGGAGGGAAGAAGAGATGGAGGTAGGGAGTGAACAGAGAAAGTAAACAATGTTTGCAGTTGCGTGTTGCATTCGGTAACTCTCAGCACAATCTTAAGCATGTCCACTTACCCTACAATCCAGAGTAACTACGGGAGCTCGTAAGAGACATTTATGTTTACGCAGTTATGGCACCACCTAGTGAAAACCTATGGGAAATTCATATTGCAATCCAGAGTAAATTGTTCTTACATTGGAGCAAGGACTCCCTGTAGTTACTCTGGATTGCACCCTAAGTCACATATCCAACTGTATTTAATGGAATGTTCTTCTAGAAAAGTGTTGTAGCCTTAGAGAGCAGTCCTATGCCTAACTACTTAGAAGTCCCATCATAGCCAATGGCACTTACTCATAGGATTAAATCCTTAGTTACTATGCAACACTACATATGTTTGGAGAAAGACAAAGAAAGACTACATATGTTTGGAGAAAGAAGGGAAAGTGCTGAGATCTTGGAAGTTTGTAGAACTTAGTCCCTACCAGGCTAGAGGAATTAAGTTCTTGGATATTACCAGATTCCTCTTTGCTTTCCAGGTCTAGCTGCAGGGATCCAAGAACTGGGCTGTCAGAGCCCCAGTTTATCCTTTGCCCTGGAGAATTTGATATTATCTTGTGTGTGGATTTCATTGAGACCACAGGGTAAGTGTAAGTTTTGGTGAAACCACATACCTTTGGGAGAATGCAGTGTTGGACCTGGATATGTTTTATTCTGGGGCAACAAAGTCCAGGAAGATGAAGTCACTTCTGATTCATTCTCCTGAAGACACAAAAAGTGAATGAGAGGGTGTAGGTCTGAAAGCAAGGTTGTGATCCTGACAGCATAAACATACTTTTCTCTGCTCTCCCATGTCCCTCCAGTGGCTCCACATACCGCAAACAAGACCTGGTGAATGAGCTACAACGAAATCATGTTCCTTTTAGCATCCGGAAGCTTCATGTTGGTGATTTCCTCTGGGTGGCCAGAGAAAGAGTTTTGCCTACTGCAGGTAAGAGATTATTTTCAGGGTAGTAGCCTGAGGAGGCGGCGGTGACCATGGCTTTTGGGAGGAACACGAAACTCTTTGGGGGGAGGGGGGCAATGTTGTTGGGAAAATCAAGCCCCTAGTTTCTCCCTGCCTTTTAGTAAGATCTGGAATTTTCTCATGACCCTGTTCTCCTGGTTTGAACTGCAGAACAAGTGTCACACATCCTTTTGTGTGACAAGGATGGTGGGAGGGTGTGTGTGAGAAAATCTTCCACTCCCCTGCTCACATGGCCATATAAATCTCCCAAGAAATCCAGGAAAATCCACAGTGTGGATGGCTGGGTGGGAGACGGTTATTGTATGCATGCATACACATGCATGTATTGTGTCATGCCTGGTCTTATCATTTCCAGTATGACTTGAGAGGCAATTGTTCTAACTAGCCCCTCCTTCTCGTCCTTCCCTATCAGGGCATCAACATCCTCCCATATCTAGGGAGCTGGTCCTGGACTATGTGGTAGAACGAAAGCGAGTGTCCGACCTATGTGGCAGCATCATTGACGGCCGCTTCCATGAGCAGAAGGTGTGTGAGTGCAGTGTGGGCTGGTCTGGTTGAAGATGCACGAGGTCTAAGACTCCTGGGTGGAAGAAATAGCTGCAGACGTTAATCTGCTCCACACTATCTATGTTTGGTGTTTCTGAGCGTGGACAGGAAGTGTTCTTGCCTAGGCACTGCAGTTCTGTCTCAGTGACAGCATGGCCGATTGATGACTATCTGCTTCAGCATATTGTGTTCGACAAAGTAACAACTGGGAAAACCTCTGAATACGTGAATAAAATGCAAAGCACAGAGCTGTCTCTTTCCAGCATTTGGTAAATTAAGCTGCATCAGCTCAGGCAGGGTTCTCCAAACCTCTGCCCACAAGTTGGATCTGGGATTTCATAGAATCCTAGAGTTGGAAGGGACCAAGTAGGTCATCTAGTCCACCCCCCTGCCTGTAGCAGGAAATCCTCCTAGAGCATCTCCGACAGGTGCTTGTTGGGCCTCTGCTTGAAGATCCCCAGTGAGGGAGAGTCCACCACCTCCCTTGGCAATCTGTTCCACTGCTGAACCGCCCTCACCGTCAGGAATTTTTTCCAGATATCCAACCGGAATCTCCTTTCTTGCAGTTTGTACCCATTGGTTCTAGTTCTGCTTTCAGAGGCAGCTAAGAACAAATGAGCCCCTTCCTCCTTCAGGTATCTGAAGAGGGCAATCATGTTTCTCCTCAGCCTCCTCTTCTCCAGGCTGAACATCCCAAGTTCCTCCAACCTTTCCTGGTAGGGCTTCCCTTCCATTCCATTCTTGTTGCTCTCCTCTGGACTTGCTCCAGTTTGGCTGCATCTTTCTTAAAGTGAGGTGTCCAGAACTGAACACAGTACTCAAGGTGAGGTCTCACCAGTGCAGAATAAAGCGGAACTAGAACTCATGTGTTGGAAGCTACTGTCCTCTTAATGCAGCCTAAAATTGCATTGCCTTCTTTGCAGACACATCATACTGCTGACTCATGTTCAGCTTGTGATTCACGGCGACTCCAAGATCTCGCTCACATGTTGTGCTGCCAAGCCAAATATCTCCCATTTTGTACTTGTGTTTTTGGTTTTTATTGCCTAAGTGCAATAAAAAACCCCTCTTTCCCCCTGGTGAGTAGCACTTACTCTTCTCCACCACACCACTTATTTTTCAACTTGACCGCTGCACAGGGTCTCTCCAGGCTCTTGTGTCTGCCTGGACAACCTGCTGCATTGCCTGCTGGAAATGGGATGGTAAACCAGAGTCAGTGTCACTGAGCAGTAATAAAGCTGAAAAATAAGTGGTACTGAGGTGGACCTGTAAGTGCCAGTCAGGATGAAGAGGGCTTTTTCTGGATGTAGGAGTTGTCGGTTTGGGCTGCTGTCTGAATCTTGCTTCTTTCGTGGTGGCCATTGGCAAGCCTCTTCCCTCTTCTACCCATCTTCAGTAGGGGTATAATATCTTATGGGCAGAGTTTTTGTGGGGGTGGGGAAACAAAATAGAAACACCAAGACCACTTTCTGCCATTTCTTCCTTGGGAGAAAAAATGAAAATCTGCAAAAAAAAAATGTTCAAGAGCATCTTTACTTCAAGGACAATGTGAAGACTATGTACTTATGTGTGCTGAAAGAGAAAGAACTAAGTATGAGTGAAAGAATTATGTATGAGAGAAAGAACTATGTATGAGCGTCCAGACCAGACTTCTTTCTTCCCACCGCACACTAACATCTTGGTCCGGAGCTCTCTGGAGCAAATAAGCATTTGCTTTTCCTCCCCACCCAGTTCCGCCTGCGGCAATGTGGTCTTCTTCACCCCATTTACCTGGTGGAAAATTCAGGCTCTGTGCAGCATCTCAGTCTCCCAGAAAAGACTTTGCAGCAAGCAATGATAAACACCCAGGTAGGACCTCCCCAGGAATGACCCCGTTGAAAGCTCTAGGGGGATATGTTGGCTCTGGATGTCCCCTGGCCACTCTGGTAGCCCAAGCAAGGCTCTTGGTCCTCACACTGTCAGTCTGCTCTTCCTCACACAAGAGCTAATGAGATACCCCAGAGCCTGAATGGGGAGTGGGCCTCCTTCTGTTCTCCTGCAAGCCTCCATCTTCCCCAGGTAGTGGACGGCTTCTTTGTCAAATGCACCCAAGACCTTCGGGAATCAGCCGCATACCTGACCATCATGACGCGGCACTTGGCCAGGCTGTATGGGGTGAGTCTGGAGGCAGAATGTGATACTGGGGTGGGAGGGGTGGTCTGAAAGGAGGTTGAAGAAAAAGGTTTTGAGCTCACAAGTGGTTTTTCTCTTGTAGGACAAAACCCTTCTGGGCTGTTCCAGGGAGGAACTGGAGCACCATCGCCCCCTGCAGCCCAGTAACAGCTCCTGCAGGCTCTTGACTTTTGCTGAATTCAATGAAGGGGCGGTCAAGAACAAGGTTGGGGCTGTCAAGAACAATTTGGGGGGAGAGTAATTCCACCACGTACTGGGAAAAATGGGGAGACTGCAGCAAGTGGTTTTGAGCTAAACTGAATATCATTTGTTGATTTCTTCTCTGCCCCCCATACATACACCCGCCCCTCCCGGAGGAAGGCGGGTTTGAAATAAAGTTGTTTATTATTAGTAGTAGTAGTATTAATATTAATATTGATCTATTTATCATGTCTGCAGCACTTTGTAAAGTGTTTTGTCGTTTGCCATGCTAGTAACTCAATGAGGGGCTCCACAAATGGGGAAGGCAGTGAGGGTCCTTGAAAGAGCAAGCCACCACGGGGTCAGTGACCGTATCTTGTTTCTTTCTGAATCTGCTGTTCTTCAAAGGCCCAGATCCTGAGCGAAGTCTTTGCCCGGCAACTCATGCAGATCAGTGGCATCAGTGGAGACAAGGCAGCTGCCATACTAGAGAGATACAAAACGCCAGCAAGGTAAGCTTTGGGAAAGGGTAGATTGTAGTCTCTGAAATGGACCTCTCCCAGACCATCGCTGGCAGCAACTCCAGATAAAGCTGCCAAAAGATCACAGCCTGAGACCCTCTGTTGGTGCTGCCAGACAGTGCTTTGCAATACTGTTGAATGCAAGGGAGGGCTAGACTTTGTAGAAAACAGCTTTCAGTTTTTATAAAATGTTGGATTTTTTTAAGAACAAGGGAGTCCAAATCCCTATTTTTAGGCATAAAGGCATATGGAGTGTGAAAGGTTGTGGTGACATTAAATACAATCTCAGAATTATGGACGGGGGAAAAGCTGAAGTAGCCATTCCGCCACTTATGCCACAGAGCCCAAATGCCCACTTGCCAACCTGTCAATTATATTTTGTATAGGGGGCTGTGGGTGGCACAAGCGGTAAAGACGCTGTGCCTGTTAACCAGCAGGCCAGGGTTCGATTCCCAGGTCAGCCCCACAAGACAGGGTGAGCTCCTGTCCTTAGCCCAGCTCTGCAATGCCAGCTGGATCCAATCGTATTGGCTCTGCCTTTCCATTGGACTAATTCAGTGGCATGGAGAGGGGGGATTTGCTGCTTGGGTAACAGCCTCTCCTCCATAACAATCCAGCCCAGGCTTTCGTGCTTCACATGCAGTGTATGCAGCGCCAAGCACGATACCGTAGTCTTTCAAGACTGACGGACGCCTGTGTGTGGTGTGCTTTGAAACATCAAATCTGAGATCTTTCAGTGTGATGCTTCAAGCTTTATGGGGCGGGGCAAAGGACTGAAAGTTCTGTTGGGTCCCTAATCCTTCACTTGCTTCTCTCCAAATGTCATAGTCTCCTGGATGCCTATGCTGCCTGTCAGATGCCAGAGTACCAAGACAGACTGCTGAGTGGTATCAAGTGTGGCAAGCTGCAGAGGTGAGTGATTGAACAGAGGTGTTCCAATGTTGTGTGCCTATATGCAGAATCTTCCCCATCCAAATGAGGTGGGGCTGCCACCACTCCCACAGTGCAAATAACAATGAAACCAAGAGGTGTTTATTAAAATGTACCCATCTTGTGGGAGTAAAATTTCCCCTGTATACCATCCCCCCCGGTTCGCAATAGCCCGCAACAGCCCCATCACTCTCTGTGCACCCTCCCTCCAGTGCATCAACTGGATGTTGATCAGTCAGTCTTCAGTGTCAAGTATAGGCCGAAAATGCGTTGCACCCCTTCTCAGCCCCTTAGGGGTTAAATTTCTAGAACGCGGTTCTTGATGAGTCTCCTGTCATGGAAGGAATGTGCTCCCTGAATTTCATGCTTGTAGGTCCAGGGGTTGGGGCAGAGCATCCATCAGTCAGGGATTCTTCAATGTAATGTATAGGGAGAAAAAAGCATTGTGCCACTTTTAACCCTCTACCAGTTGGAATTTCTGAAAACTGGTTCCTAGTGGGTGCCTTAGTCACAGAAGGAACACCCTCCCCAAATTTCAGTCTTCTAGGCCTGGCAGTTTGGTCTGAGCGTCAAAACTACTATCCTGGATGAAACCCAGAATATCCAGGAATACATCACTGAGATGGCACCCAAAGATGAGCTGATGAGAGAATGTCTCCAGCAACAACAGCAACAGCAAATACAGAAGGAAGATCAAACTGAGGAAGTGTCCTGGCAAGATAAGACCCTGCACGGGATGTACCATTGCCAGATAACTGAAGTCGCTGATATTGGGAAATCCTATCAGTGGCTGGAAAGAGCTGGCTTCAAAGATAGCACTGAAGCCCTCATCATGACAGCACAAGAACAGGACTAAGTACCAGATCCATAGAAGCGGGGATCCAAGAGAAGACCCAAAGTGCAGGCTGTGCAGAGAAACGTCAGAAACAATCCAACACATTGTGGCAGGGTGTAAGATGCAGGCAGGAACAGCATACGTTGAACGGCACAACCAAGTAGCTGGCATCATGTATAGGAACATCTGCTCAGCCTATGGACTAACTCTTCCCAAGACCAGATGGGAGACCCCTCTGAAGGTTGTGGAGAATGACAGGGCTAAGGTCCTGTGGGACTTCCATATCCAGACAGACAAGAAGGTTCTGGCTAACCAGCCAGACATTGTGGTGGTAGATCAGGCCCAGAAGACAGCCCTGGTGATAGACGCAGCGATACCAAACGACAGCAACATCAGAAAAAAAGAGCATGAAAAGGTGGAAAAGTATCAGGGTTTGAAGGAGGAATTAGAAAGACTGTGGCAAGTGAAGGTGAATGTGATCCCAATAGTGATTGGAGCACTAGGGGCTGTGACATCCAAGCTGGAAGAATGGCTCCAACAGATTCCAGGAGGGACAGCAGAACACTCGATCCAGAAAAGCGCATTGCTAGGAACAGCTAAGATACTGCGCAGAACCCTCAAACTCCCAGGCCTCTGGTAGAGGACCCGAGATTGAGGATAACATACATACATACACCACCTGTGGAGGGTGAGAAAACATATATATATATAATAGATTAGTGAAAACATACCCATGTTGTGGGAGTAAAATTCCCCCTATACACCATAACCCCCATGCGTACCAGTAGTCCTCTGTGCACACCAGCATCCCTCCACTTCAAACATTGAAGTGAGTCCAGCAATTTTGGAAGTGTAAGCAAGAAGGCAAGTCATGCCCCAAAAGTGCAGCCAGAAGCATGGCCTCCTTGCCTTGCTGTTTGCAGAAGAGATCCAAGTGTGTTCTCATACCTGTCTCCCTCTACACATCATCCCCCATGTGCACCATCTCCCTGTGCACACCATCCCCTGTGTGCATCAGCACCACCCCACTGTGTATCATCCCCCATGCGCAATACCCTCCCATGCGCAATACCCTCCCATGCGCACCAACCCCCACATGCGCAAGACCCCTCCATGTGCACCAATCCCCCCACTCCACTTCCCAGTGCATCAGCTGGATGTTGATCAGTCACTCTTCAGTGTTAAGCATAGGCCGAAAATGCGTTGCACCCCTTTTCAGACCCTTAGGGGTTAAATTCATGGTGGGCGTTCTGTCACAGAAGGAATATACTCCCCAAATTTCATGCTTTCAAGCCCGGGGGTTGGCGCAGATCATCCCTCCGTCAGGGATTCTTCAATGGAAAGTATAGGGAGGAAAATGCATTGCGCCCCTTTTCACCCCCTTCTGATAGGAATTTCCAAAAACTGGTTCTTAGTGGATTCCTCTGTCATGGAAGGAACACCCTCCCCAAATTTCACGCTTCTAGGTCCATTGGTTTTGTCTGGGCATTGATCAGTCAGTCAGTGTCAGTCAGTGACTTTACAGATTGGGGGCACAAACATTGAAGTGAGTCCAGCCATTTTGGAAGTGTAGGCAAGAAGGCAAGTCATGCCCCAAAAGTGCAGCCAGAAGCATGGCCTTCTTGCCTTGCTGTTTGCAGAAGAGATCCAAGTGTGTTCTCATCCCTCTCTCCTTCTACAGAAATCTGGGACCGGCCCTGAGCAAGACTTTGGCGCAGCTGTACTGTACACCAGGACCCCTGCCTTGAACTGATGTGAGGCTCTGCGTGAGTTGCTCCTCCTGTTGGGGGCAGGCTTGGTTATGACTAAGATGGTGGCAGTTGGTACCACTAAGCCTAGAGAGCTCATCAGCACCTATTCTGCTAAAGGTGTCAACAAAGCAATGTTTCATATGTTGAGCATTGATCAGCCTGAGTGGCACTTGTGGTCCTGGCCCAGTCGAAAAGGGCTCTGAGCAGACGACCACATTCATTTGGAGTTAGAACACTGCTTCACTGGAATTCCGCTCAGCAGGCTAGCAGTTCAAGACCCGAGTGCTGCCAGATGGGGTGAGCGCCCATCCTTAGCCCAGCTCCTGCCAGTTGGGCAGTTTGAAAGCATGCAAATGCAAGTAGCTAAATAGGGACCACTTTGGTGGGACAGGCGACATCTTGGTGACAGGCCCCTGCGATAAGCCGACCAGGTATCCCTATGTCGTGTCCATCATGGATTAGAGGAAACTCCAATCCACAACAAGCAGTCACTGTCAACACACGGTACAAACACTGAAGAAAAAGCTTATCTCCCCAAAGCGTGTGTGGGGACATGCTCCAGTTGTACAGTTGGGCCCTGCCCAGTCTTACCTCATTCCTCGTTTTTTTAACAAAACCATTTCTAATAAAAACATTGCAAAACTGAGCATTTCTTTTGTATCAAATCCTCAGTTTTAAAGGGGGGATGCTGCTGCTTGATCTCCAAAGGAGATCCAGGTGTCCCCTCTGTTGAATTGAGAATTGTGGTGGAATGGCTGAGAGAATGTGGGTAGATTATGTTGGTATTCCTTACAAAACCATATGAATCACAACAAGCCCTCATGAGAGTGACTCTCAATACAGGCGTCCCCCAGTATCATCAGAAGAGACTTTTCTAGCCCCCTTCCTGCAAATGAAACTGCAGAGAAGGAGTCTCCTTGTCTCCCTTACGCATGTAGTTTCCATCACAGGAATGCAAAAGATATCTTGCTTTGATCCAAGCAGGCAGATGGAGCAGAACAGGAAGCACAGCGTGAATGTCCACTCCTTGTCTCCCTTCTAGCCTTGTCAGAAAAGAGACATTTTGCTTGACTGTACTGAAGATAAAGGTAATGGGGACAAGGAACCAAGGCTAAGTGGATAATGGGGGACCCCTGCATTAATAAGGTGCCAAATGGCAACACTGAAGCTCAGCAGGTTTGAGGGACAATTTCAACCAACGTAAGAGCCAAATCCATAGAATCCTAGAATTGGAAGGGACCTAGTAGGTCATCTAGTCCAACCCCCTGCCTGTAGCAGGAATCCAATGAATGTCTACTTAGAAGTAAGTCACATTGAACTCAGTGGAGCTACCTCCAAGGTTAGCAATCCAAGGATAGGATTGCATCCTTAGTCTATTTCAGAGGGAAACAAAGATCCCCTGGATCCCTTTCTCACTGCCAGTTGGGGATCCAGAACTTGTTTTCCTTCCAAGTTCCTCTGAAGGGTTCCACAAATGGGAGACTCGTCTGGCAGGCTGGTTGTGCTGGACTTAACAGTGGACTTCAGCCTGATCCATCTGGGCCATTTGTAAGCCCTTATCCTTTCTTCCCTTTCCAAACCGAAGATCTGGAGGAACAGAAGCACAGGTGGGCTGAGGCCGGTTCTGACTGGTTCTGTAGAGGTGGTTGTTAATTAGGGGCTGACGTTAGGTTGTTAATTGGGGGGCATCATCTTTGAATTGCATGCAAGTGTGTTTGAATTTCTCTTAAAGGGCCTCTGGGTCTGTCTTTCCAGAGCTGAAGTTCTACTCCTCCCTCCTCCTCCTCCCTCCCCTCCCCTTCTGAGCCCCCCTCCCCTTCTCCCTCCCTCCTTCCCCTCCTAAGTTTATTTTTTAATTTTAAAATACAAAGAGTGTTCCTTTGACCATCATTCAGACAGAGCACTGTGACCATCACAGCACATCCAGACTCTGACTGCTGAGAGGGAGGGTGTTTGCACCACTGTTAGCTCCATGCTTTAAAATCAGGGTTAGGAAATACAAACCTCTGGGAGCCTGAGGTGAGTAATAGCAGCAAGCCTTCCTGCCTGCCTCCCTCCTTCCCTGGGTGCCTTTGTAGCCCAGTACTAGGCATGGAGAACTACTCAGTACTACTCAGGAGTAAGCCACACTGTATAGTAGAGGACTGCAGCCTGTGGCCACAATCCTAGCCACACTTTCCTGGGAGCAATTCCCATTGACTATCATGGGATTTCCTTCTGAGTAGCATAGGATTTGAGGCTACTTTCCCGTCCACACTTTCCTGAGAGTAAGCCCACTGACTATAATGGGACTTACTTCTGAGGAGATTGGCAGAGGATTGGATCTCTCGCTCCAGCCCTGTTCCTCCAGCCCTGCCTGCTTTCCTGAGAGTAAGCCCACTATCTATAATGGGACTTTCTACTGAGTAGACATGATTAGGACTGGGCTCTGAGGCTGCAATCATATCCACACTTACATGGGAGTAAGCCCCACTGACTAGAATGAGAGTTACTTCTAAGTAAGCCTGCATAGGATTGGACTGTAAGGCTAAAATCCTGACCACACAGTTTTGGGAGTAAGCCCCATTGACTTGAATGGTACTTACTTCTGAGTAAACACTGTTAGGATTGGGCCTAGGCTGCAATCCTATCCACACTGTAGACCTTTTGCTCCCCCCCCCCCCCAAGAGATCTCCCCACCTCATCCTGCCCCTCTGAGAAATCTCTCTACCTGAGATTGTGGGCAGGAAGTATGGGGGGTACCTGAAGAAATAGCCCCAGTTCCCATCCTGCTCCCCCCCCCAGGAGCCCAGTCCACTGCCTGAAGTAAATCCTATTAAAGTCAGCAGGTTTACTCCCCTGTGAGGATAGGAGTGTAGCCTCAAAGACCAATCATATGTCTACTCAGAAGTAAGTTCCATTATAATAGTGAAGCTTACTCCCTGGAAAGAAGCTGGTTTCTAAGAGCTTGTAATCCTATGCCTGACTACTCAAAAGTTAATCCCATTTCAATCTATGAAGCTTACTCCCAAAAAAGTGTGCAGAGGAGTGCAGCATTAGAGCCCAATCCTATTCTTGCCTACTCAGAAGTAAGTCCCATTAGAGTGTGTGGAGCTTACTCTCAGGAAAGCGAATAGGATTGGAGCCAGATGCTGGTTACTAAGAGCTCAGTCCTTTGCTTGACTACTCAGAAGTCATATTATATTCAATGGAGCTTCCTTACAGGAAAGTGTGGACAGGATTGTAGCCTTAAGTAGTGGCTTAGAGGCAAACCTCAACCTGCAGAGGGGACACCACAGACTCTGGTCCTAAACTGTAGATCAGTGTTTCTCATCCAGTGGTATGAGCACCATCAGTGGAACTAGAAGTGTGTCTGCTGTATTAGGCACCTGGATGCAAGTGTTATATTTCAGCAAGAGGCTGGGATTCTAAGAGCCCAAATCTTATGTATGACCATTCAGAAGTACTGGTAAGTCCCATCATAGTTAAAATGGAGCTTACTTACAGGAAAGTAAGGATTGTAGGCAGGATTGCAGGATTGTACAGGATTGTAGCCTTAAGTAGTGGCTTAGAGGCAAACCTCAAACTGTAGTTGGACACCACAGACTCTGGTCCTAAACTGTAGATCAGTGTTTGTCAACCAGTGGTATGAGTGCCATCAGTGGAACTTGTGGTAGTGTCTGCTGTATTAGGCACCTGGATGCAAGTGTCATATGTGCTCCCTGAGGCAGCTGGTGGGCTGCTGTGTGATTCAGGAGTTGGACTAGATGGGTCTTTGGTGTGATCCAGTGGAGGCTTTTCTTTTGCTTTTATGTTCTTATTTGTGGCACACATTCCCCCTGAGAGCATAACAAAGTGTAATGCATAGGAATAAATTACACAGAACCCAGGGGCTTAATACTGATTGATGCTGTCACAAGTGATACAATTTTTTTTTGTAAACTAAGGGTTAAGGTGGCGTGCCCTCCCCTGCCCCGCCCCCTGGCCCTGCCCCTGATCCATCCTGGTCCCGCCCACTTCCGGAGAACCGGTTGTTAGGGCAGGCTGGGCCCACCACTGAACAGAAAACACTTTCAGCACAATCCTAACATGTATATTCAAAAGTTAGCCCCATTGTGTTCAATGGGTCTTACTCCCAGGAAAGTGTCTTCAGAAACTTTTTTTTTAATTTTTCCCCCAGGCTGACCTTGACAAGGTTCAAACCAAGGATAGGGTGATGCGCAACTCCTAAAATGTGCCACCGTCGCTCGCCAGGTTTGTTTGCAGAATTGACTGCTGCAAGATGCTAGAGGTGACCCAGCTTTAAAAATCCCAGAGAAGGAGATGTCAGTAACAACCACACTGAGAGGTTCAAAATGAAACCTCAAAGCACAGAGGCCCTGCTGGACCCCCTATTGGACTGTCGATTAAGCCATCAGTGCCCTCATCTTCCTGGTGAGGAAAGGAATTCAAGACTGCAAAGGGCATGGAAAAAACCATGAGCAGATGCCTTAAAAGGTGCAAAGATTTAAATCATTTAATAAATTAAAACCTGACTTCTGCAGATGTCTTTCTTCTTCTTGCTGTCCTCAAATAGATGAAAAGTAGCCATTAGGAAACACTTTTCCTCTGAAGAACTACTAGAAAATCTTGTAATTTGTGAAAGCAAATATTTTCCTGCCTTGTTAGGTTGAGACCTGTTCATTTTTTACAGCCTGCCCATAATTAAAGAGGCCTGATGCTTCTGGTCACCGTTGGTCACTGAATTGCTGTCTTGTGTTCTGTGATGTTTGTCTCAGGGTGTTGTTTCCTTTATAGAAAATGCAGCCAGTTGTGGTTCAGAGGAAACCTGCACCCCCAAATCCCTCCCATCTGGTGGCAAGCCCAGGTTGCTTTTTTAATGTCTTCAGTAAAAGATTGGGATATTGTGGAAAACCAGCTTGGGGGTGGGGAGAAGAGCAAGAAGCCGTCACTTTTCTTGCAAGCTCACAGATTGTGGCTATAATGATGATTGGGTATAATGATGAGTGGGTAGCAGTAATTCTCACCCCTACAAATAGTAGGTTCTTTAACCCTTGATGTACATATCCAGATCTATATGGTTAAAGAAAAATAATCTATATGGTTATTTTCATTTCCCATGAAAATAAACTTAGCATAACAAAATGGCTAAAGGATCCCCACAAAACTTAAGGTGAGCCTCTCACTGTTGGAGAGGCTTGTAAAATGGAACTTGCTGATTTCAGCTGTGAAATGTGTACATTTGGCTGGAAATATGTACATTTGGCTGGAAATATCCCCCACACAGCAGCAATTTTCAATCAGTGTGCCCTGGATGATCCACAGACGTGTCACGGGAGTTTGGGAAAGATCATTATTAGGGCAATTGGGATATTTGAGCCCCATATCAGGAATGTAGTATTGCCTGTAGTAGTTAGTGCCTTATACTACATTCCTGATATGGTGGTCCTTGAAAATTTACTACCATATTAGTGTGCTGCAAATTGAAAAAGGTTGAAAATCACTGCTTATAAGATTAATCCTGTTACTTGCCCTTCGAGGCTTATAAGGATTTGCATGTATTTCCACTTCTTGGTGGAAGTGCTAGATCAGTGGTCCTCTTCCTTACTGGTCCCAGGGACCGGTTCTGGGGAAAAGCAATTTTCCAGGGGTGGGGGGAGAGTCCTTCCTCTGGAGACCTGGAAGGAGGGCTTCCCCACCTAGAGCACAGCACAGCTGCTTCCAGCTGTAAATCCCATTATAATAAATAGAGCTATTGCTAGGTTACTATTGCAGGCAAGAGCCCAATGTTTCATGGCATGTCTACTCAGAGCAGGGATTTTCAACCTTTTTCAGTGCAGGATGCATTGAAAATGCACAAAGCCATCCTAGTCACTCTTATTGGAGAGTAAGCCTCATTGACTTTAATGGGACTTATTTCTGAGTAGACAGGCATTGGATTGGGTTCTGAGAATGCAATCCTCCAACAGAGCCCTCCTGCTGTGAGGAGCGGAAGAGGCATTTAGAGGAGTCCTCTCATGGATTGGTCAGACAGCTGTCAAGGACCTCCAGTGGTCCCCGGACAGGGGTTTGAGAAACCCTGTGCTAGAGAACAGCTTGGAAAAGAAGAGTCCTCATTCCTGCTGCACAGCTCCAAATGCTCAGTTATATGCAAATGCATCCATATAATTTCCATAAGGTACAAAAGTAGCAGCCAGCAGATTACTTTTCCTACAAAAGTAGTACCCACAAAGTGCCTCCACCCCCCAACGAGAGTGAAACATGTGGAAATGAGGCAGGACACAGACTCACAAATGATCACATTCACTGGTTTACTTTTAAAAAAATTTGTCAGTCTTTCAAAAAAACAAACAAACCAGAAAATAATTGGTGCTTTTGCAGCAGATTCAGAAAGTTTCCTCCATTGCTTTCATAACCACATGTAGGTGTGTTGTGGCTTGCAGGACAGTTGCTGGAGGGATTGGTTGAAGTTCTGTGATGCTGAGTATCTTGTCCAGAAGCCACAGCTCTGGCCCCATCAGGCCTCATCCAGGCACAGCAGGAGAGGTACATGATGCTCCAACCTCCCTCCCAGGCAGGTGCGAAGTACCTCCTTGTCTCCAGTTTTGGTTCCCCCTCCCCAGGAAGACATTTCTACAAATGCAGAGAATGTGTCAGTGAAGGGATGCATGTCTTATGCACAGGGGATGCACATCCCCAGTGAAGGAATGCATGCCTTCCAGGGTGGAGGACTCTCTGGTGAGACCTGGTATACCAGCCAAAGCATCAGCCCCCCGACCAGTAGTGCCAGTTTAGTATCTGGCATTCTTACTGGTGCCAATTTAGGCATAAACTAAACAATCTAGAGCAGACTGCTTGTGTAGCAAATTTTGGTGTCACAGGGCCTCTGAGTTTTATTTAGCTTACAGCAGCAGTTCCCAAAATGTGTTATGATGCCCAGGTTTGTTGTGAGATGCCTGGCAGCAAAACTATGGCATGAACCTCCAAATTGCAACGGGCATCGTGCAGGGGGCAGCTGCAGCACAGTGAAACCCACGTGGCTTGGCCCTCTACTACTATTTTGAGGCTTGCATTAGGCTTCCAAACCCAGAAGTGAGTGGCAGTGGCACAGGCCATGATTCATATCACCACCATTCCCAGTTCTGAGGGCTTCACATCAGCAGTAAGCTTGGAACCGCTGGCTTAGGGCCTCACCAAGCCTAAAACCAGCAATTGCCCCTTGCTTGCCCACCCACCTGTCTGAAAAGGAAAACTCTCCCCCCTCTACAAATATCACACTCACCCTCCCCACCTCTAGCTGGGCAGGAAGATCTGTGGCTCCACTAGAAGGCATGAGGTCCCACGAAGACAGTGAGACGCAGGACTGAGCTGGATCGGTAGCTCATCAGAGTGTTCATGGTGACCATCTCCAAATCCAGCACAAACTCACGGGGACCTGTGACAGGCCGGGCCAAGACCAGCATTGCACTCACATTGTTAATTTGCTGCAGGGAGAGAAGGGTACAGGGTGACCACCAGAGAGCAGGGTGTCACTGGAGGCCAAAGGGAGACTGGCACTCCTACATGAGACATTTTTCAAGACAAGATGTGTCAGCTCAGTGGGAGGTCAATGAAGAAGGTTGCCTTCAGATCTTTGCGCTGGATTGCAAACTAAGGGCATGCATGCCCAAGAGGGCACATGAAAAAATGTGGGCACCACAGTGCTGCTCACTAAATACAAATGGGAATTGGGTCATCCCCTGTCCTTGCCATGCTCCATTCTTGGGTGGACTACATTTCCTTTAAACTCTATGTCCCAGGCGAGAGATAAATAACAAAGTGAGTTTTACCCCCGTTTTACCTTCCAGTGCTGCAATGAGGAGGAGGAGGAGAATTGCTATGCTCCAGGTAGGTGGGACCATTTGGTCACTCCCCATCCCTGGAGTATATATAGCCTGCTGTAGCCTATCTGGTCCACATCACTACTTGCAGGAGTGGAAACTTTCACTTAGAAGGGTCACAGAAAAGGCAGGCTGCAGATTGGAGTTTATTTAGCATTTGGCAATTTCATGGATTTATAGTAAATCAGATATTAATGTTCCATTGCCATGTATTTTGAGAGCCAGGAATTCCACAATGTCAGGCTGCCAATGTTGCAAATTGCTAATTTTTCTATGTAGTCTGGCTGCCAATTGTTGCAAGTCATCTAATTCACACTTTTGTGCTAAGTGGGGTGCACAACAAGGAGGGGAACCAACATCGCACCCAGCAGATGGGGGTATCCAAACATTTTGGCAGGAGGGCCACATTATCTCTCCTACACTGTCGGGGGCTGGAAAAATGGTTTACATTTCAAATTTGAATAAATTTACATCAGAGTGCATTACAGACTTATTGTATTATTGTATTTTATTATTATCATTATCATTATTATTATGGCTGTGGGTGGTGCAAGCGGTTAAGACACTGTGCCTGTTAACCAGCAGGCCAGGGTTCGAGACCCAGATCGTCCCCACAAGACAGGGTGAGCTCCTGTCCTTAGCCCAGCTCTGCAACACCACCTGGATCCAATTGTATTGGCTCTGCCTTTCCATTGGACTATTTCAGTGGCGTGGAGAGGGGGGATCTGCTGCTTGGGTAACAGCCTCTCCTCCATAACAATCCAACCCAGGCTTTTGTGCTACGCATGTAGCGTATGCAGCGCCGAGCACAATACCACAGTCTTTCAAGACTGACGGAGGCCTGCTTATTATTTTTATTGTTGTTGTTGTTATCATCATCATAAATACACAGCAAACAATTTTGTGCTTCTTGTTGTTGTTGTTGTTGTTATTATTATTAGAGACAGATCTGGAGGCTTATAAGGCATGCCCATGGGCCGAATGGGACTGTCTTGCCACAGGTTTCATTGAGACTCACCATGGGCCATGTCTAGCCCGCAGGCCAAGGTTTGGACACCCCTGCATTAGAAGGATGCGGTGTGTGCAAATGCTAAATTATGAGCACAGTCCTAACCATGTCTACTCAAAAGTTAGCCCTATTATGTTCAATGGGTCCTAATCCCAGGAAAGTGTCTTTAGGATTGCAGCCTAAGGATGGTTTCAAATCTTTTGTGTCCCCATTAAAACCATCTGTAAAGTAAGGGATAATCCGTTGCTACAAATCACCCACATGTACACACAAGAACTTTTCAGTGTATTGCCAGTTTGGGCACAGATTCTCTAAAAGCTTTGCTGCCTGTGAGTCTAGGCCAGTGGCTTTCAAAGGGCTTCCTGAGAGACAAGATTCAGCTTATTTGAAGGAAGGGTGCATGGACTCTGCACACAAACCTGCAAGATCAGTGATGGGATTCAAATAAATTAACAACCAGTTCTATGCCTGGCTGGTAGCCGTTTTTAAATGGCTATTTTTAAGTTCTATATGTCCTATTGTTAGCAACTGGTTCTACAGAGTAGGAGAAAACCTGCTGAAGCCCAGCACTGCAAGATCCTGGAGAAGGTTGGTAGCTATTCCTCTGATTGGCTGGTGTTAGCAAACAGCCCACTTACCCGGATATAGAATTCTCCTTGTTCATTGCCAGAGCGTATCTGGAAGGTGTTGTAGGCCCCTGGGTAGACGCTGGTGGCTTGGATCTGGAAGATATCAGAGGGCACCGTCCGGTCTGCTGTGATGCTCATGTAGCGGTGGATGATGGATGATGGTTTGTCTCGACAGAGAGGGTTTGTGGCAGGGCAGAGGCAGCGGCTGCAGAGGAATAAGTTGGGAAGGCGGATATTGGTGGATAGGTGGTGTCACTCCAAAAATCCATATACTCCAAGACTCTATCCAAATCAGGGTGACCATATGGTAGACCTCTAAATGTAGGACAAGGGTCCCCAAAAGTCCGAATTTTCAGTTGAAAATTGGAACTTTCATTTTGGAGGACCTTGCCCTACATTTTAAAAAATATTGGACAAAATTAGGACGTCCTATATCTTGCCCTACAATAAAAAACACCTCTTGGGGGGAGCTTAACTTGCTTGGGGGTCTGCAGGTCTATGTGGAGCCTCGGAGCCCCCCCCCCGGCTGGCTGGGGGGAGGCTGGAGTGGTGCGGTGCAGCCATGCGGGTGCCTTTGAGCCCCCCTCCGGCCAGCCGGAGAAGGCTCCGCGTGGCTGCTGAGCAGCCGAGGGCCAGGGCCAATCATGGGGCAGGGGAGAGACCTCCTCCTAGCCCACCTCCATTTTCCTGCACTATTAAACGCAGAGGAGTGTGCCCACTAAATGGTGGCACCCATGGGCGCCGCTTTCCAGACACCGCAGGGGGTTTCCTTATTGTGCCGGACCCCCTGCCATTTCTGGAGGCATCCAGGCATTTCCGGATGTCTGGACACCCTGATCCAAATGCCTCTGGAATCATGCACGCAAGTATGACATCCATACGAGGTACAAGGCTTGACAAGCACTTGTCAGAAAGCTCTAGAAGGATTTCCTGCTACAGGTAGACGTTGAACTAGATGACCAACCCCCAAATCCAGAGTAAGTACGGGAGCACGTAAAAGATTTTACGTGCACCTGTAGTTACTGCACCACCTAGTGAAAACCTATGGGAAATTCATATTGCAATCCAGAGTAAGTTTTTACACCGGAGCAAGGACACCCCTTGGATTTTACCCCAGGATTTTGCCCTTCAACTCTATGATTCTTAGTATCTTCTGTTGGGCCTAAACAGCTTGTGCTCAGATCTAGACTGCTATGGGACACAGAGTTTCCGTTTATGTAACGAGTAGTTATGCTAGTCTGGCTCTTCCACCATTGAACCCCATTTTTCACATCCTCTGAGGTCCCATCCCTCTATTTTGCAGACAAATTCCCTGTGGGCAGTTCTTAGGCGAGGTTGTCTAGCCAGGCTTGTTCTGTACTCACTTTTCAGAGACTTGAATGTAGGGCTCCTGGCAGCGATTCTTCTCCACACAGCGATACCCACCATGGTAGTTGATGCAGTTCTGGGTTTCGGTGCATTGGTGGGCTGCTGTCTCACACTCATTGATATCTGAAATGGTAGAGGGAGGGAAGAGACAAGATGAAGGAATGAAATCTTTATTGGCATAAACATGATTAATTCAATTTACAATAAAATCAGGCCTCTAGCCCAGATCTTTGGGCCTCCATCAAAGTCTAGGCCAAAGATAACATGCATAAAAATTTATCCTTATAAAACTCTCCAGTAACCAATCTATGTTAGACTAGATTCCCTTTCCTGAAAAACAAAATACACTATCAAGTATTTCTCCCCCTCTGATGACAAAAGCGTTTTCAGCACATCTGCCTCCAACCATCTTTGGATATGTTGGTGGTTGAAGATGTATCTCACACGGGATCTTATCTACCGGTATATATATAAAATTGAAAAGTCACTCACTGACTCATTCTCACCAATGCCCAGCCAAAACCACTGGGCCTAAAAGTGTGAAATTCGGGGAGGATGTTCCTTCCATGTTGGAGGGATCCACTAAGAACCAGTTTTCAAAAATTCCAACCGGAAGGGGGTGAAAGGGGGCACATCGCATTTCCTCCCTATACTTTCCATTAAAGAATCCCTGACTGACTGAACCTCTGGACCTATAAGCGTGAAATTCAGGGAGGATGTTCCTTCTGTCACATAAACACCCACCAAGAACCCATGTGGAGATATTTGACCCTTAAGGGGCTGAAAAGTGGTGCAACGTGTTTTTGTCCTATACTTAACATGGAAGACTGGCCAGCCTCCAGCCAATTTGGTGCTCGGTCCCTAGTGCACTGGGGGGATGTTGTGCAGAGGGAGGGGTTGCACTGGGGATGCATGAGGGGTGTTGTGCATGGGGGGGTGTTGCGCATGTGGAGATGATGAGCATGGGGAGGTTATGTGCATGGGGGTGATGCATATTGGGAGGTGGTGCACGTGGGGGATGGCGCAGATGGGAAGTTGATGCTCATGGGGTTGATGCGCATGGAGGGATGATGCGCATGGAGGAATGATGTGCATGAGGGGTTGTTGCGCACGGGGAGTTGATGCACATGGGCATGGAGGGTTGTTGCACACGGAGGGTTGATGTGCATGGGGGATGATGCGCATAGGGGGAATGATGCGCATTTGGGGTGGATGAACATGGGGGATGTTGTGCATGGGCATGGATGTGCATGGGAGATGCACATGGGGGATGGTGTACGGGGAAATTTTACTCCTGCAACGTGGGTACGTTTTTGCTCGTAAAAGTATAAAAAGATACATTCAAGAGTCTCCCACACAGTTCAAACCACTCAAATCTATCTGTAAGATAGATTCCCTTATATTGGCTCCATGTAAGGGCCAATAGAAGTGCATTACATCTTGCCAACATATAGGCTCAAGATTTTGGTATTTCCAGCCCTGAGTAAGGCACAGAAATTTGCCTCAGTTTTCCCTGTTTATAACACGTGGAGAATAATAACATATATGTACAGATTTGCTGTAAGGACAAGCAAGAGAATAAGAAGAAGCTTAAATGCTATACAAATGGTCACCCTCCAAGTATGAGAGAGACCATACAAATGGTCACCCTCCAAGTATGAGAGAGACCTCCAAGTATGAGAGAGACCATACAAATGGTCACCCTCCATTTATGGACACATCCTGTGGCAGGAAGTTCCACAGACAAACTACACGCTGTTGTAATTTAGTGTTTAAACATGTGAAGGCAATATATACTGTACGAGTGTTTTTAGCTTTTATTTTGTTGTGTCCTACGTTTTTCTTGGGTGTCCTGCATTATGTCATGGTCACCCAATGAGAAACTGGACGATGGTTTCAAGATGGCCAAAAAAGACCTTGCAAAGCAAAACTGGCCTAATCAACAAGACTTTTAGAGTAATGAACCTGCATTTGGTGACAGAGAACGGTGTGATGGCCCACAGCCACTCCACTGAGGCCACTTTCCATCCCAGAGCAGGAGATGTGGAGCACCTTACCTTGGCAGAGTCGTGTGCTCAGTTGCTGGTACCCTTGAGGACATGCGCAGGAGAAGTGCCCCGGCTCGTTCACACACTGGAACTGACACAGGTAGTTGGAGTAGCTGCACTCATCAATATCTGGGGAGGAGAGGGGGAGAGAGGGTGTCCTGTCAAACTCTTTGTGGCCAAGATCTGGCCAGCCCTGTGGGAGGCAAGCTGAGGTTGTTGCCTTGGATGGTGGACGGGTGAGTCCTTGGATGGGGGCCCCATCCACCAGCACTCCTCTTCCACCTCTCAGGAAAGGAAGAGGAAGATGGAAGAAGATGGAAGGGGTTGGTCTAGATTACCTCCCTTCCCCCAAAACTGTACTATTCCTTTTTACAAATCCAACGAGCAGGAGGAAGAGGCACCAGTCAGCCATGATCTCCTAAGGTCAGCCTTGTGGATGGGTGTCCTTGTGGTCTGCACAGGGTGAACATACAACCAGAAATTTCTGGATTTGTTCTCCTTTTTAGCCTCCTGTCCTCATGCCCTCCAAAAGGGCTTCACTGTCCTCCATTTTGGCTTCATTTTGGAATTTTGTAATGGTGTGCATTACCCCATCATGCCATATGTTGTTGGATTCTTATTGAAGAGCAGAATCCAACACAAAGATCAGTTTTGAAACATCTCCTTCCTATCCAAAGTTATGGCCAAAAAACCTAAAAATCAAAACTATATTTTAAGCTCTATGGGAAAGTGAAAGTGCCCAATATCGCGGCTTTACTCGTGGGTAGGCAAACATGCCATTGTCTGCCAGAAAGGCCAGGCTGAGAGGAATCCAAGACCTTGTCCTCCTTTTGAGGTTTGGGCATCTGGTCACCCTGGGTGTGCACCCACAATGTCCCACAATACCCAGGCAGGATTGAGTGCCAGTTGGACCAGGAGCTCTTTAAAGGAATACTGAGAGGAGCTGGGCCAAGAGAGGTTTTCAAAGGAGAGAAGAGAAGAGCCAACCTTAAAAGGCAAAGAAGCATCTTGGAGAAGGGGGAGCTGGAGACCCACCTACCTACCTTTGCAGGTGAAGCTATCGTGGTCCAGTTCGTAGCCCTGGTTGCAGCGGCAGATGAAAGTTCCATAGGTGTTGAAGCAGCGTTGTTCACAGGGGGCCCCCATCTCACACTCATTCACATCTGGGGGAGGGAACCAACAAATGGGTTGATGGTGTGCAGGCCATTTGTGCTGGTGGGTTGAAGGCTCATCTCTGCACCAGTTTCCTGCCCCCCCCCCCCCCCCCACACACACACGCTACACCGACTGCTTCCAGGGAGCCAAGGCAGAGCAAGGGAGGACCAAAACAGGCCTTACCCACACAAGAGCGGTTGTTGCTGGCTAGCTGGAAGCCAGGCTCGCACTGGCAGGAAAAAGAGCCTGGTGAGTTGACACAGCGGTGTTGGCAGTAGCGGTACCGACACTCATCGATGTCTGCAGGAAGGCAGAACAACATTCAAGTGCTTAACATTCCGGGTTGGGACCAATCAGGCAGGGGCACCTCAGCTCTACTCACAGGCTCCAAAGTCACCTCCAGTTTCTCCCCAGGGAATAGCAGGGCTTGCTGTGCAGCGCACTCACCCACACACTCAGTGCCTATCTTGCGGTAGCCATCTGGGCACTGACAGTGAAAGCCGCCAGGTGTGTTGATGCACTGCTGGCTCGGCTGGCAGTCATGTTCATCGTATTCACACTCGTCCACGTCTGGGTGGGAAAGGAACACACACAGTTCAGGGTCACGGGGCAAAGGGCAGATCTCCCAGCTGGGCTTGCCGGCCTGCCCAAGAAGTCAACTGAGGCACCTGCCTCAGGAACACCCTCCTGCTCCCTGGATTTGAAGAAGAAGAGGGGAGGAGAGGAGCCGGCACTCAAGCCCAATGCTCACCACACTTCCTTTCGACTGCTTTCTCCTTCTGAATCCAAAGAGCAGGAAGATGGGGCTTGCCTGGCCATGGTGACCATATGTCCTCTTTTCCAGGATATGTCCTGGATTTCAGCCTTAAATATTGGAAAACTTCAATGCCCCCCTTGCCTTGCAAACAGGCAGTATGTAGCCTTCTAGATATAATAAATTATTTAGATCTCATAAACTAGCTGAACTTACCTATCATTGTGGGAGTAAAATTTAAAGAATATTTGTGGGCACCAGCCATGGCTGGGCACCAGCGAGCACCTGCTCTCCTAGTGAGCACTCAGCACCCCTAGAGGGCACCACACATCACTGGGCATCCCTGCTAGGCACTGGGCACCAAACCAGTTCTTAGTGGGTCATTAAATCACAAAAGGAATATACTCTCCAAATTTCAAGCCAGGGGGCATATTCATGAATATTGAGTGTCAGGCTACATTCTGCCTGCTCACAAGGAAATGGAAGACAATGAAGATTTTTCCCATACTGAATATCCCTACTTTATAGGATTGAGATTATAGAAAATGTTTACTGGTGATTGTAACGTGCAGCTGCAAAGCACATACAAAATTTAATTTTCCTGCATACAGAAAAAGAGTTATCTCAAAGAGTTACTTCATGTTGGATATCTGGAAAAAATTCATGACGGTGAGGGCGGTTCGGCAGTGGAAGAGATTGCCAAGGGAGGTGGTGGACTCTCTCTCACTAGGGATCTTCAAGCGAGGCTCGACGAGCACCTGTTGGGGATGCTGTAGGGGGATTTCCTGCTGCAGATGGACTAGATGACCTACTAGGTCCCTTCCAACTCTATGATTCTATGTATATACATGAAAAGTCACTACCTCACTCACTCATCAACACCAAGACAAAACCGTCAGGCCTAAAAGCATGAAATTTGGGGTGGGTGTTCCTTCTATGACGGAGGCACGCACCCACTAGAATCAGTTTTTGGAAATTCCAACCGGAAGGGGGTGAAATGGGGCCCAACACGTTTTCCTCCCTATACTTTACATTGAAGAATCCCTGACTGAGGGTCTCTGTGCCCCAACCCCCTGGACCTAGAAGCATGAAATTCAGGAAGGGTGTTCATCTGTGACATGAATACCCACCAAGAACCGATGTGGAGAAATTTAACCCTTAAGGGGTGAAAAGTGGTGCAAGGTGTTCCTCCTGTCCTATATATAATATTGAAGACTAACCCAATGCATCACTAGGGTGGTGTGGGTGGTGCAGTCCGTACCAGTGGCATGCACTGTGGGACCTAAAAATTACAACTCTATGGTGGTTTTTTAAGCCACACACTGTGTGATTTGACCCGCATTTGTAATTTATACAAATTAGGCTATTTTTAGATGGGAATCTACAACAAAGATATTTTCAAAGTGGTTTGGGTGGCACAAGCAGTTAAGACGCTGTGCCTGTTAATCAGCAGGCCAAGGTTCGAGACCTGGGTCGGCCACACAAGACAGGGTGAGCTCCTGTCCTTAGCCCAGCTCTGTGACGCAGCTGGATCCAATCGTATTGGCTCTGCCTTTCCATTGGACTAAATCAGTGGCATGGAGATGGGGGATTTGCTGCTTGGGTAACAGCCTATCCTCCATAACAATCCAACCCAGACTTTCATGCTTCGCATGCAGCGGATGCAGCGCAGAGCATGATACCATAGTCTTCCAAGACTGACAGAGGCCTGCTTTTTTGTTCCACTGCATTCTGCTGTAAATTACACATGATGGGATTATTTCTACAAACCATGATTTTAGCCATTGTGGTCACAAGGGCTGCCACCCCCTTCAAGGGTGCCCCTTTCTAATGCCCTAATAACATCCCTGATTGGGACCATTTTGGATGTCTTGTCCTCTCCTGGACTGACCTTCCACTCCAGCCAAGGCCTGCTCCCTTACTCGCCAGTAAACACAGCTGTGCAGTTCACATCCATTTTCAATGAATTTCAATGCAATCATCAGGGACCTCCCTCTGGGTTGGTTTGTGGGGGCTGTCTTCATTGGATCAGGACAATTCTGGTGTCCTTAGATTCCTCTCAGCCTGCAATTTCAAATGAACTATGGCACGTTTGCCTGCTTGCAAGTAAAGCTGTGATATCGGTCATTTTCACTTTCCATAGAGTTCAATGCATATTTTAATTTTTTTAGTTTTTTGGCCATAACGTTTGATAGGAATGTGCTATTTCAAAACAGATTTTTGCATTGGATTCTGCTCTTCAATACAATTCCAACTGTATATGACACGATGGGGTTTGATGCACCATCACAAAGTTGCAATTTTTAGGTTCCCCCAGTGAGCGTCACCCAGTGCGGACCACACCATCTGCACCACCTTAATGATGCCCCTGCCTATGTGCTAATCAAATATGAATGGACTCTTTTCTGGGCTATTGCACTGATTTATAGCTGTGTGCTGCCATCACTTTGAAAAAGTGTTTTGCTGACATCAATAAATCCTCATGAAGAAATAGTTTTGCCTTTGCTTCCTGCTGAGGAACTGAATGAACACAAGTGAATTCCAGTTCACATTAGACCCTTCTCTGCTGAGCCCAGCAAGGAGGTGGCAGATCTTGATATGCTGCTCAGAGCAGAGCCATAATGTTTCCTCCAAACCAAGGTGCAAAACCTTAACTCTGTCCTCTGGGAACCAGCCACTCACCTGCTTCGTTCCCTTCTGTCACCCCACTTACCCAAACAGGATCCGTGCCTATCTGGCTCATAGCCCTGAGGACAGGTGTTCTGTCGGGGAATGGTGTGTGCGGGCCTGGGAGGTCTTGGCCAGGGCGGATTGGGTGGGGGGCTTCTTTCGGAGTTGACATCAATCACGGAAGCTGAGCGGGGCAGGCAGAGGTAACCCCCATAATGGTTGATGCATTTCATCTCCCCTTTGCAGGCGTGGGGGATAGTCTCACATTCGTTCACGTCTGGGTGGGGGGAGAAAATGATAGCGGTCAGGAATGGGGGTGTTGGACCAAACACAGGCACCCGGGCAGTGATGGGCATCAAAGAAATTAAGAACCGGTTCTCTGTCCATCTGGCAGCCACTTTTAAATGGCTATTTTTAAACTTTATATGTACTATCTCTTGTTAAGAACCGGTTCTATAGAGTAGGTGCGAACCTGCTGGAGCCCACCACTGCACCCGGGTCTTCTAACCTTGGCCTTGATCAACATCAGGAGCCCCAACATACAGGGCTCAGGCCAGCCCATGTCTTTGAGGCCAAAAGTCACCAAGAGGCAGCAGCCTGTCCCTGGCTGTGCCCTCCACTGCTCTTTCTCTGGCTCCTTGGCTTCAAGAAAGGAAGGGGGCGAGATGGACGAGGAGGAGAGCAGAGATGCTGGGATGAGCTGCTTCTCTCCTACCACTCACCTCTCTTACATGCTTCCTCTTCTGCTCTGTCCCCCTTCCTTTTCCGACTCAGGGAGTGGGAAGAGCAGGGGCTGGGACCTGGATGTGGTATCCAGTGCCAGGAGGTCATGGGCTGGCCCTGTCTGGGTAACACACATCCCCCCTCCCCCGCTTTACAAGTTGTCCCCAACTCCTTGTGTCTCTCTCTCTGGGATCCACACCTTTGCAGTGCTGCGTCTCAGGGTCCCACTCGTAGCCGTCAGTACATTCCTAAAAAGGGGGCAAAGAATGAAGGGAAGGAGGAAACAAATGCAAAAGGGTTAAAAATGCACCATTCCTAACTCTTCCCTTCCAAGATTCAAGAGTCTTCCAAGGACAGTGAATGATTCTGACATCACCAACATAAGTATGGAAAGGAATTGTTGCTTGTGGCTGAAAAGCCCTAAAAATTCAAAATAATGATCACATCTCAAGGTGGACAACATTTCAGTCCAATGGAAACCCTGGACAGGATGATCATATTTCCTGTTTTTCCAGGACATGTTTTGGATTTAAGCGTTATGCCCTATAAAAACTCTTGGTTGTCCTCCATTTCCTTGTGAGTAGATAGTATGTAGCCTTCTTGTAATTCCTAAATTATATGTAATAAATTATCAGTGCAATCCTAAGCATATCTACTCAGAAGTAATGGGGCTACTCCCCAGGAGAGTGTATTTATGATTGCAGCCTATATACTGTATAAGAGCTTTAAATATAATAAGCAATATAGCAATATATAGGAATGCAATATATATGAGTGTTTATAGCTTTCCTACTGTCATGTCCTACATTTTTCTTGGGTGTCCTAAATTTTGTCCTCTTTTTTGGTCATGACATATGGTCACCCTGACACCAAAGACAATTTTTTTAACGGTTCCCTTTTCTATCAAAAGTGGGATAATGGAGTAGAGATATAAAAAACCAGTTAAGCTCTCATCACTGGTCATGGAGAGCAGCCCAGCCTGTGCCCTGGAGGGTGGAGAAATTCTCTGACTCACTTAATGGTGCAGCCTTGGGAAGCTCTTCCTTCCCCAGCTGGGTTTGCTGGATGGACTGTTTGCACCGCACCCCAGAAAAGGTTGCGTTATCTGATGTCCATCCTATGCTGTGCTACCCCCACTGACTGGCAAAACTCTGTGGTTGGCCATTTACCGTGTAAGAGTCGGGTTCCTCTGGTTCTTGTGAAACTGCAGCTCTCAAGAATGTTGCCAGGAGAAGATATGAAACAGGCCTCATGGTTTTGCCTGGGGAGAAAGAGGCCAATGGGAGGTTAACAGCACTTATTACACATCCCAGAAAAAGATCATAACATAAGAACACAGCAAAACATGGAAGAAACACAGCAAAACATACACCAAACATACAGCAATTTACCAAGAATAAATCTTGCCAGACAAATCTGATCTCCTTTTTTGATGGGGTTACGAGCTTACTGGACATGGCAATGCTGTGGATGTCATTTATCTTGACTTCAGCAAAGCATTTGACAAGGTCCCACATGACATTTTCATTGGGAAGTTGGAAAAATATGGGCTAGACGAGACAATCGTTAGGTGGATCTGCAACTGGCTCAACGACTGCACTCAAAGGGTTTTGGTAAATGGTTCTGTGTCAACCTGGTGGTCTGTTTCAAGTGGGGTCCCCCAAGGCTCTGTCTTGGGACCGGTTCTCTTTAACATTTTCATTAATGACTTAGAGGAAGGGATACGGGGGAGCCTGATCAAATTTGCGGATGACACCAAGCTGGGAGGAGTAGCAAACGCAACAGAAGACAGGAGAAACCTCCAGGAGGATCTGGATAAACTGGAATCCTGGGCTGTAACAAATAGAATGAACTTCAACAGGGAGAAGTGCAAGGTTCTGCACTTAGGAAATAAAAACCAAAAATACAGGTATAAAATAGGGGATATTTGGCTTGGCAGCACAACATGTGAGTGGGATCTTGGAGTCTCCGTGAATCACAAGCTGAACATGAGTCAGCATGTGATGTGTCTGCAAAGAAGGCAAATGCCATTTGAGGCTGCATTAAGAGGACTGGAGCTTCCAAGTCCCGAGAAGTTCTAGTTCCTCTTTACTCTGCATTGGTCAGACCTCACCTTGAGTCCTGTGTTCAGTTCTGGGCACCTCACTTGAAGAAAGATGCAGCCAAACTGGAGCAAGTCCAGAGGAGAGCGACAAGAATGATCAGTGGGATGGAAGGGAAGCCCTACCAGGAAAGGTTGGGGGAACTTGGGATGTTCAGCCTGGAGAAGAGGAGGCTGAGGGGAGACATGATTGCCCTCTTCAGATCCCTGAAGGGCTGTCATAGGGAGGAAGGGGCTCATTTGTTCATAGCTGCTTCTGAAAGCAGAACTAGAACCAATGGGGACAAACTGCAAGAGAGGAGATTCTGGTTGGATATCCGGAAAAAATTCCTGACGGTGAGGGCGGTTTGGCAGTGGAACAGATTGCCAAGGGAGGTGGTGGACTCTCCCTCACTGGGGATCTTCAAGCAGAGGCTCGACGAGCACCTGTTGGGGATGCTCTGGGGGGATTTCCTGCTGCAGGCAGGGGGTTGGACTAGATGACCTACTAGGTCCCTTCCAACTCTATGATTCTAATCAGGAGAACTGCTTCTCTTTTCCAGAATATGGGAACAAAGGGTAGGGGACTTCTGCATGCGTACCATGCCTGAGGGAACCATCTCAGCTGGCCTCACACTTGCTTCTACCCCAAAGCAGGAGGGCAAAACAAGCGTGGTCACATGGATGGAGAGGGAATTACTTACAATCATATTTTTTATTTCTGCAGGTTTGGGAACAAACAGACTTTGAAAGATCAACCAGGATGCCAGACATTTCAGGGCACAGGGTGACCATATGACTGGAAATTTCTGGATTTGTCTTTTTTGGCCTTTTGTCCGGGTGTCCTCCAAAAGGGCTAAATTGTTGTATGTTATTAGATTCATATTGAAGAGCAGAATCAAGTGCAAAAATCAGTTTTGAAATATCTCATTCCTATCAAAAGTTATGGCCAAAAAACTAAAAATAAAAAATGTGCATTGAGTTCTATGGGAAAGTGAAAGTGAACGTGCCCATTATCACAACTTTACTCTTGAGTAGACAAACATGCCATTGTCCACTGGAAAGGCCAGGCTGAGAGGAATCCAAGACTTTGAGCTCCTTTTGAGGTTTGGGCATCTGGTCACCCTGCTCAGGGGCAGCTGCCTGATCTTTCCCAGGCAAGCTTCCCCCAGCCCTGGCAGGGCTTCATTTGTGCTCTGAAGCTACAATGTGAAGATGTCAGCTGTGTTCCTGAGCACACACAAGAGTGCGCTTCCTCTGAGGCCACCATAGTTGAGGAGATGAGGAGGAAAGTGGCCCAATCCTGGCCCGACCTTGATTTTGCTGGTGTCCTGGCCCTGAACCCCTCAGATAGCTGTGAAGGAGCATCAAAGAATCCAAAGTGATGGAGGGGCATCACCAGGCAGTTGTTAAAAATACGTCCCAGTTTGGTTCCAGAGGAGCTGGATAAGTCTGGCCTTTCATTGCGGGAATAAAACTTCTCTGCGAGATGAAAGGATGTTTGCAGAAGTTTGCAAACATTTTTTGCAAGCAGGAATTGCATCTCCTGGATGCTAAATATAACCCTTGTTTGGGTGTGTGTGTTTGGATACAGTACACTCAGAGTCTCTCCAAGCATCTTTCTCAATCCCATCACCAATTCCAAGCCACAGGGACGCCCCAGCCAATCAGAATTTTAGGGACAGGATGACACTCAAAGATTCAGGGCACCGCCAGAAGGAAGCCCCCAGAGTTCAGGAATAGGGCTTGGAGAAGGGAATTTGGGATGGCAAGTGAGGGGATAACAGGCAAGATCTGGGCTGCAAAAAATATGAATTATACCATCCAAACTCATGGCCATCATCATGTCGTGTTGTAGGGAATTCAACAGGCGTCTTAGGGCACAATCCTAAACATGTCTACTCATTGCCCCATTGTGTTCAACAGGTCTTACTCCCAGGAAAATGCCTTTAAGATTGCAGCCTAAGGGTGCTCTTTTTGCTTGCCCTCAATCTCCTGCCAAACCATCCCATTGGATAATCCCCATGTTGAGTCTTGTGAGACCAAGGATACAATCCTAACTAATTTAGCCCAGACTGACTCACCTGACATAGCTTCCCATGGTGGTGTGGGGTGGTCAGCATATGCTTGCGCACTGGCCTATCCCCCCCTGGAGTGTGGCAGGAGTGCCTTATGGCACTTTTGTGAAACCTCCAGGTCAGTACTTATGCCGGGGCTTATGCTGGCCTAACTGGAAGTTAGGATTGCAGTCCAGGACCAAACCTTCTCATTTATTGCTTGTTATGTGCTGTGTTTTTTTGAGTCCCAATCACAGTGCTCTCCACACACACACCCCATACCCAGGAGTTCTAGCCCAGCCCAGACCATCGTAACCACTCCTCATAAGGAAGGGATCCTGGATCCTCTGGATCCTTTCTGCTTGCTGTCTTTTGCACAGTTTCCAAACCTACAAAATCCTTTCCAACCAGGTACAGTGGTCCCTCACATGAAGAGTTTAATTCATTCCCGAGGTCTGCTCTTTAAGTGAAACGCTTTTTAAGTGAAGCAGATTTTTCCATAGGGAATAATGGAAACTCAGACGATTGGTTCCACAACCCCCAAAATATTCATAGAAAAATATTAACTGGATGTAAAAATGATGACAAAACACTGGAATTGAATTCAAAACATGCATTCAATGTGCATGATCCTTCACTACTGTAGTGAAGTAGACTTCACAACTTAGGCTGCAATCCTAAAGACACTTTCCTGGGAGTAAGCCCCATTTAACACAATGGGGCTTACTTCTGGGTAGACATGGTTAAGAGGCTGCAATCAAAGACACTTTCCTGGGAGCAAGCCCCATTTAACACAATGGGGCTTACTTCTGAGTAGACATAGTTAGGAGGGTGCAATCAAAGACTTTCCTGGGAGGCTTATGTGGGCTGCTGCTGGAAGTTCAAGTGGTCGGTGGGGGCACTTGGTGGCAGTTAGGGGCAGCTACCTCTGGCACCCCCAGGCAACTGCCCCCAAGTTGGGGGCAATTAGAGGCAGCAGCGCTGGCCAGCAGCCCTTTTAAAGAGCCTCCATGCGGTGCATCAGGTGATGCGGTGCATCACTTGCTTGTTAAGTGAAGCAGAACTCATTATGTGAAGCAAGATTTCTTGGAAATTTTTGCTTGTTATGTGAAACGCTTGTTATGCGAGGCGCTTGTTAAGCAAGGTACCACTGTACTACATACAACCAATATCCTTTACAACTGCATATTGCAAAGGAGCAAGGAGCAAGACAATATTGGAAGCCTTATTTTCTTAGTGGTCTCGAGCATGGAATCTGCTACCAGATCCTGTAGCCCACAGAAGCCTTGGAAAGATTACACCTCTTCTAGGTTCCACAAAAAGTCTCACAAGCAGTAATGAGCAAAACTGTACGTCCAGAAGCTGTTTTGCCTTTATATAAAGGCCTTTAAAGGCGTGCGTGCGTGAGGGAACCCTTTCTGATCATGTGCAGAGTGCTCCTCCCTGATCACCCCAGCATCTCCCAGCCCTAATCCCCACATCTGTGTTGAGAAGCAGGACTTTGAGTTGAGGACTGGCTGCTTTACAAACAAGTTACAAGGCATGGTTACTACTTACAAGGCCAGAATGACAATCTGGGCAACAGAGAAATTGGTGGGCATTGTCTAGAAATCAGATGAGAGATCTGACCCCAAACTACCCACACCAAACAGAAAATCTGGTCAGACATGGAGTTTAATTGGTTTGTGACTCACAGAGCTGCCCAGCTGCTCCCCCCCCCCAAGTCCCCAAAGCTAGTCTGGCTGTCCTGCAAGGTCATCTTGCACAGAGAAAAGCCAGAGAGGCAAAGGAAGCTGGCACAGCAAAGGAGGTGGAGGAGAGAAGAATTATGCCCAGCTGGCATTTGTATGTGACCCCCCCACTGGCTGCTGAGGTCAACATTGACAGGACCAGAACCCACCTGGAGGTACTTGGAGGTCACAAGGCAGACCCAGCTGACCAGGTTGGGTCTCTCCTGCACCATATAGGGCCCTCCTTGTAGGGTCTCTCCTGCACGATGTAGGGTCCATGTAGGGCCCTCCTTCTCTTCCCTCCCAGTGCAGAAAGTTCCCCCATGTGATGGGGGCCCCCATTTTGGACAGTCTGTCAAAATGCTTGCCTCCTTTGCTCCCCCAAACCCCGTCACTCACCACACTGACAGCACCTCCTTCCCTTCTTCCCTGCCTGGCGGAGAGCAAGAAGTGGCAGGCGCTGGCTCTTTGGAAGAGTGTGCGCTGGCTCCCCCCCTTCAGCCCCCCACGCCGAATTCCTGGCCCCCAGCCAAGCAGCAGGAGTTGCCAAAAGGATTCCACCCAACATCTGGTTCCACTTAGCTCCCAGCAAACACCCTTTCCTGGCCAGCTGTTCCCAACCATCACATATACACAAGCACACAAACAAGCCTCCCATGCAAGGGGGACCATTAGCCCTGCCTGTGCTGCACCCCAGCAGAAAGCACATGTTTTGGAGGGAGATATTTGGTCTCCAGACACTGTCGCCTTGTGCCAGCATGGCACCACAAGGCATTTTCCGTCAAATCATAGCGGCAGAGATTGCTGTGGCCAGAGTTTCAAAAGAGTGCACAGTCCCACATGGCACCAACACGTCTTTCAGTGCAGGAAGTGGTTTTTTGTACTCTAAAGTTGCCAAGTTCCATCCTCAGTGAAATATCCCTGCCTGCAGAGGGGCTGCTGCCAGTCAGTGTTTAACAAGCCTGAGCCCAAAGGACAGAGCATCACACTCCGTAGACAACCACTTCCTATGGATTCCTCTGCAAAATCAGTTACTCTCCAGAATATTTGATAGGTTGGTTTTCAGCATTTAAACATTTCTTGCTCCCCAGATTCTTCACAGATCAGCAAAAGGATGCTCTGGGATGAAGAACAGCTGCTCACCCTGGTTGCAGTGAGTCTCAGTGAGTCACCAGGATGAAAACTGCCTTTGCAAGAGAATCATAGAATCCTAGAGTTGGAAGGGACCTAGTAGGTCATCTAATCCAACCCCTTGTCTATAGGAAGAAATCCTCCTAGAGCATCTCTGACAGGTGCTCGTCGAGCCTCTGAAGATTCCCAGTGAGGGAGAGTCCACCACCTCCCTTGGCAATCTGTTCACTGCTGAACCATCCTCACTGTCAGGAATTGTTTTCTGATATCCCACCGGAATCTCCTTTCTTGCAGTTTGTACCCATTGGTTCTAGTTCTGCCTTCAGAGGCAGCTAAGAACAAACGAGCCCCTTCCTCCTTCAGGTATCTGAAGAGGGCAATCAGGTCTCCCCTCAGCCTCCTCTTCTCCAGGCTGAACATCCCAAGTTCCCCCAACCTTTCCTCATAGGGCTTCCCTTCCATCCCACTGATCCTTCTTGTCGCTCTCCTCTGGACTTGCTCCAGTTTGGCTGCATCTTTCTTCAAGTGAGGTGCCCAGAACTGAACACAGGACTCCAGGTGAGGTCTCACCAATGCAAAATAAAGAGGAACTAGAACTTCTTACAACTTAGAAACTTACAGTCCTCTTAACGCAGCCTAAAATGGCATTTGCCTTCTTTGATTACTCATGTTCAGCTTATGACCACTGCAACTCCAAGATCTCACTCACATGTTGTGCTGCCAAGCCAAGTATCTTCCATTTTATTTTTGCAAACAACAGGGGATGAAGAGATTTCTTTTCACATGACTATTTTCCTGACTAGTTATTAACTCTCAGAAAATAATTCTGACGCTCGGGAGCCGGTGGGCTAATGAGTTCTGAGCTGTCTTTTTTCTTTCTTTGTTGTTCTCCTTTTAAAAAAATAAATAAAAATATAAATTATAAAAAGAAAAAAAATGTGTTCTGAGCTGTGATAGATCGAGAGGGATCTTGGGGTGCTGGTGGACAACTTGATGGAAGTGTTGACCCAATGTTTGCCAAGATTGCCAAGGGAGGTGGTGGACTCTCCCTCACTGGGGCTCTTCAAGCAGAGGCTCAACAAGCACCTGTCAGAGATGCTCTAGGAGGATTTCCTGCTATAGGCAGGGGGGTGGACTAGATGACCTACTGGGTTCCTTCCAACTCCAGGATTCTATGATTTTTATGTGCAGCAGTGGTGAAGGCAGCCAAATTCCTGGCAGGGATTATTAGAAAAAGTATTGAGAATGAAACAGCCACCATTATAATACCATTGTAGAAAATGATGGTAATGCCACACCTGGAGTACTGCATCCAGTTCTGGTGGCTGCATCTAAAAAAGGGGGCATTAGTGTGTCTTTTCCAATTGTTAAATGCATTAGAGTCAACACAGGGCTGCAAATCCCATGTGTTACAATCTCCATGTAAGCCCCGCACATATGGCTAGATGAAGATTCCTTCTATTTGGTGCCCATCCAGGGAGAGGTGAGCACACACTTGTCCACCCCAAGTGCCCTGGAGGCATTCTTGAATCGGTTCATTCATTCCCCAAATAAATACAGTAAATAAACATTCCCTCACCAGGGTTACATTGCAGGAGGATAAAATGGGGAGGAGGGAGGGAAAATGCAATCAAACAGTTGTACTAACTGTGACGACATGGACCAGGGTTTCTCAACTAGTGGGACATGAGATGCTATCTGGTGGTCCTCACAGAACACTAAGGCCCCTGGCACTGTAACCAGCAACGCAATGCGACAAGCAGAGGTAGAAAGCCCAGCTCCAGGGTGCACTTCTCCTCATTGCTTGCTTGAAAAACCTTCCTGCTCAGCCCGAGTCTCTTACTGGTGTGTAGCATTCCATCAGCCCTCCTCTGCCATTGTTGATGCCATCATTGGCAGTTCACCATCAAGGGAGGGGGTGGACTCTCCCTCACTGGGGATCTTCAAGCAGAGGCTTGACAAGAACCTGTTGGAGATGAGTCTAGGATTTCCTGCTACAGGTAGGGGGTTGGACTAGATGACCCACTGGATCCCTTCCAACTCTAGGATTCTAAGATACTATCACCCATTTATCGGAAGGTGGTACTTCTGAAGGATGGATGGTACAAAGTGGTACAGCAGGGGACTAGTAGAAATGCTAAAATAGATTCTCTCCCTCCATTTTCAACTTTGAGGCTTAAGATGGGTTTGCCCAAATAAGATGCTCTCTGACCGAGACCTGTCAAACAATGTCATGTGTGGACACTGAAAGCATTTCCATCCCATAATATCACAACCAGAATATTTCCTTCTCATTGGATTAGAACTGATGAACCAGATTGGCAGGAACTTCAACGTGGACAGAGCAGTAGCACTTCCATTTGTGGCATTTTACTTTATTTGTGATGTGAAGATGTGAAGGATCCATATTCAACTGCTGTTAAGAAAGTCTGTTTCAGGGAAGCAGTAGATTCCACCCTCATTTCAATTCTGCTTTTTAAATTCTTAACAGTGAGGAAGCAGAAATCTGTATTTGGGTGGATCCTGGGTGCAGCTGATCCACCACCACTTACACGACAAGTTAAAGGGCCCTTTCCAGATAAGACCATTCTGTCAGACACAGACCATTCCCAGAAAATCTGGCCACTAGCCCCTGCTCTCCTCCCCAGAACCAGTCAGAACCCAGGTCTACTGCTTCCCCTCTGATACATGGTGCTCCTTGCAGCCCCTTGCCAGGTGCAACACAACACCATAAAAAGAAAAGAGGGAGGAAAGGGAGGCACCCTTTGCACAGGGGGTCCTCCAGAGGAATGAGGGGAGGCAGCTGGCCAGGGGGCATGATTAACCTGCATGTAACATCAGAGTTCCTTGTCTCCCGGCAGAGCAGGTGTCTGGAAAGGGAGGAAGCAGAAGCTGCCAGAAACATGAGGTGAAGGCACGGCTGTGGAAGATCTACATACAAAGCTTGGGAAAGGTCTGTAGAAGTTGGCTGAAAGGGGAATTCAGAGAAGGAAGATCTGGCTACTTTGGGACTACGGATGTACACATGGGCCTCAGAATCCAGAAACTCTGGATCCAGGATATTAAACACAAGATGGTAGAGTGCAATGGCTACAAGATAAAGCTGCAAATCAAACTCTCCCTGCTTCAAACCCCACCTCTGGCACCGACTTCTAGATGGCAGATAGCAAGCCCTTCACTCTTGGCCTGGGTCTTTCCCATCTGCAATACAGGCATAATTACATCTTACCTTAAAGAACTATAGTTAACACCAAGTAATATTTGTGCAACACTATCCAACACACACTCACACACAATGTAGTATGGTGTAAATGATGTTACATGGCTTAAGTACTGAAGGAGGTACATTCATTTTATCCAAGACTGGCACACATCAAAAGGGTGCATCCCTCCTGCGTCCGTTTCCCTCTTCTTCCATCCACTGCCCCGGCTCTTCCTCCTAGTTTTGAAAAGGAAGTGTGGAGGAAAATGTTGAGCTCTCTCTCCCTTACATCTCTCCACCACACTTCCTTTTCTACCCCATCCTCACACTTTACCAGGGGTCTCCAAACGTTCAACATCAGGGCTCCAAGACCTTTAAAAATTGTGTTGAGGAGGGAATTTCAGCAGGACTACCTTGTGATTTTTGTGATGAAAAGCTTCACCTGCTGAAATTTCCTTCTCAGCACTACTGTTAAAGGTCCTGGAGCTTTGAAGATGAAAGCTTGGAGACCCTGACACTCTTCTCTCCTCCACCCTTCCTCATTAGTCTCCTCTTTCTTTTGCAAGCAGCACCAAAAGAGCGGCCAAGCAAGGGCCACTTTCAGTCTGGCAACATGTAGTACCAGGGCAGAGACTGATATTTGGCCACAGCACACCAGGAGGTCTTGCAAACTGGACAGGTTTACAGAGTTCACCTAACCAGCCAGTTAGACAAATCCAGTAATCACAACCCCTTTCTTGGTCCTTTATTTCCCAGAAACAAATCTTTTAGCACCTCATCTCTCTTCTGAATTTCATTCAGGCAGAGAATGAAATTTGGGAAAGAGTCAATTGCAAGAGTCAATTGCAAAAACACCCTGATCACCAAAGGAACTGTGCAGTCGCTCTGCTCTCCCAAGGAAGATTTTAAAACAAAACAAGAATCCTGCAACAGGTCAGTCATGGTACATCTTCAGGAGACAAGCTTTGATGGTGCTCATGTATCTCTCCCAGAGGGTCTGGTATCTGCAGGAAGAAAAAGAGACAATCTTTGTGAAATGAAGTGCTTGTTCCAAAGAAAACAAGAGAGTTTCCAAAGCATCATCTTTCCAAAAAGAGGGCAATGTTTCAAACATTGCTAATTAAAAGACTGACAGGCACAAATTGGGTGACCCATTTCTATTCCCCAGCATGTGGTGTGGAGGCCTGCCTGAAGAGGCAGAAAATTGAGGCCTGGCGAGAGGAGCAGTTACAGGGACCGAGGAGAGGGAGGAAGTAGTCACAGGCAGATCCCACCAACCTGAAGGCCTCTAGCATGTGTGCACAGGCTGTGTATTGTGTTAAAAAGAGCCGCACATCTTCTGGGCTCCATTTGTCTGACCGAAAGGGCTCCACAAACTGTGAAGACAAAAAAAGCATTGAAGGATATTACGCTGCATGCTGGAAAGAAACATAGATTTTGCAAATTTTGATGGTCGACAACAGGATGGAAACAGAAAGGGAGAGAACTGAAAGAGAACTTGGAGATCAAATACCTTGGCTCAGTGATTTCACCCCCCTGGCTCAGTGCAGGCAGCAAAGGGTATCATACATATATTTTATATATAATGATATAAAAATTAAACTGAAATACCGAACAGCAGTTTCACATGCATGTCCTGCCTCAAGATATAATTTTCGCCCTAGTCACTGTGAATTTTCAGCCAACCCAAACCCTAATCTAATAACCCTAAGAGAAACATGCAAGACCTTGTGGGGGCTGGGACACATCACCCACCTTCTCCACAAGGTCGACAAAGAAGTCCCGGACATCTTTGCTGTGGGTGAGCTTTGATGCAATGTTGATCAGGGCCCGGGAGAGGTTCTGCAGAGGTTAAAGCAGATGGTCACAAAACTGAGTCCTCACACAACCCTTTCCCATATACCCTAAATCAGTATTATTCAAGCATTTCAGCCCAGGACTCTTTTCAAACTTAATAATCAGTCCAGAGGACCCCTTTCAAACTTATCCTGATGCTCCTTCATGTATATTTGGAAGTTCCATTGTGTTCAATGAGACTTACTCCCAGGAAATCCCAGTGCGAAATTCCAAGATGATGGATCCCACCCTCTCACAACTCCCCTGACCTGAGGTTGTGACCCCTAAGTGGGTCCTGATCCCCATTTTGAATACCACTGCCCTAAATCCACCAAGGTTAACAGCGTCTAGATTTCCAGAAGCACTACAGCCCCCTCTGCTGTCCATCAGAGAGATAGCACTCTGAGGGCAGTAGTGCATGGGAGAGGAAATTCAGGACGGCACATCAGCCAACAGGAAGCCCAGGGAAGTGGGGTTGGGATACACAGTCTAGAACAGGGGGAACCTCTTCCATCATGGCTGCCCTCCCCCATTTCCACAGCACCTTGAAATTGGCTTCCATCTCGTTGTACACAGATATCTTCCCCCTCAAGGAGGTGCACACCAAACTGTGGTGAGGGATAAAGAAGAAAGTATCATAAAAGGGCCTGAAAATCTCTTCATGAAAAAATAGAACATGCAGAAGATCAATCAAGAGTGCCTCTGATCATGGGCAGAGAGCATTTCTTGCACCACAGCCCACTTCCCCACAAACACGGGACGTTGTAGAGTGGGGCTTCAGACCAAAATTTAGCAATTCATCACCATTGGATGACAGAGAAAAGCTTTTCAAGAGAACACGCCATGCTCTAAAAAAGTGGCATGTGAAGAACATATGAAGCTGCCTTCTTTCTTTTAGAAAAAAGTAGCTAAAACTGAGGCTTGTAAAATGAGGCATGATACAAAATAATATTTTATTTTCCCCCTTGCAATACTGAAAAATACTGGGGTTACCCAAAGAATCTGATTCAAGAGCACTTTCTTCATACAGTGTGAAATCCATCTATATCAGTGTGTTTCAACCAGTGACACTTGTGATAGTGTGTTTTACATGTGGGACCCCTGGACATCTGCTGCTTGGCAGCAAGGCCAGCAATACAACGCAGCAATACAACGCAACACAACAGCAAGCAGCAGGAGGCTTGGCTCAACAAGCAGAACTCCAAAGCATGCTTTTTCCATGTTCAAAAAGCCATTCTGTTTACCCTGAACCTCTTACTGGTTTTTGTTCCATTGCGTCTGGCCTCCTAATCAGGAAGTAACTGGTGATGCCCAGTTACCAGTTAAAAAGGGAAAGGTGTCCCTCCTGGTTGCTCTACTGGTCGTGACCAACTCTAGGGCCATGCTCATCTCATTTCTAGAGCCAGTGTTGTTTGAAGATGCCTCCCTGGACGTGCGGCCCACATGTGCATGGAACACTGTTACTCCTCCCCCCCCCAAGATGGTCCCTATTTACCTACTTGCACTTGCATGCTTTTGAACTGCTAAGTTGGAAGGAGCTGGGCTAAGGACAGAAGTTCAGTACTTGGGTCTCAAACCGCTGACCTGCAGATCTTCAGATTGACAGGCACAGCACCTTTAACCATTAAGCCACTGCAATCCTAGTTACCAGTTACTATAACTAGGTAAACACGATTAGATTAGGAGATAGAAATACAGAGAGAGATACAGAGAGACAGACAACTGCAGAATGGTATGGCAGAAGACAAATATTGAGAAATGCTGATCTATACAGAGTTCCCTGGCAAAAAAATATGGGAAAAGCCTTGGAGGGTTTAAATCACTTCATGGAGAACAAGCCCTCCATGTAGCCCTCCATGGCTACAAGACATGAGGCACTGCAGAATCTGCAAGCTCAGGATAAGTCTCTCTAAACCCATTTGGAGGGGAGCAGTGGTTGGACAGAAATCCTGTCCAAAATCCTGGGTATAGCAGGAAATATAGAGTATGTCCAGCAGGTGCTTGTTGGGATCATTTTTGAAGATCCCAAGTGAGAGAGGGATATGTTTGCACAGTGCCTTCCTCTCCTGCTTGTGCATTTGTGAAATTGGGTGAACTGGTGGGCCACTGGGGGAAACAGGATGCTGGTCCAGATGGTGGGCACTTGGCCTGATTCAGTAGGATGCTGAAGGAGGGCAGGTGTGGTGATGGAGGTGATAAGCTGGAGAACAGGAAAATGGGCTGGCCCTGGCCCTGTCCTGGAGGAGAAACTGCAGGCAATATCCCAGCTCCGCCACTCTGGTATTTTGCACTCTGCCACCCCATCCCCATCAGAGGTACCTCTTGTGCATGTCCAATAAATCTTTGTCAGCAATGAGAATCTTCAGCTCCTTCAGACCCTGCAGGAATTCCTTGTCCAGGTCAACGTCCATATTGTCTACGTTGGTGTCTGCGGAAATGAAACAGACAGGGCTGAAGGTGACTTGATATCAAAGGGGATGGGGCTGCTTGCTCTCTCTTGACCAGCAGGAGACAGCAATGCTTAGTCCTAGCTTCTCATGCCTCCAAGATGCACCAGCCCTGCCTGTGCAAACATATCCCTCTCTCACTTGAGATTTTCAAAAATGATCCCAACAAGCACCTGCTGGACATACTCTACATTTCCTGCTATACCCAGGATTTTGAACAGGATTTACGTGGGTCCTTTCCAACACTGTGGTTGTATTGTTTTCGGGCTTTGCCATTTCAGATAACACAGACAGCACTGTAGGCATCAAAGGAGTCTACCTGGCCTTTGGATTCACTGAATCCTTTGGAATTCAGGTGGTTCAGAGAAATTTCCAGAATCACAGACTGAAGTTGCACCAAGATGCAACCAAAATGCTCTACAGAAAGTCACCCAACCCAGAATGGGATTGGGAATTCTTAATTTCGTAGAATCCTAGAATTGGAAGGGACACAGTAGGTCATCTAGTCCAACCCTCTGCCTGTAGAAGGAAATTCTCCTAGAGCATCTCCAACAGGTGCTGGTCAAGCCTCTGCTTGAAGATCCCCAGTGAGGGAGAGTCCACCACCTCCCTTGGCATCTGTTCCACTGCCGAACTACCCTCACCCTCAGGAACTTTTTCCGGATATCCAACTGGAATCTCCTCTCTTGCAGTTTGTACCCATTGGTTCTAGTTCTATTTTCAGAAGCAGCTGTGAACAAGTGAACCCCTTCCTCCCTATGACAGCCCTTCAGGTATCTGAAGAGTGCAATCATGTATCCTCTCAGCCTTCTCTTCTCCAGGCTGAACATCCCAAGTTCCCCCAACCTTTCCTCGTAGGGCTTCCCTTCCATCCCACTGATCATTCTTGTTGCTCAACGCTGAACTTGCTCCACTAAAGCTTAAAATACTTAATATTTTTATTAACTTATTGATATTAAAAAACATTGGGAAAGAGCAAGTTTGATACAGAGCACATCCAATTCCCATGCACAGCTCCAGTGATGTATAGCACCCATTCAAGGCTCACCCATTGCACCCAGAGTCCAGTTCTGAATCATTTGTTGAGCACAGTACGCAAAATCTTCAAAGGTCAGGTACTGCAGCTTTTTCTTCCCCGTCTCAAAGCGGCTGTTGGCAAAGAAGACGATGGCAGCATAATCCCTACAATGGCAGAGGGGAACAGGATGAAGGCATTCAATCCTTGGTTTTCTATTTAAACACAAAGGTTGATTTTTGTTTTGCACTAAGTCCTCCATACTACCCCAAACCTGTTTTGGGACTATGGAAGTCAAGAGCTCCATAACACATGCCTCTCTCTGTGGGGAAGTGAGGCAAGATGGAGCTTGTTAGCCACCTCAAAGGATCCCATATGGCTCTCTCCCTCCCCTGCTCCCCTTTACCTGGCTAGTCGGTCCGAGAGCAGGAAATGCTGCTGAATATTTTCCACTAAGGAACCACGGAGTTCTTCCACAGCCTTGAAGACCCGCTTGAAATTATCAAACTGGAAAACAAAAGGCCCTGAACTAGGGTAACAGTTTTCCATAGGGAATTCTGGTCACTGCACAATGAACTAGGGATCTCTGGATAGAAGGCCCATTAACCCTACAATCCAGAATAACTATGGGAGCATGTAAGAGACATTTACATCAGCATAGTTACAGCAGCAGGCCTCCGTCAGTCTTGAAAGACTATGGTATTGTGCTCAGCGCTTCATACGCTGCATGCGAAGCACGAAAGCCTGGGTTGGATTGTTATGGAGGATAGGCTGTTACCCAAGCAGCAAATCCCCCCTCTCCATGCCACTGAATTAGTCCAATGGAAAGGCAGAGCCAATGGTTGAACCCATATAGGGCTGTGGGTGGCGCAAGCAGTTAAGACGCTGTGCCTGTTAACCAGCAGGCCAGGTTTCGAGACCCGGGTCGGCCCCACAAGACAGGGTGAGCTCCTGTCCTTAGCCCAGCTCTGCGACTCAGCTGGATCCAATCGTATTGGCTCTGCCTTTCCATTGGACTAATTCAGTGGCATGGAGAGGGGGGGATTTGCTGCTTGGGTAACAGCCTATCCTCCATAACAATCCAACCCAAGCTTTTGTGCTTTGCATGCAGCATATGCAGCGCTGAGCACAATACCATAGTCTTTCAAGACTGATGGAGGCCTGCTTTTTTTATAGTTACAGCACCCCCTAGTGAAAACCTATGGGAAATTCATATTGCAATCTAGAGTAAATTGTTCTTATGTCAGAGCAAGGACTCCCCGTAGTTACTCTGGACTGCGCCCAAAGCGGAAGACAAAAGTGTGAAGGAAAGCTCCTCAGAATTTTCTACTCTCTTCTCTCCAAACTTCCTGGGACAGTCAAGCCCACCACTTTCCTCTATTCCACAGTTCCTTTTTCAGCTCTGTCCCCTCTTCCTTTCCAAATATAGGGGGTGAGAAAGTCAGGTCGATCAGGCCGGACCTGCATCACTACCATCAACTGACTGCCTAAAACACTCGTCTCTGTTGATCTCACAACTGGCCAGGCCTGCTTGGAACTAGACACTGCAGGACCAAACATGCCACTGGGGGAAAAGTTCCCAACTGACACTATACCTGCCGACGGCAACTTTTGAGGGTCACTCCAGTTTTGACACTGATGTCATCCAGATCTTTCTTGGTCCCCTTGGAGAGTTTTTTGCCCAGAACTTCGCGCACAAAGGCCTCATCAAAAGCATAGTACCTGGAGCCCAGAGAAGGGAGCAAGAAGAAATGAGATGGTGAAAGCGGGTTTAGTAATTGCCAACCCTAACAAGGTAACAGGGAGGTCCAGACAGGGTGGTACAGTGTCCCAAAAGTCAGGGTGGTATAATGCCCCTCTTCATCCATGAAGCTTCCTGGATGACATTGGACAAGTCACTCTCTTTCAGCCTCATTTACGTCACAAAGGGAGGGAAGGAACCATTTACACGACCCTGAGCCCCTTGGAGGAAGGAAAAACTGCAGGAGGAAAGTCCACCCTCTCGTGGTTGTGATGGAGGGGGATCCCTTAAGGCAGTGGTTTTCAACCTTTTTCATCTCATGGCACTAAACCATTCAATGGCCCTAGTAATGAATGATATTTAATAAATAAATTTTCCAAACCCCCACGACATATCATTATCATTCATTACTAGGGCCATTGAATGGTGAGAGCTCCCCCACCAGCACCATGGTGTGCCTTGTCAACTGTCAAAATGGCATGCTAGTTGAAAACTACTGTCTTAAGGGTAAAATTAAGTAACTGTCCCAAAGTCCCAGGATCTTGTATTGTACCAAAACATCTGCAACTTTTATGTATTGGATTTGCTTGGTGCAAGCTTTTGAGCGTCTCTGAAATCTTCCCCAGTCATTTGGACTGAGAGAAGCAATGAAGCGTTTATATATATAAACACTTATATAGTGTTTATATAGAGTTTATATATATATAAACACTATATATATATCCACACACCAAGATATGGTTAATTCACCCTTTCCCTGAAAGGGTGAAACGGAAAAGTGTACTTCTACATCAATTTAATTGTAGCGCACACTTTGCTACATGGCCAAGGAATCAGCTCCCAGCTCTTGCCACAGGCTTTCCCCTATTCAGACCGTTCCTGGCTGCCCCACCTCTCAATCAGCATCGTCTGGCGATAGGGGGGAATCTGGAAGAGCAGCTGGTTCAGCAGTTTGGGAGGCGAGTGCAGGAGTCGCTCCAGCATGTAGAAGGTGCGGTAGTGGTCCATGGTGTCACTCTGGAGCACGTCCACCGTGGCCCCTGTCTGCTCCAAGATACCACTGCGCAGTCGGCGAGACACTGCATCATTCACTGGGAAGGCAGTCAAGGAAGAAGGAGAGTAAGACTTGACAAGACACTCTGAAAGCAAGGACAGTTTGAAGTTGACAGCTGATAGACTCACCCATGGTCTTTTGTCTAGTCTGGCAAATCAATGATCAACTGATTTGCCAGACTAGAGTAGGCCCTGGATTTGCCCCCCTGTTCTGATGGCCTAAAAAAATCACTTCCAAGTTTCCCCAAATAACAGAAGTAACTTTCTTCTTGTTACAATAACTTTCTATACTGTCTGGAGGTCCATTGTCCACTGTTTACAAGTCCATTGAGTAGGTGCGTTTTGTAGTGTTTGGAGAAACCCTGGTAATTTGGGCTCATTCATTCTTTATTTCATTCATCTCTGTACTTATTATTATTATTACTACTACTACTACTAGCAAAAACATGCCCACGTTGTCGGAGTGAAATTCCCCTGTATGCCATCCCTCCACTGCACATCCCCCCATGCGCATCCAACCCCATGCTCAACATCCTCCATGTGCACATCTACCCCCATGCTGAACATGCCCCATGCGCATCCACCCCCCGTGCTGAACGTGCCCCATGCGCATCCACCCCCCGTGCTGAACTGGCCCATGCGCATCCACCCCCCGTGCTGAACATGCCCCATGCACATCTACCCCCATGCTGAACATGTCCCATGCGCATCCACCCCCATGCTGAACATGTCCCATGCGCATCCACCCCCATGCTGAACATGTCCCATGCGCATCCACCCCTGTGCTGAACATGCCCCATGCGCATCCACCCCTGTGCTGAACATGCCCCATGTGCATCCACCCCCCGTGCTGAACATGCCCCAATGAGCATCATGGAGTTGGAATTTCCAAAAACCGGTTCTTAGTGGGTCACTCTGTCATGGAAGGAACACCCACCTCAAATTTCATGCTTCTGGGCCCAGTGGTTTTGGCAGGGTGTTGATGAGTCAGTCAGTGACTTTTCTCTTTTAAATATAGTATATAGATACAGATGATGATGATTGGTGTACATATTTATATTATTATGGGACTTTCTTCTGAGTAGACATGGACAGAAGACAGTGACAGTGGTGTCACTTTTGGCCATAACTTCACTTTTAGGTTGATGACATCAGTTCTGGGGGTCTGGACAGGTTTCCACTCTCAGAAGGGGGTCCGGCTGACATGCTCAGGGGCTAGAAATCAAAGAGTGCAGCACCTGCCAGGTGGTTCTTACAGATCCAGCCAGGGGTTTGTCTCAGGAGGTTGTGGGTGGCAGGAAACCCTAAAGCCTAAGCCCAAAGCCCCGCCGGAGGACAGGACAGGCAGAGTCTGGCCCAGCTGCTGACCCACCAGTGTAGCCGTCCAGCCAGAGCTGGTAGACCTCCTCGTCAATCAGGGTGGTGTTCCCCACAAAGATGTCCAGGTTGCTGGTCATCCTCCTGGTCCCCAGAGACGCAGCAGATCAGGCGGTGCTGCAGGAGAGAAGGGGTGGAGAAGGACATGCCTGGGATTCTGAGGAGCCCCTTCGTCTCTTCACTCACTCACTCTTCCTTCCTTCCTCTCACTTGACACTCTTTCTTTAATCCCTTCTTTCCTGCACTTTTCTTCATTCTTTCTCTTGTTCATTTTTTCTTTCATTCATTCACATATTCCTTCTTTCACTCCTTCTTTCTTTCCCTCATTCTTTCATTCATTCTTTCCTCTTTCTTTCTTTCCTTCTCTCATTCCTTCCTTCCTTCTTTCTTTCTGAGCAGCTGCAGGTGTGGAGTTTCTTCCTGGCCAAGGCTGGTGGTTGAGAGTGCCTCTGAGCCTGTGCAGAGTGCTCACCTCCAAGGAGTAGGTTCTGCCCAGGCTCTGAACAGCCCCCCGGTGCTCCCTCCGCCCAAAAATCCCGCGACCCACTGAGCCCCTCCCGACTCACCGGCTCCTTAGAGGACCCAAGAGTCCGACCCTCCTTCCCGGGGAGAGAGAGGGGCCTCCCCTCAGCCAGAACAGCCTCACGTGACCAGCAGCGGCCGCGCAGGCGCCCCTCCCTCCACGGGCAGAAGCCTCCGCCGCCATCTTGACTCCTGGCACGACTCCTTCCCCTCCCCTCTCCTGCAGCACCAGCCCTGCCTGCAGGCTCAAGAGGAACACCAAGGAAGTTTACTCCCAGGAAAGCTCAACACTCCAGTCCTCTGAGTGGACGCTGAGAGCTTTCTTTATTTCTTTTTCTTTCTTTCTTTTCCTTTCTCTCTTTCTTTTTCTTTCTCTTTTTTCTTTCTTTCTTCCTTTTCTTTCTTTTTCTTTCCCTTTTTTCTTTATTCTCTTCCTTCCTTTTCTTTTCTTTCTTTTCCTTTCTCTCTTTCTTTCTCTTTCTTTCTTCCTTTTCTCTTTTTCTTTCTCTTTTTTCTTTCTTTATTTTTCTTTCAATAATAATAATAATAATAATAATAATAATAATAATAATAATAATAATAATAATAATAATACAGTACTCGCCTAACTTCCTATCTCCCACAGCACTCATGAGGCCCATCCGAGGCACAGCAGTGTCACTATGGTTGAAAATCAGTTCTAGGATGATGTTCCTTCCGCTAAGGAAGAAGGTGGGATGCAAATCTCTCTAATAAATAAATAATAAATATTCTGTCAAGACCCACCAGAAGTTATTTATTTCTCTGGTCCATTTCCGGTGGTGGAAGGATATTTGCCACCAGAGAAGTTTCCAGTATTGCCGTTTCTGCAGTAGTCTTTGGGAGGCTCCTTCCATGTCCCCTTTTTCAGAGACTGTTGGAGCCTGTGTTTTATTTAAATAATAAATATTTATTATTTATTTATATAATTATTATTTAAGCCCCTCATTGCCTTAATAGGTTGCCATAATTCTCTTCCACAGAACCAGGACAGGACCCCCTGTCAAACTTGCTTGTACATGGACACAACCAGTGATGGGCTTCAAAGAAATTAAGAACCGGTTCTCTGTCCATCTGGCAGCCACTTTTAAATGGCTATTTTTAAACTTTATATGTACTATCTCTTGTTAAGAACCGGTTCTATAGCGTAGGTGCGAACCTGCTGCTGCCCACCACTGGACACAACCCCCCCAAACTGGGACAGTCCCAGTTTTCCAAGACAGACGGCAACCCTCCGTTGACAGCTTCTGTCTCCATGTGTATGTTTTCACTGTGCAAGAGATGTTGGCCAACCGCACATAGTTCCAGCCGTGTCACCAGGGTACTGTGGCTGGTGCAGTCTGCACCGGGTGATGCGCCTGCTAGGGGTGATGCGCCGGAGGAGTTTGACACTCCCCTGACTGGCCCCAGGTGTCAGCCGGTCATTCCGGCTGGCTTCGAGGCAGAGCAGCAGCCAGAAGCTGCCACTCCACCTCAGAGTCCGCTGGAATGGCTGGCTGAGGCGTTGTGCACAGAGACGCACTGCGCATGTCCAAGACTTTGGACATGCGCAGTGTGTCTCTGCACACCCATTGGGCCTTGCTCCAAAGGCAGAGCCAGATGCTCCACTTCCAGAGAAAGGCCCAATGGCTGCACAAATGCACTGCGCATGTCCAAAGCTTCTGGCTGCCACTCTGCCTCTCTAGCGAGGCCAAATGGCCACACAGAGGTGCGGACTTCCTTCTCTCTAAGGAAGAGCCAGCTGCTCCTCCTTAGAGAGAAGGAAGTCTCCTCTGAAGCTGACTGACTCCAGAGGAGACTACACACATGCCAGTTGGCTTTAGAAGTGACACTGCACACGTGCCAACTTTGGCATGTGAGCCGTGTCGCAAGAGGCGGTGCGCTTTTGCTGGGGGTGCATTCATCCCAGGGGTGACATGCTGTGCCTCCACAACAGATGATGCATGGGCTGCAGTCGCCCCTACATAATTCTGATGTGGTCCACATGCCTGTTCACTAAGTTCAGAAAAATTTCATTCACACCTAACAGCACCACCTCTAATTTATGAAAAATTATTCAAATTTGAAATGTAAATTAATTCTTTTTTTGCAGCCTGGAACAGTGTCAGAGAGATAATGTGGCCCACCTGCCAAAATATTCTCCCACCCCTGCACAAGCCCACTCTCAAAGGACATGCTTGGAGGAAGAACATTCCTCACCAGTAGGACGCCTCATCAATGGGCCAGCCAGAGGCAGGTGGCCATGTTGACTAGAGGACAGGGTGCCTCTGCATTTAACCATTGCATAGAAGAGGAAACAGAGGCAGGTAACCCCTGCTAACTGGGCAAGAGGCACTCTTTCAAGTGGGTGTTCCTCCTTTATTTAGCAGGGGAAGCTGCAATCCTTTAGACACTTTCGTGGGAGTAAGACCCATTGAACACAATGGGGCTTACTTTTGAGTAGACATGGTTAGGATTCTACTTGAAGAGTAACTGGTCCTACACACCCCAGCAATGTCTGTTCAAGTGGCTTCTGCTGGTGTACTTTTGGCATTTTAGATTGTGAGCCCTTTTGGGACAGGGACCCTTTGCTATTAATTAGCTATTCTTTATTTTCTTGTAATTTTTTCATTTTCTTGTACTCTGCTTTGTGAACTTCTTAGCTTAAAAGCGGTTTATAAATACCATAGAAAGATGGATTATCTATATATATAAAAGAGAAAAGTCACTCACTGACTCACTGACTGACTCATCACCACCCTGCCAAAACCGCTGGGCCTAGAAGCGTGAAATTTGGGGTGGGTGTTCCTTCCGTGACGGAGGGGTGCATTAAGAACCGGTTTTTGGAAATTCCAACCGGCAGGGGGTGAAAAGGGGCGCAACGTGTTTTCCTCCCTATACTTTGCATTGAGAATTGCTGACTCATCAACATTCCGCCCCAACTGCTGGGCCTGAAGCAGGGAATTCTGGGAGTTCCTTCTGTCACCTGAACACTCACCAAGAACCATGTGGGGAAATTTAACCCTTCAGGGGCTGAAAAGGGGTGCAAAGTGTTTTTGTCCTATATTTAACAAGGGAGACTGACCAACATCCAACCAATTTGTTGTTCAGAGGAAGAAGTTGCCCTGGCGAGGATGCTGTACATGGGGGGAAGTTGCGCACGGGGGGTTAATGCACATGGGGGAAGTTGTGCATGGCGTAAGTTGTGCATATGGCGTTGATGCGCATGGGGGAAAGTTGTGCATGATGGGGGGATGGCATACGGGGGAATTTTACTCCCGCAACGCGGGTTTGCCTTTCGCTGTTTAATAAATAAAATTTAAAAAGAAAAAATAAATTGATCTGCAGTTAGTCTCTCAGGCATCCATCTGCCCTACTCAGGCGGGAGTGAGCCCCACTGATTCGAATAGGGCTTACTTTAGAGTAGACAAGCAGGGCTAGATCTCTGCGCCCCTTACACAGAAGTGAGCCCCACTGATTCGAATAGGGCTTACTTTAGAGTAGACAAGCAGGGCTAGATCTCTGCGCCCCTTACACAGAAGTGAGCCCCACTGATTCGAATAGGGCTTACTTTAGAGTAGACAAGCAGGGCTAGATCTCTGCGCCCCTTACACAGAAGTGAGCCCCACTGATTCGAATAGGGCTTACTTTAGAGTAGACAAGCAGGGCTAGATCTCTGCGCCCCTTACACAGAAGTGAGCCCCACTGATTCGAATAGGGCTTACTTTAGAGTAGACAAGCAGGGCTAGATCTCTGCGCCCCTTACACAGAAGTGAGCCCCACTGATTCGAATAGGGCTTACTTTAGAGTAGACAAGCAGGGCTAGATCTCTGCGCCCCTTACACAGAAGTGAGCCCCACTGATTCGAATAGGGCTTACTTCATAGTAGGCAGGGGGGAGGGAGGAAGGAGGACGGGTGTCCTGGGGAGGGTCTGTCTGTCCGCAGCGTGGGCGCCGCTCTCTCTCTCCCTGCCTCCCTCCCTGCCGCCCGGGGCGGAGTCTTCGGCGCAGGCGCCCCTCTGGCTGCGCACCTGCAGCGCCTGGCAGGAGCGGGGAAGGGCTGCGCCCGGCGGGGCGGCTGCGATGTTCCCGTCGGGGGGCGTCCCGCAGAGCCCGGGGTCCGGGGACGGGGCGGCGGAGGCGGAGGCGGCCGGCGGGGGCGAGGCGGAGCTGGGCGGCTGCAGCAAGGAGGAGCTGGTGCGGCGGCTGCGGCGGGAGGAGGCGGAGCGGCTGTCGGCGCTGGTGCAGCGCGGGCGGCTGATGCGGGGCGTGAACCGGCAGCTGCAGGAGCACCTGCGGGAGGTGCGGGAGCTGAAGGCGGCGAACGGGCGGCTGCAGGCGGAGAACCGGGAGCTGCGCGAGCTCTGCCTCTTCCTGGACGAGGACCGGCTGAAGGCGCGGCGCCTGGCCCGGCACTGGCAGCTCTTCGGGCACCAGGCGGCGCGGGTGCTGCGGGAGGAGGTGGCCGCCTGTCTGCGGAAGCTGGGCGGCCTGGAGGGCCTGCAGGAGCGCCTGGCCAGAGACAACCTGGAGCTCAAGGAGCTCTGCCTCGCCCTCGACCGCCAGTGCTGCGCCGCCGCCCCCGACGCCGCCCCCGCCACCCCCTGCGGACCCCGAGACCTCGGCGACGGCAGCTCCAGCACCGGCAGCCTCGGAAGCCCCGACCAGCCGCACCAAGCCTGCTCCCCCGAAGACTGAAGACCGGGAGAGGCCGGAGACGCTGCCCGACGGAGCTCCTGGACGGCCTTCCGGACACGCGGGAAATCCCGGCGACAGACAGAGACAGACACCGGCACGGCCAGCAGTGGCGTAGCCAGAGGGAGGGCGCAGCGCTCAGCGCTCTCCGGAGCCGTCGGATGGCTGACCCTCCCGCCCCCTGCCTTCTCCGCCTGCCCTCAGGCTGCTGCTGCCACCGGCCGTCCGGGGCTCCTTCCTCCGCCTCGGTGGCCAGAAGGGGCTCCCACAAGCCCGGGGCAGGACCCTGGTCGAACGTGCCAGTCTGCGAACAATCCCAGACAGACCCGGTTTTGGGGGGCAGACGGCAGTGGGGATGGAGGCCGGGAGGGGTTCCTGCTGCACCAGAGGGGGAAGAAGGGAGAAGCGGAGCAAAATGGGGCTGCGGGGGGCAACTAGCCAGACCCCCAGCCTGTTTCTCCCCCCAGGTGACCCTACAGAGCAGGGGTCTCCAACCTCTTGCCAGGAGGGCCGCCTCATCTCTCTGACACTGAAGGCCGCCAAAAAGACTAAATTATATTTCAAGTTTGGATAAATTTACATATAAGAGTGTATTGGAGCGTATTATGGGGCAGGGGCTGGATAGAGGGGTCTTGAGGCTTGCCCTGGGCTGCAGGACCTGGGTTTGGAGACACCTGCTATAGAGAGGAGGGAATGGAGGCTGATGCAGCTCAGCATTGAAGGGTTGACAAAGCAGGCCCGGCCTCCATCCTCTGCATTCTGCAGTGCACTCTGTCCTCCATTCCCCCACCCCTCTATTCCCCCTCCATTCCCCTGTCTTCCCCTCCATTCCCCCTCCTCTATTCCCCCTCCATTCCCCTGTCTTCCCCTCCATTCCCCCTCCTCTATTTCCCCTCCATTCCCCTGTCTTCCCCTCCATCCCCCCTCCTCTATTTCCCCTCCATTCCCCTGTCTTCTCCTCCATTCCCCCGCCTCTATTCCCCCGTCCTCACCTCCATTCCCCCACCTCTATTCCCCCTCCATTTCCCCACCCCTCCATTCCCCCTCCATTCCCCCACCCCTCCATTCCCCCATCCTCACCTCCATTCCCCCCACCCACCCAATGAGTGGCTCTTTCACCACAACTCAGGCTAGTCTGGTTTGAGGGGGCTGTTCAAAGTGAGGAGAGACCCCCCCAGTCCACCCCCTTGGCCAACCCTCCACCAATTCTAGAGGAAGATCACTGGGCAGGAAGGGAGAATGGGGGGCAGCACTGGGCGGCAGAATGAGCCAGCTGGAAAGGAAGCCCCTCCATCTAAAAGGAGGGAGCTGCAGCAGCCAGTGCTGGGCAACATCAAGTCTAAGGAGAAGATACTGCAAGGCCAGCTCTGGTGTTTAGGGATGCCTGCAGGGAAGAGACCTCCAGCTGCTGGAGTGTCCTTTGTCTATGGGGGGGGGATGAAGGGACTACTCTCTCCCCCCACTCAGATTGACTTCTGTTTAGCAATAGTTTTGAGGACTCTTGTGGATTCTCAGAGATCTTCCTCGCTTGCTGGAACCGAATATGTGGAGCTGCTTAGAGGAAACTCTTTTGTGTCTCGACTCCCCAGATGGGAAGAAATGGCCAGAGTGACACTTTGCATCCAACAAACTGTTCTTGGTGAAACTGGCAAGTTCTGAGCTGCACAAAAGCTCTTTTTTTCTGGTCTGCTGAAGCTGCTTGAAATTAGTCTTTCTGCATGGTGTGGACTTTTTTAAAGGTCTCCTTAGATGCCAGGCCTCCTCCACGGACCCCCTAGAAGGTTGTCTGTTGTGGGAAGAGGAAGCAGCGTTGATGCCTCCTACCTCATCTTGCAGGGAGGTGGGGCAGACCCTGGATTTTGTAACAACTGTTACAACTGTGGTGTTGTAAGCAATCTTTGCAGGAATCCAATAAATGTTTCCCGTTGGAATTTGGTGAGGAGGTAGCCTTTTGTTTCATATTTGTTTCTTCCAGCCTACTGTGTCCAAATGTGTTTAAGCCTCCCTGGAAAACTGCCCCAGCCAGGTATGCATCAAACAAGCTACGCCAAACCCAGAGTGCATTCTGCACATGCTTGGGGGTACTTAATCTTGACTTACCTAAGAGCAGAAGAACATCTTGGGCTGGAACCTCAGAGTTGGTTTTTTTCTGTGATTCCCTGAACTGAAACCATAGCAAGCAGCAGGCCTCCATCAGTCTTGAAAGACTATGGTATCGTGCTCTGCGCTGCACATGATGCATGCAAAGCACGAAAACCTGGGTTGGATTGTTTGGAGGAGAGGCTGTTGTTACCCAAGCAGCAAATCCCCCCTCTCCACGCTACTGAATTAGTCCAATGGAAAGGCAGAGCCAATACGATTGGATCCAGCTGGCGTCACAGAGCTGGGCTAAGGACAGGAGCTCACCCTGTATTGTGGGACCGACCCGGGTCTCGAACCCTGGCCTGCTGGTTAACAGGCACAGCGTCTTAAAACGCTTGCACCACCCACAGCCCACAAAATCATTTGCCACAGCATTGCATGATTATTAAAACCCATTTTGGGGATGAGGTAGGTGGTATTTCTGGAAGAGGCTGTATCATGGCAAACTTTCATGCCTACAAGGGTGGTGGGCGGAAGAGAGAAAGGGAGCACCTGGATTCTTCATTCCCTGCTTCCTTCTTGCATGTTGAGGTGAGAAGGCAGCCAGTAGGCAACACAGAGAACAGGACAAAGGAGAAATTTTCCTGGGGAGACGGACATGCATTCCTGGCAGGAAATATTTGAATGTTCCACATGGCATTGAGTTGAGCCTCTGATGATGTGACCAAGTGGCTAGGGGGTCACCAAACCCTGGCCTGGGGGCCAGATGAAGCCTTTGACAAGCCTCTGGCCTGCAGACTTCTGGCCTACTTGACTGAACGTGATGGAGCTGTGCTCTGGTTTTCTGGGGGCCAAAGAAATCACTTCCTAGTTTCCCCTCAACTTTTTGTGTCCTCTTATGGCCTTAAAAATGCATAGCAGGTTGGGGAATTAGTGCATTTGACCATATGCTTTATTTCTGGGAAGTGTGTTGGTGCTTGGAAAAAAATCCTAGAAATTTTACTCCATCTTAGTTTTATCTCAAATGTATTGATTTAAATTTTATATTTAAATTTATTTTCTGTCCCTTGACACCATGCCAGGTATTCCCTCTGGTGGAAAAGTTTAAAGACCCTTGGGTGGAGCACTGGATTTTGGCCCAGAAGAATTGGATTCCAATTGGTTAGCAGATTGCTTTCCCCATTTCTCCTTTGTTTGGGGGAAGGATATATGTACATGTCTGAAATTACTTGAATTTAACCTCAGGAGGATCTGCTTAAACCAATAGAATAAGGATGTTGCCCCCATGCCCAAAGCTCTCATTTGGGCAAGTCACACTTTCCCACAGCAGAGATGCCTTCCCTCAAATGCTGGACTCCAGGTGAGTGTCGTTTTAAAAAGCTGTTTTTCCCTTTAAAATCTTGTTGCAATTTATGTGCAATTGTTGGCACATTAAGAGCCCAATTTTATCCATATCTGCTTAGAAATAAATCCCACCTTAGTTGGTGAAGTTTCCACCCACATAAGTGTGGTTAGGATTGCAGCCTTATCAAGGTTAAGTGATAAATTTATTAATAGTCTGAGCCTGTGAACATTTATTAAGGCTGCAATCCTAAAGACACTATCCTGGGAGTAAGACCCATTGTACACAAAGGGGCTTACTTTTGAGTAGACATGGTTAGGATTGTGCTCTGAGCCCCACTGACTTGAGGATGCCTTACTCCCAAGTAAAGACATCAGATTGCAGATTGTGTTCAGAAATAACAAGCACTTTACAGCCACTGAGAGCCTTAAAAAGTAACTGGGTTAATTTGCTGCAGATTGCAGAGGGAGGTGGTGGACTCTCCTTCAGTGGGGATCTTCAAGCAGAGGCTTGACAAGCACCTGTTGGAGATGCTCTAGGAGGATTTCCTGCTACAGGCAGGGGTTGGACCAGATGACCTACTGGGTACCTTCCAACTCTATGATTCTATGACTGTGTGGATGACAGGAATGTTGCAAACTGAGCAAATGTTTTGTGCATTTGGTGCAAGGAATCCTGTACCTGTTGCAGCTTCTAAACCATTTCTTCTGCTGTGCACAACTGACCAGGGCAAGCTGCTGTGCCTTGGCAGATCTGGGGAGGCCCAAGAACAGGAAAAAACTAAATTGCAACACAATTGAGGACTCTGCCTTCTTCCTGCTCAGCCAAACTGGGGACAGAAGTTCTCCAGATCAGGAAACAGGTGTCCTGATAAGACGGAGCCAACATCAACAATCACCGGAGGTGCTCTCTGCCCTACCTTGTTCAGAGCCGGGTCACACTAGCAAGAAAGTGTGTGTGTGTGTGTGTGTAGGGGGGGAACATATCTTCTGGCATTCCTATGTGGAAGAAAAGCTACAGTAGTAAGTAGCAGAGGGGGTCTGTGAATATTTTGATGGTGGGCAATGTCCCAGTTTTATGGGAGAGCATTCACATACTGGCAAGTTTAACAGGGTCCCTGTCCCGGTTTTGTGGAAGAAAATTATGGCAACCCTACACTCGACTGGTCAGTCAAATTCTATCCACTCTGGTCTGGGGATATGGATTTCAACAGTTCTTGAGTTGTGATTCACAATCGGGTGGGATGGATAAAGGGGTTCCATCAGGATGATCTTAGATGCCACCCCTGCCTTGAAGTTAAAATCAGAACTGGAAGTGCAAGGCCATCTAGTCTGTCCCTGCTAGAAGTTGGAGATGTTCTATTCAGATGACCATTTCCCTTTATGTCCTCTCTTTGCTACATTCCACAGCTGCATAGTAGCTGAACCAGTAGCATAAGAATATCCCAAACTCCCATTTCGTCCAGCTTCTAGCATCACACAGTGGCCCAACAGATGGTTCGGGGAGCACAAATGACACCTGCATCCAGGTGTCCTCCCTGCATCTGGCATTTTGAGGTTGTCCACATCAGTGGGATTTCACACAGTGGGAGACGCATTTATACTGTCATGTTTATCAGCCGGCTGAAACAACTGAGAACACAAATCTATCTCATTCTCCCTAAAAGCCACTGGAAACACATGTGAGCCTTTTTGGTTATCATTTGTTTTAAAAATACAATTAATTTTATTTATTTAACAAGGAATAATGAGGAAGGGCAACTTTAAAATAAGTTTAGAATTAAAATTTATATATATATATAAAAAATCTACATTCTACCAGCTCTGTCTTGGCGAACCAGAGTTATTCCACTGTAACATTAATCGAAGTCCAGCCTCGTCCAGGAGGCTGTCAGGTCATGCAATACTGCATGTAGGAATGAATCTGTAGGGCAAGAGTTTAGCTTTGTTCAGAGTTTCTGTACCTGGTTCAGAAGAGGACAGCAAGCAAGAACAGCCCTGTGTTGGCAGTTACAGAAGATACAAAAACAAAACAGTTGGTAGATGAGGTGCAAAAAAATGTGGAGACACCGTGAAAATAAGGGACTGTGATGTCTCTTGAGGACTAATGCCTTGACTTCAGGAGTTGGGGACACGAATCTGAAAACAAAAGGCCCATTGCTTTCTGAGACTTGTGTAAAGTCAGTGCAGGGGCAAGGATCCAAGGTAAGGCATAGGTGACCAAGGGAACCTAAAACCAGATGATCCAAGGCTAGAGGAGAAAGCTTAGAAAAGGGATATTCAGCCACTGGTATGCTGCGGATGGTCTACAGATGTGCTGTGAGTTTTTGGAGGAACATTTTAGTAGGACAACTGGGGGATTTGAGCCCCCACCAGCAGCACAATGTGTCTTGTCAATGGTCAAAAATGGATGGTGTGCCTTGACCATTTCAGTGCCTTGCCAGAGTGCCATGAGTTGAAAAAGATTGAACATCACTGGCTTAGAGTTCTCTGTTCTTAGTTCTCTTGGGGTTGGGTCTGCAAAAACAAAGGGAGCTGCTCAGAGTGCCAGTAGAGTGGGGGAGCTGAGAGAGTCAGAGGAATGGTCACCGCTGCTGCGTCGATGAGCGGAGGAACAGTGCTCTTGTGGAAACCCTGAGCTGGAGGGGGCATCAGGGTCACCTGGTGCAGGATAGTTGAAAATCAGGCTGGGGGTGAATGGGGTCAAAGATGGAGTGGCTATCACAGTTGGGGTGTGCAAGGCCTCTGGGTCCAATGTACCACTAGGGGGCAAAGTAATGTTGGGGGGCACAGCTGCAGCTCGGCGGGAAATGCTGGGTCCTGGTGGGGACTCCTGCTTGATGGGGGGCTGGGCCTGTGTGGTTGGCTGGTTTCCACTCCCTTCCTCTTCCCCTGAGGACTCTCCCGACATCTTGCAAACAGGGCGGTGAGCCTCCAGGACAAGCTCAAGCCGCTCTTTCTGTTTCTGCAGATCAGCCACCGCCTTCCGCAGGTCGGATTGCTCAGCCTCAAGTTGATCTGTCTCCTGGGGTGGAAGAAAATACAAATCGGTCTTAGAGAGAACCAGACCAGGATGTGGAAGCCTGGATTGCAGGGAAGACCCACCACTCCCCCCATTTCTCTTGCTGTCGCTTGTGCCTGGAATTCCAACATAAGTGTCATGAGTGGATCCATTTGAAAATTGGCCGTAGACTCATAATACATCCTAACTTTGATTCCAGCCCCACATATGTAGTGTGACATTCTACAAGTTCCACTCCAGAACCTCCCATGGATAAAAAAATGGATAAAAAAACCAGTGGAAAAATAATTTAAAGACCCACTTCTAGGTTTTTTGCTCCTAATAGAATTTGCTCCAGCAAAGTATTGCAGACTTCAGTTCTGTATTCTGAATGAGTTTTTAACTCTGCTTGTATTCTGAATTTGAATTTGAATTCTGTATTCTAAATTCAGTTGTGATGGCTTTTAGCTGATACAATAAACAATTGTCTGTCTGCTTACAGCCTGCAAAGTGTCCGTTAGCTCTTTCCGGCGGTTCCTGCATTTTGCAGCTGCCAGTTTATTCCTCTCTCTCCGCTGACGGCGTCTTTCCTCTTCCTCAGGCGACATCTACAGGGAAAGAAGAGGGAGATGAATGGATCAAGATCAGTCGTAGAACCATCCCACACTTGATCCAGGGATGAGAACTGGGGTGTGGGAGAAGCCAGAGCTTTGCTGCAGGAACCTCTCAGTGCTAGTAATGTGTTAAGATACAAGCAAGGGCCTTCGTGCATGTATAGACTGCTTCATCTTCCTCAAGCAGTTCCCACACAATTTAGGAATAAGAGGCTGAGAGGTTGACCACAGTGGATGTAGGACAGTCAAGATAAACTATGGCTGCAATCCTAATCTCCAGTTAGGCCAGTCTAAGCCTGGGCATACATCATGTGGTGACCTGGGGTGTCACAAAAGTGCCATAAGACAACTCGGCGCCATTCCTGGGGGAGGGTTAGGCCAGTGCACAGACATGTGCTTGCCACCATGGGAACAGAAGGTGGCAGCCTGGGTTAGGATTGTGCCCTAAGTCACACACCCTACAATCCAGAGTAACTATGGAAATATGTAAGAGACATTACGTATTTCCATAGTTACTGCACCACCTAGTGAAAACCTATGGGAAATTCATATTGCAACCCAGAGTAAATTGTTCTTACACTGGAGCAAGGACTCTCCGTAGTTCCTCTGGTGGCCCATAGTCCACAATGGAGGAATATGGTGGACTAATGGCCCATAGTCCACCATTAACCTATCAAACTGGCTGCCAAAGACATGATGCCATAGCAATCTTAATGCTAGATTTATGAAGGATGGGTTACCAAAAGGTATTCACCATAATGGCTGATAGAACCTCATGTTCACAAGTTGGTCACCTCTGATTTCCAAATATCAGAGACTAAAAGACAGCAGTGTTTTGCAGCTGTTTATATGCTACAGGCAGGTTGGTGGTTTCTGAAACTTATTTTTTGAAGTTTTAGCATAGTTAAAATTAACCAGCATGTTAGCAAACTACCGCCCAGCATTTCCATAGTCTTCTTCACTAATAGACACCAGAGGGCAGAACTGCCACAGAAATGCAGGGTTGTCCTATCATCTTGCTATTAAATCCAGACAAAAACTAGATTTTCCCATTCCAGTTGCAATTTTTCCTTCTAGCACAATTTATCTGCCCTTTAACAGTGGTAGAGCAGGCAGAAATTGCACAGCCTACATCTTCAAGCAGACATCACACAAGCTTTCGCCATCAAGAGGCACCAGCTGAACTGACACCTGTCAGGTGCCACTGAAAAGTTGAGAAGATTCACAGGCAGTGGCATAGCTAAGGGATACAGGGGGTACAACTGCGCCAGGCCATAAGCTTTAGGGGGGCTACAAGCTGAGTGTGACACTAGTGACTAAAATTGTGAAAAACAGGGTATATATGAATGATAATATAATCATGTTATATATTGTTGGAAAGATAAGTTAATGCAGAATGCAATGAAGGGATCTGCATTGGAAAATCTCTATTCTATCACAAATTATGGGCAATTAACCAGAAAATGAAAACACAAAAGCCTATGGAACAAAAGTGGGTTTTCTTAACAAACTTTCCCGATACTGATGGCTCTGATGGCCCGGAAACAGCGAAATCTGGGGGCTGGGCAAGGGACTGACTGTATCTGCCCTCAGTTTGGAAGGGATTGCCACTCTCTGATTGGCTTGTTTAGTCATAAAAGACGCTGGTTTAGGACCTCTACTTCTGAGCATGCAGGCCTCCATCAGTCTTGAAAGACTATGGTATCGTGCTTGGCGCTGCATACGCTGCACGCGGAGCACAAAAGCCTGGGTTAGATTGTTATGGAGGACAGGCTGTTACCCAAACAGCAAATCCCCCCTCTCCACGCCACTGAATTAGTCCAATGGAAAGGCAGAGCCAATACAATTGGATCCAGCTGGCGTCACAGAGCTGGGCTAAGGACAGGAGCTCAACCTGTATTGTGGGGCCGATCCGGGTCTCGAACCCTGGCCTGCTGGTTAAAAGGCACAGTGTCTTAACCACTTGTGCCACCCACAGCCCTATATATATATACTATACTAGCTCCCCCCACACATGCTCTACATAGACATATTATATGTTTTTGGAATTGGGATCAGTGATGGGATTTGAAGAAATTAACAACGGGTTCTCTGCCCATCTGGCAGCCACTTTTAAATGGCTATTTTTAAACTTTATACATCCTATCTCTCATTAACAACCGGTTCTATAGAATAGGTGCGAACCTGCTGGAGCCCACCACTGATTGGGATGATCCCAGGATTAAACCCCACACACAAACCAACCAACCCGCCCCCCCCCCCCCCCCCCCCCCACACACAATACAACTCCACACACATCCTCTAGCTCCATGCACACTTGCTCTACATAGGCATATTATAACTTCCAGTCCTGGGATTTGTTGTCAGATGAAGAGGGAACAGTTTAAAATTCAAATATGAAAATAACTGACAAGAACTACAGTGAGGTGTTCAAGTTCCATGGATTGAATTGAAGAATTCAAAGTTATTTCTTCGAAAGTGTTGTTTTCTAAGATGGACCAGACGTCCCTTTAGTTTTGGGTTCGAAGGCCCAAAATGTCCTCTGCAGGAGCTGGCTTAAAAGTGCTGCATGGAGAGCGGCTTTTAAGCTAGTCTATATATATAAAAGAGAAAAGTCACTGACTGACTGACTGACTCATTGACTCATCACCGCCCTGCCAAAACCGCTGGGCCTAGAAGCATGAAAATTGGGGTGGGTGTTCCTTCCGTGACTGAGGGGTGCACTAAGAACTGGTTTTTGGAAATTCCCACCGGAAGGGGGTGAAAAGGGGTGCAACGCATTTTCCTCCCTATACTTTGCATTGAGAATTGCTGACTCATCAACATTCCGCCCCAACTGCTGGGCCTGAAGCAGGGAATTCTGGGAGTTCCTTCTGTCACCTGAACACCCACCAAGAACCATCTGGAGAAATTAACCCTTCAGGGGCTGAAAAGGGGGCAATGTGTTTCTGTCCTAAACATGGGAGACTGAATAACATCCAGCCAGTTTGGTGCTCAGTGCCTGGTGCACTGGGGGATGTTGTTAGGAGGAAGAGGTTGCTCTGGAGAGGATGCTGCGCATGGGGGAAGTTGCGCATGGGGGGAAGTTGAACGTGGGGAGAAGTTGCGCCCGGTTCTTGGAGTTCTTGGGAGTTCTTGGGCCCGGTTCTCTAATATTTTCATCAACAACTTGGAGGAAGGGATACTGGGGAGCCTGATCAAATTTGTGGAAGACACCAAGCTGGGAGGAGTAGCAAACACAACAGAAGACAGGAGGAACCTCCAGGAGGATCTGGATAAATTGGAATACTGGGCTGTAACAAATAGTTCCTCTTTATTCTGCATTGGTGAGACCTCACCTCGAGTCCTATGTTCAGTTCTGGATACCTCAGTTTAAAAAAGATGCAGCCAAACTGGAGCAAGTCCAGAGGAGAGCAGCAAGAATGATCAGTGAGATGGAAGGGAAGCCCTATGAGGAAAGGTTGGGGGAACTTGGGATGTTCAGCCTGGAGAAGAGGAGGCTGTCAGGAGACATGATCACCCTCTTCAGATACCTGAAGGACTGTCTTAGGGAGGAAGGGGCTCATTTGTTCTTAGCTGCCTCTGAAGGCAGAAGTAGAACCAATGGGTGCAAACTGGAAGGAGATTCCAGTTGAATATCCAGAAAAAATTCCTGATGGTGAGGGGGGTTCAGAAGTGGAACAGATTGCCAAGGGAGGTGGTGGACTCTCCCTCACTGGGAGCAGTCAAGCAGAGGCTCCAGCAGCACCTGTTGGGGATGCTCTAGGAGGATTTCCTTCTACAGGCAGAGAGTTGGACTAGATGGCCCACTGGGTCCCTTCCAACTCTAGGATTCTATGATTCTATGGTTCTTATCCTACCCCAATACTCACATGGTCCGAGTGATGCCTCCGGGACATTAAGACTGGGCCAGCGGTGCGGATGACACCTTGCCGAACTCCAGCAGTGTATTGAGGACAGCGGTAGGGCTGGGGATACGGGGGGATTCCTGAAGAGGCGCCCATGAGTGTAGGCTGGACCATCCACTGGAGTTCGTGGCTGCTAGTGATGGTATTGAGGTTGGGGACAAAGCCGCTGGCACCGCCACTACCACTGCTGCTGCTGCTTCCAGCCCCAGGATCAGATGGGTACTTCTGAAGGAAGAAAGAATAACAGGAATGGTGTTTATGTTCAACTGTAGGCCAACTTGGAAGTAACTGAGGATGGGACTTGCCACCTGCCTCCCTGATTCCTTCTCACAGATTAGAGAAAGAAAAGGGGGCAATGGTGGGCAAGCCTGTCTCTGCCTTTTCTCCTCCCTTCTCTTTCCTGGGAGAAGGGAAGTGTATCACTGGGAGGCTGGTGTATCACCTGGAAAGGGGAAGGAAGCATATGGTACCCTGCTTCTGGCCCCAGAAAGTCTTTGGTCAGCCCCAGAAGAGATGCCAGGAAGCCACCCATGTGGGTCTGCCAATCTCCACACTTATCCAATGCATCTTTTTATAATGACCTCTCCCACTTTGATTTTGGTTCTGTAAATCACACACACTTGGTAGAACTCAGTTTTAGGAGGAAAAATAGGAAGCTGCCCTTGTGGTTCCTCTTATTTCCGGGCAGTTCCTTCAGACCTGTGGCATCTTATCTCAGTGACTGGCATGCACCTGTTCTCTTCATCCATGCGCACACACACTGATGCCACCTCTGGGAATGAAGCTGTTGTAGTTGGTCAGCAACATTAGCCTTTTGGTGCATGTCTTCATATGAAGGGACTGGAGTTTTTGCTCTAGACAGGAGGCTCTCATGATCCTCCTTTTGGCCAACGAAAACAAGAGCTGATGGAGAGTTGAGAAACTTTTGACTATTTTTTGCATTTGGAGAAACAGTAGCCTGAAAGCAGTGGCATTGCTAGAGGGGGGCCAGGTGCTGTGTTTTGGCAGGGAGTCACACTACATCATGGAAGGGGACCTCCCCTTACAGTCATTCCAGGCAGAGGGGAGCAAAATATGGAGCATATGTCTGGCTCCAAAGGGCTGCTTGCAAAACACTGCACTTTGCCACTATACCACTGCCTGTAATTGAATGCAAACAAGCCAAATGCACTTTCTCAGTCTCTTCCAGAAAAAAATGTGGTTTATTCCAATACTTGAAAATAATAGTATCATTGAGTTGGAAGAGATCCAATAGGTCAGGCAGGTCAAACTGGCGGCCTGAGGGCCGCATGCGGCCCTTTGCAGGCACACCTGCAGGCCTGCAAGTGATCTCTCCATCCCCAGAAGCAGCTCAGTAGTTGCAGCAGCACACTTGATTTTTAGCTGGAGAAAGGGCCCAGGGGGAGGGAGGGCTCATGCACAGCAGCAGCAGCAGCTTCCCAGGGTGGGAGAAAGCGCCCAGGAGAAAGGAGGGCACTTCTGAGTAGACATGCAAAAAATGGGATTGCAACCCTCGGGAGACACCATTAATACTATTGCGGTCCTCGGGAGACACCATTAATGCTAATGTGGCCCTCTGTATGAAATGAGTTTGACACCCCTGCAATCGGTCATCTAGTCCAATCTATAACAAGAAAGCCTCCTTGAGCATCTCCGACAGGTGCTAGGAGAGGCTTGACAAACACCTGTTAAGTCCCTTGCATGATTCTTTGATTCTATGAAAACTGTTTCCTACCAAGTCTGCTGGGCAGCATTTCAGGCTGGTGACTTTCTCAGCCCTGTTGCAAGGTACTGAACTCAGAATGTGCTGCATGCATTGCAGGGGCCTTCCCAAGTCTTGGAGGTCTAAGCCAGTGTAGCTAGTTTTCTACACTACAGCAGTGGCCTTTAACATATTAAGAGGCAACCTCAGACCTGCAATGTAGGTGCCAATTTGGAAAACCCTGTGGGTGAGAGAGGTGGGCAAAGAAACAGCCATGCAGAAATCTAATCCATGATGCCCAATGCACCAGGAAGGAATCCCTATCCAAGAAAACTTGGTTTGATTTAGTCAAACTTGATTTAGACTTGTGCAGGAGGATGTCCCAATGGATCAGATTTAGGGCAGCAATTCTCAAACTGTAAGTTGTGACCCACCAGTGGGATGAGACTCATTATTTTTGGTGCATCATGAAAATTGACAATCTGTAAGCTGACATCGAAAAGGCCTGAACCTTATGGAAGTCAAGCCTGAGCAACTCATGCATTTACACAAGTAGGTAGACATGCCCTGGCTCTTATCAACAATCTGCAAAGGAAAACTCAAAGCCACCAGTATGGCCCCAATCCTGTGAATAGGGAACTCTACATAAGCTCCAAAAGGCAGTGTGTCCCCTTCTGCTCATAGTAAAAAGAACAGAAACAGAGGCTTGAGTGGATGGTTACATGGAATGTTTTAAATTCTTGTAGAGCTCAGTGGATCCCAATGAATAGTGTTGCTTAAAATATGGATCCTGCAGCTAAAACATTTGGAAACCACTGATATAGCAGAAGAAAACTGGCATTTTTCACCCAATCTTTGATGTGCAAGAACTCTGTGGTTGCGAAGGATGTACTCTGTACATGCCCAGACATATGGCTAACCACCTAACAAGTTCTGGGATTAAGATGTGGCCACAAATACAGTTCATAGCCCACAGGATGGTGCCCTGACACTCAGAGGCAACATACAACACAGCCATCACTCCCCTACCCTGCACTCCGTGGCCTCTCCACACACTCCCTTTGACCTACTTCCTCAGAGGGACCTTCCCCGGAAGCACCTTGGCACACCTTCAGACAGTCACTCCCGTGCACCTGCGTGGGCTGCTATCGTCACTGCACCCACAGGGTGAGGCAGTCAAATCTGGCACAGCCACACCGTCTCTGACACATCAAGCTATCAGCACAGCCACACCTGGCGAAAGTGGTCCGATGATCACATGTGACATGCTATGTCAAGATCACATGTGACAGTTTGTGCCCAACTCCTGGTCCAGGGCAGAGGAGGTGGGCAAAGCCAAACCAGACCCAATTCCCCAGGTCAGCAAGCAAAATCTCACTGGCTGGTCATTTGGAATCATGCAGCTTCCCTTGGATTTTATTGTTGGTGTTTTTATGCATTGTTTGTAAGCCGCCTTGAGTCCCTCCAAGAGAAAGGCAGGATAGAAATAAAGTTTATTTTTTATTTATTTATTTAAAGTCACCAAAAGGGACTCCCAAAAGTCTCATAATCTGGAATGACAGGTGAAGGCAGGGCCCGTGGAGGAAGTACAGGGCATACATTGTACCACAGGGCAAACTGGCCTCGGCTGCAAAAAAAGAGGGGGACTGAAAACCAAAAACAAGGGCCCAGAATTTCCCAGGATATTTCCCAGGATATTTCATTTTCTGTTCCCACCATGAGAGAAGAATGTAGGGAATACATCATACCTTGCCCCAGGGTTTTAAAAAAAGGGATCCAGAAGCTGGAAATTTCCTGGGAACTCAGAAAATGTTTGCATATACAGTGGTGCCTCACATAAAGAGCTTAATTCATTCTGGAGTCCTGCTCTTTAAGTGAAACACCCTTTAAGTGAAGTAGATTTTTTCCATAGGAAATAATGGAAACTCAGGTGATTGGTTCCACAATCCCCAAAATATTCATATAAAAATATGAACTGGATGTAAAAATGATGACAAAACACTGGAATTGAATTCAAAACATGCATTCCATGTGCAAGATCCTATGAAGTCTACTTAGGCTGCAATCCTAAAGACACTTTCCTGGGAGTAAACCCCATTGAACATAATGGGGCTTACTTCTGAGTAGAAATAGTTAGGAGACTGCAATCAAAGACGCTTTCCTGGGAGACTTACCTGGGCTGCTGCCTGAGGTTCAAGGTGGCCGGTGGGGGGCACTTGGGGGCAATTGCCCCCAAGTTAGAGGCAGCAGCGCTGGCCGGCAGCCCTTTTAAAGAGCCTCCATGCGGAGCTTCAGGGCTGCATCGCATGCTTGCCCATAGCTTGCTTGCTTGTTAAGTGAAGCAGAACTTGTTATGTGAAGCAAGATTTCTTGGAAATTTATGCTTGTTAAGCAAGGCGCTTGTTAAGCGAGGTGCCACTGCATTCAGTGGTGGGATTCAAATAAATTAACAACAGATTCTATGTCCCATTAGTAACCAGTTCTCAGAACCAGGTGCTCATTAGCAAAGGGTTCTATAGAACCTGTGAGAACCCCCTGAAGCCTATCACTGCCTACCATATATTGTTTGAAGGCTAGCATTGTTTGAAGGCTAGAGAAGGGAAGGGGCCCAAAGAAACGTCAAAGGGTACCCAAAAGAAACAATGTACTCCCTGATAAAATTCCTCTTGAGTGATATACCTTGAATGCCCAAGGGCAGTGTTGCCTGATGATAAGACACAGGGTTCACTGTTGAACAGAAGGACAAAACCACAGAGGTTGTGTGGGAAGAGAAAGATTGTTTTCTCCACCACACCAAGCCAACTGAGCAGTTGGCAGTGGCTGCTGGATGATTCGTGCTGAATCACAGAGGAAATATCCATCAGTGGTTATTAGCTCTGGCAGTAGAATGGAGCCTCCAGATTCACAGGAAGTCTACCTTGGAAAGCCACACTGAAATGCTAAGACAACAGCCCCAAGTTGTGGTGTGTGTCATGGAGGGTGTGAACAGAAGTTATCCATCATGCCTCTCTTTTAGAAGGCAGCCCCCCAGTGAGATTAGTGGACCCATCTTCCAGTCCTGTCAGACAAGACCTTTGTAGACAAGACCTTGCGATGTGGTGAGCTTTTTTTGTGGTGAGCTGTTAAAAAAATTACCTGTGAGAACTGGAATATAGATCACAGAGACACTGGACAGATCACATATCAGTCATAAACTCACAAGAAAGGAACCCTAGAGGTCATCTAATTCAACCCCCTGCTGAGCACAGGCAACTACTGCCGTAGTAGGTCTGTGGAACTCCCTGCCACAGGATGTGGTGATGGCATCTAGCCTCAATGCTTTAAGAAGGGATTGGACAAATTCCTAGAGGAAAGGACAACCATGGGTTACAAGCCATGAGGAGTGGGTGTAGAGGAGGACAACCTCCAAATGCCAGATGCAGAGGAGAGCACCTGGATGCAGGTGTCTTATGTGTTACCTGAGGCATCTGGTGGGCAGCGTGTAATGCAGGGAGTTGGATTCAGTGGAGGCTCTTCTTCTTTTCTTTTATGGGGTTAAGAGTGGCAGCCTACCTCACAGGGCAGTGGTTAAGGATGAGCAGAGGCAGGATGTGTAAAGCAGTAATGCTAAAAAAACATGCTCTTCGACATCCAAGTAAGTCCAAGGGTTGCCTTCAGGCCTGGTTCCCAGGGCTGTTTTGCAAGAGGATGTGCAATCCAAAGCTTCTCTTGAAACTGGGTCTGACGGAGGAGCAGGCAAGAGGAGGGGCACCCCATTCTCCTGGTCCATGAAAACTGTGACTCAAACGGATGACTGATCTGATGCGTCATCTTGTTATGACACAGCAAAAAATGACACAGCACAAAGTCACAGCCACACCCATCCAGTCCAATGAGAAAACCCCCTTTTCCTGTGCAGACTGGAAACATTCCCCAAAAGCATTCATTGAGGATCTTGACCCAAGATCGGGTGAAAAAGATGAGCCCTTATGCATCTTTTTTCTCCCTCTGAATAGGGCATTTGTGATTTGGGCTGCAGTCCTAAACACACTTTCCTGGGACTAAGAACCATTGAACACAATGGGGTTTACTCCTGAGTAGACATAGTTAGGATTATGCTCTTAGACTCTTCAGAAAGTGGAAAGGTGAAAAACAAGGATCAACAAAACAAAACCAATCAGGAAGGAGGGAATTGGAACACGTTTGATTCCTAAAGCAGGCTGAAAGTACCCTCCAATTCCAGGGGATTTTTTCCCAGTCTGTTATTGCTGGGTGAATTCTGGACCCTCCTTCCTTTTCCATTTGCTCTGAACCAGCTTTAGGACCCACCTACTATCTGAAGCCAGCATCTGCATATGGAATTCATGGCTACAAGACAGTACCTTGCTTAGATTACTTTTTTAAAAGATACAGGTATTCCCTACCCTGAAGTTTAGGGACCAGAGGCAGAGCTGTGGTGAACCAAGCCTAACCATATCTACTCAAAAGTAAATCCCATTGTGTTTAATAGGCCTTACTTCCAGGAAAGTGTCTTTAGGATTGCAGCCTAAAGGCGCAATCCAGAGTAACTACAGGGATTGCTCCAGTGTAAGAACAACTTACTCTGGATTGCAATATGAATTTCCCATAGGTTTTCACTAGGTGGTGCAGTAACTATAGGTGCATGTAATGTCTCTTATGTGCTCCCATAGTTACTCTGGATTGTTCGGTTAGTCTTAAGTTTACAAATGTTGCTTCTGATTTTTTTTAATCTAGCAAACTGCAAATGTCCTTTTTATCTTGAAAAATTCTGCAGTCACACAGATTTCTGCAAATGGATTCTCATTAACTCCTTCTAGAATGGGAATAGATTAGGAGCTAACATGGGACATGCTCTCTCTCACACACATGCCAAAAGAGCTGAATCACCATGTCATGGCAAATCAACTTGAGGAAAGGCAGCCTTTATAACACTTGCCTCCCCCAGTTACATTGGAGCTGCAATATCCCTGGCCAGGGCATCTGGGAATGTGCAGAGTGCTGCAAGGTGGTACCTAGGATTGCCATATGTCCCTGACAACTGGGACGGTCCCTGTGTTCACATATTGGCAAGTTTGGCAGGGAGTCCTGTCCAGGTTTGGTGGAAAAGAATTATAGCAACCCTGAGGGTATGTGAACTATTTGCCAGCAAGAATTACATCACATCCAGACTTGAGATGACATCAAGAGGGTCTCCCCACAAGGAGGAGGGATTTTCAGAAGTTTGAAGAGCACGTTCAAACCTCCACTGTCATGAGGAGGTGGCTGCCTTCTGCCTCAGATGAGGGGAAGGGCACTGAGGTTGCAGACGGGACATTCACTGGAGCTGCCCATCCACCAACCCCATCTTTTTCCCTCCAGAACCCTCCAGATACCCACGTTCTGCCACCCCCATAAATTCCATCATGGGTCTCAGTGCAGGAAAGGATCCACCTGGCAGTGTCAGGCAGTCAAGGTGACCATATACAATCATAAAAAAAGAGGACAAGGCCCTCAAAAATGTAGGACATCCAAGCAAAAGGTGTTCCCTATAGGTTAAACTGCTAGCTGTGAACAACTGTAGGGTGTGGAGCTCATTCCCATTTCATAGAATCATAGAATCTTAGAGTTGGAAGGGACCCAGTGGGCCATCTAGTCCAACTCCTGCCCGTAACAGGAAATCCTCCTAGAGCATCTCCGACAGGTGCTGGTGGAGCCTCTGCTTGAAGATCCCCAGTGAGGCAGAGTCCTTGGCAATCTCTTCCACTGCCGAACCACCCTCACTGTCAGGAATTTTTTCCAGATATCCAACCGGAATCTCCTCTCTTGCAGTTTGTATCCATTGGTTCTACTTCTGCTTTCAGAAGCAGCTATGATCAAATGAGCCCCTTCCTCCCTATGACAGTCCTTCAGATATCTGAAGAGGGCAATCATGTCTCCTCTCAACCTCCTCTTCTCCAGGCTGAACATCCCAAGTTCCCCCAACCTTTCCTGGTAGGGCTTCCCTTCCATCTCACTGATCATGCTTGTTGCTCTCCTCTGGACTTGCTCCAGTTTGGCTGCATTTGGCTTCAAGTGAGGTGTCCAGAACTGAACACAGTACTCAAGGTAAGGTCTCACCAATGCAGAATAAAGAGGAACTAGAACTTCTTGGGACTTGGAAGCGCCAGTCCTCTTAATGCAGCCTAAAATGGCATTTGCCTTCTTTGCAGACACCTTTAGAGCGTTTTGAAGCCTTCAGAGCCAGTGTTGTCTGAAAATGCTTCTGTGATCAGGGGGTGGCATGACTATAGGCTGAGGAGCATGGAACACTGTTTTATCTACTTGCATTTACAAGTCAGTAGGTGATGGGCAAAGGATGGGAGGACCTGGGTTCCAAAGCCCAGCTTGCAAGTTAACACAACGGACCTTACATTTGACTAGACATGGTTAGGATTGTATTTGAAGAGTAATTAGCCCTCCACACCCCAAGCAATGTCTATTCCTTGTGGCTTCTGCTGGTGTACTTTTTGCATTTTAGATTGTGAGCCCTTTTGGGACAGGGATCCATTGGCTAGTAATTAGCTATTATTTTTTTATTTTATTTGTAAACCGCTTTGTAAACCCTTTAGTTGAAAAGCTTGCAGTACTAACATGTCGGACATGACAAAACACTCCTCTGTACAGTGGTACCTTGCATTAACAAGTGCCCCACATAACAAGTGATTCACATAACAAGCACAAATTCCCATTGGGAGTGTGCCCCTCTTAACAAGCCCGCTTCATTTAACAAGCCCCAGGCAACCTGAAAGTGCCCTGGCCTGGTCATGTGGGGATGCAAAAGGCAGGCACATGGAGAAACAGGATAAGTTGGAATAATGGGCAGTGCGCTAGGCAGCCCTGATGTTCCACATGAAGCCTATTTTAAAGGGCTGCTGACCAGCACACTGCTGCCTCTAACTGCCCCCAAGTTCCCCCACTCTCCTCCAGCTTCCAGCAGCAGCCCAGGTAAGCCCCCTATCCTCCATGCAGCCTCCTGAGCATATCTACTGAGAAATAAGCCCCATTGTGTTAAATGGATCCTACTCCCAGGAAAGTGTCTTTGCAGCCTCCTGACCATGTCTACCCAGAAGTAAGCTGCATTGTGTTAAATGGAGCTTACTCCCAGGAAAGTGACTTTAGGATTGCAGCCTAAGTAGACTTCATAAGATCATGCACATTGAATGCATGTATTGAATTCAATTCCAGCGTTTTGTTATCATTTTTACATCCCGTTCATATTTTTATATGAATATTTTGGGGGCTGTGGAGCCAATCGTCTGAGTTTCCATTATTTCCTATGGGAAAATCCGCTTCACTTAAAGAGCATTTCAATAACACGGAATGAATTAAATTTGTTACATAAGGCGCCACTGTACTTATTATTAAATTTAAAATTATTACCTAAAATGTATTAATGAGAAGAGGGCTTCGTGCTGCTGCTTACAAGGAAAAGGAGGGCAATGAAGGCTTTTTCAGGACACAAGGCTAAGATCCAGGAGAAGCTCTGCGGGTTCCAAGCAAGCGTTCCTCTGGGCGTGTGCAGAGGGCTGGGAGGTGCAGGCAGAGCGGGGGGGGGGGGCCTTACCTGCTGCAGCGTCCCTGGGCGCAGGGGGAGCCGTGGTCCCTGGCGGTGCGCGGGGGGAGCAGCTCTGGGCGGCCGGACCCGCGCGCGGAAGTCCTGGAACATCACTTCAGTCTGAGCCTCCGCCGCCGCCCGACGGTCCGTTTTATGAATGGGAACTCCCGGACGCCGCACTCCAGCAGGGAAGGGGGGAACGCACGCCTAGCCGCCCGTCAGTCGCCCCCTCCAGGCTGCTGGGGGCGCGTCCTGCCCCGATGCCGCCACTGACGGGCATCCCACAGCCGGAGCCCCGCAGCGCCCCCTCCGCGGAAGGGCTCTCAGGCTGCCCGGAGGGTCCCCACTGGACCGCCCCCCCCCCCTGCGCACTTGGTACAGCCCGGCTGAGTCACGCGCGTGACGCAGATGCCCTTAAATGGCTTGCCTGCGCCTCTCCAGGGAGGGAGGGAGGAATCCCCCATGTGCGTCTGCAGGGCAGAGAAGGGGTATCCCCATGTGGGGGAGGGTGCCGGGCTCTCCCTCCTGCCTCCCATGAGGAGAGGGACCAGCTGTCCTCTTTTGCCAGGACACGTCCTCTTTTTTAAACCTTGTGTCCTGGAAAAAGTCTTCATTAGATGTAATGAATTATATGTACTATAACTATAAGTAAACATGTAAATTATATGTAAATAAAAATAGACATAATGAATTATATGTAATAGTTTTAAATTTAATAATCTTATAAAGAAATGGCAAATTCTGTCTGTTCATCTGAAATTAACTCGGGCCACACACTCTGCAATCTACATAGACATATTATACCTTTTTGGAATCAGGATTGATACAACATATCCCCACACACAACCCAGCCCCACACTCCACACACACACCCCAACTCCATGCACAAACACTCCCACTAACTCAGTGGTTCTCAATCTTCCTAACACCATGACCCCTTTATAAGATCCTCATGTTGTGGGGACCCCCAACCATAAAATTATTTTCGTTGCTATTTTATAACTGTAATTTTGCTACTGTTATGAATCGTGATGTAAATATCCGATATGCAGGATGTATTTTCACTGTTACGAATGAAATGTGTGTTCTGTGCACACATTGAACACAATGGGATTTATTTCAGAGTAGGCATGCATAGGATTGGGCCCTAAGGCTGTAATCCTATCCACATTTACATGGGAGTAAAGGCCCCCTGACTATAATGGGATTTATTTCAGGGTAGGCACACATAGGATTGGGCCCTGAGGCTGTCAGTCAGCCCAAGTGCATGTGCAGCTACAGCCAGAGGTCTGGCAAGCCTGACCTGGCCCCCTGCACCAGGAGTCTTTAGGCAACCCCCAGGAAAGCTCTAGGCGACCCCCAAAGGGATCCTTACCCCCACTTTGAGAAACCCTGCTCTAACACTTGCTCTACATATGATACCTTTCTATGGGCACAATCCAGAGTAACTACGGGAAGATGTAAGAGACATTAAGTGCACCCGTAGTTCTTGCACCACCTAGTGAAAACCTATGGGAAATTCATATTGCAATCCAGAGTAACTTGTTCTTACACCGGAGCAAGGACTCCCCGTAGTTACTCTGGATTTCACCCTATATTATACCTTTTTGGAATCAGGATCACAGAGTGCAGCTTTTAAGCTAGTCTATATATATAAAAGAGAAAAGTCACTGACTGACTCACTGACTGACTCACTGACTCATCAACACCCTGTCAAAACCGCCAGGCCTAGAAGTGTGAAATTTGGGGTGGCTGGGGTGGCATGACCAAGAACCGGTTTTAGGAGATTCCAACCGGAAGGGGGTGAAAACGGTGTTTTCCTCCCTATACTTTGCATTGAAGAATTGGTGACGGAGGGATGAAATTTGGACCTAGATACATGAAATTTGGGGAGGGAGTTCCTTCTGTCTCATGAACACCCACCAAGAAACCATGTGGAGAAATTTAAACTTTAAGGGGCTGAAAAGGGGTGCAACATGTTTTTGTCCTATTCTTAACATGGAAGACTGACCAGCCTCCAGGCAATTTGGTGATGAGTGCCTGGTGCACTGAGGGGGATGTTGTTCGGAGGGAGGGATTGCACTGGGGAGGATGCTGTGCATTTGGGTGTTGCTCATGGGGAATGATGCGCATGGGGGAATGATGTGCATGGGGGATTTTGCACATGGGGAATGATGCTCATGGAAAAATGATGCATATGGGAATGTTGCGCATTTGGTGTTGATGCGCATGGGGGATGTTGTGCATGGGGGATGTTGCGCATGGGGGTTGATGAGAATGGGGAGATGATGTGCATGGGAGAATGATGCACATTGGGGATGATGCACATGGAGTGGAAGAACATGGGGGATGTTGCACATGGGGTGGATGCGCATTGGGGGTTGATGTGCATGGGGGAATTGATGCGCAGTGGGGGGATGGCATATAGGGGAATTTTACTCCCGCTATGCGGGTACGCTTTTCGCTAGCAAGTAATATAGTATTTAAATTCACCACGTGAAAGCAATATAAATGAGGATTTTTAAAGCTTTTGTTGTGTCCAACATTTTTCTTGGATGTCCTATATTTGGGGGGGGGGGGGGAGGAGGCAAAACTCTATTTGCAGTTTATGACATCTGGTCACCTGGTCATGAGGAAGAGCAAGTGGTACTCTGCACATGCTCAGCAGTGTCACCAACCAACCTCAAGAGAAGGGGGTCATAGAAATCAGGCCCAGGTGGAGCCAGGGTGGCCAGATGTCCTCTTTCTTCAGGACATGTCCTCTTTTTCAGCCTTGGGTCCTGGAAAAAAAAAATTCATTGTCCTCCTTTTCTGTATGAGCAGGCAGCACGGAGCCTTCTTGGAATTAATTATATGTAATAGTATTAAATTTAATAATAAGCATATAACCTTCTAAATCAGTGTTTCTCAAAGTGGGGGTCAGGACCCTTTTGGGGGTCACATAGAGCTTTTCTGGGGGTTGCCTAAAGACTCCTGGTGCAGGGGGGCCAGGTCAGGCTTGCCAGACCTCTGGCTGTAGCTGGCTGTAGCTGCGCACGCACTGGGGCTGACTGACAGCTCAGGGCCCAATCCTATGCATGCCTACTCTGAAATAAATCCCAATATAGTCCAGCGTCCCAATAAATCCCAATATAGATATAGAAATAAATCCCAATATCCCATGTAAATGTGGATAGGATTGCAGCCTCAGGGCCCAATCCTATGCATGCCTACTCTGAAATAAATCCCATTGTGTTCAGTGCATGCATTGAACATACATTTCATTTGTAACAATGAAAATACATCCTGGATATCGGATATATACATTACGATTCATAACAGTAGCAAAATTACAGTTATAAAGTAGCAACGAAAATAATTTTATGGTTGGGGGTCCCTACAACATGAGGAACTTATTAAGGGGTCACGACATTAGGAAGATTGAGAACCACTGTTCTAGATGATTGTTTTTAGCTTTTATTTTGTCATGTCCTACATTTTTCTTGGTTGTCCTACATTTTGGGTGCCTCGTCTTCTTGTATTTGGTCACCCTGGATTGAGGGGGAATAGCAGGCAATGTGGCTCTCCCCCCCCCCCCAACCAGGCATGTGCTGACCCTGCCAGAGGACGCCTGGCCTGACCTTCTTCACTGCTGTGACTCACTCCCTCTGGGCTGCAAGCAGGGAAATCCCCAGCTGATCCCCGCTGTAAACTGCGAGTTGTCCTGCCATGTGGAGGTAGGAGAGGAAAACCTATTCCAGGAGTGGAACAAGAGAGATGGATTGCTGTGACAGGGTGACTATATGACCGGAAATTTCCAGATTTGTTCTCTTTTTTAGCCTCCTGTCTGTGTGTCCTCCAAAAGGGCTTCATTGTCCTCAATTTTGGCTTCATTTTGGAACTTCACAATGGTGTGCTGCACCCCATCATCTCATATGTTGTTGGGTTTGTATTCAAGAGCAGAATCTAATGCTAAAATCAGTTTTGAAGTATCTCCTTCCTATCAAACGTTATGATCAAAAAAACTAAAAATAAAAAATATGTATTGAGCTCCATGGGAAAGTGTCCAATATCACAGCTTTACTCATGAGTAGGTAAACCTGCCATTTTCCATCAGAAAGGCCAGGTTGAGAGGAATCCAAGACCTTGTCCTACTTTTGAGGTTTGGGCATCTGGTCATCCTGAGTGTGTCTGTCAGGGTGTCCATCTGTCCTTTTTCTTTTTTTCATCTGTCCTCTTGTTTAACCCTGTGTCCTGAAAAAAAAAAATCTCCATTGTCCTCTTTTAACTAATGAGCAGGCAGCACATAGCCTTCTTCTAATAAAAGGTGTTCAAACCCCATTCTGGGGGCCAGATGCAGCCCACAGCAAGACCTCTCTGGCCCATTGACAAGCTTTCTTATATTTAAAGAGCCCTCTGGCTGCCAAGAAGGATTTCCTCTGGCTGTGGAAGGGTAAGATACAGGGGAGAAAGAGGAGGAGAAGGAAAAAATCAAGACTCAGAGGATGCTCCTCTTCCCCAAGGGAAGATCATGGATGGATTAAAAAATAGAATTGCAAGAAACTAATTTATTTGTTAGTAGCAGAATTTACCCATCATTGCAGGAGTAAAATTTTAAGGATATTTGTGGGCCCTTGGCTTGGCTGGCACTGCTGGGCACCAACAGGCACTGGAGGGCCTTGGGGGCAGTGGTGGGGAGAAGCAGGCACCAGACATCCCTATTGGGAACCATCAGGCAGGGAGGACCACTGTGCAGTTTACTCAACCAAACTGGATTTTGCCTTTTCCCTTCCGTTGGCGAACCGCCAGCGGCAGGGAAAGGAAAAAGAGGGTGGACTTTTCGCGCCGGCCACCATCTCCCCCCCCCCCCCGCGTCTCCTCCTGCTGGAGGCCACCATCTCCCCCCCCCCCTCGTCTCCTTCCTTGGGTCGGCGTGTGGGTACTGTGTCTCCTCCAACTGGAGGAGACGCATTGTGCATGCACCGGGGGTTGGCGCATGCGCAGTGCGCCAGGGTTGGGGGTCCGCCCCTAGCCCCGCCCCCTGACTCCGGCCCCGACCCCCAACTTCCGGCAAACCGGATCTTGGGGGAGGCTCAGCCTACCTCTGCCAAGATGCAGCCTGCAGTGAGCCTCAAAGCAGCCTGCAGTAAGACCCACAAGCATGTCGGAAAACTCTATTCAGCATTTGTCGATCTCAGGGGCGCATTTGATTCCATCAATAGATCCCTTTTATGGGACAAACTGGCCTCCAGAGGTATCAACCCCCGCCTTCATTTCCTTCTTCGCTGCTTATACTCCTCGAATTCTTGTAGTCTTTCAAACTGCTAGGTTAGAAGGAGCTAACAATTCACTCCCTTCAAGTCAACAAGCACTGAGTCACTACAGCCCTTAACAAGCTACTACATATATGATTTTAGTCATAAAAAGCAGGCCTCCATCAGTCTTGAAAGACTATGGTATCGTGCTCGGCGCTGCATATGCTCCATGCGAAGCACGAAAGCCTGGGTTGGATTGTTATGGAGGATAGGCTGTTACCCAAGCAGCAAATCCCCCCTCTCCACACCACTGAATTAGTCCGGCAGAGCCGATACGATTGGATCCAGCTGGCGTTGCAGAGCTGGGCTAAGGACAAGAGCTCACCCTGTCTTGTGGGGCCAACCCAGATCTCGAACCCTGGCCTGCTGGTTAACAGGCACAGTGTCTTAGCCACTTGCGCCACCCACAGCCCATAAGTTATATTTAGTCATAACAATGATAGTAAATGGAACTTACTGTGAGTAGGATTGCAGCCTAGGTTTGTTAAAAAATTTTCCTGCTTGATTATGGCTACAATCCTAAAGACACATTCCTGGGAGTAAGACCCATTGAACAAAATGGGGCTTATGTTTGAGTAGACATGGTTAGGGTTTGCTCTTTGTCACCACTTTTGGTCATGACATCACCTCCAGTGAGTCCCAGAGAGATTGGTATTCTAAAAAGTGGGTCCCAACTCCCAATGCTAAAGGTTTGAGACCACTGCTCTAAAGGACATCATATAAAATATCTTTATCATACGTGGGAAGTTTTGTGGCACCATATTTGCAGCTGGGGAAGACCGAGGCTTGCCTAATGACCCGTCAGAAATGGTCTGAGACCTCAGAAAGGAAATCTAGGGCAACAAACTTTAGCCTTGTACTCTTCTCTGCACTTCCTCTTTCACTATATTCTCATCAGAGAATAGGGGAAGAAGACATGGCAAAGGTCAGTGGCGGACTTCCCTCCAATAGTCTGCAACCCCCTACTCATGGAAGGATGAGCTCTGGGCCACACAATGAGAGCATGGCAGAGGTGAGATTTGAACCCAGGCTTCATGATTTGTAGGTCAGTCTGCCTTATGTAATGCTTTTCATTCAGCTTCAAAACTTTCTAAGATGTGGGGTGAAAAGAAGAATATGTCATGATGAGGTTGGGAATCAGAGCAACCTTTGACAGGGGTACTTTTGGGCCTTAATTTCTTTAACTCAAACCTTCAACTCCAGAAATGAGGAAGAGAAAGTGATGAGGAAGGAAACTCCTTGCTCAAAACAAAGAAAGCAAGTGCAGTGAAAGGGAAACCAAGGCTGGGGTATCACAGAAGAACAAAAAGGAATAGTGTGCATGAGCACAAAATAAACACGCAAACACTTACGCACATGCACACAAATCATGAATCAAAAGGTGGTGGTGGCAAGAATCCCTTATGCTGGTCCCAGTGCCAGACATTACACTTGTCAAAAAGTGAAGAACTCATCAGGTCTGGAGCAGAGAACCTCAAACAGCAGCACATCTCATTTTGCAAATGAATCAAGGGGTATCTGCAGTGTGGCTCTCTGGTTTGTGACGTGGGTTGTTCTTATTCAACAGTGTCTTATTCAAGTCTTGGGAATTCAACAGACTTGGAAAACTGAGGCTTGGCAACAAAGAACACAGGGCAGTTCTGTGACTTGAACACATATACATCCAAATAATTCTACTCACTGGGTCACACAGCCTTATCCTGCCCAGAAGAAGATGGTGCTGTTATACACCCAGGAATACAATTTTATCCAGCATTGCAGCTCTATATCCATGTTTGCTTTTTTTCTGAAAACCCTCAGGGAGAAAGGAACTCTCTAGCTCTCTTTTTGGCTCTACAAGGGTTAACAAGACATCCGGCAGGATATGAGACACAGAAATGGGACTTTGGTGACTCACTTTAAAGAGGGGAGTCAGATTGCTTACCCATGGGTTGCCCTCACAGCCCAGAAGGCACCTACCTATGGCAGGACTAGAAAGGGTGATTGATTGGTGGGGCTTTGGCCAGATGACCTGAAAATTTTCAGATTTGTCCTCTTTTTTTATTCTCCTGTCTGGGTGCCCTCCAAAAAGGCTTCATTTTGGAACTTTGCAATGATGTGCAGTACCCCATCATGTCATATGTCGTTGGATTCATATTGAAGAGCAGAATCCAATGCAAAAATCAGTTTTGAAATATCTCCTTCCTATCAAACATTATGACCAAAAAACTAAACAAAAAATATGCATTAAGCTCTATGGGAACATAAAAGTGCCCATTATCACGGCTTTACTCATGAGTAGGCAAAGGTGCCATTGTCTGCCAGAAAGACCAGGCTGAGAGGAATCCAAGACCTTGTCCTCCTTTTGAGGTTTGGGCATCTGGTCACCCTGGTTTTGGCAGAACTGGAGATGGGGAGCAAAGGAGGAGCTTGGAGTATGACTTGGAGGGCACCGCAGAGTAAACCAGGTTTGCCTGCTTGCTTCAGGAATTTGAGGACAACTCACTCAGGTTTCCCTGGCAGAGCAGAGGCTGAACCTGGCACAGTGTGCCCTCCATGACCACCCTCCCTGGCACCGCTTTTGGGCTGGGATGGATGCAGAAAGGAGAGTGAGCTGCTGAAGGATAATCCAGCCACATAGAGTCAATCACATAGAGGGGTGCAAATCATGCTCCCTGAAAGTTCTCTGCAGTACCAGCTTGAGCTTCTTCTCTAGAAGCATTTTTTCCACCATCTGCTGACATTCAGACCCCTCCATTCCAAACAGTCAAAGCCATCAGGAATGAACAATTTTTTTTGGGGGGGGGGAATGTATTAAGCATTCACTGAAAAAATTGGAATGTTTATTTTCTACTTCCAATTAGTTGGGTGATCTGTGTTCAGATATTTGAATCTGCTTATATATATCCGCACCTGTCTTAAGATGTCACAGGGAAGAAACACATGGCAAACACAAACACAGAAAGCTGGACTGGCCCATCTGTGAAGCTGTATGCTTCTGCTGCTTCCCCTTGGATATGGAAAGGAAGAGAACAAGAGTGAAGAAGGAACTGTGGAGAAGAGAGCAGGGGTGTCCCAACCTGTACCAACCAGCAGGGGTGTCCCAACCAGCACTATGTCAGAGGTCATAAAAAAGAATTTACATAATTTTACATAAATGCAATTTACATAATTTATGTAAATTATTTAAATTTATGTGTAAAATAATTTACATAAATTGAATACATTAGAAACAGAACTTAAATGAATGAGTTCAAATCAGTTTAAACACTTTTGAACACACAGAGAGGGGATGATCTTCAAACCAGTTCATAAGCACCTTCATGCACTGAGAGAGGTATGTACAGCCTCCCAGTCCTCAGATTGCCCTCTAGAATTGATAGGAGTCCCCTCCAGAGGACTACAGGGCTTGCCTGAGGGCTGGATGGAGGGGACTTGCCACAGGCTGAATGGAGTTTCACTGAGAGTCACATCTGGCCCCAGGGGCAGGGTTTGGATATCCCTGAATGACAGCATCAGAGATGGAGACCCTCTACACATCCTTTTCTGATCCATTCCTTTTGAGAATTCCAGGAGCAGTTGGAAAAAAGAACAGCAGCAGAGGCTGTGGTCATCCCAAAGAGGAGAAGCATTTGAAGCTCTGCTTCCGAAATGGGAAGCTCTTGGGCCAGCCCTTGACCAGAAGAGGATTAATCAGAAGCATAGAAGACTCTGGCATTTGGCTGTGTGCCTGCCTGAGGTTCACCTCTTCTTCCTGCTATGTGAGATCCTTTGCTGAGGTCCCTGGAAATCAGGTTAGGAGATCAAGTGGACATTCTCTGCCTGAAGAGAAGGAGAAGGAACCAAGCCAAAGGGAACTGCTGACCCTCTGTGTTCCTGTGTGAGACCTCTCAGTAGTTTTCAGGTGAGTCATTCTTCCTCTTCCTCCCAGAGCTCCGTCTGTCACGTTTCAAGGATGCTGCTTGGATCCTGGCCCAATCCCTCATGCATGTGTCTGTTTCATGCTACAGCCAAAAGAGCAGAAAGGCTGACATAAGGGCAGGGAGCAGAAGACACTGGAAGGATAAGAAAGACAGGCACTGCAGGAGCTGATGTTCTTCTCTGGGACCAAATTCTCCCTCTTCTCCAGGGTGCAGAAGAGGCTTTTCAAGGAAGAGATGCCTAGGGTGGTGCAGGTGGTGCAGTCCACACTGAGTGCCGTAGGGGGGTGACATGCGCTGGGGAACCTAAAAATTGCAACTTTGTGATGATGAGTCAAACCCCATCATGTCATATACTTTTCATGTATAAATGAAATAGCACCTTCCTATCAAAAGTTATGGTCAAAACCCCAAAAAACTAAAATATGGATTGAACTCTATGGAAAGTTAAAATGACCCATATTGTGGCTTTACTCACATGTAGGCAAATATTCATTGGAAAGTGCAGGCTGAGAAGAATCTAAGGACAGCAGAATTGTCCTGATCCAATGAAAACAGCCTCCACAAATCACCCCAGAAGGAGGTCCCTGATTGCATTGAAATTCATTGAAAATGGATGTGAACTACACAGCTGTGTTTACTGGCGAGTAAGTAAGCATGTCTTGGCTGGAGTGGAAGATCAATCCAGGAGTGGACTTCCAAAATGGTCCTGACCAGGGATGTTATCAGGGCATTAGAAAGGGGGCACCCTTGAAGGGGGTGGCAGCCCTTGTAACCTAAATGGCTAAAATCATGTTTTGTAGAAATAATCCTGTCATGTTATACACCTTTGAATTTGCAATTTACAGCAGAATACAGTGAAGCAAACCATTTTGAAATATCTTTATTCTATTAAAATATATGGCTAAAAAACCCAGTGGAGAGGGGGCAATGGCATATAACCACACCCATCATTCATACTGTTGCCCTATGGGTCATGTATGGGGGTGACATGTTGGCCTCCTGCACCCGGTGATGCAAACCCTAGTGACACCCCTGTGCCCAGGCCTGGGGATTTTCAAGACCTTATGCTTAGCACACAGAAATACAGCAAGTTCTCACTGAAAGTTGTCAACAGGTTCTTGGAAACAATAACTTTTAGTGAAAAAAACATAACGAAACCAACTTTCGTTGGATTCCAACGTTGGAAACCAAATTTTGCTGGATTAAATGTGAGCTTTCCAGGCCAGAGAAAATCTACAGACTTCACGCAGACAGATAGGAATCAATTTTCTTTTCTGCAACAACCTGATAAAGACAAGAATTGCAGTGAAGATCTGCTGCATAGCCTCCAGCCTCTCCAGCCGTGAACAGCCAGATCCTCCTTGCACTGATAACCTATCATCTCTACAAATGATTGCACTATGCTAAAAACCATCCAGACCTTTGGAGGGAGGGACAGAGCTCTGATGTTGACTTGCTTTGTGGCTGTGAACTGAGGCATCCATCAGTCTTGAAAGACTATGGTATTGTACTTGACACTGCATGCAAAGCATGAAGGCCTGGATGGATTAATATGGAGGGGAGGCTGTTACCCAAGCAGCAAATCCACACCACTGAATTAGTCCAATGGAAAGGCAGAGCCGATATGATTGGATCCAGCTGGCGTCGCAGAGCTGGGCTAAGGGCAGGAGCTCACCCTGTCTTGTTGGGACCCAGGTCTTGAATCCTGGCCTGCTGGTTAACAGGCACAGAGACTTAACCACTTGCGCCCCCCACAGCCCACAACTGAGGATGAGGGAACTTTTTTTCCTTTTTATCCTCCATTTCTATTTGAAATAGCACCCAAAAAACACTAAAAGATGGATTGAACTCTATGGAAAGTGAAAGTGACCCATATAGCAGCTTTACTCATGAGTAGGCAAACATGGAAAGGGCAGGCAGAGAGGAAACAGAGAGGAGAAAAACCGGTTTTTGAAAACAAAACAAAGTCAGTAGGATTACCCCTGGGCAAGAGGAGATGCAACTCTGCACATGTTTAGAGGCATTATTAAAATCATATTTAACTTACTGGGGGTTAAGGCTGCAAAGATGTTTGGAACCCTTAGATCTAGGCTCAGCTTAAGACAGCAATCCCATTTCCTGGCAGAACATCAGCACTTCTTCACAGCAGCTGGAATTCAACAGATGCTCATCCTCTAACTTGGTAGTGGATAGTTTGTGTAGCTGCAGGTGCTGGATTTCTGCCAGGTGTGTGGCTCTTATAGGAGACCCCAAAGGGGCAAACTCTAACCTGGCTCCAACAAACTGGTAATCTCCCCCCCCCCAAATGCATATCCTATCCCCCACCCCTCTGTGACTGGTGACTCATTCTCCAGCTAGCTCATCCACTTGGCACCTGAGCATCACCATACCATGGGCATGAATCACCCATCTGGTGTTAGAACTGGGCACCCATCAAATTCTTCTTCCTCCCCCCAGCCCACATATTGGCACTGGAGAAAATGGGGTAAGGATGCTGAATCATGGTGCCCATCCTCCTGAAGCAACTCTTCTATTCAAAACCTCCCTCTGAGATGGTTTACTTGTTCATTCATTTTTAAAATGCTGGGGCTTGAATCACCACAAATGTCATGTGCTCCACAGGCAGCCTCATATAAGACACTGGCCAAGGGTCCCTTTTATGTAAGTGAAGATGAGAACACCAGGGGCCCCTGATCCAGAAATTATCCTATCCTTGAAAGGTGTCCTTACTTCATTGGAATCTATTATGTTCCCATGACAAAGTCTTGGTCATGCAAAATATTTGGGGGGACATACCTGAGTTCGAGCCAGCACAAAAAGTAGCCACTTTGGCTTTTGGCAAAGAAAATGCACCCTGCATGTGCTCAGAAGCTCCCCACTCTAACTCATAGTAATGATTTCATTTGCTTTGGTAAAGAAGGGAGTTTCCAGGACACACAGCTTCCAAATAGTTGCCTTTCTGGACCTACTTGGCTCGTCACACCATTCTTTTGCTTTGGCTTTATAGTTTTTATTTTTTTCTCTCTGGTCTCCCAGGGAGTTTCCAGATTGGCCAGCTGCTCCTAATCTCAAGTGCAGCACTACAAGAGGACTTCTTGGGAAGTACAAAACTCTCCATCACACAGCGACCGGGTGTTCACCTCCACTTGCCATGTCCCGTGCTGGGCTTCCTAGAGATCATAAGGTGATCTCACCTGTGAAACCCAGCAGACAGCTTCTGCCCGCAGCCCAGAGAAAGAGAGGAAGTTAAGCTGAACCTTTGGCATACTGAGGCCTCTCGGCCACTTTCAGGTGAGTCACTCTTCCTTTTCCTCTCCAACCCCACTTACTCACGTTTCAGAGATGCCACTTGGATGCCGCCCAATCCCTCAAGTATGTCTCTGTTTCATGATCCAAGAGCAGGGAGGCCAAAGAAGGACTGGAAGTTGAAGAGATTAGATCAGTGGGGAGAGGAGAGGAAATTGCAGGTGGAAAGTACCAGCCAGAGCTTCTTTAATTTCATGGGACCTGATTGTCATACTTGCTATTTTCTTTCCCTTGCATGTTGTAACTGTAAACAGACTGGCTTTGGAAGGATTTGAGGCTCAGATCCAGGAGCTTGAATTCAGCTCAGCTCACAGAACTGCCTTGATGGATCCTACAAATAGCCTTAATGCTCTGTCTCCACTCTTGGTCAGGCAGATGTTCTTGGGAAGCTCATATTGGCTCTCTGTTATTGAACCTGTGGATAAATAGCCTCCAGTACTTATATACTGTAGTATTTAGTTCAGTATTTATACTGAATTAGCAAAATGTTACCATGTTGCAGGAGTAAAATACCCTCCCTGAGTGCCATCCCCCCATGCGTCTCAGTCCCCCATGTGCATCAGCCCCCTATGCACATCAACACCCCCTGCACAGCATGCCCCCATCCCTCCACAACCAAGGGCAGGTACAGGATTTGGGGCTGAGCATTGATCAGTCTCCAATGTTAAGTATAGGCCAAAAATGTGTTGTACTCCTTCAATTTCTATGGTTAAATTTCTAGAAATTGGCTTTTGGTGGGAGCTCCAATCACAGAAGGAATATGCTTCCTGAATTTCATGCTTTTAGGTCAGGGCAGGGCGGGGAGGACTTGGGGCAGAGCATCCATCTGTCAGTGATTATTCAATGTAAAGTGTAGGGAGAAAAATGTTTTGCACCCTTTTTCACCCCCTTCTGGTTGGAATTTCTGAAAACTGGTTCTTAGTAGGCGCATCCATCATGGAAGGAACATCCTCCCCAAATTTCATGCCTCTCAACCCAGCAATTTTGGCTGGGTGTTGGTGAGTGAAAAGTCAGTGACTTTTCAGTTTTATATATATAGACTAAGAAGTTCAAAAAGTGAAAATGAAAAAAAAATTAATGGCTTCTAGGTCTCTGTCCCAAAAGGGCTCACAATCTAAAATGAAAATGAACCCCAGCAGAAGCCACTAAAACAGTCACTGCTGACATGAAGAGGGCCAGTTACTCTGAACCTGGGATATGTTCTGGGATCTGAGCTTGGCTGAGGTGGGGTGGGGGAGAGCTCTTTTCCTTCTGAAGCTGAAGCACCTTCCATTCATTGCAATTATTTTCCATGTCTTCCTGTGAACAAATCAAAAAAGTACTCTGCATGTGCCCAAAAGACATGTCTTTTTGCCATGACTACATCTGCATCATCTGCTAAGGGGCTCCCCAAGACACATCTGTTATGTAGTTGTAAGACAGAATTTATATATTTGGCTGTTCAATCTTAATCCCTGCTTAGGTGGGCACAAGTCCCCGGTGCTGGCCTGGGAATGTCACAAAAGCACCATCAGCCTCCCCATGCCATTGTGGGAATGGGGAGAAGGCATGAAAAGAACTGGATCCATTGGTTAGGATTGTGCCCACAGCGTTGTTTGCTACACAAACAGCCTCATTCTAACTTCTGCCAAAGGCAGTGGGTGAGCTGAGCCAGCATATTGTAGTCTTATCCAAAGCTGACAATCGTGCTGAATCCAAAGGGCTGGGTGAGCTAAGCCTAGGGTGACCAGATGCCAAACCCAAAATTCCTGAACCCCAAGGCCAAAATTCCTAATCCCAGGCCAAAATTCCTACATGCTGAAAAAAATTGCCAAAAAATGTATTTTTTTTGTTTTTGTTTTTTGGTTTTTTGACCATAATGTTTGATAGTTAGGAGATATTTCCAAAATGATTTTTGCATTGGATTCTGCTCTTCAATACGAATCCAACGACATATGGCATGATGGGGTACTGTGCACTATCACGAAGTTTCAAAATGAAGCCAAAATGTAGGACAATGAAGCCAAAATGTAGGGCACCTGAACAGGAGATTAAAAATCCGGACAAATCCGGGTTTTTCCGGTCATCTGGTCACCCTGGCTAAGCCGGCAGAACTGCTGAAGAGGGCAACACCCCCAAACATAGGGCACCATAAAAAAGGGGGACAAGACCAAAGAAAAGCTAAGAACACCCACATCTATTGCTGTCATGTGGTTCATTGAAACACAGCCTTTCCCAATATGAAACCTCGAGAAACTAACATACAGAATATGTAAGGGATTACTCACAAGTAGGCAACATGGTCCCTGCTCAAGGAAAAGGAGGGCAATGTAGATCCCATCTGGGACAGAAGGCTAAAAAACGGGATGCGTGCTGGTCATAGGGGACACATCTCCGCACTGGCTGTGGAGCCCTGGGAGAACCTAATGGAGCGCTGTAGGGCTCCCCAGACCATGTGACCATATGTCCTCTTTTTCCAGGACATATCCTCTTTTCTATCCTCATGTTCTGTAAATAAACTTCACTGTCCTTTTCCCTATGAACAGGCAGCACATAATCTTCTTATCTTATAATTAATAAATTATCTATACTGTATATAAAATTGAAGAGTCACTGACTTACTCATTGACTCCTCAACACCCAGCCAAAACTGCTGGACCTAGAAGCATGAAATTTGGGGAGGGTGTTCCTTCCAAGATGTGAGTGACCATTATGAAGGAAGCTGCACACACCTTCTCTCTGTGTATATCAACGTGCTTATGAACAAGTTTGAAGGTTGCCCCCTCTTTCTTTGTGAACATTTGAATTCCTTCATAAATTCCATCCCTGATATATTCATTTTTGAAAAAAAAAATTTAAATTTGAATGGTAAATTGGTTCTTTCCTTCCCGGTCACAACACAGAGAGATGATGTGGCCCTCCTAAGCACCCCTTTGGATACCCCTACCATAGACTGTCTATTTTTAATATTTTTAATCATCGCATTGTCGGGCTGTGGGTGGGGCAAGTGGTTAAGACACTGTGCCTGTAAACCAGCAGACCAGGGTTTGAGACCCAGGTCCCCACAAGACAGGGTGAGCTCCTGTCCTTAGCCCAGCTCTGTGACCCAGCTGGAACCAATCGTATTGGCTCTGCCTTTCCTTTGGACTGCTTCAGTGGCATGGAGAGGGGGGATTTGCTGCTTGGGTAACAGCCTCTCCTCCATATCAATCTACCCAGGCCGTCATGCATCGCATACAGTGTGGAGCACGATACCATAGTCTTTCAAGACTGATACTCACGGATACTCAGTAACCATCACATCCCAATCTTCCAGCTGCAGCTTTTGTGCCCTCTGGCGAGGAGAACTGAAATAGCAGTGCAGGGATTGCAGCCCCTGCCAGGAGCACTTTTGTAGGACAGCGCCAGCAGCGCATGGATGAGGGTAGGTGGGGGCAAAGGTCTGGTCTGGGAAGGCAGGAAAAATCTACTCTTTACTACCAGAACTAGGGGACATCACTAAAATTAAATATTGGGAGAGTTAGGAGAGACAAAAGAAAATACTATATTTCTTTATCCAGCATATGGTTTGCCTGTGGATCTCCTTGCCACAGGATGTGCTGATGGCAGATGTAGGCAACCTCAACGCAGCAGATGCAGGGGATGCACCTGAATGCAGGTTTCTCATGCGCCACTATGAGGTACAACAGTGGCCTTCAAAGTGGGGGTTACAACTTAATTTAAGGGGGGTCGTGATTTAAGGGGGTACCAGATCTTGGAATCTGGTACCTTTAATGACACTTCTGGGAATCCCAGACAGATTATCATTCTCAGAGGGGGTCTCAGGCTGACATGCTTGAATACCACTGGGAGGAGGAAGCTAGGCTGGCAAGCATTCGGAGGCTCTTCATATGTGTGCACAGGACGACCAGAGGAAAAAGGGGACAAAAACATAGGACACCCAAGGAAAATGTAGGACATGACCAAATAAAGCTAAAAACAGTCATATGTATCGCTTTCATGTGGTTAATTTAAATCTCAAGGTAAAGGTAAAGTTGTCCCCAACAAGTTGTACTGTTAGTCCTGACCAGTGATGGGCTTCAAATAAATTAATAACCGGTTCTGTGCCCATCTGGCAGCCACTTTTAAATGGCTATTTTTAAACTTTATATTGCCTATCTCTCGTTAACAACCGGTTCTATAGAGTAGGTGCCAACCTGCTGGAGCCCACCACTGGTTGTGACTGATGAGCATGGGGGGTTGATGTGCATGGGGCCAATGGGGCCAACACCCACTCATCCGTATCACCCACCCACGCAGAACGCCCTCCTGAAGCGCATCAACCCCCCACGCGCAACACTCCTGAAGTCCAACATCCCCCATGCGCAACATGCCCTGCGCAAATCCCCCCACAAACACCGCCATCAGGTGCAGCATCTGGGGCTGGTGATCAGTTTTCAGCGTGAAGTCTGAGCCAGAACGCATTGCTGCCGTTGGCAGGAGGGGCGTGGAAGGGTCTCTGCTTCGCCCCCTCCAGCTACGCCACCGCAGTGGGGGACGGAGGGCAGGGCTGGACGGATGACCTCGGAGGGCCCCTTCGGGAGAGCCTTGCTGGGAGGAGGCACCGGCTGCACCCTCCGCCCTCCCTCCGGTGGCGGCGATGCGGGAGGCGGAGAAGAGAGTCCCGCAGCTGCCACGTCGGAGCGGAGAGGCTGGTCGGAGGGCGATGGGGAAGGCGCTGCTGCTGCTGCTGCTGCTGCTGCTGGCGCTGTCCGCGGGCGCGGGGCGGGCGTTGCTCTTCCACCTGCCCCCGCAAGGCCGCCGCTGCCTCCACGAGCAGCTGCACCGGGACGTGCTGGTCACCGGCGAGTACCGGGTCTCCGAGGCCGCCGCGCCCGGGATCAGCACCGACCTGCGGGTGAGCGCCTCTCTCCCCCGCACCCCCTGCTACGCCACCGCCCCTGCCCCCTTCCTCCCCGCCCTCCCTCTCCAGGACATCCAGTCCTCTCCCTTCGGAGCCTTCCTGGAATTAATAGGTTTAAACCAAAATAATCAGCGACAGAGGACACAATCCTAAGCATGTCTACTCAAAAGTAAGCCCCATTGTGCTCAATGGCTGCAATCCATAGGTTAGGATTGTACTCTGAGGCTGCAATCCTAAAGACACTTTCCTGGGAGTAGGACCCATTGAACATAATGGGGCTTTCTTTTGAGTAGACATGGCTAGGCTTGTGCCCATAGTGTTTAAATTAACCACATGAAAACAGTGTATGTTTTTAGTATTTTGTATTTTGTCTCACCCTTCATTTTCCTCTGGTGTCCTACATTTTGTCCTCTTTTGCAGCTATAACATCTCTCCAGAATGTTTCCTCTTTGGGTCCAAAAACATAAATAACTCTTCATTGTCCTCCTTTTCCTTGTGAACAGGCATCAGGGAGGCTTCTGGAAATTCATAAATTATACATAATACAGTGATGCCTCACATAAAGAGCTTAATTCGTTCCGGAGGCCTGTTCTTTAAGGGAAACACTCTTTAAGTGAAGCAGATTTTTCCATAGGAAATAATGGAAACTCAGACAATTGGTTCCACAACCCCCAAAATATTCATATAAAATATTAACTGGAGGCTCTTTAAAAGGGCTGCCATGTACAAGTCTTCTACTTGTAGTCATGCAAAGAAATCATTCCATTTTTTTCAGTCCCAGAACCAAAGCCCTGCAGATATTGAGGCTCTACCTAATTCAATTAGGCACAATAGAGAGGCAAGAAACCTGGAAATAGGTCTTTAAATCTATAATTCTCTTCCACAAAATTGGGACAGGACCCTCCATCCCATTTGCCAGTAGGTGAACACGATCACCCCCAAATCAGGATTGTCCCTATTTTTTGGGACATATGGTAATCCTATCCATGTGCTAGGATTGGCCTGCAGTTGCTACTAGGAATCAGCCCCCTATTTTCAACAGTGCTGAAAAGTATGTACAGTTGCAACCTTGTTATACGCTGATTTTTTTAATACACAGATTTGACTCAACACAAATAGCCAATGCAGATCACAATTAAAAAAACTGCTTTTCTACTGTTGTACCGTTCTTTACTGTTGTTTGTTGCAAGCCATCATTCCATTTTTCAGTCCCAGAATCAAAACCCTGCAGTTACTTAGGCACTACCGTATTCCATTAGGCACAACAGAGGAGCAAGAAACTTGGAAGTGGGTCTTAAAACCTATTTTTCCATTGTTTTCTTTATACTCTGCTTTTTTTTAAATCCATGAAAGGTTCCACAATGGATAAAGCAGGACAGCTGTAGTGTTTAAGTTAACCACTCAAAAGCAACACATATGAGGGTTTTTAGCTTTTATTTTGTCATATCCTACATTTTTCTTGGATGTCCTACATATGGGGGGAACTTGTTCTGTTTCAGTTATGACATATGTGCACCCTGCCTCTTCCTGCAGATTCGGGACTCAGCTGGACACCTGCTGTACTCCAAGGACGAGGCCAGGAAGGGCAAGTTCGCCTTCACCACAGATGACTTCCAGGTCTACGAGATCTGCTTTGAAAGCCATGGCCAACCAGGTGTGCCAACCAGGGGGAGAGGAGGAGGCACCCTGGGGACTGGGTGGACTGGGTGGGAATCAGTGGTGGGCTCCAGCAGGTTCGCACCTACTCTATAGTACTGGTTCTTAACAAGAGATAGGACATATAAAGTTTAAAAATAGCCATTTAAAAGTGGCTGCCAGATGGGCAGAGAACTGGTTCTTAATTTTTTTGAAGCCCATCACTGGTGGGAATGGGTGGTAGCGACCTTTTCCTCCACTCACCCTCCAGGCACATCATCCCCCCATGCACAACATCCCCCATTTCATCATCCCCCATGTGCAACGCCCCCATGTGCCTTTTCTGCCCCCCCTGCACTTTGCACGCTCTCAGAAGCACAGCCTTTTGTTCAGGTGGCTGGGATTTGATTTGATTGACAATGGAGACCTCTCCCCACAGGATCCAGCTTTTCCAGTCCAGGTCCCAAATGGTCCTTCCCTCCCATCAAGTTTGTTTTCACCAGCAAATCAATCCATGAGAAATATATAATTTAAAAATAAATCTTATATAGTAATAATAGGCTAATTCTGTCTGTCCGTCAGGTCCCCCTCTAGCTCTGCCCATGAACATAGATATATACCTTTGGAATCGGGATGATCCTGGGATTAACCCCCACACACAACCAAACCCCACACCCAACACAATTCCACACATCCTAAACCTCTCTAGCTCCGCCCACCCCTGCTCTACGTATGGGGGGACATATTATACCTTTTTGGAAATGGGATGATCCAGGGATTAAACCCCACACATAACCCAAGCCCACACCAACACACAACACAATTCCACTCACATCCTAAACCCCTCTAAGCCCCACATCTGCTCTACATAGACATATTATATCTTTTTGGAATCAGGATAATCCTGGGATTAAACCCCACACACAACCCCACACCCCACAAAACACAACTCCACACATACCCTAAACCACTCTACTATGCAACACATGTCCAATATTTGGGGGAGGGGCTTGTCTTCTTTTTCTGTATATTTGCTTTATGTTGAGAGCCACTCTTCACTGGCTCAGCTTTCTTATTGCCTTTTTTTTTTTTTTAAAACAACTCTCGGCTCCCAGGGAATTTCCGGACCTCTGATCAGCTGGTCTCCCTCAAAATCAAGCATGGTGTGGAGACACGGAATTATGATGATGTAAGTAATCAGTTTGGTAAGTTTATTCCTATTCAGGGTGTATGATGAGTACTGTGGGGGTGGATGCCATTTTTCACAGCTTCAAGTTATTGAATCACAGATTTGTGAGAATTGGAAGGGACTATAGGGGTCATCTAGTCCACCCTGTGCTCAGTGCAGATAACAGCTACCCAGCATAAAACATTTCCTGCCCTCTACCCCACAATTGGCTGCATCCTAGAATGCCCACGGTCTGGGTCACTTTTAGAAACTAGGGGATAGTTTTGGTGGGTGAGAGTTCCCTGTAGATTCATGTACAAGGACCCAGCCTTGGTTGGTTGCTGTTCTGCTCACCCAGCCTCCCCCTTCTACAGATTGCTAAAGCAGAGAAGCTCAAGCCTCTGGAAGTGGACCTGCGTCGCCTGGAGGACCTTTCGGAATCCATTGTCAAAGATTTTATTTTCATGAAGAAGCGTGAGGAAGAAATGAGAGACACCAATGGTGAGCCAAGTTGGGGAGCTGAGTTGAGGGTTAATTTGGTCCTGTGGGGCAACCTGTGAAGGGCTTTGGATCATGGGAAAGACTAATTCAGAGCTGGGGAGATTTGCAGAGTCCAAAACCCTTCAGCTGGAATTTGATGACAGTCATCCCAGGAAGGCAGCCCTTGTCACAAGTTCTTTCCACTTTCCTTTGCAGAGTCCACCAGCGCCCGGATCTTCTATTTTAGCATTTTCTCGATGCTCTGCCTCGTGAGCTTGGCTACCTGGCAGGTTTGCTACCTCCGGCACTTTTTCAAGGCCAAGAAACTCATTGAGTGAAAGAAGCTCAGTTTAGGGGAGCAAGGAGTGTCTTTTGCGTTCCCTGGCCTGCCTTCGTGTTGTGACCCTTCCCTCTCCTCAGCCAAGTGGCTTTTTCGAGGATTCCGCACTGTCAGGAATTTGGTGGCTGACTGGATCTCTCTAGATTCTGGAAGGCAGATTCCATCATCTCCATCCTTTCAGAATCCATCATCAAAAACTTTATTTTCATGAAGAAGCATGAAGAGGAAATGCAAGACACCAACAGTGTCGCTTTCTGCTTTTTCCTGGTCTCAGGCACCAAATGCACTGAGCAGCCTTTGGAATTAATAAAATTGGGTTCCTAAATCCTGCTGGTTTTTGTGAAGTTTGGGTGATAGTTGCAGGATTCTGTTGCCAGAATCAGTGTATCCTGCAGAGCCTGGTCTGTGTGGAGTTTGGAAGGACAGGGTCAGGCAGGAGTGCTTGCCTTCCACATGCTCCAGTGCTGCTGGTAAAGGGGAAGAGCAGAAGTGGATAGCAGCAGATAGCAGTGGATAGCAGTCTTTGTCTAGACCCCACTCTCATTGCTTCTCCTTTTGATTCCTGGAGCAGGAGAGGCAATGAGTGGTATGCCATCAGGTTCACCTCTTGCAGGTAGCTTTTCTTGACCTGTAGATTTTCTATCAATCATCTTGAAGCATTATTGAGGTCAACAGGGAGATAATTGTGCTGCTCTCGCTCTCTCTAAGGTTTGCCAACTCTCTCTGCTGGCCTTTTAAACATCAGTTCACAACAGAGAAATTAAGGGGTGAAGTTCCCATGGCATGAAGATAAAAGGAACAGAAATAGCATGACAAATTTGGAGACGTTGGGGTTGCTATTAAGCAACCTACTACACAGTAGTAGGACCAGTAAAAAAAAGTGAGGTATTGGGGGAGCTAGAGTGTGCATGAGTTTCCCCACCATAGGTCATAACTGCTGAATCTGGAAGTTCAGTGGATGCTTAAGTTATTTTATAGCGGTTTTGAAGATGAAGCCTTTCCAGAGGATACAATTTTTGACTTGGATCAGCTGAACCCCAGGCAAAGGGAGGCCGCTTTATCATGACAAAAATGCATTCCGTACATAGGGTAACCCAAGTGCACTTCTGGATTATGCCCTATCTATCACTGGGCTGGAGTAACTGCAAGATGCTCCACCCTAGTTACTCTGGAAAAGGCTTGGAGCAGAGTAGGCTGCCCCAAGAGAGATGGACCTGGGCTACCCTAGCTTGGGCAGCCTAGGCAGCTTGGGAGAGGCATGTTGAGGCATGTTTAGCATTGCCTAGGGCAGAGCAGTTACTCTGTGTCCAGAGCCTGTTTCCAGGGCAGAAATGCCCTCTTCCAGCGCCTCAGAGTTATACCACCTCAGGAACAGATATAGTAATGAGTAGACCCATAGGGGTCCATGATAAGGCAAGAGTAAGAATGGCAGTGTTGACCAAAAATTTGAGTTCTTGGCCAGCCAAGCTGCAACCCCTGTCTCTCAACCTCAGGATATGGAACAACTACAGTAGCCCACTAACCTGGGGATACAGCAGGCCACTCTAAGCAATCCCCTTGAATCCACCCTCCAGTAGAGGAATTGCTGTAGTGGAGTCACATGCTGCAGCTGTTACTGGTTGTCAGGAACTTCTGGGCTTCCCTATAAGGCAGGCATCAACATCACAGCTGTTTGTTGTTCAGTGTGATCTAAGTGGAGGTCTCCTCGGGAGCAAGCCCTCCCCAGGTGTCACTGACTTGGTTCCTACTGAGCATGCTCTGGAACAGCGAGGGCAGCCCAGGCTTCCTGACTCTGGATGCAGCATAACTCTGCTCTGGATACAGAATAGTTGGGGCAGCCCAGTTAGGGTTCTCCTCAATGCCCTTACTCTGGATTGTGCCCATACTCTTTGAACATGCTCCTTAGCATGTGATCCCAAGCATTCTGAAGCTCAAGGACCCCTGAATGCACTGTTCACCATGGAGATATGCATGAGGCCAACTGCAATGGAGAAGGTACTGTGTTTAGAGAGACGTCCTCTAAACCATTGGTACGCAGAAATTTCAGCCAGAGAAACCCTTTCAAACTTAAAAATCTGCCCGGGACTCCTTGTCAGACTTATCAGGACTTTGGGCCATGTCATCACCTCTGGTGGGCTCCAGGGCAGGTCCTGGACTGAAATGCTTGAGAACCATTGGACACTGAAATGCTTGAGAACCATTGAACCACTGAATCCAGAGAGTGAGTGGAGGAGGCTGACATGCTGGTGAGTGGGGACTGTCTTTACATTGGTGTGCAACTACTGGCTAGTCTTAGGTTAGAAAACCAATGGCCACAGTGTCCAATCTTGTATAAATAGATTTGAAAGCATCATGTTGTGTGTGCCCACTTTGCAATTGGAATATTAGAGGACTGCAATTTGAAGCAGCACTCTGGCTGAATCATACAGTTACTCAGAAGGCAGGGTAAGGCACTTTGCACATGTTCAGGAATCCTTTTTCTGGATACTGTTAACACTGTTAAGAAGCAAAAAGGCAACTTTTTCAGCTTTTGTACTGTATGGTGACAGTGTCTGCTTGTGGATTGGAGTTTCAGGGTTAAGCAGCCGAACAAGGTCTACGGGCATGAGCCCATTGAGCAAGTACTCCTTGACTCAGAATAAAATCTCTCCCAACCCCCTTGTTGACTGGGGTTGAGCATCATAAGCATTTCCCCTAGACTTGCTGCAAGGGACCCAACTTTGCTGGCACAAAGAAAAAAACTCAAGTCAAGGCGCCAAGTTGTATCAAAACTAACAGTGCACTCTTGTTTTCAGGGTGGAGGTGTTTCTTTATACTATTAAAATACAAAATGTGCCCTTTTACCCTAGCCCTCCCCACACACCAGACAAAAAGACAAAGAAATGGAAGATAGGTCTACAAAGTAAATGGTAACATGTGTTGGACTGTCCATGAGTTGAGCTGCATCGGGTGCATGAGGATAAAACAGGGTTGCCAACTGAGCAGGAGAAGCTGCCTGTTCAGTTTTGCAAGAGACATCTTCTCTCCTGCTCAGAACTGTGGATCAGGCTGCAGTTAGACAAGCAAATTACAGCTCCTTTGACCACTGCAGTGCCAACCTGGCAGTCTTGCTGGCCAGATCCTAGGGATTGCAATTCTGTTGAAGGGGCCAGAGATTTGAAGAAGGCACTACAGCGCCTAGTGCCCCCCCGCCCTTACAGGCCTACAGTGCCCAGGGTTCCTTGGGAAACTGTGAAAGTGAAACCAGTTTCAAAACTGGTTTAGACATGTGGTGCACCTTTGGATTTTTGTTAAGTTTGTGGATGGGATATTTTTCCTGGCTTGAAGCTGGCTGGCTGGCTCCTTTGCTTCCCTTATATTCCTTGGAAAAAGTTTTCTCCAGGCTGCTTCCCACCAGTACCAGCCAAGAGCAAATTGTAGGGGTTGTGAAGGGGGTTTCTTATATGCGGAAATATGTAGTGGTCAGAGATGCTGCCAACCACACAGTTTCCCTCCAATCCCTGGCTCTTTCCTTCTCTGCCACTGACCTCAGGGCCGGCAATGGCAGTCATGATCCATGCGCACCACTCGGAGAACCAAGGAGCCATCCTCTGTGAGGAATGCGAAGGACAGTGGAGTCCGGGCTGGCCAACAACAACGTCCCTGCTGAGAAACAAGACAAGAACAAGAATTGGATGGGCACACAGTATCACACAGCAGCCTGTATCACACAGCAGCCCACCAGATGCCTCTGGAAGCACACAAGACTCTTGCATCTAGGTGCCCTCCACTACATCGGGCATTTTGAGGTTGTCCATGCAGCTCTCATGGCTTGTCACCTTGTTTCTCTGGAGTACGGGAAGCTAGCAGTGAGGTGGCAGCACGACCAGCGTTGCTTTCACTGGCCTGGACAATCTTCAGCAGCTTCATATCTCCTTGTAAAGTTTAAGCCACAATTCAGCCATAATAGGTGAGGAAAAAGCTGGGCTTACCTGTTTGGAGTCCCCTGAGCCTGGCAGCTGCCCAAGTCCACATTCATGAATCCAAAGGGGAAGTGGAGGTCCCTCTTCCTTTCTGTGGCAGCGGCAGCCAAGGCATTCAGTGAAGATGAAGGAACTGGGGTGCAGCACCCAAGTTCCCCAGTCCAGATCTGGGACAGAGCGCAGAACGAAAGATGTCAGCATGGAGGAAAGATTAAGGCTGTTTCCATTAGTGACACTACAAACAGAATCCAAACCATGTCTACTCAAAAGTAAACTCAATTGTGTTCAGTAGGTCTTCCTCCTAGGATGTCTTTAGGAATGCAGCCTTAGCCATGCAATCCTAGGTGTATGTAACCAGAAGTTGATTCCACTGGTTTCAGTGGGACATGCCTCCTGGTAGTGGGCAGAGGTTCCCAAACTTGTTTTTCCCATCTGCATATCATTTCCATAAATTATGCTCATTACACTACCGGGCTGTGGGTGGCACAAGCGGTTAAGACGCTGTGCCTGTTAACCAGCAGGCCAGGGTTCGAGACCCGGGTCGACCCCACAAGAGCTCCTGTTCTTAGCCCAGCTCTGTGACGCCAGCTGGAAACAATCGTATTGGCTCTGCCTTTCCATTGGACTAATTCAGTGGTGTGGAGAGGGGGGATCTGCTGCTTGGGTAACAGCCTATCCTCCATAACAATCCAACCCAGGCTTTTGTGCTTTGCATGTAGCGTATGCAGCGCCGAGCACAATACCATAGTCTTTCAAGACTGACGGAGGCCTGCTTTTTACACTACCAAAACATTGCAAAATATAGTTGTGTTACTTAATGGGATTTAAAAGCTGGTTTTCAACCACTGATCCATAGCGTTCCATATCTATATATATAAAAGAGAAAAGTCACTGACTCACTCATTCACTGACTGACTGACTGACTCACTGACTCACCAACACCCTACCAATACCGCTGGGCCTAGAAGCGTGAAATTTGGGGTGGGTGTTCCTTCCGTGATGGAGGGGGTGCACTAAGAACCGGTTTTCATAAATTCCAACCGGAAGGGGGTGAGAAGGGGCGCAATGCGTTTTCCTCCCTATACTTTGCATTGAAAAATTGATGATACAGCAACATTCCACCCCAACCCCCGGACATATAAGCATGAAATTCGGGGAGGGAGTTCCTTCGGTCACATGAACACCCACCAAGAACCCATGAGGAGAAATTTAACCCTTAAGGGACTGAAAAGGTGTGCAAAGTATTTTTGATTTCTTTGGAGGAAGAGGTTGCACTAGGTAGGATGCAGCACAGGGGGGATTGCACACAGGAGGATGCTGCGCAGGGGGCGTTGCGCACGAGAAGATGAGCATGGGGGTTGATGCACAAGGGGGGTGTTGCACATGGGGGATTACTGAGCATGGGGGGTTGATGCGCAAGTGGGATATTGCGCATGGGGGAATGATGGCATGGGGGTTGGCGCGCATGGGGATGTTGCAATTGGGGGTTGATGCGCATGGGGTTGATGCACATGGGTGATGTTGCACATGGGGGGATGATGCACATGGGGCAATGTTGCGCATGTGGGAATTATGGACATGGGGGTTGATGTGCAGGGGGGACATTGTGCAGGGGGGACGATGCGCATGGGGACAATGCACATGGGGGATGTTGCGATTGGGGGTTAATGTGCATGGGGGAATGATGCGCATGGGGGTTTGATGTGCATGGGCAATGTTGCGCAGCAGGGGATGATGCACATGGGGTGATATTGCGCATGTGGGAATTATGCGCATGGGGGGTTGATGCTCATAGGGGACATTGTGCATGGGGGGATGATGCACATGGGGGTTTGATGCACTTGGCGATGTGGCACACGGAGGGATGATGCACATGGGGCGATGATACACATGGGGCAATGTTGCACATGTGGGAATTATGCGCATGGGGGGACGTTGCGCATGGGGAGATGTTGTGCAGGGGGATTTGTGCATGGGGTTTGATGAGCATGGGGGTTGATGAGCATGGGGGTTTGATGTGCATAGGAGGGATGATGTGCCTGTGGTGGATGAACATGGGGGATGTTGTACATGGGTGTGGATGTGCATGGGGGTTGATGTGCGTGGGGGATTAATGCGCAGTGGGGGGATGGCGTACGGGGGAATTTTACTCCCGCAACGCAGGTACACTTTTCGCTACTCTGATATAAACACACATTTTTTAAAAATTACAACTTAAAAACTACCCTACATAGAGAAGACCCAGATGGTGCTACACTCACCATTAATGCCTATCTAAGCAAAGTGGATCAGAAAATTTTCAATTACATGCTAACACTGGCTGAGGCACAAGCTGGAAGCAAGAATTACAGAATCCCAGCTTAGCTGGGAGCTAGGCTCACAGAAGCCTTCATGGTCACCCAAGTGACTGAAGATTGCTAACCACCATCACCAAGATGAGCACTTACCCTGCAGAGTGACGTGGTGTGAGACCTGGGTGCAACTCCCCCTTCGAATCAGCAGGGTCTCATTGGAGGAGATGTCTGTGTTTGGGGAACAAGGAAAATGCGATATGCAATCTAGAACTGACCAGTAGTCTATCTGTGGTTGAAATAAATAAAGGGTCTCTCACACCCGCAATTCTTGCTTTGGTGGGAGAATTTTGGTAACTGCAGATTCTCTCTATGATAGAGAAGAATGGTGCCCACCTATCACAGTGGAGGAATCCTCACTATTTTACAGATCCCAAATATTTTACAGATCTCACCCTGTGGGTGGTGGAGGCATCAGTTGTGCTGTGTTAGAAAAAGGACAGACTACTTCTTCACAGCCTTCTGCTCACCATCTTTTGGAAAGCCTCTTCATTGGGCACCCATCCAAGAAAGCAAACTGGGAATCTGGAAGGTGTCCTTCATAAGGGGTGCCTACCCTCCTGGGATTGGCAAGTGTACTGACTGGCACAGTGATCTGATATTTGAAATGGGTCCACCCTTCCCATTTTAGAGCTTGCAGTTGAGAGGCAGAAAGTAATGACTTGTCTGAGGTCACTCGAGGAATTCTCAGCAGGGATGGGACTGGAATCCAGGTGAACTATCTAGTGGGGCAAACAGAAGGGATGATGGTGGTTCATTTTTACAAAGAAAGCCTCCAGCAGGAACTGACACCAAAAGCACAAGAGGCTCTCTGCCTGGACAATCCTTAATACTTAAGTAGGGGTTAATACTTAATTAAGAACCTGGACTTAATTAAGGATAATACTTAATTAAGGACCTGGACTTAATACTCCACCTTCTGGTCCCTATCAGAGCTCTGAGTTTGGACAGAGGCAGGGTGACCAGATGCCTGAACGTAAAAAGGAGGACAAGGTCTTAGATTCCTCACAGCCTGAGCTTTCCAGCAGATAATGGCACATTTGCCTACTCATGAGTAAAGTCACGATATTGGGCACTTTCACTTTCCCATAGATCTCAATGCATTTTTTTAGGTTTTGGCCATAACTTTTGATAGGAAGGAGATATTTCAAAACCAATTTTTGAATTGGATTCTGCTCTTCAATACGATTCCAATGACATAGACATGATGCGGTACTGCACACCATTGCAAAGTACCAAAATGAAGCCCTTTTGGAGGACATACAGTTAGAAGGCTTTAAAAAAGGACAAATCCAGAAAAATCTGGTCATATGGTCACCCTGGGCAGAGGAGGCAGGCCAGGGAGGAATGAGGCGTCTGTAAACTCACTGAGGTGCAGCTCCCTGCTGGACAAGGCTGGGAACTCCATGGCCACCTTTGCCCAGGCTTCCCGCATCTGACTTGTAATGGCAGCTGCAATCTGGGGGGGTCGGTCCAACCGCAGCAGCTGGAGCACTGTGGACCCCACTCGCTGAAGCCTCTGCTCTCGGCAGCTGTCAAGAGAGAAAGAGCAGACAAACACACACAGATCACAGAAGCCCTTGTCCGCCACTGCTATAATCATGATTGCACTGTGAGCTCCATTTGGTTCCTATTCTAGGTCCACACAGAGACAGACCAGAGGGAAAGATCTTAGTTGGATGCACAGTAAATGGGATTTCAACAACTGCAGCTTTTTATCCCTAATGACATGATTCAAGATGCAGCACAAAGATCCTCCTTGTCCTAGGGTTGCCAGCTGCTTAGCACATCCTCTTCTTGTGCCTTTTAAATGCAGCTTCATGTACATTAATCAGCAGAGAAAGTTGTCGGGTATGGAGATTAATGCTGATGCTTGTTCATGTTGGCCAATCAGGCAGTTATGGAAGATTCCAGTGCTTGAAAACGGAATAGGGAAGCTACAGCTGGGAGAACACCTGACTGGTATACAGAAGGATTTGGGTTAGTGTCTGGTAGCATCATAAAATAGGGCAGGTAGTCTATTTCTAGAACCACAAAGCTGTATATACCCAACATAGCTGCCTTAAAACATGTTCCGGCCTTTGCCTCCATAAATCAGTCCAGTCTCCTTTGGCGTCTAAGCCAGGTTTCATCATTACTTCCTGTCACAAGATGTTCCAAAGATTAATTAGATGGTACATAAAGAAATATTGCTAATTCAGTTTTAGTAGCTGTCTCCTGGTAATGGTGTAGCATGAAAGGGAAGAGAAGATTCCTCTCAGGGGTCTCCAAACTTTTTGGCAGGAGGGCCACATCATCTCTCTGACACTGTGTCAGGGGCAAAAAAAACTGTTACACTTCAAATTTGAATAAATTTACATATAAGAATGTATTGGATTACAGGGCTTACCCAGGTGCCAGATAGAGGGATCTTGAGGCTTGCCAAGGGCCGCATCTGGCCCCAGGACCATGGTTTGGAGACCCCTGCTCTATAGCCATCCCCTGCAGAAGTGTATACATCTCAATCCTGTGTCCCATCCCCCTGGGGCCTTTTTCTAATCTAGGCTGCCGCCTTTGAGAGAGCAACACACCAGAAAGACCTGCCTGCTGCTCAACTCCTCTTTCTGAACATGCTTCCTGACTGCATAAATGCCTTTTTTCTCATCCTGAACCTGCTCAGCCTGCCATCCCCACATGCAATGAAAATTTCTTGGTGGAAAAATCTATCATGCACTTGGGAAATACCATATATTTTCGTCAAATATTTTTACAGGTGTCATATACTTAACATTGAAGACTGGCTGATTACCATCCATCCAATTTACACTGGGACAGCGGGGACAGTGTGCAACGGGGGATGGTGCACATGGGTGTTGATGTGCATGGGGGATGGTTAGCAAAACAATGTATGGTTAGCGAGGCATCTTCTATTTGATTCAGGTTGATTTATCCTTCAATTCTAGCCTACAGGAGAGTCATCCTCCCCCTTGGCCAAGTACTCTACTTTTAATGGTTAAGCTGCAGGCAGGAATTGACTGATGAATCATTCCCAGCAGCCAGGGATTGTGCTGTTCTCCCACAAACATACTTGCACCATGTTCCAAACCTACTGCTTCTGCTCCCAAAACTGGAGGAATCAGGGTCCACCCCATGGAGGCTTATGAGGGGTGAGAAGCAGGTGGAAGCAGGGGGTGGAGAAGAGAGCTGGTGCATACATGTGCTCTCCAAAGCATGGGGGACATGTGCTATTTTGATGGTTACCCACTCATGAAACATCCCCTTCCAACAGGGTGACCAGAGGCCAAACCCAAAATTCCTGAACCCCAAGGCCAAAATTCCTATCCCCAAAAGCCAAAATTCCGACCTGCTTTTAAAAAATTGCCAAAAAATGTATTATTTTTGTTTGTTTGTTTTTGGGCTGTAACTTTGATAGGAAGGAGATATCTCAAAACTGATTTTTGCATTAGATTCTGCTCTTCAATATGAATCCAACAACATATGACATGATGGGGTACTGCACACCATTGCGAAGTTAAAAAATGAAGCCAAAATGTAAGACACCCGGACAGGAGGCTAAAAATCTGGACCAATTCGGGTTTATCCGGTCACATGGTCACCCTGCCTTCCAAAATTCCTTTTTCACAGTGAATAAAAAGACCAAGTCATGTCCTGCCACTCCTTGGCAATTCCTCAGGTCAGGCCACCTGCAAGCCTGAAGCTGACAAGTAAATGCTTGGCAATGCCCTAAGACAATGATGGCTAACCTTTTCAACACTAAGTGCCGATCTGTGCCCAGAATTCCAGGAGCACCCTGAGCCTATTACGCATTCCTGGGGCAGAGCAAAGTGTGTTCATGCCCAGCACGCATGTGCAGAACTCTGAGCATGTGCACTGGGTTCTCCTGGCCCAATGAGCATGCCCAGAGCTCTGGACATGCACACTGGGCACCAGCACCATCAGACAGATCTGCTCCAAAGAGGAGCAGGCTTGCTCCTCTTTAGAGCAGACCCAACTGAGCGCATCAAAGCTCAACACACATGCTCAGAGCTCTCATCTGGGGATGCTATGGCTACATAGCAGCAAAGAAGGTTCTGCCTGCCTGCTCTGGCATGCATACCATAGGTTTGTCACCACTGCCCTACTAGGATTTCTTGCTACAAGCAAAAGATTGGACTAGATGAGCTTGTGGGTCCCTTCCAACGCTATGATCATATGATTCTAGAACATCAACAGTCTGATTAATGGCTTACATTCTATAAGATACATGGATCCAATTCAGCCATGTAAACAAAGGAATTAAAAGGATAAGCAACAGGAATCTCTCAATTGTTTGATTGTTGTGTGGAATACTCACCTGCATGATTCTGGTGCATTCAAAAACCCTGCAAAACCCAGACTGCTGATGTTAAGACTAGACTTGGGGGGGGGGGGGGACACGACTGCTCAGGCCACCCCAAAGCATCTGTGGCAGATGCAAGATTAGAACCCAGGATTTTGTAAGTCATTGTGAAGTTTCTTAGCTAGTATTCTCACATCAAGCTACTCCAAAAGACACAAGAGGAGGTCAGTCTGGTTTGGCTGACCACTAAAGAAGAAAGCTGCAGGTGACTTGAGCAAATTAACCAGCTCAGAAGAAAAGAGAATTGCTTTCTGAGCCCAGTGAAAGGAGCAGTCTCTGCACAGGCCTTGAGGACAACCAATTCCAAAAGGTAATTTTGAGCATTCTTTTGCTCTGTCCTGCATCCTCCAGCCAGTTGCTTTGCTGTTCCAGTGAAACTGTCTCCCGCTCTTGGCTGAATCATTTCATCAGCCCCTTTCTGTCCTGCCTCTGTGTCAACATTTCATCAAAAGAGACATCCCCAAATGTCATGGCCTTTCTTTGTAAGCAGGCCATTCCTCTCCCAGTCTTTTGCCCCTTTCCGAGCTCTCTGATCTTCAGTTGGAGCAGGGACCATCAGCACCTCACAGAGCACTTCCAAATCTCCCCACCCCAGTCTGGATCCTTCAGTGTAAATTCTTCTCTCCTGTCCTTCCCCTGATGCAACAGCACCAAAACCAAAAGCAGAGCATGCCTTGTGGGAGGAGAGGGAATTCTCTACCTTGCAGCTTCTCTCTCACTCGCATGACAAGCTCCACCTTGCAGCAAGACAGATTGCTCAAGATCCCACTGGTTCCCCAAAAGGCAGGCTGCAGCCACATACCTGCCATTCAGTGTCACAACAGCCAATTCCAGAGGCCACTCTCCCTCCAGGTTGGTCATCTGGGGGGCACAGGCCCCCGCCAGGAACAGCCCGCTCAGCAGTAGCAGGTGTAACATGGTGAGGCCAACTGTGGCCAAGCCTAGGCAAAAGGGTGTGGATTTTGCGGTCAGGTGGGCAAACCTAGGGGGGGGGGGCCTGGACCAGCCGATGGAGGGATGTGAGCAGAGGAACTGTGGGAACCCACTTTTATCTGCCTCTCCCCCAGCCCTGCAGTGACCTTGACATTTTTCACAGGCTTATGTCTTCCCTGCCAAGGAACTGAAAAAGATCCGGCAGTCATGCCAACTCACTGCCCTCGAGAGACCTACCTCTTCCCCTCCCAAACCACTCCTTCATAAAACCTCCATTTCAGTCTGAGTCAAGAGTGGGTTCAGTTCAGCACCAGGCTTCAGTCCTGGAGGAGATTTTAAAAATGGCTGTTTCTGGGCATGCACTATACTGGGCATCTATACTGTATATATAAAAATGAAGTCACTCACTGACTCATCAACGCCCAGCCAAAACTGCTGGGCCTAGGAGCATGAAATTTGGAGTGGGTGTTCCTTCCATGACGGAAGGAGTCACTAAGAACCAGTTTTTGGAAATTCCAACCAGAAGGGGGTGAAATGGGGTGCAACGCGTTTTCCTCCCTATACTTTCCTTTGAAGAATCCCTGACTGAGGGATGCTCTGTCCTAACCCCCGGACCTAGAAGCGTGAAATTTGGGGAGGTTGTTCCTTCTGTGACAACAGCACCCACCTAGAACCGATGTGGAGAAATTTAACCCTTTAGGGGCTAAAAAGGGGTGCAATGTGCTTTTGTCCTATACTTAACATGGAAGAACAACCAATATCCAGCCAATTTGGTGTCCAGTGCTTGGTGCACAGGGGGGATGTAGTTTAGAAGGAGAGGTTGCACTGGGGAGGATGCTGTGCATGGGGGAATGCTGCGCATGGGGGTTGGTTGTTGGGCCTGGAGGGATGTTGGATGCGCCTGAGGGGACGGATGCGCATATGGGGGAATTTTACTCCCGCAACGTGGTTATGTTTTCGCTAGTCTTTAAATAAAAAAGCACAGCATTATCCCACAATTAACAGGGCTCCTGATGAGAACCAAGAAAAAACCTGGGTGGGAAACTAGTTGAAAGGCCACATGACTCAAAGGAAGATGTAGTTGTCATTAAATCAGGATTTATTGGGCCAACTTTAAAAACATCTTATCTGTTTCATAAGTTATGTATTTATAACTGGATGCCAAAGATAAGAAAATATGTCATTTGTTTCTTCACCTTCTTGTGTGTGGCAAAGGATGCCCCAAAATTGTGCCAGCAAGAGGTAATTGATCCCACAGAGATTCTAGAGTCTGGAGGGAGACTTTTATGTACCATATATACTCGAGTAGAAGTTTTTTGGGCCCCAAAAAGTTCCAAAAAGGCTACAAGGAAAAGGACCAGTACTTGCTGCATTTCTCACCCTCGGCTTATACTCAAGTCAATAAGTTTCCCAGTTTTTGTGGTAAAATTAGGTGCCCCGGCTTATACTTGGGTCGGCTTATACTCGAGTATATACAGTATTTATTCTACCTTGCCTTTCCCCTACCAATGCAAATGACCTTGGATTGAGAGTATTTGAAAGCGTTTTGCAAGACAAGCAAACATCTATATATAAAAAACTGACTGACTCACTGATTCACTCACTCACTCAACACCCAGCCAAAACTGCTCAACCTAGAAGTGTGAAATTTGGGGAGGGTGTTCCTTATGTGACATGACCACCCACCAAGAACCAATATTGAGAAATTTAAGGGAAAATGGGTACAACGTGTTTTTGTCCTATACTTAACATTGAAGACTGACTGATCACCATCCAGCCAATGTGGTGCCCAGTGCCTGATGCACTGGGAGGGAGGGTGCACAATGGGGGATGGTGCTCATGGGGGGTTGTTGCGCATGGGGTGGTGGTGCGCATGGGACAATGTTGCGCATGGAGATTGATGAGCATGGGGGATGTTGCAAATGGAAGGTTAACGTGCATAACGTGCTGATATATATGGGGATGATGCGCATGGAGGTTGTTGCGCCTGAGGATTGATGCGCATGGGTGGATGATGCACAAGAACAGATAATGCTCATGAGGGATGATGCACATGGGGGTTGATGTGCATGGCGAGGTGTTGTGCATTGGGGACTTGTTGCACATGTGAATGTGGATGCGTTTGGGGCAGTTGATGCAATGAAGTGCATTGGGGGATGGCATAGGAGGTATATTTTATGGGCAGACCATACAATTAGTGTGTGGAACGCATTGGTCCAGTGTTCTACAATTTTCCACAAGAGGATGACAGGCCTATTCCTTGCTATCAGTTCCTGGCATGCAGCTGTGTTGAAAGGGCAGTAAGGGGAATGAGACTGTCTATGTTTACTGGAGGCTTACTGGAGACAACTGGTTAGGTGTGCCCCTGATTGAACACACAATAGAGATGGTCTGGGATGTTCTGGATGTGGAGGAGTCTGAACCAATCTTCCTCAAGGCAAACATTCCTGGAAAATAGAAGGATGCTTGTCTCGTTTATAAATAGCCCCAGATGTTGGCTGGGAGGAGGTGTGGGGAATGATGAGAGGGGCAATGGTGGAATCAGGGACAGGAAGGCTGGAATCTGCTAGATTAGCTGTTTGCAAACACAGGTCTGCACCTGCTTTCAAGGCCTCAACATGAAAGGAAGAGGTAAAGGAGGGGTTGTTGCAAGCCAGGCAGACTCGGACCCTTCAGAGATAACCCGGGCCCTGCGCTGAACAGTCGGTCTGCTTTCGTGAAAGAAAAGAACCAAGCTGTCCTCTTGCTCCTTTTCAAAAGAAAACACAGCATGGTGGGCAGAACCCTGACTGTCCTGGTTGCAGAATTGCTGCTGCAGTTGCCCAGAGGACAAGTTGGGAGGCCAGCACAGGTGTCCATCAGGATCAGCAACAGGTGTTTTTGCAGCCAAGGTGGACTTTCTGATTCTGAGAACTGGCTGCTAGTTCCTAATTTGGCTACAATGGCCAAGGTGGGAAAATCTAGTTCTGGCTCCTGATTCCACCTTTTGCCTGAAGATTTCATGCATTTTTGTTTAAATCACAAAAAATTCTAAAGTTCAGAGCCTCCCCATGATGGTTGCCAACTTTTTTATACAAACACTGCTCCTCTGCTTGCCATCTCTAAGCTTTTTTAAAAAATCACCATACTGTGAAAGAAGTATGTCAGCTTTGACCAACCTTATGGTTACAGGATCTGGAACATTCCAAGTTGGCTGTCCCGAGTCAGTTGGCAGTAATAGAATACTGTCACCTTAAAGCCTGGCTTCCATCCTATTTTAAGCCTCGGCAGCTTCCTATTGTCAGGCACCTGGCCCACCTGGTTCCGCATTGCCAGGCAGTGTTTGGAGTCCGAGACCGCCCCCCCCCCCAGCTCTGACCACAGAGGGTTGTGGAATGAAAACCCTGGTGCTGGTGCCACTTCCAGACTGTTTCATGCCATTCTGCTGGCAATGCTGCTTATTCATTGTTGCTAAGAGGATCAGACAGTGGCAACATGTGGACAAGACAGACAAGGGGGGGGGGGGGGGCTCTTGGCTCTGATCCTGAATCAGAAAAACACAGCTCAAGGTCTCCCTCAGAGGAACAACGGAGCACAGGCAGGGGCCTGGCTTGTGTGGGATGGTTGTGGGGGATGTGTGGGCAGTGGGTGGCTGAAAACCCAGCCAACCTCTGATTCCAAAATTCCAAGGGATTGTGCAGCACAGTCAACCTGGAACCTCTTCAGGGGGTCCTCTGAAAAATTATCCATCATGTATTGGAACCCCCTCACCCCCCACAAACACAGGTGCAGTTTCTGGCTTTCATGCACTTGGATGCCCTTTGCTCATGGTCAGAACCCTTTTTTATTACTGCACATAGTCCCACAGTCATCTTTGTCACCTGATCCTGTGAATGGTGTTTGACACTCCCCACCCACACGTTTAGCTGCGCCCTCCCTTCACCACCCTTCTCTAGCCGCCTCTGTGGCTTCCCACCCAAGCCCAACGGATGCCTCCCTCCCCAGCAGCATCTGCACCTCTGAGCCCTTGCAAAGACTTTCACTGCAAGCCCAGGGTGGAGGAGCATGTGGCTGAAGTGTGCACTTGTGTTCCTGGTGCTGTGGGTTTATGGACCTCCACTGCCAATGCCAGAGCCAGTCTGCCCCCAGACTTGAGCATGATTAGGTGATATGAAAGTGGGGGAAGGGGGGAGGCAAAGAAAACTGCTCCTTTCTTCATCTTTGATAGCCAACATGGGTGTGATTTAAGATATCTTAAATAAGACATATTTTATATAAGTTTTATTTATTTTTATTTATTAATTAAGATTACACACACACAGTGGTACCTCTCATAACAAGCACCTCATATAAAATATGTTCCACATAAGTCTAAAGCAGGCATGTCCAACAAGAGGCTCGAGGGCCACATTTGGCTTAGAAAGCCCATAGATGCGGCCCTCGGGGCCCCTTGTTGGACATGCCTGGTCTAAAGAAAGAAAACTGAGCTTCTCAACCAGTGATTAAAGGCATCCTTTGATTCTTGCCATCAGATATGCAGTATTGTTTCAAAATCTTCATGCAGAACCTGGAATCCAGCCTCGGAACTGGGCAACGCACAGTATGGAGTCACCCAGTTCAGTGATTTAACTGGTAAAAAGGGAGACAGATCCCTGTTGCATAGGGAGGGAGACACCTAGAGGGAGGGATTAGCCCACCGAAGGTCCATTTTGCTAGGGCCCATGGAATGGCACTAGGTCACAGACGAGGGACTGATGATCCCTGGGCTTGTTTCTTCTCTCTTCTCCATAGTTCCTCTTCAATCTCCAGTTTTCCAATCTAGGAAGCAGGAAAGGTAGACAGGTGATGAGAGAGGCTTAGACTAAGGGGGTGGAATTTGGTGTGGCAAGTTACTGCACAAGAGAGTGCACAGCTTGGACTGGCTCAGATGGAAGGCACCACCATTGAAGGAGAGAGTTACCCCCACTGGCTAACAACATACCTGTTAGGTTTCACTCCCTTTCATACAAGATGCAACCTGCTCTGCTGCTCCAGGTCCCCCCTCCTGTTGGTGTGCAAAGAAAGAAGAGGAGGCAGCATCAGGAATTTTGCAACCACATCAAAGCCCCACTTGGCAAAGTCTTGCACTGGGAGAAGAACAGTTCAGTGGTGGGCCTGGCCCAAGAACCGGTTCTCCAGAAGTGGGCGGAGCCAAGCCGGGGTCAGGGGCTGGGGCCGGGAGGTTTTTAATTAAAAAATAAAAAAAATAAAATTACTTACTTCTGAGTAGTCAGGTTGGTCTTCAGGCTACAGTGCCAGCCACACTTTCCTGGGAGTAAGTCCCATTGCCTGTCATGGGACTTACTTCTAAGTAGTCAGGATTGGGCTCTGAGACTGCAGTGCCAGCCACACTTTCCTGGGAGTAAGTCCCATTGCCTGTCATGGGACTTACTTCTGAGTAGTCAGGATTGGGAGACCCAGGCAGGACAGAGAAAGGGGGACACAGGCAGGACAGAGAGGGGGGACAGAGAAGGGGGAAACCCAGGCAGGACAAAGAAGGGGGACCAGGCAGATAGAAAGGGGTGAACTTACCGTGGGGCAGAGGTGGTCAGGAGCAGAGGCATGGGGGAGGCGAGGGGGCTTTGCAGCCTGGCTCCAGGGCATGGAGGCCAGAAGGATGCAGGCTGGCTGCAGCCTCGGAGCCTCCGAGGATGGGGGAGGGTGGGAGAGGGGGTGATGCAGGCTCCGCAGGCTGGCTGCAGCCATGGACTCTCCAAGGATTATGGTGGGGATAGGGATAGGGCCCAGGGAAGGCCGGGGAGGCTGCAGCAGGCCCTCGTTCAGGCCATGTGGGGGTGGGAGGAGGTGGGAGAAGCCAGCCTATGCGCGCACATTTGAATTGTGCATGCAGGCTGGCTTCTCTTAGCCAATCAGGAGCTCTTGTGAGCGCTCTGTGATTGGCTGGAGGCGCCTCCTCCTGGCCAATCACAGTTAGAGCGCTCATAAGAGCCTCTAATTGGCCAAGAGGTGGGAGAAGCCTCCACCTCGGTTTTCACACGCGGAGCTCTGAAGAGCCCCCACTGCCCACAAGTGCCCCCACTCACCCTCCCACCCCCCCCCAGAAGTGGCTCTAAAGAGCCCTCACTGCCCCCAAGAAACCCCTCTGAACCGGTCCCCTGGTTCTTGCTCCCCCCTCCACAACCAGCTCACCAGCGCCCCCAAATTTCAAGATCCGGCTCTGCAAGCTGGTGCAAACCCCCCACTGCCCACCATAGGAGAAGATGCTCCCAGGTACAGCTGGGCAACATTGCCAGGCTTTGCCTCCCAGATCACAAGCCAGGAATGCTATAGTATAATTGGTACCTTGGTTTACAAGCATAATTCATTCTGGAAGCATGTTTGTAATCCAAAAAGCTTCTATATCAAAGCAAATTTTCCCATAAGAAACAATGGAAGGTGATTTGTTCCACAATCCAAAAATATCCATATAAAAATTAATACAATATTGTCATATAATAAAAAATAATGAAAATACAACATATAAAGAAAAATAGAACAAATTACTCAGGAGTGAGCCCAATTATAACAGAGCTTACTTTAGACATGCAAAGCTAGGCTTCTTTCCATTGCCCCACTTACATAGGTTTGAACCCCAGTGACTGTTAATAGGTTTTCTTCAGAGGAGTATGCATTACTACTTAGTAAGAGACATTAGTAATATTATTTTAGAGTAGAAATCCATCTCCTGACAAATCAGGAGAGACCTGCTCTACAATCCAGAGTAACTATGGGAACATGTAAGAGACATTATGTGCACCCGTAGTTACTGCATCACCTAGTGAAAACTTTTGGGAAATTCATATTGCAATCCAGAGCAAATTGTTCTTACACCGGAGCAAGGTCTTCCCATAGTTACTCTGGATTGTGCCCTTGGTCTCTCAGACTTTCTGAGCAGGTGCTGGTAAAGTGCTGAAACTCGCTGTATCCTGGCCAGTATATCCTGGCCATACAAGATGCAAGATCCTGGCCATATTTTTTCACTTGTTTATCAAGACATTGCTTGTATATCAATAAAATTTATGAGAAATGTTTGCAAAACACTCTCCAACTTACTCTCAATCCAATGTTTTACTGTATAATTATTATCATAACTCATTTATAAACTACATTTAAATGAGTAGTTTACAGTTTACATAGGTGAGTGGGCCAGAGCAACTGATTTGCGATCTGTTGTCCCTGTTTTCCCCAGCAACCTAGAAAGTGAGTTTGTGAATAAATTTGAGATGACCCACCTGTCCCTCCCCAACCTGCCCCCCACTGTGAGGCCATCAGATAAAAATCTGAAGAAGAAACCCACATCCTGCAACTGGAAAACCAGGTAAAAGTGAAGCATTGCATTGGCATCCATCAGTCTTGAAAGACTATGGTATCGTGCTCAACGCTGCATGCGAAGCACGTAGGCCTGGGTAGATTAATATGGAAGATAGGCTATTACCCAAGCAGCAGAAAAATGAAGCACTGAGCATCATAATACAATCACCATGGAGGCAGTGAAATGCAGCCCCAGAGTTGTTCCTACCCCTTCCCCAAATACTGGGCAGTTGCTACTTTTTCCTTGGAGAAACTGCAAGGGAGGGAAAGAGGAGCATTTGAAAGGGAAACCCTGAAATAGTTGAACAATTCAATGGGAAATTTGGGTTCCTTAGAGCTCTTTTCCTTTCCTGCCAGGGTGACTGTAGATCAGGGGGCCACATGCGGCCCAGGACAAGGGTGGATGCAGCCCTCCTGCAAAGCTGGCCACCACCATTGGAAAAACTGGCTTTGTGGCAGCAGCCATTTTCAAATTTTGCATGCTTCTTTGCGCACTGTCCTGGGCGGCTGCCACAAAGCTGGTCCAGGCTGCCTGGCTCCTCCCCCTACCTGCCTCTTGGCACTCAGAGTGCTTCAGGCTCCTGCGGACCTTGCAGCACTCACCCACCTGCATCCCCCAAAAGCAGCCTCAGCCTCTATCCCAGCTGCTGCCTGCTGCCCTTGAGACCTACTCAGAAGTAAGGCCCGTTAAAGTCAATGAGGCTTACTCCCAAGCTGCAGTCTGAGAGCCCAATTATGCATAGGATGGGCTGTGATCCTCTCCAAGCTTAACCTTGGAGATATGCTGCAACCCTAACAATGGTTACTCAGAAGTACCCATTGTACCCAACAGGTCTTACTCCCAGAAAAGTGTGTTCAGGATTGCAGCATATCTCCAAGGTTAAGCTTGGAAAGGATCACAGCCCATCCTATGCATCATGTCTCCTCAGAAGTAAGCTGCACTAAAGTCAATGAGGCTTACTCCCGAGTTGCAGCCTGAGAATCCAATGCATGGCTACTCAGCAGAAAACCCCATGATAATCAACGAGACTTACTCCAAAGTTTAGCTTGGAGAGGATCGCTACCCATTCTTTAAAATCATGCCTACTCAGAAGCCCCATTAAAATCAATGAGACATACTCCAAGGTTTTAAAAATGTAGGACAACATATAGGACATCCTACATTTTGTCCTACCTTTTTTTTAAAAAAAAGTTGCTATGTGCAGCACAAACCAACTTGTCTTTTTCCAATGCAGCCCAGGAAAGCTTTGATGGGCGATCCCAGCATGACTCAGGGCAGTCCTCAAACAAAGCTTAATGGTGCCCATCCTTGTCAACCCGAAGGTTAAGGTAGCTGGATGCTCAGCCAGCCAGATAACCACCTGGCTTTGCCTAATTTCCAGGCCAGGGTTAGCCAGCCTCCACTTAGAGCCGGGTAGGTATCATAGGCCATTTCCTGTTCACCCCTGACCAGTGGTGGATTCAAATAAATTAAGAACAGGTTCTATGTCCCATTAGTAACCAGTTCTCAGAACCAGGCGCTCATTAGCAAAGGATTCTATAGAACCGGTGAGAACCCCCTGAAGCCCACCACAGCCCCTGACCATTGCTACCTCATGCTGCAGACCAAGACCTATTCCAGCCTACCCCTGCATGATTTCTGCCACATGGGGAGTCAGCAGGGCAGTAAAGCATCAGTGACCTGTGGAGACAAATGCACACCATCAGACCAAAACAATTCTAGCTGCCTCCACTCAAAATGCAGAACTTTGGACAGTATTGCCAAAAAAGGGCTTGTTGCCAAGCATCTGACGTACTCTTGAGCAAAAGGTGATCTTTGGCCAACCAACACCAGGATTTGTCACAGATACATTCATCCCCAGAAACATTCAGACTTGGGCAGCACTTAAGCTGCCTGCGTGAAGATGCAGATATTTCCTTTTCATTTTTCACCATAAATCTTCAGCTGGGTGGAGAAATGTGGCATGCTATGCACACAAGGCACAATTTTACACAGATAGCCCATTATTCTCCTTATTGCCCTATTATTCCCTCTTCCAGGATCAAAACATACCCTGCACTGAGACATTCTGTGTACCATGATTGTGGATGTCCCACAAGGCTTCAATGATGAACATAGCAGACAAAGTCCAACATGATCTACTGCAGGGGTGTTCAACCTTTCAGCTATCCCCTAGCAGCTAACTACTAAAGTGGAGATGCATTGTAAAGTGGACAAAATTCTGTGCTGTTCTTGCCATTGGCCACTGAGGAGCCTGACATTATTTTCACACAATCCATGATTGTAGGAAAACCTTTCGTACGATACGTTTAAGGAACTACAGAAACATGGCCTGGCCATATCACAACGATCTGGCGCAAGAAACATTAATCTAGCACCTAACTACAACAGTGGAGATGCATTATAAAGTAGTCTCATTTCTGTACTGTTTTTACCATTGGCCACAATGGAGCCTGACATTGTCTTCACACTATCCATCTTTGTAGGAAAACCTTTCGTACGATATGTTTAAGGAACAATAGATACATAGCCTGGCCATATCACAATGCTCTGGCGCAAGAAACTTTCATCTACCACCTAACTGCTAGAATTGAGATGCATTATTAAGTTGCCTCATTTTTGTGCTGCTTTTTCCATTGGCCACAATGGAGCCTGACATTATAAAGTAGTCTCATTTCTGTGCTATTTTTTCAATTGGCCACCATTGAACCTGACATTGTTTTCACACGATCCATGTTTGTTGGAAAACCTTTTCTGCGATAGATTTATGGAACCACAGAAACATGGCTGGGCCATATCTCAATGTTTTGTAACATGAATCTTTAAACTACCACCTAACTACTACAGTGGAGACGCATTATAAAGTAGACTCCTTTTTGTGCTGTTTTTTTCCATTGGCCACATTGGAGCATGACATTGTTTTCACACGATCCATGTTTGTGGGAAAACCTTTTGTGCGATATCCTTCTGGAACCACAGATACATGGCTGGGCCATATCTCAATGCTTTGCAGCATTAAACTTTCTTCTACCACCTAACTACTAGAGTGGAGATGCATTATAAAGTAGGCACATTTTTCTGCTATTTTAACCAATGGCCAAAATGGAAGCTGACACGGTATTCACACGATCCATGTTTGTGGGAAAACGATATCCTTCTGGAACCACAGATACATGGCTGGGCCATATCTCAATGCCTTGCAGCAAGAAACCTTCATCTACCGCCTAACTACTAGAGTGGAGATGTAGAGTGGAGATACATCTCTCACCTAACTACTAGAGTGGAGATACATTATAAAGTAGGCACATTTTTCTGCTGTTTTAACCATTTGCCAAAATGGAAACAAACACTGTATTCACACGATCCATGTTTGTTGCAAAACCTTTTGTGCGATAGATTTATGGAACCACAGGTACATGTCTGGGCCACATCTCCATGGTCTGGCACAAGAAACTTTCATCTACCACCAAACTACTAGAGTGGAGATGCATTATAAAGTAGGCACATTTTCTGCTGTTTTAACCATTGGCCAAAATGGAACGTGACACTGTATTCACACGATCCATGTTTGTGGGAAAACCTTTTGTGCGATATCCTTATGGAACCACAGATACATGGCTGGGCCATATCTCAATGCTTTGCAGCATGAAACTTTCTTCTATCACCTAACTACTCGAGTGGAGATGCATTATAAAGTAGGCACATTTTTCTGCTGTTTTAACCACTGGCCGAAATCGAACCTGACACTGTATTCACACGATCCATGTTTGTAGGAAATCCTTTGTCAGATAAGTTTAAGGTACTTAAGATACATGGCCTGGCCATATCACAACAACCTGGCACAAGAAACTTTCATCTACCACCTAACTACTAGAATTGAGATGCATAATAATGTAAGCACATTTTCCTGCTATTTTGACTGTTTGCCAAAATGGAACCTATTCACACGATCCATGTTTGTAGGAAAACTTTGTCAGATAAGTCTAAGGACCTGAAGATAGATGGCCTGGCCATATCAGAATGCCCTGGAGCAAGAAACTTTCATCTACCACCTAACTACTAGAATTGAGATGCATTATAAAGTAGGCACATTTTTCTGCTGTTTTAACCATTGGCCAAAATGGAACCTATGCACACCATCCATGTTTGCAGGAAAACTTTGTCAGATAAGTTTAAGGAACTAAAGATAGATGGCCTGGCCATATCAGAATGCCCTGGTGCAAGAAACTTTCATCTACCACCAAACTGATAGCGTGGAGGTGCATTATAAAGTAGTTTCATTTCTGTGCTGATTTTTCCATTTGCTACCATTGAACCTGACAATGTTTTCAGAGGATCCATGTTTGTTGGAAAACCTTTTGTGCGATATCCTTATGGAACCACAGATACATGGCTGGGCCATATCTCAATGCTTTGCAGCATGAAACTTTCTTCTACCACCTAACTACTAGAGTGGAGATGCATTATAAAGTAGGCACATTTTTCTGCTATTTTAACCAATGGCCAAAATGGAAGCTGACACGGTATTCACACGATCCATGTTTGTGGGAAAACCTTTTGTGCGATATCCTTATGGAACCACAGATACATGGCTGGTCCATATCTCAATGCTTTGCAGCATGAAACTTTCATCTACCACCTAACTACTAGAATTGAGATGCATTATAAAGTAGGCACATTTCTCTGCTTTTTTGACCATTTGCGAAAATGGAACCTATTCACACCATCCATGTTTGTAGGAAAACTTTGTCAGATAAGTTTAAGGAACTAAAGATAGATGGCCTGGCCATATCAGAATGCCCTGGCGCAGGAAACTTTCATCTACCACCTAACTGTTACAATTGAGATGCATTATAAAGTAGGCACCTTCTTCTGCTATTTTGACTGTTTGCCAAAATGGAACCTATTCACACCATCCATGTTTGTAGGAAAACTTTGTCAGATAAGTTTAAAGATAGATGGCCTGGCCATATCAGAATGCCCTGGCGCAAGAAACTTTCATCCACCACCTAACTGTTAGAATTGAGATGCATTATAAAGTAAGCACCTTTTTCTGCTATTTTGACTGTTTGCCAAAATGGAACCTATGCACACGATCCATGTTTGTAGGAAAACTTTGTCAGATAAGTTTAAGGACCTATAGATAGATGGCCTGGCCATATCAGAATGCCCTGGCGCAAGAAACTTTCATCCACCACCTAACTGTTAGAATTGAGATGCATTATAAAGTAGGCACCTTTTTCTGCTATTTTGACTGTTTGCCAAAATGGAACCTATTCACACGATCCATGTTTGTAGGAAAACTTTGTCCGATAAGTTTAATGACCTAAAGATAGATGGCCTGGCCATATCAGAATGCCCTGGCGCAAGAAACTTTCATCTACCACCTAACTACTAGAATTGAGATGCATTATAATGTAGGCACATTTTTCTGCTGTTTTAACAATTGGCCAAAATGGAACCTATTCACACCATCCATGTTTGTAGGAAAACTTTGTCCGATAAGTTTAAGGACCTAAAGATAGATGGCCTGGCCATATCAGAATGCCCTGGCGCAAGAAACTTTCATCTACCACCTAACTACTAGAATTGAGATGCATTATAAAGTAGGCACCTTTTTCTGCTGTTTTAACCATGGGCCAAAATGGAACCTATTCACACCATCCATGTTTGTAGGAAAACTTTGTCCGATAAGTTTAAGGACCCAAAGATAGATGGCCTGGCCATATCAGAATGCCCTGGCGCAAGAAACTTTCATCTACCACCTAACTGTTACAATTGAGATGCATTATAAAGTAGGCACATTTTTCTGCTGTTTTAACCATGGGCCAAAATGGAACCTATTCACACCATCCATGTTTGCAGGAAAACTTTGTCAGATAAGTTTAACGAACTAAAGATAGATGGCCTGGCCATATCAGAATGCCCTGGCGCAAGAAACTTTCATCTACCACCTAACTGTTAGAATTGAGATGCATTATAAAGTAGGCGCCTTTTTCTGCTATTTTGACTGTTTGCCAAAATGGAACCTATTCACAAGATCCATGTTTGTAGGAAAACTTTGTCAGATAAGTTTAAGGACATAAAGAAAATGTCCTGGCCATATCAGAATGCCCTGGCGCAAGAAACTTTCATCTACCACCTAACTGTTAGAATTGAGATGCATTATAAAGTAGGCGCCTTTTTCTGCTATTTTGACTGTTTGCCAAAATGGAACCTATTCACACGATCCATGTTTGTAGGAAAAATTTGTCCGATAAGTTTAAGGACCTAAAGATAGATGGCCTGGCCATATCAGAATGCCCTGGCGCAAGAAACTTTCATCCACCACCTAACTGTTAGAATTGAGATGCATTATAAAGTACGTAACTTTTTCTGCTATTTTGACTGTTTGCCAAAATGGAACCTATTCACACGATCCATGTTTGTAGGAAAACTTTGTCCGATAAGTTTAAAGACCTAAAGATAGATGGCCTGGCCATATCAGAATGCCCTGGAGCAAGAAACTTTCATCTACCCCCTAACTGATAACGTGGAGGTGCATTATAAAGTAGTCTCATTTCTGTGCTGATTTTTCCATTGGCTACCATTGAACCTGACAATGTTTTCACAGGATCCATGTTTGTTGGAAAACCTTTTGTGCGATATCCTTATGGAAACACAGATACATGGCTGGGCCATATCTCAATGCTTTGCAGCATGAAACTTTCTTCTAGAGTGGAGATGCATTATAAAGTAGGCACCTTTTTCTGATATTTTGACTGTTTGCCAAAATGGAACCTATTCACACCATCCAAGTTTGTAGGAAAACTTTGTCCGATAAGTTTAAGGACCTAAAGATAGATGGCCTGGCCATATCAGAATGCCCTGGCGCAAGAAACTTTCATCTACCACCTAACTACTAGAATTGAGATGCATTATAAAGTAGGCACCTTTTTCTCCTGTTTTAACCATTGGCCAAAATGGAACCTATGCACACCATCCATGTTTGTAGGAAAACTTTGTCCGATAAGTTTAAGGACCTAAAGATAGATGGCCTGGCCATATCAGAATGCCCTGGCGCAAGAAACTTTCATCTACCACCTAACTGTTAGAATTGAGATGCATTATAAAGTAGGCACATTTTTCTGCTGTTTTAACCATGGGCAAAAATGGAACCTATTCACACCATCCATGTTTGCAGGAAAACTTTGTCAGATAAGTTTAATGAACTAAAGATAGATGGCCTGGCCATATCAGAATGCCCTGGCACAAGAAACTTTCATCTACCACCTAACTGTTAGAATTGAGATGCATTATAATGTAGGCACCTTTTTCTGCTATTTTGACTGTTTCCCAAAATGGAACCTATTCACACCATCCATGTTTGTAGGAAAACTTTGTCCGATAAGTTTAAGGACCTAAAGATAGATGGCCTGGAAATATCAGAATGCCCTGGCGCAAGAAACTTTCGTCCATCACCTAACTGTTAGAATTGAGATGCATTATAAAGTAGGCACCTTTTTCTGCTATTTTGACTGTTTCCCAAAATGGAACCTATTCACAAGATCCATGTTTGTAGGAAAACTTTGTCAGATAAGTTTAAGGACATAAAGAAAATGTCCTGGCCATATCAGAATGCCCTGGCGCAAGAAACATTCGTCCACCACCTAACTGTTAGAATTGAGATGCATTATAAAGTAGGCACCTTTTTCTGCTATTTTGACTGTTTCCCAAAATGGAACCTATTCACAAGATCCATGTTTGTAGGAAAACTTTGTCAGATAAGTTTAAGGACATAAAGAAAATGTCCTGGCCATATCAGAATGCCCTGGCGCAAGAAACTTTCATCTACCACCTAACTGTTAGAATTGAGATGCATTATAAAGTAGGCGCCTTTTTCTGCTATTTTGACTGTTTCCCAAAATGGAACCTATTCACACGATCCATGTTTGTAGGAAAACTTTGTCCGATAAGTTTAAAGACCTAAAGATAGATGGCCTGGCCATATCAGAATGCCCTGGAGCAAGAAACTTTCATCTACCCCCTAACTGATAACGTGGAGGTGCATTATAAAGTAGTCTCATTTCTGTGCTGATTTTTCCATTGGCTACCATTGAACCTGACAATGTTTTCACAGGATCCATGTTTGTTGGAAAACCTTTTGTGCGATATCCTTATGGAAACACAGATACATGGCTGGGCCATATCTCAGTGCTTTGCAGCATGAAACTTTCTTCTAGAGTGGAGATGCATTATAAAGTAGGCACCTTTTTCTGATATTTTGACTGTTTGCCAAAATGGAACCTATTCACACCATCCAAGTTTGTAGGAAAACTTTGTCCGATAAGTTTAAGGACCTAAAGATAGATGGCCTGGCCATATCAGAATGCCCTGGCGCAAGAAACTTTCATCTACCACCTAACTACTAGAATTGAGATGCATTATAAAGTAGGCACCTTTTTCTCCTGTTTTAACCATTGGCCAAAATGGAACCTATGCACACCATCCATGTTTGTAGGAAAACTTTGTCCGATAAGTTTAAGGACCTAAAGATAGATGGCCTGGCCATATCAGAATGCCCTGGCGCAAGAAACTTTCATCTACCACCTAACTGTTACAATTGAGATGCATTATAAAGTAGGCACCTTTTTCTGCTGTTTTAACCATGGGCAAAAATGGAACCTATTCACACCATCCATGTTTGCAGGAAAACTTTGTCAGATAAGTTTAACGAACTAAAGATAGATGGCCTGGCCATATCAGAATGCCCTGGCACAAGAAACTTTCATCTACCACCTAACTGTTAGAATTGAGATGCATTATAAAGTAGGCACCTTTTTCTGCTATTTTGACTGTTTCCCAAAATGGAACCTATTCACACCATCCATGTTTGTAGGAAAACTTTGTCCGATAAGTTTAAGGACCTAAAGATAGATGGCCTGGAAATATCAGAATGCCCTGGCGCAAGAAACTTTCGTCCACCACCTAACTGTTAGAATTGAGATGCATTATAAAGTAGGCACCTTTTTCTGCTATTTTGACTGTTTGCCAAAATGGAACCTATTCACACGATCCATGTTTGTAGGAAAACTTTGTCCGATAAGTTTAAAGACCTAAAGATAGATGGCCTGGCCATATCAGAATGCCCTGGAGCAAGAAACGTTCATCTACCCCCTAACTGATAACGTGGAGGTGCATTATAAAGTAGTCTCATTTCTGTGCTGATTTTTCCTTTGGCTACCATTGAACCTGACAATGTTTTCACAGGATCCATGTTTGTTGGAAAACCTTTTGTGCGATATCCTTATGGAACCACAGATACATGGCTGGGCCATATCTCAATGCTTTGCAGCATGAAACTTTCTTCTACCACCTAACTACTAGAATTGAGATGCATTATAAAGTAGGCACATTTTTCTGCTGTTTTAACCATTGGCCAAAATGGAACCTATGCACACCATCCATGTTTGTAGGAAAACTTTGTCCGATAAGTTTAAGGACCTAAAGATAGATGGCCTGGCCATATCAGAATGCCCTGGTGCAAGAAACTTTCATCCACCACCTAACTGTTAGAATTGAGATGCATTATAAAGTAGGCACCTTTTTCTGCTATTTTGACTGTTTGCCAAAATGGAACCTATTCACACGATCCATGTTTGTAGGAAAACTTTGTCCGATAAGTTTAAGGACGTATAGATAGATGGCCTGGCCATATCAGAATGCCCTGGCGCAAGAAACTTTCATCCACCACCTAACTGTTAGAATTGAGATGCATTATAAAGTAGGCACCTTTTTCTGCTATTTTGACTGTTTGCCAAAATGGAACCTATTCACACCATCCAAGTTTGTAGGAAAACTTTGTCCGATAAGTTTAAGGACCTAAAGATAGATGGCCTGGCCATATCAGAATGCCCTGGCGCAAGATACTTTCATCTACCACCTAACTACTAGAATTGAGATGCATTATAAAGTAGGCACCTTTTTCTCCTGTTTTAACCATTGGCCAAAATGGAACCTATGCACACCATCCATGTTTGTAGGAAAACTTTGTCCGATAAGTTTAAGGACATAAAGATAGATGGCCTGGCCATATCAGAATGCCCTGGCGCAAGAAACTTTCATCTACCACCTAACTGTTACAATTGAGATGCATTATAAAGTAGGCACATTTTTCTGCTGTTTTAACCATGGGGCCAAAATGGAACCTATTCACACCATCCATGTTTGCAGGAAAACTTTGTCAGATAAGTTTAACACGATGCGTGTTTGTAGGAAAACTTTGTCCGATAAGTTTAAGGACCTAAAGATAGATGGCCTGGAAATATCAGAATGCCCTGGTGCAAGAAACTTTCATCTACCACCTAACTGTTACAATTGAGATGCATTATAAAGTAGGCACTTTTTTCTGCTGTTTTAACCATGGGCAAAAATGGAACCTATTCACACCATCCATGTTTGCAGGAAAACTTTGTCAGATAAGTTTAACGAGCTAAAGATAGATGGCCTGGCCATATCAGAATGCCCTGGCACAAGAAACTTTCATCTACCACCTAACTGTTAGAATTGAGATGCATTATAAAGTAGGCACCTTTTTCTGCTATTTTGACTGTTTCCCAAAATGGAACCTATTCACAAGATCCATGTTTGTAGGAAAACTTTGTCAGATAAGTTTAAGGACATAAAGAAAATGTCCTGGCCATATCAGAATGCCCTGGCGCAAGAAACTTTCATCTACCACCTAACTGTTAGAATTGAGATGCATTATAAAGTACGCGCCTTTTTCTGCTATTTTGACTGTTTGCCAAAATGGAACCTATTCACACGATCCATGTTTGTAGGAAAACTTTGTCCGATAAGTTTAAGGACCTAAAGATAGATGGCCTGGCCATATCAGAATGCCCTGGCGCAAGAAACTTTCATCCACCACCTAACTGTTAGAATTGAGATGCATTATAAAGTAGGCACCTTTTTCTGCTATTTTGACTGTTTGCCAAAATGGAACCTATTCACACGATCCATGTTTGTAGGAAAACTTTGTCCGATAAGTTTAAGGACCTAAAGATAGATGGCCTGGGCATATCAGAATGCCCTGGCGCAAGAAACTTTCATCTACCACCTAACTACTAGAATTGAGATGCATTATAAAGTAGGCACATTTTTCTGCTGTTTTAACCATGGGCCAAAATGGAACCTATTCACACCATCCATGTTTGCAGGAAAACTTTGTCAGATAAGTTTAACGAACTAAAGATAGATGGCCTGGCCATATCAGAATGCCCTGGCACAAGAAACTTTCATCTACCACCTAACTGTTAGAATTGAGATGCATTATAAAGTAGGCACCTTTTTCTGCTATTTTGACTGTTTGCCAAAATGGAACCTATTCACACCATCCATGTTTGTAGGAAAACTTTGTCCGATAAGTTTAAGGACCTAAAGATAGATGGCCTGGAAATATCAGAATGCCCTGGCGCAAGAAACTTTCATCCACCACCTAACTGTTAGAATTGAGATGCATTATAAAGTAGGCACCTTTTTCTGCTATTTTGACTGTTTGCCAAAATGGAACCTATTCACACCATCCAAGTTTGTAGGAAAACTTTGTCCGATAAGTTTAAGGACCTAAAGATAGATGGCCTGGCCATATCAGAATGCCCTGGCGCAAGATACTTTCATCTACCACCTAACTACTAGAATTGAGATGCATTATAAAGTAGGCACCTTTTTCTCCTGTTTTAACCATTGGCCAAAATCTAACCTATGCACACCATCCATGTTTGTAGGAAAACTTTGTCCGATAAGTTTAAGGACCTAAAGATAGATGGCCTGGCCATATCAGAATGCCCTGGCGCAAGAAACTTTCATCCACCACCTAACTGTTAGAATTGAGATGCATTATAAAGTAGGCACCTTTTTCTGCTATTTTGACTGTTTGCCAAAATGGAACCTATTCACACGATCCATGTTTGTAGGAAAACTTTGTCCGATAAGTTTAAGGACCTAAAGATAGATGGCCTGGGCATATCAGAATGCCCTGGCGCAAGAAACTTTCATCTACCACCTAACTACTAGAATTGAGATGCATTATAAAGTAGGCACATTTTTCTGCTGTTTTAACCATGGGCCAAAATGGAACCTATTCACACCATCCATGTTTGCAGGAAAACTTTGTCAGATAAGTTTAACGAACTAAAGATAGATGGCCTGGCCATATCAGAATGCCCTGGCACAAGAAACTTTCATCTACCACCTAACTGTTAGAATTGAGATGCATTATAAAGTAGGCACCTTTTTCTGCTATTTTGACTGTTTGCCAAAATGGAACCTATTCACACCATCCATGTTTGTAGGAAAACTTTGTCCGATAAGTTTAAGGACCTAAAGATAGATGGCCTGGAAATATCAGAATGCCCTGGCGCAAGAAACTTTCATCCACCACCTAACTGTTAGAATTGAGATGCATTATAAAGTAGGCACCTTTTTCTGCTATTTTGACTGTTTGCCAAAATGGAACCTATTCACACCATCCAAGTTTGTAGGAAAACTTTGTCCGATAAGTTTAAGGACCTAAAGATAGATGGCCTGGCCATATCAGAATGCCCTGGCGCAAGATACTTTCATCTACCACCTAACTACTAGAATTGAGATGCATTATAAAGTAGGCACCTTTTTCTCCTGTTTTAACCATTGGCCAAAATCTAACCTATGCACACCATCCATGTTTGTAGGAAAACTTTGTCCGATAAGTTTAAGGACCTAAAGATAGATGGCCTGGCCATATCAGAATGCCCTGGCGCAAGAAACTTTCATCTACCACCTAACTGTTACAATTGAGATGCATTATAAAGTAGGCCCATTTTTCTGCTGTTTTAACCATGGGGCAAAAATGGAACCTATTCACACCATCCATGTTTGCAGGAAAACTTTGTCAGATAAGTTTAACGAACTAAAGATAGATGGCCTGGCCATATCAGAATGCCCTGGCACAAGAAACTTTCATCTACCACCTAAGTGTTAGAATGGAGATGCATTATAAAGTAGGCACCTTTTTCTGCTATTTTGACTGTTTCCCAAAATGGAACCTATTCGCAAGATCCATGTTTGTAGGAAAACTTTGTCAGATAAGTTTAAGGACATAAAGAAAATGTCCTGGCCATATCAGAATGCCCTGGCGCAAGAAACTTTCATCTACCACCTAACTGTTAGAATTGAGATGCATTATAAAGTAGGCACCTTTTTCTGCTATTTTGACTGTTTGCCAAAATGGAACCTATTCACACGATCCATGTTTGTAGGAAAACTTTGTCCGATAAGATTAAGGACCTAAAGATAGATGGCCTGGCCATATCAGAATGCCCTGGCGCTAGAAACTTTCATCCACCACCTAACTGTTAGAATTGAGATGCATTATAAAGTAGGTAACTTTTTCTGCTATTTTGACTGTTTGCGAAAATGGAACCTATTCACACGATCCATGTTTGTAGGAAAACTTTGTCCGATAAGTTTAAAGACCTAAAGATAGATGCCCTGGCCATATCAGAATGCCCTGGCGCAAGAAACTTTCATCTACCACCTAACTACTAGAATTGAGATGCATTATAAAGTAGGTAACTTTTTGTGCTATTTTGACTGTTTGCCAAAATGGAACCTATTCACACGATCCATGTTTGTAGGAAAAATTTGTCCGATAAGTTTAAAGACCTAAAGATAGATGGCCTGGCCATATCAGAATGCCCTGGAGCAAGAAACTTTCATCTACCCCCTAACTGATAACGTGGAGGTGCATTATAAAGTAGTCTCATTTCTGTGCTGATTTTTCCATTGGCTACCATTGAACCTGACAATGTTTTCACAGGATCCATGTTTGTTGGAAAACCTTTTGTGCGATACCCTTATGGAAACACAGATACATGGCTGGGCCATATCTCAATGCTTTGCAGCATGAATCTTTCTTCTAGAGTGGAGATGCATTATAAAGTAGGCACCTTTTTCTTATATTTTGACTGTTTGCCAAAATGGAACCTATTCACACCATCCAAGTTTGTAGGAAAACTTTGTCAGATAAGTTTAAGGACATAAAGAAAATGTCCTGGCCATATCAGAATGCCCTGGCGCAAGAAACTTTCATCTACCACCTAACTGTTAGAATTGAGATGCATTATAAAGTAGGCACCTTTTTCTGGTATTCTGACTGTTTGCCAAAATGGAACCTATTCACACGATCCATGTTTGTAGGAAAACTTTGTCCGATAAGTTTAACGACCTAAAGATAGATCGCCTGACCATATCAGAAAGCCCTGGCGCAAGAAACTTTCATCTACCAATTAACTACTAGAATTGAGATGCATTATAAAGTAGGCACATTTTTCTGCTGTTTTAACCATTGGCCAAAATGGAACCTATTCACACCATCCATGTTTGTAGGAAAACTTTGTCCGATAAGTTTAAGGACCTAAAGATAGATATCCTGGAAATATCAGAATTCCCTGGTGCAAGAAACTTTCATCTACCACCTAACTACTAGAATTGAGATGCATTATAAAGTAGGCACCTTTTTCTGCTGTTTTAACCATTGGGCAAAATGGAACCTATTCACACCATCCATGTTTGTAGGAAAACTTTGTCCGATAAGTTTAAGGACCTAAAGATAGATGGCCTGGCCATATCAGAATGCCCTGGAGCAAGAAACTTTCATCTACCCCCTAACTGATAGCGTGGAGGTGCATTATAAAGTAGTCTCATTTCTGTGCTGATTTTTCCATTGGCTACCATTGAACCTGACAATGTGTTCACAGGATCCATGTTTGTTGGAAAACCTTTTGTGCGATATCCTTATGGAACCACAGATACATGGCTGGGCCATATCTCAATGCTTTGCAGCATGAAACTTTCTTCTACCACCTAACTACTAGAGTGGAGATGCATTATAAAGTAGGCACATTTTTCTGCTATTTTAACCAATGGCCAAAATGGAAGCTGACACAGTATTACCACGATCCATGTTTGTGGGAAAACCTTTTGTGCGATATCCTTATGGAACCACAGATACATGGCTGGGCCATATCTCAATGCTTTGCAGCATGAAACTTTCTTCTACCACCTAACTACTAGAATTGAGATGCATTATAAAGTAGGCACATTTTTCTGCTATTTTGACCATTTGCCAAAATGGAACCTATTCACACCATCCATGTTTGTAGGAAAACATTTTCCGATAAGTTTAAGGACCTAAAGATAGATGGCCTGGCCATATCAGAATGCCCTGGCGCAAGAAACTTTCATCTACCACCTAACTGTTAGAATTGAGATGCATTATAAAGTAGGCACCTTTTTCTGCTATTTTGACTGTTTCCCAAAATGGAACCTATTCACACGATCCATGTTTGTAGGAAAACTTTGTCAGATAAGTTTAAGGACCTAAAGATAGATATCCTGGAAATATCAGAATGCCCTGGTGCAAGAAACTTTCATCTACCACCTAACTACTAGAATTGAGATGCATTATAAAGTAGGCACCTTTTTCTGCTGTTTTAACCATTGGCCAAAATGGAACCTATGCACACCATCCATGTTTGTAGGAAAACTTTGTCTTATAAGTTTAAGGACCTAAAGATAGATGGCCTGGCCATATCAGAATGCCCTGGCGCAAGAAACTTTCATCTACCACCTAACTGTTACAATTGAGATGCATTATAATGTAGGCACATTTTTCTGCTATTTTGACTGTTTCCCAAAATGGAACCTATTCACAAGATCCATGTTTGTAGGAAAAATTTGTCCGATAAGTTTAAGGACCTAAAGATAGATGGCCTGGCCATATCAGAATGCCCTGGCACAAGAAACTTTCATCTACCACCTAACTACTAGAATTGAGATGCATTATAAAGTAGGTAACTTTTTCTGCTATTTTGACTGTTTGCCAAAATGGAACCTATTCACACGATCCATGTTTGTAGGAAAACTTTGTCCGATAAGTTTAAAGACCTAAAGATAGATGGCCTGGCCATATCAGAATGCCCTGGAGCAAGAAACTTTCATCTACCCCCTAACTGATAACGTGGAGGTGCATTATAAAGTAGTCTCATTTCTGTGCTGATTTTTCCATTGGCTACCATTGAATCTGACAATGTTTTCACAGGATCCATGTTTGTTGGAAAACCTTTTGTGCGATATCCTTATGGAAACACAGATACATGGCTGGGCCATATCTCAATGCTTTGCAGCATGAAACTTTCTTCTAGAGTGGAGATGCATTATAAAGTAGGCACCTTTTTCTTATATTTTGACTGTTTGCCAAAATGGAACCTATTCACACCATCCAAGTTTGTAGGAAAACTTTGTCCGATAAGTTTAAGGACCTAAAGATAGATGGACTGGCCATATCAGAATGCCCTGGCGCAAGAAACTTTCATCTACCACCTAACTACTAGAATTGAGATGCATTATAAAGTAGGTAACTTTTTCTGCTATTTTGACTGTTTGCCAAAATGGAACCTATTCACACGATCCATGTTGGTAAGAAAACTTTGTCCGAGAAGTTTAAAGACCTAAAGATAGATGGCCTGGCCATATCAGAATGCCCTGGAGCAAGAAACTTTCATCTACCCCCTAACTGATAATGTGGAGGTGCATTATGAAGTAGTCTCATTTCTGTGCTGATTTTTCCATTGGCTACCATTGAACCTGACAATGTTTTCACAGGATCCATGTTTGTTGGAAAACCTTTTGTGCGATGTCCTTATGGAAACACAGATACATGGCTGGGCCATATCTCAATGCTTTGCAGCATGAAACTTTCTTCTAGAGTGGAGATGCATTATAAAGTAGGCACCTTTTTCTGATATTTTGACTGTTTGCCAAAATGGAACCTATTCACACCATCCATGTTTGTAGGAAAACTTTGTCCGATAAGTTTAAGGACCTAAAGATAGATGGCCTGGCCATATCAGAATGCCCTGGCGCAAGAAACTTTCATCTACCACCTAACTACTAGAATTGAGATGCATTATAAAGTAGGCACCTTTTTCTGCTGTTTTAACCATTGGCCAAAATGGAACCTATGCACACCATCCATGTTTGTAGGAAAACTTTGTCCGATAAGTTTAAGGACCTAAAGATAGATGGCCTGGCCATATCAGAATGCCCTGGCGCAAGAAACTTTTATCTACCACCTAACTGTTACAATTGAGATGCATTATAAAGTAGGCACATTTTTCTGCTGTTTTAACCATGGGCCAAAATGGAATCTATTCACACCATCCATGTTTGCAGGAAAACTTTGTCAGATAAGTTTAACACGATGCATGTTTGTAGGAAAAATTTGTCAGATAAGTTTAAGGACCTAAAGATAGATGGCCTGGCCATATCAGAATGCCCGGGCGCAAGAAACTTTCATCTACCACCTAACTACTAGAATTGAGATGCATTATAAAGGAGGCACCTTTTTCTGCTGTTTTAACCATTGGCCAAAATGGAACCTATTCACACCATCCATGTTTGCAGGAAAACTTTGTCAGATAAGTTTAACGAACTAAAGATAGATGGCCTGGCCATATCAGAATGCCCTGGCACAAGAAACTTTCATCTACCACCTAACTGTTAGAATTGAGATGCATTATAAAGTAGGCACATTTTTCTGCTATTTTGACCATTTGCCAAAATGGAACCTATTCACACGATCCATGTTTGTAGGAAAACTTTTTCCGATAAGTTTAAGGACCTAAAGATAGATGGAATGGCCATATCAGAATGCCCTGGCGCAAGAAACTTTCATCTACCACCTAACTGTTAGAATTGAGATGCATTATAAAGTAGGTAACTTTTTATGCTATTTTGACTGTTTGCGAAAATGGAACCTATTCACACGATCCATGTTTGTAGGAAAACTTTGTCCGATAAGTTTAAAGACCTAAAGATAGATGGCCTGGCCATATCAGAATGCCCTGGAGCAAGAAACTTTCATCTACCCCCTAACTGATTACGTGGAGGTGCATTATAAAGTAGTCTCATTTCTGTGCTGATTTTTCCATTGGCTACCATTGAACCTGACAATGTTTTCACAGGATCCATGTTTGTTGGAAAACCTTTTGTGCGATATCCTTATGGAAACACAGATACATGGCTGGGCCATATCTCAATGCTTTGCAGCATGAAACTTTCTTCTAGAGTGGAGACGCATTATAAAGTAGGCACCTTTTTCTGATATTTTGACTGTTTGCCAAAATGGAACCTATTCACACGATCCATGTTTGTAGGAAAACTTTGTCCGATAAGTTTAAAGACCTAAAGATAGATGGCCTGGCCATATCAGAATGCCCTGGAGCAAGAAACTTTCATCTACCCCCTAACTGATTACGTGGAGGTGCATTATAAAGTAGTCTCATTTCTGTGCTGATTTTTCCATTGGCTACCATTGAACCTGACAATGTTTTCACAGGATCCATGTTTGTTGGAAAACCTTTTGTGCGATATCCTTATGGAAACACAGATACATGGCTGGGCCATATCTCAATGCTTTGCAGCATGAAACTTTCTTCTAGAGTGGAGACGCATTATAAAGTAGGCACCTTTTTCTGATATTTTGACTGTTTGCCAAAATGGAACCTATTCACACCATCCAAGTTTGTAGGAAAACTTTGTCCGATAAGTTTAAGGACCTAAAGATAGATGGCCTGGCCATATCAGAATGCCCTGGCGCAAGAAACTTTCATCTACCACCTAACTACTAGAATTGAGATGCATTATAAAGTAGGCACCTTTTTCTGCTGTTTTAACCATTGGCCAAAATGGGAACCTATTCACACCATCCATGTTTGCAGGAAAACTTTGTCAGATAAGTTTAAGGAACTAAAGATGGATGGCCTGGCCATATCAGAATGCCCTGGCACAAGAAACTTTCATCTACCACCTAACTGTTAGAACTGAGATGCATTATAAAGTAGGCACCTTTTTCTGCTATTTTGACTGTTTCCCAAAATGGAACCTATTCACAAGATCCATGTTTGTAGGAAAACTTTGTCAGATAAGTTTAAGGACATAAAGAAAATGTCCTGGCCATATCAGAATGCCCTGGCGCAAGAAACTTTCATCTACCACCTAACTGTTAGAATTGAGATGCATTATAAAGTAGGTGCCTTTTTCTGCTATTTTGACTGTTTGCCAAAATGGAACCTATACACACGATCCATGTTTGTAGGAAAACTTTGTCCGATAAGTTTAAGGACCTAAAGATAGATGGCCTGGCCATATCAGAATGCCCTGGCGCAAGAAACTTTCATCTACCACCTAACTACTAGAATTGAGATGCATTATAAAGTAGGCACCTTTTTCTGCTATTTTGACTGTTTCCCAAAATGGAACCTATTCACAAGAGCCATGTTTGTAGGAAAACTTTGTCAGATAAGTTTAAGGACATAAAGAAAATGTCCTGGCCATATCAGAATGCCCTGGCACAAGAAACTTTCATCTACCACCTAACTGTTAGAATTGAGATGCATCATAAAGTAGGCGCCTTTTTCAGATATTTTGACTGTTTGCCAAAATGGAACCTATTCACACGATCCATGTTTGTAGGAAAAATTTGTCCGATAAGTTTAAGGACCTAAATATAGATGGCCTGGCCATATCAGAATGCCCTGGCGCAAGAAACTTTCATCTACCACCTAACTACTAGAATTGAGATGCATTATAAAGTAGGTAACTTTTTCTGCTATTTTGACTGTTTGCCAAAATGGAACCTATTCACACGATCCATGTTTGTAGGAAAACTTTGTCCGATAAGTTTAAAGACCTAAAGATAGATGGCCTGGCCATATCAGAATGCCCTGGAGCAAGAAACCTTCATCTACCCCCTAACTGATAACGTGGAGGTGCATTATAAAGTAGTCTCATTTCTCTGCTGATTTTTCCATTGGCTGCCATTGAACCTGACAATGTTTTCACAGGATCCATGTTTGTTGGAAAACCTTTTGTGCGATATCCTTACGGAAACACAGATACATGGCTGGGCCATATCTCAATGCTTTGCAGCATGAAAGTTTCTTCTAGAGTGGAGATGCATTATAAAGTAGGCAACTTTTTCTGATATTTTGACTGTTTGCCAAAATGGAACCTATTCACACCATCCAAGTTTGTAGGAAAACTTTGTCCGATAAGTTTAAGGACCTAAAGATAGATGGCCTGGCCATATCAGAATGCCCTGGCGCAAGAAACTTTCATCTACCACCTAACTACTAGAATTGAGATGCATTATAAAGTAGGCACCTTTTTCTGCTGTTTTAACCATTGGCCAAAATGGAACCTATGCACACCATCCATGTTTGTAGGAAAACTTTGTCCGATAAGTTTAAGGACCTAAAGATAGATGGCCTGGCCATATCAGAATGCCCTGGCGCAAGAAACTTTCATCTACCACCTAACTGTTACAATTGAGATGCATTATAAAGTAGGCACATTTTTCTGCTGTTTTAACCATGGGCCAAAATGGAACCTATTCACACCATCCATGTTTGCAGGAAAACTTTGTCAGATAAGTTTAACACGATGCATGTTTGTAGGAAAACTTTGTCAGATAAGTTTAAGGACCTAAAGATAGATGGCCTGGAAATATCAGAATGCCCTGGTGCAAGAAACTTTCATCTACCACCTAACTGTTACAATTGAGATGCATTATAAAGTAGGCACTTTTTTCTGCTGGTTTAACCATGGGCAAAAATGGAACCTATTCACACCATCCATGTTTGCAGGAAAACTTTGTCAGATAAGTTTAACGAACTAAAGATAGATGGCCTGGCCATATCAGAATGCCCTGGCACAAGAAACTTTCATCTACCACCTAACTGTTAGAATTGAGATGCATTATAAAGTAGGCACATTTTTCTGCTATTTTGACCATTTGCCAAAATGGAACCTATTCACACCATCCATGTTTGTAGGAAAACTTTTTCCGATAAGTTTAAGGACCTAAAGATAGATGGAATGGCCATATCAGAATGCCCTGGCGCAAGAAACTTTCATCTACCACCTAACTGTTAGAATTGAGATGCATTATAACTTTTTATGCTATTTTGACTGTTTGCGAAAATGGAACCTATTCACACGATCCATGTTTGTAGGAAAACTTTGTCCGATAAGTTTAAAGACCTAAAGATAGATGGCCTGGCCATATCAGAATGCCCTGGAGCAAGAAACTTTCATCTACCCCCTAACTGATTACGTGGAGGTGCATTATAAAGTAGTCTCATTTCTGTGCTGATTTTTCCATTGGCTACCATTGAACCTGACAATGTTTTCACAGGATCCATGTTTGTTGGAAAACCTTTTGTGCGATATCCTTATGGAAACACAGATACATGGCTGGGCCATATCTCAATGCTTTGCAGCATGAAACTTTCTTCTAGAGTGGAGATGCATTATAAAGTAGGCACCTTTTTCTGATATTTTGACTGTTTGCCAAAATGGAACCTATTCACACCATCCAAGTTTGTAGGAAAACTTTGTCCGATAAGTTTAAGGACCTAAAGATAGATGTCCTGGCCATATCAGAATGCCCTGGCGCAAGAAACTTTCATCTACCACCTAACTACTAGAATTGAGATGCATTATAAAGTAGGCACCTTTTTCTGCTGTTTTAACCATTGGCCAAAATGGGAACCTATTCACACCATCCATGTTTTCAGGAAAACTTTGTCAGATAAGTTTAAGGAACTAAAGATGGATGGCCTGGCCATATCAGAATGCCCTGGCACAAGAAACTTTCATCTACCACCTAACTGTTAGAATTGAGATGCATTATAAAGTAGGCACCTTTTTCTGCTATTTTGACTGTTTCCCAAAATGGAACCTATTCACAAGATCCATGTTTGTAGGAAAACTTTGTCAGATAAGTTTAAGGACATAAAGAAAATGTCCTGGCCATATCAGAATGCCCTGGCGCAAGAAACTTTCATCTACCACCTAACTGTTAGAATTGAGATGCATTATAAAGTAGGTGCCTTTTTCTGCTATTTTGACTGTTTGCCAAAATGGAACCTATACACACGATCCATGTTTGTAGGAAAAATTTGTCCGATAAGTTTAAGGACCTAAAGATAGATGGCCTGGCCATATCAGAATGCCCTGGCGCAAGAAACTTTCATCCACCACCTAACTGTTAGAATTGAGATGCATTATAAAGTAGGCCCCTTTTTCTGCTATTTTGACTGTTTGCCAAAATGGAACCTATTCACACGATCCATGTTTGTAGGAAAACTTTGTCCGATAAGTTTAAGGACCTAAAGATAGATGGCCTGGCCATATCAGAATGCCCTGGCGCAAGAAACTTTCATCTACCACCTAACTGTTAGAATTGAGATGCATTATAATGTAGGCACATTTTTCTACTGTTTTAACCATTGGCCAAAATGGATCCTATTCACACCATCCATCTTTGTAGGAAAACTTTGTCCGATAAGTTTAAGGACATAAAGATAGATGGCCTGGCCATATCAGAATGCCCTGGCGCAAGAAACTTTCATCCACCACCTAACTGTTAGAATTGAGATGCATTATAAAGTAGGCACCTTTTTCTGTTTTTTTGACTGTTTGCCAAAATGGAACCTATTCAGACAAACCATGTTGGTAAGAAAACTTTGTCCGAGAAGTTTAAAGACCTAAAGATAGATGGCCTGGCCATATCAGAATGCCCTGGCGCAAGAAACTTTCATCTACCACCTAACTACTAGAATTGAGATGCATTATAAAGTAGGCACCTTTTTCTGCTATTTTGACCGTTTGCCAAAATGGAACCTATTCACACCATCCATGTTTGTAGGAAAACTTTGTCCGATAAATTTAAGGACCTAAAGATAGATGGCCTGGCCATATCAGAATGCCCTGGCGCAAGAAACTTTCATCTACCCCCTAACTGATAGCGTGGAGGTGCATTATAATGTAGTCTCATTTCTGTGCTGATTTTTCCATTGGCTACCATTGAACCTGACAATGTTTTCACAGGATCCATGTTTGTTGGAAAACCTTTTGTGCGATATCCTTATGGAACCACAGATACATGGCTGGGCCATATCTCAATGCTTTGCAGCATGTAACTTTCTTCTACCACCTAACTACTAGAGTGGAGATGCATTATAAAGTAGGCACCTTTTTCTGCTATTTTGACTGTTTGCCAAAATGGAACCTATTCACACCATCCATGTTTGTAGGAAAACTTTGTCCGATAAGTTTAAGGACCTAAAGATAGATGGCCTGGCCATATCAGAATGCCCTGGCGCAAGAAACTTTCATCTACCACCTAACTACTAGAATTGAGATGCATTATAAAGTAGGCACCTTTTTCTGCTATTTTGACCGTTTGCCAAAATGGAACCTATTCACACCATCCATGTTTGTAGGAAAACTTTGTCCGATAAATTTAAGGACCTAAAGATAGATGGCCTGGCCATATCAGAATGCCCTGGCGCAAGAAACTTTCATCTACCCCCTAACTGATAGCGTGGAGGTGCATTATAATGTAGTCTCATTTCTGTGCTGATTTTTCCATTGGCTACCATTGAACCTGACAATGTTTTCACAGGATCCATGTTTGTTGGAAAACCTTTTGTGCGATATCCTTATGGAACCACAGATACATGGCTGGGCCATATCTCAATGCTTTGCAGCATGTAACTTTCTTCTACCACCTAACTACTAGAGTGGAGATGCATTATAAAGTAGGCACCTTTTTCTGCTATTTTGACTGTTTGCCAAAATGGAACCTATTCACACCATCCATGTTTGTAGGAAAATTTTGTCCGATAAGTTTAAGGACCTAAAGATAGATGGCCTGGCCATATCAGAATGCCCTGGCGCAAGAAACTTTCATCTACCACCTAACTACTAGAATTGAGATGCATTATAAAGTAGGCACCTTTTTCTGCTATTTTGACCGTTTGCCAAAATGGAACCTATTCACACCATCCATGTTTGTAGGAAAACTTTGTCCGATAAGTTTAAGGACCTAAAGATAGATGGCCTGGCCATATCAGAATGCCCTGGCGCAAGAAACTTTCATCTACCACCTAACTACTAGAATTGCGATGCATTATAAAGTAGGCACCTTTTTCTGCTATTTTGACCGTTTGCCAAAATGGAACCTATTCACACCATCCAAGTTTGTAGGAAAACTTTGTCAGATAAGTTTAAGGACCTAAAGATAGATGGCCTGGCCATATCAGAATTCCCTGGCGCAAGAAACTTTCATCCACCACCTAACTGTTAGAATTGAGATGCATTATAAAGTAGGCACCTTTTTCTGCTATTTTGACCATTGGCCAAAATGGAACCTATTCACACCATCCATGTTTGTAGGAAAACTTTGTCCGATAAGTTTAAGGACCTAAATATAGATGGCCTGGCCATATCAGAATGCCCTGGCGCAAGAAACTTTCATCTACCACCTAACTACTAGAATTGAGATGCATTGTAAAGTAGGCACCTTTTTCTGCTATTTTGACCCTTTGCCAAAATGGAACCTATTCACACCATCCATGTTTTAGGAAAACTTTGTCAGATAAGTTTAAGGACCTAAAGATAGATGGCCTGGAAATATCAGAATTCCCTGGCGCAAGAAACTTTCATCCACCACCTAACTGTTAGAATTGAGATGCATTATAAAGTAGGCACCTTTTTCTGCTATTTTGACTATTTGCCAAAATGGAACCTATTCACACCATCCATGTTTGTAGGAAAACTTTGTCCGATAAGTTTAAGGACCTAAATATAGATGGCCTGGCCATATCAGAATGCCCTGGCGCAAGAAACTTTCATCTACCACCTAACTACTAGAATTGAGATGCATTGTAAAGTAGGGACATTTTTCTGCTGTTTTAACCATTGGCCAAAATGGAACCTATTCACACCATCCATGTTTGTAGGAAAACTTTGTCCGATAAGTTTAAGGACCTAAAGATAGATGGCCTGGCCATATCAGAATGCCCTGGCTCAAGAAACTTTCATCTACCCCCTAACTGATAGCGTGGAGGTGCATTATAAAGTAGTCTCATTTCTGTGCTGATTTTTCCATTGGCTACCATTGAACCTGACAATGTTTTCACAGGATCCATGTTTGTTGGAAAACCTTCTGTGCGATATCCTTATGGAACCACAGATACATGGCTGGGCCATATCTCAATGCTTTGCAGCATGTAACTTTCTTCTACCACCTAACTACTAGAGTGGAGATGCATTATAAAGTAGGCACCTTTTTCTGCTATTTTGACTGTTTGCCAAAATGGAACCTATTCACAGCATCCATGTTTGTAGGAAAACTTTGTCCGATAAGTTTAAGGACCTAAAGTTAGATGGCCTGGCCATATCAGAATGCCCTGGCCCAAGAAACTTTCATCTACCACCTAACTACTAGAATTGAGATGCATTATAAAGTAGGCACATTTTTCTGCTGTTTTAATCATTGGCCAAAATGGAACCTATTCACAACATCCATGTTTGTAGGAAAACTTTGTCCGATAAGTTTAAGGACCTAAAGCTAGATGGCCTGGCCATATCAGAATGCCCTGGCGCAAGAAACTTTCATCTACCACCTACTAGAATTGAGATGCATTATAAAGTAGGCACTTTTTTCTGCTATTTTGACTATTTGCCAAAATGGAACCTATTCACACCATCCATGTTTGTAGGAAAACTTTGTCCGATAAGTTTAAGGACCTAAAGATAGATGGCCTGGCCATATCAGAATGCCCTGGCGCAAGAAACTTTCATCTACCCCCTAACTGATAGCGTGGAGGTGCATTATAAAGTAGTCTCATTTCTGTGCTGATTTTTCCATTGGCTACCATTGAACCTGACAATGTTTTCACAGGATCCATGTTTGTTGGAAAACCTTCTGTGCGATATCCTTATGGAACCACAGATACATGGCTGGGCCATATCTCAATGCTTTGCAGCATGTAACTTTCTTCTACCACCTAACTACTAGAGTGGAGATGCATTATAAAGTAGGCACCTTTTTCTGCTATTTTGACTGTTTGCCCAAATGGAACCTATTCACACCATCCATGTTTGTAGGAAAACTTTGTCAGATAAGTTTAAGGACCTAAAGATAGATGGCCTGGCCATATCAGAATTCCCTGGCGCAAGAAACTTTCATCCACCACCTAACTGTTAGAATTGAGATGCATTATAAGTAGGCACGTTTTTCTGCTATTTTGACTATTTGCCAAAATGGAACCTATTCACACCATCCATGTTTGTAGGAAAGCTTTGTCCGATAAGTTTAAGGACCTAAATATAGATGGCCTGGCCATATCAGAATGCTCTGGCGCAAGAAACTTTCATCTACCACCTAACTACTAGAATTGAGATGCATTGTAAAGTAGGCACATTTTTCTGCTGTTTTAACCATTGGCCAAAATGGAACCTATTCACACCATCCATGTTTGTAGGAAAACTTTGTCCGATAAGTTTAAGGACCTAAAGATAGATGGCCTGGCCATATCAGAATGCCCTGGCGCAAGAAACTTTCATCTACCCCCTAACTGATAGCGTGGAGGTGCATTATAAAGTAGTCTCATTTCTGTGCTGATTTTTCCATTGGCTACCATTGAACCTGACAATGTTTTCACAGGATCCATGTTTGTTGGAAAACCTTCTGTGCGATATCCTTATGGAACCACAGATACATGGCTGGGCCATATCTCAATGCTTTGCAGCATGTAACTTTCTTCTACCACCTAACTACTAGAGTGGAGATGCATTATAAAGTAGACACCTTTTTCGGCTATTTTGACTGTTTGCCAAAATGGAACCTATTCACAGCATCCATGTTTGTAGGAAAACTTTGTCCGATAAGTTTAAGGACCTAAAGGTAGATGGCCTGGCCATATCAGAATGCCCTGGCGCAAGAAACTTTCATCTACCCCCTAACTGATAGCGTGGAGGTGCATTATAATGTAGTCTCATTTCTGTGCTGATTTTTCCATTGGCTACCATTGAACCTGACAATGTTTTCACAGGATCCATGTTTGTTGGAAAACCTTTTGTGCGATATCCTTATGGAACCACAGATACATGGCTGGGCCATATCTCAATGCTTTGCAGCATGTAACTTTCTTCTACCACCTAACTACTAGAGTGGAGATGCATTATAAAGTAGGCACTTTTTTCTGCTATTTTGACTGTTTGCCAAAATGGAACCTATTCACACCATCCATGTTTGTAGGAAAACTTTGTCCGATAAGTTTAAGGACCTAAAGGTAGATGGCCTGGCCATATCAGAATGCCCTGGCGCAAGAAACTTTCATCTACCACCTAACTACTAGAATTGAGATGCATTATAAAGTAGGCACCTTTTTCTGCTATTTTGACCATTTGCCAAAATGGAACCTATTCACACCTTCCATGTTTGTAGGAAAACTTTGTCTGATAAGTTTAAGGACCTAAAGATAGATGGCCTGGCCATATCAGAATGCCCTGGCGCAAGAAACTTTCATCCACCACCTAACTCCTAGAATTGAGATGCATTGTAAAGTAGGCACATTTTTCTGCTATTTTGACTATTTGCCAAAATGGAACCTATTTACACCATCCATGTTTGTAGGAAAACTTTGTCCGATAAGTTTAAGGACCTAAATATAGATGGCCTGGCCATATCAGAATGCCCTGGCGCAAGAAACTTTCATCTACCACCTAACTACTAGAATTGAGATGCATTGTAAAGTAGGGACATTTTTCTGCTGTTTTAACCATTGGCCAAAATGGAACCTATTCACACCATCCATGTTTGTAGGAAAACTTTGTCCGATAAGTTTAAGGACCTAAAGATAGATGGCCTGGCCATATCAGAATGCCCTGGCTCAAGAAACTTTCATCTACCCCCTAACTGATAGCGTGGAGGTGCATTATAAAGTAGTCTCATTTCTGTGCTGATTTTTCCATTGGCTACCATTGAACCTGACAATGTTTTCACAGGATCCATGTTTGTTGGAAAACCTTCTGTGCGATATCCTTATGGAACCACAGATACATGGCTGGGCCATATCTCAATGCTTTGCAGCATGTAACTTTCTTCTACCACCTAACTACTAGAGTGGAGATGCATTATAAAGTAGGCACCTTTTTCTGCTATTTTGACTGTTTGCCAAAATGGAACCTATTCACAGCATCCATGTTTGTAGGAAAACTTTGTCCGATAAGTTTAAGGACCTAAAGGTAGATGGCCTGGCCATATCAGAATGCCCTGGCCCAAGAAACTTTCATCTACCACCTAACTACTAGAATTGAGATGCATTATAAAGTAGGCACATTTTTCTGCTGTTTTAATCATTGGCCAAAATGGAACCTATTCACAACATCCATGTTTGTAGGAAAACTTTGTCCGATAAGTTTAAGGACCTAAAGCTAGATGGCCTGGCCATATCAGAATGCCCTGGCGCAAGAAACTTTCATCTACCACCTACTAGAATTGAGATGCATTATAAAGTAGGCACTTTTTTCTGCTATTTTGACTATTTGCCAAAATGGAACCTATTCACACCATCCATGTTTGTAGGAAAACTTTGTCCGATAAGTTTAAGGACCTAAAGATAGATGGCCTGGCCATATCAGAATGCCCTGGCGCAAGAAACTTTCATCTACCCCCTAACTGATAGCGTGGAGGTGCATTATAAAGTAGTCTCATTTCTGTGCTGATTTTTCCATTGGCTACCATTGAACCTGACAATGTTTTCACAGGATCCATGTTTGTTGGAAAACCTTCTGTGCGATATCCTTATGGAACCACAGATACATGGCTGGGCCATATCTCAATGCTTTGCAGCATGTAACTTTCTTCTACCACCTAACTACTAGAGTGGAGATGCATTATAAAGTAGGCACCTTTTTCTGCTATTTTGACTGTTTGCCCAAATGGAACCTATTCACACCATCCATGTTTGTAGGAAAACTTTGTCAGATAAGTTTAAGGACCTAAAGATAGATGGCCTGGCCATATCAGAATTCCCTAGCGCAAGAAACTTTCATCCACCACCTAACTGTTAGAATTGAGATGCATTATAAGTAGGCACGTTTTTCTGCTATTTTGACTATTTGCCAAAATGGAACCTATTCACACCATCCATGTTTGTAGGAAAGCTTTGTCCGATAAGTTTAAGGACCTAAATATAGATGGCCTGGCCATATCAGAATGCTCTGGCGCAAGAAACTTTCATCTACCACCTAACTACTAGAATTGAGATGCATTGTAAAGTAGGCACATTTTTCTGCTGTTTTAACCATTGGCCAAAATGGAACCTATTCACACCATCCATGTTTGTAGGAAAACTTTGTCCGATAAGTTTAAGGACCTAAAGATAGATGGCCTGGCCATATCAGAATGCCCTGGCGCAAGAAACTTTCATCTACCCCCTAACTGATAGCGTGGAGGTGCATTATAAAGTAGTCTCATTTCTGTGCTGATTTTTCCATTGGCTACCATTGAACCTGACAATGTTTTCACAGGATCCATGTTTGTTGGAAAACCTTCTGTGCGATATCCTTATGGAACCACAGATACATGGCTGGGCCATATCTCAATGCTTTGCAGCATGTAACTTTCTTCTACCACCTAACTACTAGAGTGGAGATGCATTATAAAGTAGACACCTTTTTCGGCTATTTTGACTGTTTGCCAAAATGGAACCTATTCACAGCATCCATGTTTGTAGGAAAACTTTGTCCGATAAGTTTAAGGACCTAAAGGTAGATGGCCTGGCCATATCAGAATGCCCTGGCGCAAGAAACTTTCATCTACCCCCTAACTGATAGCGTGGAGGTGCATTATAATGTAGTCTCATTTCTGTGCTGATTTTTCCATTGGCTACCATTGAACCTGACAATGTTTTCACAGGATCCATGTTTGTTGGAAAACCTTTTGTGCGATATCCTTATGGAACCACAGATACATGGCTGGGCCATATCTCAATGCTTTGCAGCATGTAACTTTCTTCTACCACCTAACTACTAGAGTGGAGATGCATTATAAAGTAGGCACCTTTTTCTGCTATTTTGACTGTTTGCCAAAATGGAACCTATTCACACCATCCATGTTTGTAGGAAAACTTTGTCCGATAAGTTTAAGGACCTAAAGGTAGATGGCCTGGCCATATCAGAATGCCCTGGCGCAAGAAACTTTCATCTACCACCTAACTACTAGAATTGAGATGCATTATAAAGTAGGCACCTTTTTCTGCTATTTTGACCATTTGCCAAAATGGAACCTATTCACACCTTCCATGTTTGTAGGAAAACTTTGTCCGATAAGTTTAAGGACCTAAAGATAGATGGCCTGGCCATATCAGAATGCCCTGGCGCAAGAAACTTTCATCTACCCCCTAACTGATAGCGTGGAGGTGCATTATAATGTAGTCTCATTTCTGTGCTGATTTTTCCATTGGCTACCATTGAACCTGACAATGTTTTCACAGGATCCATGTTTGTTGGAAAACCTTTTGTGCGATATCCTTATGGAACCACAGATACATGGCTGGGTCATATCTCAATGCTTTGCAGCATGTAACTTTCTTCTACCACCTAACTACTAGAGTGGAGATGCATTATAAAGTAGACACCTTTTTCTGCTATTTTGACTGTTTGCCAAAATGGAACCTATTCACACCATCCATGTTTGTAGGAAAACTTTGTCCGATAAATTTAAGGACCTAAAGATAGATGGCCTGGCCATATCAGAATGCCCTGGCGCAAGAAACTTTCATCTACCCCCTAACTGATAGCGTGGAGGTGCATTATAATGTAGTCTCATTTCTGTGCTGATTTTTCCATTGGCTACCATTGAACCTGACAATGTTTTCACAGGATCCATGTTTGTTGGAAAACCTTTTGTGCGATATCCTTATGGAACCACAGATACATGGCTGGGCCATATCTCAATGCTTTGCAGCATGTAACTTTCTTCTACCACCTAACTACTAGAGTGGAGATGCATTATAAAGTAGGCACCTTTTTCTGCTATTTTGACTGTTTGCCAAAATGGAACCTATTCACACCATCCATGTTTGTAGGAAAACTTTGTCCGATAAGTTTAAGGACCTAAAGGTAGATGGCCTGGCCATATCAGAATGCCCTGGCGCAAGAAACTTTCATCTACCACCTAACTACTAGAATTGAGATGCATTATAAAGTAGGCACCTTTTTCTGCTATTTTGACCATTTGCCAAAATGGAACCTATTCACACCATCCAAGTTTGTAGGAAAACTTTGTCAGATAAGTTTAAGGACCTAAAGATAGATGGCCTGGCCATATCAGAATTCCCTGGCGCAAGAAACTTTCATCCACCACCTAACTGTTAGAATTGAGATGCATTATAAAGTAGGCACCTTTTTCTGCTATTTTGACCATTGGCCAAAATGGAACCTATTCACACCATCCATGTTTGTAGGAAAACTTTGTCCGATAAGTTTAAGGACCTAAATATAGATGGCCTGGCCATATCAGAATGCCCTGGCGCAAGAAACTTTCATCTACCACCTAACTACTAGAATTGAGATGCATTATAAAGTAGGCACCTTTTTCTGCTATTTTGACCCTTTGCCAAAATGGAACCTATTCACACCATCCATGTTTTAGGAAAACTTTGTCAGATAAGTTTAAGGACCTAAAGCTAGATGGCCTGGAAATATCAGAATTCCCTGGCGCAAGAAACTTTCATCCACCACCTAACTGTTAGAATTGAGATGCATTATAAAGTAGGCACCTTTTTCTGCTATTTTGACTATTTGCCAAAATGGAACCTATTCACACCATCCATGTTTGTAGGAAAACTTTGTCCGATAAGTTTAAGGACCTAAATATAGATGGCCTGGCCATATCAGAATGCCCTGGCGCAAGAAACTTTCATCTACCCCCTAACTGATAGCGTGGAGGTGCATTATAATGTAGTCTCATTTCTGTGCTGATTTTTCCATTGGCTACCATTGAACCTGACAATGTTTTCACAGGATCCATGTTTGTTGGAAAACCTTTTGTGCGATATCCTTATGGAACCACAGATACATGGCTGGGCCATATCTCAATGCTTTGCAGCATGAAACTTTCTTCTACCACCTAACTACTAGAGTGGAGATGCATTATAAAGTAGGCACCTTTTTCTGCTATTTTGACTGTATGCCAAAATGGAACCTATTCACACCATCCATGTTTGTAGGAAAACTTTGTCCGATAAGTTTAAGGACCTAAAGATAGATGGCCTGGCCATATCAGAATGCCCTGGCGCAAGAAACTTTCATCTACCACCTAACTACTAGAATTGAGATGCATTATAAAGTAGGCACCTTTTTCTGCTATTTTGACCATTTGCCAAAATGGAACCTATTCACACCTTCCATGTTTGTAGGAAAACTTTGTCAGATAAGTTTAAGGACCTAAAGATAGATGGCCTGGCCATATCAGAATGCCCTGGCGCAAGAAACTTTCATCCACCACCTAACTCCTAGAATTGAGATGCATTGTAAAGTAGGCACATTTTTCTGCTATTTTGACTATTTGCCAAAATGGAACCTATTTACACCATCCATGTTTGTAGGAAAACTTTGTCCGATAAGTTTAAGGACCTAAATATAGATGGCCTGGCCATATCAGAATGCCCTGGCGCAAGAAACTTTCATCTACCACCTAACTACTAGAATTGAGATGCATTGTAAAGTAGGCACATTTTTCTGCTGTTTTAACCATTGGCCAAAATGGAACCTATTCACACCATCCATGTTTGTAGGAAAACTTTGTCCGATAAGTTTAAGGACCTAAAGATAGATGGCCTGGCCATATCAGAATGCCCTGGCGCAAGAAACTTTCATCTACCCCCTAACTGATAGCGTGGAGGTGCATTATAAAGTAGTCTCATTTCTGTGCTGATTTTTCCATTGGCTACCATTGAACCTGACAATGTTTTCACAGGATCCATGTTTGTTGGAAAACCTTCTGTGCGATATCCTTATGGAACCACAGATACATGGCTGGGCCATATCTCAATGCTTTGCAGCATGTAACTTTCTTCTACCACCTAACTACTAGAGTGGAGATGCATTATAAAGTAGGCACCTTTTTCTGCTATTTTGACTGTTTGCCAAAATGGAACCTATTCACACCATCCATGTTTGTAGGAAAACTTTGTCCGATAAGTTTAAGGACCTAAAGGTAGATGGCCTGGCCATATCAGAATGCCCTGGCCCAAGAAACTTTCATCTACCACCTAACTACTAGAATTGAGATGCATTATAATGTAGGCACATTTTTCTGCTGTTTTAATCATTGGCCAAAATGGAACCTATTCACAACATCCATGTTTGTAGGAAAACTTTGTCCGATAAGTTTAAGGACCTAAAGCTAGATGGCCTGGCCATATCAGAATGCCCTGGCGCAAGAAACTTTCATCTACCACCTACTAGGATTGAGATGCATTATAAAGTAGGCACTTTTTTCTGCTATTTTGACTGTTTGCCAAAATGGAACCTATTCACACCATCCATGTTTGTAGGAAAACTTTGTCCGATAAATTTAAGGACCTAAAGATAGATGGCCTGGCCATATCAGAATGCCCTGGCGCAAGAAACTTTCATGTACCCCCTAACTGATAGCGTGGAGGTGCATTATAATGTAGTCTCATTTCTGTGCTGATTTTTCCATTGGCTACCATTGAACCTGACAATGTTTTCACAGGATCCATGTTTGTTGGAAAACCTTTTGTGCGATATCCTTATGGAACCACAGATACATGGCTGGGCCATATCTCAATGCTTTGCAGCATGTAACTTTCTTCTACCACCTAACTACTAGAGTGGAGATGCATTATAAAGTAGGCACCTTTTTCTGCTATTTTGACAGTTTGCCAAAATGGAACCTATTCACACCATCCATGTTTGTAGGAAAACTTTGTCCGATAAGTTTAAGGACCTAAAGATAGATGGCCTGGCCATATCAGAATGCCCTGGCGCAAGAAACTTTCATCTACCACCTAACTACTAGAATTGAGATGCATTATAAAGTAGGCACCTTTTTCTGCTATTTTGACCGTTTGCCAAAATGGAACCTATTCACACCATCCAAGTTTGTAGGAAAACTTTGTCAGATAAGTTTAAGGACCTAAAGATAGATGGCCTGGCCATATCAGAATTCCCTGGCGCAAGAAACTTTCATCCACCACCTAACTGTTAGAATTGAGATGCATTATAAAGTAGGCACCTTTTTCTGCTATTTTGACCATTGGCCAAAATGGAACCTATTCACACCATCCATGTTTGTAGGAAAACTTTGTCCGATAAGTTTAAGGACCTAAATATAGATGGCCTGGCCATATCAGAATGCCCTGGCGCAAGAAACTTTCATCTACCACCTAACTACTAGAATTGAGATGCATTATAAAGTAGGCACCTTTTTCTGCTATTTTGACCCTTTGCCAAAATGGAACCTATTCACACCATCCATGTTTTAGGAAAACTTTGTCCGATAAGTTTAAGGACCTAAATATAGATGGCCTGGCCATATCAGAATGCCCTGGCGCAAGAAACTTTCATCTACCACCTAACTACTAGAATTGAGATGCATTATAAAGTAGGCACCTTTTTCTGCTATTTTGACCCTTTGCCAAAATGGAACCTATTCACACCATCCATGTTTTAGGAAAACTTTGTCAGATAAGTTTAAGGACCTAAAGATAGATGGCCTGGAAATATCAGAATTCCCTGGCGCAAGAAACTTTCATCCACCACCTAACTGTTAGAATTGAGATGCATTATAAAGTAGGCACCTTTTTCTGCTATTTTGACTATTTGCCAAAATGGAACCTATTCACACCATCCATGTTTGTAGGAAAACTTTGTCCGATAAGTTTAAGGACCTAAATATAGATGGCCTGGCCATATCAGAATGCCCTGGCGCAAGAAACTTTCATCTACCCCCTAACTGATAGCGTGGAGGTGCATTATAATGTAGTCTCATTTCTGTGCTGATTTTTCCATTGGCTACCATTGAACCTGACAATGTTTTCACAGGATCCATGTTTGTTGGAAAACCTTTTGTGCGATATCCTTATGGAACCACAGATACATGGCTGGGCCATATCTCAATGCTTTGCAGCATGAAACTTTCTTCTACCACCTAACTACTAGAGTGGAGATGCATTATAAAGTAGGCACCTTTTTCTGCTATTTTGACTGTATGCCAAAATGGAACCTATTCACACCATCCATGTTTGTAGGAAAACTTTGTCCGATAAGTTTAAGGACCTAAAGATAGATGGCCTGGCCATATCAGAATGCCCTGGCGCAAGAAACTTTCATCTACCACCTAACTACTAGAATTGAGATGCATTATAAAGTAGGCACCTTTTTCTGCTATTTTGACCATTTGCCAAAATGGAACCTATTCACACCTTCCATGTTTGTAGGAAAACTTTGTCAGATAAGTTTAAGGACCTAAAGATAGATGGCCTGGCCATATCAGAATGCCCTGGCGCAAGAAACTTTCATCCACCACCTAACTCCTAGAATTGAGATGCATTGTAAAGTAGGCACATTTTTCTGCTATTTTGACTATTTGCCAAAATGGAACCTATTTACACCATCCATGTTTGTAGGAAAACTTTGTCCGATAAGTTTAAGGACCTAAATATAGATGGCCTGGCCATATCAGAATGCCCTGGCGCAAGAAACTTTCATCTACCACCTAACTACTAGAATTGGGATGCATTGTAAAGTAGGCACATTTTTCTGCTGTTTTAACCATTGGCCAAAATGGAACCTATTCACACCATCCATGTTTGTAGGAAAACTTTGTCCGATAAGTTTAAGGACCTAAAGATAGATGGCCTGGCCATATCAGAATGCCCTGGCGCAAGAAACTTTCATCTACCCCCTAACTGATAGCGTGGAGGTGCATTATAAAGTAGTCTCATTTCTGTGCTGATTTTTCCATTGGCTACCATTGAACCTGACAATGTTTTCACAGGATCCATGTTTGTTGGAAAACCTTCTGTGCGATATCCTTATGGAACCACAGATACATGGCTGGGCCATATCTCAATGCTTTGCAGCATGTAACTTTCTTCTACCACCTAACTACTAGAGTGGAGATGCATTATAAAGTAGGCACCTTTTTCTGCTATTTTGACTGTTTGCCAAAATGGAACCTATTCACACCATCCATGTTTGTAGGAAAACTTTGTCCGATAAGTTTAAGGACCTAAAGGTAGATGGCCTGGCCATATCAGAATGCCCTGGCCCAAGAAACTTTCATCTACCACCTAACTACTAGAATTGAGATGCATTATAATGTAGGCACATTTTTCTGCTGTTTTAATCATTGGCCAAAATGGAACCTATTCACAACATCCATGTTTGTAGGAAAACTTTGTCCGATAAGTTTAAGGACCTAAAGCTAGATGGCCTGGCCATATCAGAATGCCCTGGCGCAAGAAACTTTCATCTACCACCTACTAGGATTGAGATGCATTATAAAGTAGGCACTTTTTTCTGCTATTTTGACTATTTGCCAAAATGGAACCTATTCACACCATCCATGTTTGTAGGAAAACTTTGTCCGATAAGTTTAAGGACCTAAAGATAGATGGCCTGGCCATATCAGAATGCCCTGGCTCAAGAAACTTTCATCTACCCCCTAACTGATAGCGTGGAGGTGCATTATAAAGTAGTCTCATTTCTGTGCTGATTTTTCCATTGGCTACCATTGAACCTGACAATGTTTTCACAGGATCCATGTTTGTTGGAAAACCTTCTGTGCGATATCCTTATGGAACCACAGATACATGGCTGGGCCATATCTCAATGCTTTGCAGCATGTAACTTTCTTCTACCACCTAACTACTAGAGTGGAGATGCATTATAAAGTAGGCACCTTTTTCTGCTATTTTGACTGTTTGCCCAAATGGAACCTATTCACACCATCCATGTTTGTAGGAAAACTTTGTCAGATAAGTTTAAGGACCTAAAGATAGATGGCCTGGCCATATCAGAATTCCCTGGCGCAAGAAACTTTCATCCACCACCTAACTGTTAGAATTGAGATGCATTATAAGTAGGCACGTTTTTCTGCTATTTTGACTATTTGCCAAAATGGAACCTATTCACACCATCCATGTTTGTAGGAAAACTTTGTCCGATAAGTTTAAGGACCTAAATATAGATGGCCTGGCCATATCAGAATGCTCTGGCGCAAGAAACTTTCATCTACCACCTAACTACTAGAATTGAGATGCATTGTAAAGTAGGCACATTTTTCTGCTGTTTTAACCATTGGCCAAAATGGAACCTATTCACACCATCCATGTTTGTAGGAAAACTTTGTCCGATAAGTTTAAGGACCTAAAGATAGATGGCCTGGCCATATCAGAATTCCCTGGCGCAAGAAACTTTCATCCACCACCTAACTGTTAGAATTGAGATGCATTATAAGTAGGCACGTTTTTCTGCTATTTTGACTATTTGCCAAAATGGAACCTATTCACACCATCCATGTTTGTAGGAAAACTTTGTCCGATAAGTTTAAGGACCTAAAGATAGATGGCCTGGCCATATCAGAATGCTCTGGCGCAAGAAACTTTCATCTACCACCTAACTACTAGAATTGAGATGCATTGTAAAGTAGGCACATTTTTCTGCTGTTTTAACCATTGGCCAAAATGGAACCTATTCACACCATCCATGTTTGTAGGAAAACTTTGTCAGATAAGTTTAAGGACCTAAAGATAGATGGCCTGGCCATATCAGAATTCCCTGGCGCAAGAAACTTTCATCCACCACCTAACTGTTAGAATTGAGATGCATTATAAGTAGGCACGTTTTTCTGCTATTTTGACTATTTGCCAAAATGGAACCTATTCACACCATCCATGTTTGTAGGAAAACTTTGTCCGATAAGTTTAAGGACCTAAATATAGATGGCCTGGCCATATCAGAATGCTCTGGCGCAAGAAACTTTCATCTACCACCTAACTACTAGAATTGAGATGCATTGTAAAGTAGGCACATTTTTCTGCTGTTTTAACCATTGGCCAAAATGGAACCTATTCACACCATCCATGTTTGTAGGAAAACTTTGTCCGATAAGTTTAAGGACCTAAAGATAGATGGCCTGGCCATATCAGAATTCCCTGGCGCAAGAAACTTTCATCCACCACCTAACTGTTAGAATTGAGATGCATTATAAGTAGGCACGTTTTTCTGCTATTTTGACTATTTGCCAAAATGGAACCTATTCACACCATCCATGTTTGTAGGAAAACTTTGTCCGATAAGTTTAAGGACCTAAAGATAGATGGCCTGGCCATATCAGAATGCCCTGGCGCAAGAAACTTTCATCCACCACCTAACTGTTAGAATTGAGATGCATTATAAGTAGGCACGTTTTTCTGCTATTTTGACTATTTGCCAAAATGGAACCTATTCACACCATCCATGTTTGTAGGAAAACTTTGTCCGATAAGTTTAAGGACCTAAAGATAGATGGCCTGGCCATATCAGAATGCTCTGGCGCAAGAAACTTTCATCTACCACCTAACTACTAGAATTGAGATGCATTGTAAAGTAGGCACATTTTTCTGCTGTTTTAACCATTGGCCAAAATGGAACCTATTCACACCATCCATGTTTGTAGGAAAACTTTGTCCGATAAGTTTAAGGACCTAAAGATAGATGGCCTGGCCATATCAGAATGCCCTGGCGCAAGAAACTTTCATCTACCCCCTAACTGATAGCGTGGAGGTGCATTATAAAGTAGTCTCATTTCTGTGCTGATTTTTCCATTGGCTACCATTGAACCTGACAATGTTTTCACAGGATCCATGTTTGTTGGAAAACCTTCTGTGCGATATCCTTATGGAACCACAGATACATGGCTGGGCCATATCTCAATGCTTTGCAGCATGTAACTTTCTTCTACCACCTAACTACTAGAGTGGAGATGCATTATAAAGTAGGCACCTTTTTCTGCTATTTTGACTGTTTGCCAAAATGGAACCTATTCACACCATCCATGTTTGTAGGAAAACTTTGTCCGATAAGTTTAAGGACCTAAAGGTAGATGGCCTGGCCATATCAGAATGCCCTGGCGCAAGAAACTTTCATCTACCACCTAACTACTAGAATTGAGATGCATTATAAAGTAGGCACCTTTTTCTGCTATTTTGACCATTTGCCAAAATGGAACCTATTCACACCTTCCATGTTTGTAGGAAAACTTTGTCCGATAAGTTTAAGGACCTAAAGATAGATGGCCTGGCCATATCAGAATGCCCTGGCGCAAGAAACTTTCATCTACCCCCTAACTGATAGCGTGGAGGTGCATTATAATGTAGTCTCATTTCTGTGCTGATTTTTCCATTGGCTACCATTGAACCTGACAATGTTTTCACAGGATCCATGTTTGTTGGAAAACCTTTTGTGCGATATCCTTATGGAACCACAGATACATGGCTGGGTCATATCTCAATGCTTTGCAGCATGTAACTTTCTTCTACCACCTAATTACTAGAGTGGAGATGCATTATAAAGTAGACACCTTTTTCTGCTATTTTGACTGTTTGCCAAAATGGAACCTATTCACACCATCCATGTTTGTAGGAAAACTTTGTCCGATAAATTTAAGGACCTAAAGATAGATGGCCTGGCCATATCAGAATGCCCTGGCGCAAGAAACTTTCATCTACCCCCTAACTGATAGCGTGGAGGTGCATTATAATGTAGTCTCATTTCTGTGCTGATTTTTCCATTGGCTACCATTGAACCTGACAATGTTTTCACAGGATCCATGTTTGTTGGAAAACCTTTTGTGCGATATCCTTATGGAACCCCAGATACATGGCTGGGCCATATCTCAATGCTTTGCAGCATGTAACTTTCTTCTACCACCTAACTACTAGAGTGGAGATGCATTATAAAGTAGGCACCTTTTTCTGCTATTTTGACAGTTTGCCAAAATGGAACCTATTCACACCATCCATGTTTGTAGGAAAACTTTGTCCGATAAGTTTAAGGACCTAAAGATAGATGGCCTGGCCATATCAGAATGCCCTGGCGCAAGAAACTTTCATCTACCACCTAACTACTAGAATTGAGATGCATTATAAAGTAGGCACCTTTTTCTGCTATTTTGACCGTTTGCCAAAATGGAACCTATTCACACCATCCAAGTTTGTAGGAAAACTTTGTCAGATAAGTTTAAGGACCTAAAGATAGATGGCCTGGCCATATCAGAATTCCCTGGCGCAAGAAACTTTCATCCACCACCTAACTGTTAGAATTGAGATGCATTATAAAGTAGGCACCTTTTTCTGCTATTTTGACCATTGGCCAAAATGGAACCTATTCACACCATCCATGTTTGTAGGAAAACTTTGTCCGATAAGTTTAAGGACCTAAATATAGATGGCCTGGCCATATCAGAATGCCCTGGCGCAAGAAACTTTCATCTACCACCTAACTACTAGAATTGAGATGCATTATAAAGTAGGCACCTTTTTCTGCTATTTTGACCCTTTGCCAAAATGGAACCTATTCACACCATCCATGTTTTAGGAAAACTTTGTCCGATAAGTTTAAGGACCTAAATATAGATGGCCTGGCCATATCAGAATGCCCTGGCGCAAGAAACTTTCATCTACCACCTAACTACTAGAATTGAGATGCATTATAAAGTAGGCACCTTTTTCTGCTATTTTGACCCTTTGCCAAAATGGAACCTATTCACACCATCCATGTTTTAGGAAAACTTTGTCAGATAAGTTTAAGGACCTAAAGATAGATGGCCTGGAAATATCAGAATTCCCTGGCGCAAGAAACTTTCATCCACCACCTAACTGTTAGAATTGAGATGCATTATAAAGTAGGCACCTTTTTCTGCTATTTTGACTATTTGCCAAAATGGAACCTATTCACACCATCCATGTTTGTAGGAAAACTTTGTCCGATAAGTTTAAGGACCTAAATATAGATGGCCTGGCCATATCAGAATGCCCTGGCGCAAGAAACTTTCATCTACCCCCTAACTGATAGCGTGGAGGTGCATTATAATGTAGTCTCATTTCTGTGCTGATTTTTCCATTGGCTACCATTGAACCTGACAATGTTTTCACAGGATCCATGTTTGTTGGAAAACCTTTTGTGCGATATCCTTATGGAACCACAGATACATGGCTGGGCCATATCTCAATGCTTTGCAGCATGAAACTTTCTTCTACCACCTAACTACTAGAGTGGAGATGCATTATAAAGTAGGCACCTTTTTCTGCTATTTTGACTGTATGCCAAAATGGAACCTATTCACACCATCCATGTTTGTAGGAAAACTTTGTCCGATAAGTTTAAGGACCTAAAGATAGATGGCCTGGCCATATCAGAATGCCCTGGCGCAAGAAACTTTCATCTACCACCTAACTACTAGAATTGAGATGCATTATAAAGTAGGCACCTTTTTCTGCTATTTTGACCATTTGCCAAAATGGAACCTATTCACACCTTCCATGTTTGTAGGAAAACTTTGTCAGATAAGTTTAAGGACCTAAAGATAGATGGCCTGGCCATATCAGAATGCCCTGGCGCAAGAAACTTTCATCCACCACCTAACTCCTAGAATTGAGATGCATTGTAAAGTAGGCACATTTTTCTGCTATTTTGACTATTTGCCAAAATGGAACCTATTTACACCATCCATGTTTGTAGGAAAACTTTGTCCGATAAGTTTAAGGACCTAAATATAGATGGCCTGGCCATATCAGAATGCCCTGGCGCAAGAAACTTTCATCTACCACCTAACTACTAGAATTGAGATGCATTGTAAAGTAGGCACATTTTTCTGCTGTTTTAACCATTGGCCAAAATGGAACCTATTCACACCATCCATGTTTGTAGGAAAACTTTGTCCGATAAGTTTAAGGACCTAAAGATAGATGGCCTGGCCATATCAGAATGCCCTGGCTCAAGAAACTTTCATCTACCCCCTAACTGATAGCGTGGAGGTGCATTATAAAGTAGTCTCATTTCTGTGCTGATTTTTCCATTGGCTACCATTGAACCTGACAATGTTTTCACAGGATCCATGTTTGTTGGAAAACCTTCTGTGCGATATCCTTATGGAACCACAGATACATGGCTGGGCCATATCTCAGTGCTTTGCAGCATGTAACTTTCTTCTACCACCTAACTACTAGAGTGGAGATGCATTATAAAGTAGGCACCTTTTTCTGCTATTTTGACTGTTTGCCAAAATGGAACCTATTCACAGCATCCATGTTTGTAGGAAAACTTTGTCCGATAAGTTTAAGGACCTAAAGGTAGATGGCCTGGCCATATCAGAATGCCCTGGCCCAAGAAACTTTCATCTACCACCTAACTACTAGAATTGAGATGCATTATAAAGTAGGCACATTTTTCTGCTGTTTTAATCATTGGCCAAAATGGAACCTATTCACAACATCCATGTTTGTAGGAAAACTTTGTCCGATAAGTTTAAGGACCTAAAGCTAGATGGCCTGGCCATATCAGAATGCCCTGGCGCAAGAAACTTTCATCTACCACCTAACTACTAGAATTGAGATGCATTATAAAGTAGGCACTTTTTTCTGCTATTTTGACTATTTGCCAAAATGGAACCTATTCACACCATCCATGTTTGTAGGAAAACTTTGTCCGATAAGTTTAAGGACCTAAAGATAGATGGCCTGGCCATATCAGAATGCCCTGGCGCAAGAAACTTTCATCTACCCCCTAACTGATAGCGTGGAGGTGCATTATAAAGTAGTCTCATTTCTGTGCTGATTTTTCCATTGGCTACCATTGAACCTGACAATGTTTTCACAGGATCCATGTTTGTTGGAAAACCTTCTGTGCGATATCCTTATGGAACCACAGATACATGGCTGGGCCATATCTCAATGCTTTGCAGCATGTAACTTTCTTCTACCACCTAACTACTAGAGTTTAGATGCATTATAAAGTAGGCACCTTTTTCTGCTATTTTGACTGTTTGCCAAAATGGAACCTATTCACAGCATCCATGTTTGTAGGAAAACTTTGTCCGATAAGTTTAAGGACCTAAAGGTAGATGGCCTGGCCATATCAGAATGCCCTGGCCCAAGAAACTTTCATCTACCACCTAACTACTAGAATTGAGATGCATTATAAAGTAGGCACATTTTTCTGCTGTTTTAATCATTGGCCAAAATGGAACCTATTCACAACATCCATGTTTGTAGGAAAACTTTGTCCGATAAGTTTAAGGACCTAAAGCTAGATGGCCTGGCCATATCAGAATGCCCTGGCGCAAGAAACTTTCATCTACCACCTACTAGAATTGAGATGCATTATAAAGTAGGCACTTTTTTCTGCTATTTTGACTATTTGCCAAAATGGAACCTATTCACACCATCCATGTTTGCTGGAAAACTTTGTCCGATAAGTTTAAGGACCTAAAGATAGATGGCCTGGCCATATCAGAATGCCCTGGCGCAAGAAACTTTCATCTACCCCCTAACTGATAGCGTGGAGGTGCATTATAAAGTAGTCTCATTTCTGTGCTGATTTTTCCATTGGCTACCATTGAACCTGACAATGTTTTCACAGGATCCATGTTTGTTGGAAAACCTTCTGTGCGATATCCTTATGGAACCACAGATACATGGCTGGGCCATATCTCAATGCTTTGCAGCATGTAACTTTCTTCTACCACCTAACTACTAGAGTGGAGATGCATTATAAAGTAGGCACCTTTTTCTGCTATTTTGACTGTTTGCCCAAATGGAACCTATTCACACCATCCATGTTTGTAGGAAAACTTTGTCAGATAAGTTTAAGGACCTAAAGATAGATGGCCTGGCCATATCAGAATTCCCTGGCGCAAGAAACTTTCATCCACCACCTAACTGTTAGAATTGAGATGCATTATAAGTAGGCACGTTTTTCTGCTATTTTGACTATTTGCCAAAATGGAACCTATTCACACCATCCATGTTTGTAGGAAAACTTTGTCCGATAAGTTTAAGGACCTAAATATAGATGGCCTGGCCATATCAGAATGCTCTGGCGCAAGAAACTTTCATCTACCACCTAACTACTAGAATTGAGATGCATTGTAAAGTAGGCACATTTTTCTGCTGTTTTAACCATTGGCCAAAATGGAACCTATTCACACCATCCATGTTTGTAGGAAAACTTTGTCCGATAAGTTTAAGGACCTAAAGATAGATGGCCTGGCCATATCAGAATGCCCTGGCGCAAGAAACTTTCATCTACCCCCTAACTGATAGCGTGGAGGTGCATTATAAAGTAGTCTCATTTCTGTGCTGATTTTTCCATTGGCTACCATTGAACCTGACAATGTTTTCACAGGATCCATGTTTGTTGGAAAACCTTCTGTGCGATATCCTTATGGAACCACAGATACATGGCTGGGCCATATCTCAATGCTTTGCAGCATGTAACTTTCTTCTACCACCTAACTACTAGAGTGGAGATGCATTATAAAGTAGGCACCTTTTTCGGCTATTTTGACTGTTTGCCAAAATGGAACCTATTCACAGCATCCATGTTTGTAGGAAAACTTTGTCCGATAAGTTTAAGGACCTAAAGGTAGATGGCCTGGCCATATCAGAATGCCCTGGCGCAAGAAACTTTCATCTACCCCCTAACTGATAGCGTGGAGGTGCATTATAATGTAGTCTCATTTCTGTGCTGATTTTTCCATTGGCTACCATTGAACCTGACAATGTTTTCACAGGATCCATGTTTGTTGGAAAACCTTTTCTGCGATATCCTTATGGAACCACAGATACATGGCTGGGCCATATCTCAATGCTTTGCAGCATGTAACTTTCTTCTACCACCTAACTACTAGAGTGGAGATGCATTATAAAGTAGGCACCTTTTTCTGCTATTTTGACTGTTTGCCAAAATGGAACCTATTCACACCATCCATGTTTGTAGGAAAACTTTGTCCGATAAGTTTAAGGACCTAAAGATAGATGGCCTGGCCATATCAGAATGCCCTGGCGCAAGAAACTTTCATCTACCACCTAACTACTAGAATTGAGATGCATTATAAAGTAGGCACATTTTTCTGCTATTTTGACCGTTTGCCAAAATGGAACCTATTCACACCATCCAAGTTTGTAGGAAAACTTTGTCAGATAAGTTTAAGGACCTAAAGATAGATGGCCTGGCCATATCAGAATTCCCTGGCGCAAGAAACTTTCATCCACCACCTAACTGTTAGAATTGAGATGCATTATAAAGTAGGCACCTTTTTCTGCTATTTTGACCATTGGCCAAAATGGAACCTATTCACACCATCCATGTTTGTAGGAAAACTTTGTCCGATAAGTTTAAGGACCTAAATATAGATGGCCTGGCCATATCAGAATGCCCTGGCGCAAGAAACTTTCATCTACCACCTAACTACTAGAATTGAGATGCATTATAAAGTAGGCACCTTTTTCTGCTATTTTGACCCTTTGCCAAAATGGAACCTATTCACACCATCCATGTTTTAGGAAAACTTTGTCAGATAAGTTTAAGGACCTAAAGATAGATGGCCTGGAAATATCAGAATTCCCTGGCGCAAGAAACTTTCATCCACCACCTAACTGTTAGAATTGAGATGCATTATAAAGTAGGCACCTTTTTCTGCTATTTTGACTATTTGCCAAAATGGAACCTATTCACACCATCCATGTTTGTAGGAAAACTTTGTCCGATAAGTTTAAGGACCTAAATATAGATGGCCTGGCCATATCAGAATGCCCTGGCGCAAGAAACTTTCATCTACCCCCTAACTGATAGCGTGGAGGTGCATTATAATGTAGTCTCATTTCTGTGCTGATTTTTCCATTGGCTACCATTGAACCTGACAATGTTTTCACAGGATCCATGTTTGTTGGAAAACCTTTTGTGCGATATCCTTATGGAACCACAGATACATGGCTGGGCCATATCTCAATGCTTTGCAGCATGAAACTTTCTTCTACCACCTAACTACTAGAGTGGAGATGCATTATAAAGTAGGCACCTTTTTCTGCTATTTTGACTGTATGCCAAAATGGAACCTATTCACACCATCCATGTTTGTAGGAAAACTTTGTCCGATAAGTTTAAGGACCTAAAGATAGATGGCCTGGCCATATCAGAATGCCCTGGCGCAAGAAACTTTCATCTACCACCTAACTACTAGAATTGAGATGCATTATAAAGTAGGCACCTTTTTCTGCTATTTTGACCATTTGCCAAAATGGAACCTATTCACACCTTCCATGTTTGTAGGAAAACTTTGTCAGATAAGTTTAAGGACCTAAAGATAGATGGCCTGGCCATATCAGAATGCCCTGGCGCAAGAAACTTTCATCCACCACCTAACTCCTAGAATTGAGATGCATTGTAAAGTAGGCACATTTTTCTGCTATTTTGACTATTTGCCAAAATGGAACCTATTTACACCATCCATGTTTGTAGGAAAACTTTGTCCGATAAGTTTAAGGACCTAAATATAGATGGCCTGGCCATATCAGAATGCCCTGGCGCAAGAAACTTTCATCTACCACCTAACTACTAGAATTGAGATGCATTGTAAAGTAGGCACATTTTTCTGCTGTTTTAACCATTGGCCAAAATGGAACCTATTCACACCATCCATGTTTGTAGGAAAACTTTGTCCGATAAGTTTAAGGACCTAAAGATAGATGGCCTGGCCATATCAGAATGCCCTGGCTCAAGAAACTTTCATCTACCCCCTAACTGATAGCGTGGAGGTGCATTATAAAGTAGTCTCATTTCTGTGCTGATTTTTCCATTGGCTACCATTGAACCTGACAATGTTTTCACAGGATCCATGTTTGTTGGAAAACCTTCTGTGCGATATCCTTATGGAACCACAGATACATGGCTGGGCCATATCTCAATGCTTTGCAGCATGTAACTTTCTTCTACCACCTAACTACTAGAGTGGAGATGCATTATAAAGTAGGCACCTTTTTCTGCTATTTTGACTGTTTGCCAAAATGGAACCTATTCACAGCATCCATGTTTGTAGGAAAACTTTGTCCGATAAGTTTAAGGACCTAAAGGTAGATGGCCTGGCCATATCAGAATGCCCTGGCGCAAGAAACTTTCATCTACCACCTAACTACTAGAATTGAGATGCATTATAAAGTAGGCACCTTTTTCTGCTATTTTGACCGTTTGCCAAAATGGAACCTATTCACACCATCCATGTTTGTAGGAAAACTTTGTCAGATAAGTTTAAGGACCTAAAGATAGATGGCCTGGCCATATCAGAATTCCCTGGCGCAAGAAACTTTCATCCACCACCTAACTGTTAGAATTGAGATGCATTATAAAGTAGGCACCTTTTTCTGCTATTTTGACTATTTGCCAAAATGGAACCTATTCACACCATCCATGTTTGTAGGAAAACTTTGTCCGATAAGTTTAAGGACCTAAAGATAGATGGCCTGGCCATATCAGAATGCCCTGGCGCAAGAAACTTTCATCTACCACCTAACTACTAGAATTGAGATGCATTATAAAGTAGGCACCTTTTTCTGCTATTTTGACTCTTTGCCAAAATGGAACCTATTCACACCATCCATGTTTTAGGAAAACTTTGTCAGATAAGTTTAAGGACCTAAAGATAGATGGCCTGGCCATATCAGAATGCCCTGGCGCAAGAAACTTTCATCCACCACCTAAATCCTAGAATTGAGATGCATTGTAAAGTAGGCACATTTTTCTGCTATTTTGACTATTTGCCAAAATGGAACCTATTTACACCATCCATGTTTGTAGGAAAACTTTGTCCGATAAGTTTAAGGACCTAAATATAGATGGCCTGGCCATATCAGAATGCCCTGGCGCAAGAAACTTTCATCTACCACCTAACTACTAGAATTGAGATGCATTGTAAAGTAGGCACATTTTTCTGCTGTTTTAACCATTGGCCAAAATGGAACCTATTCACACCATCCATGTTTGTAGGAAAACTTTGTCCGATAAGTTTAAGGACCTAAAGATAGATGGCCTGGCCATATCAGAATGCCCTGGCGCAAGAAACTTTCATCTACCCCCTAACTGATAGCGTGGAGGTGCATTATAAAGTAGTCTCATTTCTGTGCTGATTTTTCCATTGGCTACCATTGAACCTGACAATGTTTTCACAGGATCCATGTTTGTTGGAAAACCTTCTGTGCGATATCCTTATGGAACCACAGATACATGGCTGGGCCATATCTCAATGCTTTGCAGCATGTAACTTTCTTCTACCACCTAACTACTAGAGTGGAGATGCATTATAAAGTAGGCACCTTTTTCTGCTATTTTGACTGTTTGCCCAAATGGAACCTATTCACACCATCCATGTTTGTAGGAAAACTTTGTCAGATAAGTTTAAGGACCTAAAGATAGATGGCCTGGCCATATCAGAATTCCCTGGCGCAAGAAACTTTCATCCACCACCTAACTGTTAGAATTGAGATGCATTATAAGTAGGCACGTTTTTCTGCTATTTTGACTATTTGCCAAAATGGAACCTATTCACACCATCCATGTTTGTAGGAAAACTTTGTCCGATAAGTTTAAGGACCTAAATATAGATGGCCTGGCCATATCAGAATGCTCTGGCGCAAGAAACTTTCATCTACCACCTAACTACTAGAATTGAGATGCATTGTAAAGTAGATACATTTTTCTGCTGTTTTAACCATTGGCCAAAATGGAACCTATTCACACCATCCATGTTTGTAGGAAAACTTTGTCCGATAAGTTTAAGGACCTAAAGATAGATGGCCTGGCCATATCAGAATGCCCTGGCGCAAGAAACTTTCATCTACCCCCTAACTGATAGCGTGGAGGTGCATTATAAAGTAGTCTCATTTCTGTGCTGATTTTTCCATTGGCTACCATTGAACCTGACAATGTTTTCACAGGTTCCATGTTTGTTGGAAAACCTTCTGTGCGATATCCTTATGGAACCACAGATACATGGCTGGGCCATATCTCAATGCTTTGCAGCATGTAACTTTCTTCTACCACCTAACTACTAGAGTGGAGATGCATTATAAAGTAGGCACCTTTTTCTGCTATTTTGACTGTTTGCCAAAATGGAACCTATTCACAGCATCCATGTTTGTAGGAAAACTTTGTCCGATAAGTTTAAGGACCTAAAGGTAGATGGCCTGGCCATATCAGAATGCCCTGGCCCAAGAAACTTTCATCTACCACCTAACTACTAGAATTGAGATGCATTATAAAGTAGGCACATTTTTCTGCTGTTTTAATCATTGGCCAAAATGGAACCTATTCACAACATCCATGTTTGTAGGAAAACTTTGTCCGATAAGTTTAAGGACCTAAAGCTAGATGGCCTGGCCATATCAGAATGCCCTGGCGCAAGAAACTTTCATCTACCACCTACTAGAATTGAGATGCATTATAAAGTAGGCACTTTTTTCTGCTATTTTGACTATTTGCCAAAATGGAACCTATTCACAGCATCCATGTTTGTAGGAAAACTTTGTCCGATAAGTTTAAGGACCCAAAGGTAGATGGCCTGGCCATATCAGAATGCCCTGGCGCAAGAAACTTTCATCTACCACCTAACTACTAGAATTGAGATGCATTATAAAGTAGGCACATTTTTCTGCTGTTTTAACCATGGGCCAAAATGGAACCTATTCACACCATCCATGTTTGTAGGAAAACTTTGTCTGATAAGTTTAAGGACCTAAAGGTAGATGGCCTGGCCATATCAGAATGCCCTGGCGCAAGAAACTTTCATCTACCCCCTAACTGATAGCGTGGAGGTGCATTATAATGTAGTCTCATTTCTGTGCTGATTTTTCCATTGGCTACCATTGAACCTGACAATGTTTTCACAGGATCCATGTTTGTTGGAAAACCTTTTGTGCGATATCCTTATGGAACCACAGATACATGGCTGGGCCATATCTCAATGCTTTGCAGCATGTAACTTTCTTCTACCACCTAACTACTAGAGTGGAGATGCATTATAAAGTAGGCACCTTTTTCTGCTATTTTGACTGTTTGCCAAAATGGAACCTATTCACACCATCCATGTTTGTAGGAAAACTTTGTCCGATAAGTTTAAGGACCTAAAGGTAGATGGCCTGGCCATATCAGAATGCCCTGGCGCAAGAAACTTTCATCTACCACCTAACTACTAGAATTGAGATGCATTATAAAGTAGGCACATTTTTCTGCTGTTTTAACCATTGGCCAAAATGGAACCTATTCACAACATCCATGTTTGTAGGAAAACTTTGTCCGATAAGTTTAAGGACCTAAAGCTAGATGGCCTGGCCATATCAGAATGCCCTGGCGCAAGAAACTTTCATCTACCACCTACTAGAATTGAGATGCATTATAAAGTAGGCACTTTTTTCTGCTATTTTGACTATTTGCCAAAATGGTACCTATTCACACCATCCATGTTTGTAGGAAAACTTTGTCCGATAAGTTTAAGGACCTAAAGATAGATGGCCTGGCCATATCAGAATGCCCTGGCGCAAGAAACTTTCATCTACCCCCTAACTGATAGCGTGGAGGTGCATTATAAAGTAGTCTCATTTCTGTGCTGATTTTTCCATTGGCTACCATTGAACCTGACAATGTTTTCACAGGATCCATGTTTGTTGGAAAAGCTTCTGTGCGATATCCTTATGGAACCACAGATACATGGCTGGGCCATATCTCAATGCTTTGCAGCATGTAACTTTCTTCTACCACCTAACTACTAGAGTGGAGATGCATTATAAAGTAGGCACCTTTTTCTGCTATTTTGACTGTTTGCCCAAATGGAACCTATTCACACCATCCATGTTTGTAGGAAAACTTTGTCAGATAAGTTTAAGGACCTAAAGATAGATGGCCTGGCCATATCAGAATTCCCTGGCGCAAGAAACTTTCATCCACCACCTAACTGTTAGAATTGAGATGCATTATAAGTAGGCACGTTTTTCTGCTATTTTGACTATTTGCCAAAATGGAACCTATTCACACCATCCATGTTTGTAGGAAAACTTTGTCCGATAAGTTTAAGGACCTAAATATAGATGGCCTGGCCATATCAGAATGCTCTGGCGCAAGAAACTTTCATCTACCACCTAACTACTAGAATTGAGATGCATTGTAAAGTAGGCACATTTTTCTGCTGTTTTAACCATTGGCCAAAATGGAACCTATTCACACCATCCATGTTTGTAGGAAAACTTTGTCCGATAAGTTTAAGGACCTAAAGATAGATGGCCTGGCCATATCAGAATGCCCTGGCGCAAGAAACTTTCATCTACCCCCTAACTGATAGCGTGGAGGTGCATTATAAAGTAGTCTCATTTCTGTGCTGATTTTTCCATTGGCTACCATTGAACCTGACAATGTTTTCACAGGATCCATGTTTGTTGGAAAACCTTCTGTGCGATATCCTTATGGAACCACAGATACATGGCTGGGCCATATCTCAATGCTTTGCAGCATGTAACTTTCTTCTACCACCTAACTACTAGAGTGGAGATGCATTATAAAGTAGGCACCTTTTTCTGCTATTTTGACTGTTTGCCAAAATGGAACCTATTCACAGCATCCATGTTTGTAGGAAAACTTTGTCCGATAAGTTTAAGGACCTAAAGGTAGATGGTCTGGCCATATCAGAATGCCCTGGCACAAGAAACTTTCATCTACCACCTAACTACTAGAATTGAGATGCATTATAAAGTAGGCACATTTTTCTGCTGTTTTAATCATTGGCCAAAATGGAACCTATTCACAACATCCATGTTTGTAGGAAAACTTTGTCCGATAAGTTTAAGGACCTAAAGCTAGATGGCCTGGCCATATCAGAATGCCCTGGCGCAAGAAACTTTCATCTACCACCTACTAGAATTGAGATGCATTATAAAGTAGGCACTTTTTTCTGCTATTTTGACTATTTGCCAAAATGGAACCTATTCACACCATCCATGTTTGTAGGAAAACTTTGTCCGATAAGTTTAAGGACCTAAAGATAGATGGCCTGGCCATATCAGAATGCCCTGGCGCAAGAAACTTTCATCTACCCCCTAACTGATAGCGTGGAGGTGCATTATAAAGTAGTCTCATTTCTGTGCTGATTTTTCCATTGGCTACCATTGAACCTGACAATGTTTTCACAGGATCCATGTTTGTTGGAAAACCTTCTGTGCGATATCCTTATGGAACCACAGATACATGGCTGGGCCATATCTCAATGCTTTGCAGCATGTAACTTTCTTCTACCACCTAACTACTAGAGTGGAGATGCATTATAAAGTAGGCACCTTTTTCTGCTATTTTGACTGTTTGCCAAAATGGAACCTATTCACACCATCCATGTTTGTAGGAAAACTTTGTCAGATAAGTTTAAGGACCTAAAGATAGATGGCCTGGCCATATCAGAATTCCCTGGCGCAAGAAACTTTCATCCACCACCTAACTGTTAGAATTGAGATGCATTATAAGTAGGCACGTTTTTCTGCTATTTTGACTATTTGCCAAAATGGAACCTATTCACACCATCCATGTTTGTAGGAAAACTTTGTCCGATAAGTTTAAGGACCCAAAGGTAGATGGCCTGGCCATATCAGAATGCCCTGGCGCAAGAAACTTTCATCTACCACCTAACTACTAGAATTGAGATGCATTATAAAGTAGGCACATTTTTCTGCTGTTTTAACCATGGGCCAAAATGGAACCTATTCACACCATCCATGTTTGTAGGAAAACTTTGTCTGATAAGTTTAAGGACCTAAAGGTAGATGGCCTGGCCATATCAGAATGCCCTGGCGCAAGAAACTTTCATCTACCCCCTAACTGATAGCGTGGAGGTGCATTATAATGTAGTCTCATTTCTGTGCTGATTTTTCCATTGGCTACCATTGAACCTGACAATGTTTTCACAGGATCCATGTTTGTTGGAAAACCTTTTGTGCGATATCCTTATGGAACCACAGATACATGGCTGGGCCATATCTCAATGCTTTGCAGCATGTAACTTTCTTCTACCACCTAACTACTAGAGTGGAGATGCATTATAAAGTAGGCACCTTTTTCTGCTATTTTGACTGTTTGCCAAAATGGAACCTATTCACACCATCCATGTTTGTAGGAAAACTTTGTCCGATAAGTTTAAGGACCTAAAGGTAGATGGCCTGGCCATATCAGAATGCCCTGGCGCAAGAAACTTTCATCTACCACCTAACTACTAGAATTGAGATGCATTATAAAGTAGGCACATTTTTCTGCTGTTTTAACCATTGGCCAAAATGGAACCTATTCACAACATCCATGTTTGTAGGAAAACTTTGTCCGATAAGTTTAAGGACCTAAAGCTAGATGGCCTGGCCATATCAGAATGCCCTGGCGCAAGAAACTTTCATCTACCACCTACTAGAATTGAGATGCATTATAAAGTAGGCACTTTTTTCTGCTATTTTGACTATTTGCCAAAATGGTACCTATTCACACCATCCATGTTTGTAGGAAAACTTTGTCCGATAAGTTTAAGGACCTAAAGATAGATGGCCTGGCCATATCAGAATGCCCTGGCGCAAGAAACTTTCATCTACCCCCTAACTGATAGCGTGGAGGTGCATTATAAAGTAGTCTCATTTCTGTGCTGATTTTTCCATTGGCTACCATTGAACCTGACAATGTTTTCACAGGATCCATGTTTGTTGGAAAAGCTTCTGTGCGATATCCTTATGGAACCACAGATACATGGCTGGGCCATATCTCAATGCTTTGCAGCATGTAACTTTCTTCTACCACCTAACTACTAGAGTGGAGATGCATTATAAAGTAGGCACCTTTTTCTGCTATTTTGACTGTTTGCCCAAATGGAACCTATTCACACCATCCATGTTTGTAGGAAAACTTTGTCAGATAAGTTTAAGGACCTAAAGATAGATGGCCTGGCCATATCAGAATTCCCTGGCGCAAGAAACTTTCATCCACCACCTAACTGTTAGAATTGAGATGCATTATAAGTAGGCACGTTTTTCTGCTATTTTGACTATTTGCCAAAATGGAACCTATTCACACCATCCATGTTTGTAGGAAAACTTTGTCCGATAAGTTTAAGGACCTAAATATAGATGGCCTGGCCATATCAGAATGCTCTGGCGCAAGAAACTTTCATCTACCACCTAACTACTAGAATTGAGATGCATTGTAAAGTAGGCACATTTTTCTGCTGTTTTAACCATTGGCCAAAATGGAACCTATTCACACCATCCATGTTTGTAGGAAAACTTTGTCCGATAAGTTTAAGGACCTAAAGATAGATGGCCTGGCCATATCAGAATGCCCTGGCGCAAGAAACTTTCATCTACCCCCTAACTGATAGCGTGGAGGTGCATTATAAAGTAGTCTCATTTCTGTGCTGATTTTTCCATTGGCTACCATTGAACCTGACAATGTTTTCACAGGATCCATGTTTGTTGGAAAACCTTCTGTGCGATATCCTTATGGAACCACAGATACATGGCTGGGCCATATCTCAATGCTTTGCAGCATGTAACTTTCTTCTACCACCTAACTACTAGAGTGGAGATGCATTATAAAGTAGGCACCTTTTTCTGCTATTTTGACTGTTTGCCAAAATGGAACCTATTCACAGCATCCATGTTTGTAGGAAAACTTTGTCCGATAAGTTTAAGGACCTAAAGGTAGATGGTCTGGCCATATCAGAATGCCCTGGCACAAGAAACTTTCATCTACCACCTAACTACTAGAATTGAGATGCATTATAAAGTAGGCACATTTTTCTGCTGTTTTAATCATTGGCCAAAATGGAACCTATTCACAACATCCATGTTTGTAGGAAAACTTTGTCCGATAAGTTTAAGGACCTAAAGCTAGATGGCCTGGCCATATCAGAATGCCCTGGCGCAAGAAACTTTCATCTACCACCTACTAGAATTGAGATGCATTATAAAGTAGGCACTTTTTTCTGCTATTTTGACTATTTGCCAAAATGGAACCTATTCACACCATCCATGTTTGTAGGAAAACTTTGTCCGATAAGTTTAAGGACCTAAAGATAGATGGCCTGGCCATATCAGAATGCCCTGGCGCAAGAAACTTTCATCTACCCCCTAACTGATAGCGTGGAGGTGCATTATAAAGTAGTCTCATTTCTGTGCTGATTTTTCCATTGGCTACCATTGAACCTGACAATGTTTTCACAGGATCCATGTTTGTTGGAAAACCTTCTGTGCGATATCCTTATGGAACCACAGATACATGGCTGGGCCATATCTCAATGCTTTGCAGCATGTAACTTTCTTCTACCACCTAACTACTAGAGTGGAGATGCATTATAAAGTAGGCACCTTTTTCTGCTATTTTGACTGTTTGCCAAAATGGAACCTATTCACACCATCCATGTTTGTAGGAAAACTTTGTCAGATAAGTTTAAGGACCTAAAGATAGATGGCCTGGCCATATCAGAATTCCCTGGCGCAAGAAACTTTCATCCACCACCTAACTGTTAGAATTGAGATGCATTATAAGTAGGCACGTTTTTCTGCTATTTTGACTATTTGCCAAAATGGAACCTATTCACACCATCCATGTTTGTAGGAAAACTTTGTCCGATAAGTTTAAGGACCTAAATATAGATGGCCTGGCCATATCAGAATGCTCTGGCGCAAGAAACTTTCATCTACCACCTAACTACTAGAATTGAGATGCATTGTAAAGTAGGCACATTTTTCTGCTGTTTTAACCATTGGCCAAAATGGAACCTATTCACACCATCCATGTTTGTAGGAAAACTTTGTCCGATAAGTTTAAGGACCTAAAGATAGATGGCCTGGCCATATCAGAATGCCCTGGCGCAAGAAACTTTCATCTACCCCCTAACTGATAGCGTGGAGGTGCATTATAAAGTAGTCTCATTTCTGTGCTGATTTTTCCATTGGCTACCATTGAACCTGACAATGTTTTCACAGGATCCATGTTTGTTGGAAAACCTTCTGTGCGATATCCTTATGGAACCACAGATACATGGCTGGGCCATATCTCAATGCTTTGCAGCATGTAACTTTCTTCTACCACCTAACTACTAGAGTGGAGATGCATTATAAAGTAGGCACCTTTTTCTGCTATTTTGACTGTTTGCCAAAATGGAACCTATTCACACCATCCATGTTTGTAGGAAAACTTTGTCCGATAAGTTTAAGGACCTAAAGGTAGATGGCCTGGCCATATCAGAATGCCCTGGCCCAAGAAACTTTCATCTACCACCTAACTACTAGAATTGAGATGCATTATAAAGTAGGCACCTTTTTCTGCTATTTTGACCATTTGCCAAAATGGAACCTATTCACACCTTCCATGTTTGTAGGAAAACTTTGTCCGATAAGTTTAAGGACCTAAAGATAGATGGCCTGGCCATATCAGAATGCCCTGGCGCAAGAAACTTTCATCTACCCCCTAACTGATAGCGTGGAGGTGCATTATAATGTAGTCTCATTTCTGTGCTGATTTTTCCATTGGCTACCATTGAACCTGACAATGTTTTCACAGGATCCATGTTTGTTGGAAAACCTTTTGTGCGATATCCTTATGGAACCACAGATACATGGCTGGGTCATATCTCAATGCTTTGCAGCATGTAACTTTCTTCTACCACCTAACTACTAGAGTGGAGATGCATTATAAAGTAGACACCTTTTTCTTCTATTTTGACTGTTTGCCAAAATGGAACCTATTCACACCATCCATGTTTGTAGGAAAACTTTGTCCGATAAATTTAAGGACCTAAAGATAGATGGCCTGGCCATATCAGAATGCCCTGGCGCAAGAAACTTTCATCTACCCCCTAACTGATAGCGTGGAGGTGCATTATAATGTAGTCTCATTTCTGTGCTGATTTTTCCATTGGCTACCATTGAACCTGACAATGTTTTCACAGGATCCATGTTTGTTGGAAAACCTTTTGTGCAATATCCTTATGGAACCACAGATACATGGCTGGGCCATATCTCAATGCTTTGCAGCATGTAACTTTCTTCTACCACCTAACTACTAGAGTGGAGATGCATTATAAAGTAGGCACCTTTTTCTGCTATTTTGACTGTTTGCCAAAATGGAACCTATTCACACCATCCATGTTTGTAGGAAAACTTTGTCCGATAAGTTTAAGGACCTAAAGATAGATGGCCTGGCCATATCAGAATGCCCTGGCGCAAGAAACTTTCATCTACCACCTAACTACTAGAATTGAGATGCATTATATAGTAGGCACCTTTTTCTGCTATTTTGACCGTTTGCCAAAATGGAACCTATTCACACCATCCAAGTTTGTAGGAAAACTTTGTCAGATAAGTTTAAGGACCTAAAGATAGATGGCCTGGCCATATCAGAATTCCCTGGCGCAAGAAACTTTCATCCACCACCTAACTGTTAGAATTGAGATGCATTATAAAGTAGGCACCTTTTTCTGCTATTTTGACCATTGGCCAAAATGGAACCTATTCACACCATCCATGTTTGTAGGAAAACTTTGTCCGATAAGTTTAAGGACCTAAATATAGATGGCCTGGCCATATCAGAATGCCCTGGCGCAAGAAACTTTCATCTACCACCTAACTACTAGAATTGAGATGCATTGTAAAGTAGGCACATTTTTCTGCTGTTTTAACCATTGGCCAAAATGGAACCTATTCACAACATCCATGTTTGTAGGAAAACTTTGTCCGATAAGTTTAAGGACCTAAAGGTAGATGGCCTGGCCATATCAGAATGCCCTGGCGCAAGAAACTTTCATCTACCCCCTAACTGATAGCGTGGAGGTGCATTATAATGTAGTCTCATTTCTGTGCTGATTTTTCCATTGGCTACCATTGAACCTGACAATGTTTTCACAGGATCCATGTTTGTTGGAAAACCTTTTGTGCGATATCCTTATGGAACCACAGATACATGGCTGGGCCATATCTCAATGCTTTGCAGCATGTAACTTTCTTCTACCACCTAACTACTAGAGTGGAGATGCATTATAAAGTAGGCACCTTTTTCTGCTATTTTGACTGTTTGCCAAAATGGAACCTATTCACACCATCCATGTTTGTAGGAAAACTTTGTCCGATAAGTTTAAGGACCTAAAGGTAGATGGCCTGGCCATATCAGAATGCCCTGGCGCAAGAAACTTTCATCTACCACCTAACTACTAGAATTGAGATGCATTATAAAGTAGGCACCTTTTTCTGCTATTTTGACCATTTGCCAAAATGGAACCTATTCACACCTTCCATGTTTGTAGGAAAACTTTGTCCGATAAGTTTAAGGACCTAAAGATAGATGGCCTGGCCATATCAGAATGCCCTGGCGCAAGAAACTTTCGTCTACCCCCTAACTGATAGCGTGGAGGTGCATTATAATGTAGTCTCATTTCTGTGCTGATTTTTCCATTGGCTACCATTGAACCTGACAATGTTTTCACAGGATCCATGTTTGTTGGAAAACCTTTTGTGCGATATCCTTATGGAACCACAGATACATGGCTGGGCCATATCTCAATGCTTTGCAGCATGTAACTTTCTTCTACCACCTAACTACTAGAGTGGAGATGCATTATAAAGTAGGCACCTTTTTCTGCTATTTTGACTGTTTGCCAAAATGGAACCTATTCACACCATCCATGTTTGTAGGAAAACTTTGTCCGATAAGTTTAAGGACCTAAAGATAGATGGCCTGGCCATATCAGAATGCCCTGGCGCAAGAAAATTTCATCTACCACCTAACTACTAGAATTGAGATGCATTATAAAGTAGGCACCTTTTTCTGCTATTTTGACCGTTTGCCAAAATGGAACCTATTCACACCATCCATGTTTGTAGGAAAACTTTGTCAGATAAGTTTAAGGACCTAAAGATAGATGGCCTGGCCATATCAGAATTCCCTGGCGCAAGAAACTTTCATCCACCACCTAACTGTTAGAATTGAGATGCATTATAAAGTAGGCACCTTTTTCTGCTATTTTGACTATTTGCCAAAATGGAACCTATTCACACCATCCATGTTTGTAGGAAAACTTTGTCCGATAAGTTTAAGGACCTAAATATAGATGGTCTGGCCATATCAGAATGCCCTGGCGCAAGAAACTTTCATCTACCACCTAACTACTAGAATTGAGATGCATTATAAAGTAGGCACCTTTTTCTGCTATTTTGACTCTTTGCCAAAATGGAACCTATTCACACCATCCATGTTTTAGGAAAACTTTGTCAGATAAGTTTAAGGACCTAAAGATAGATGGCCTGGAAATATCAGAATTCCCTGGCGCAAGAAACTTTCATCCACCACCTAACTGTTAGAATTGAGATGCATTATAAAGTAGGCACCTTTTTCTGCTATTTTGACTATTTGCCAAAATGGAACCTATTCACACCATCCATGTTTGTAGGAAAACTTTGTCCGATAAGTTTAAGGACCTAAATATAGATGGCCTGGCCATATCAGAATGCCCTGGCGCAATAAACTTTCATCTACCCCCTAACTGATAGCGTGGAGGTGCATTATAATGTAGTCTCATTTCTGTGCTGATTTTTCCATTGGCTACCATTGAACCTGACAATGTTTTCACAGGATCCATGTTTGTTGGAAAACCTTCTGTGCGATATCCTTATGGAACCACAGATACATGGCTGGGCCATATCTCAATGCTTTGCAGCATGTAACTTTCTTCTACCACCTAACTACTAGAGTGGAGATGCATTATAAAGTAGGCACCTTTTTCTGCTATTTTGACTGTTTGCCCAAATGGAACCTATTCACACCATCCATGTTTGTAGGAAAACTTTGTCAGATAAGTTTAAGGACCTAAAGATAGATGGCCTGGCCATATCAGAATTCCCTGGCGCAAGAAACTTTCATCCACCACCTAACTGTTAGAATTGAGATGCATTATAAGTAGGCACGTTTTTCTGCTATTTTGACTATTTGCCAAAATGGAACCTATTCACACCATCCATGTTTGTAGGAAAACTTTGTCCGATAAGTTTAAGGACCTAAATATAGATGGCCTGGCCATATCAGAATGCTCTGGCACAAGAAACTTTCATCTACCACCTAACTACTAGAATTGAGATGCATTGTAAAGTAGGCACATTTTTCTGCTGTTTTAACCATTGGCCAAAATGGAACCTATTCACACCATCCATGTTTGTAGGAAAACTTTGTCCGATAAGTTTAAGGACCTAAAGATAGATGGCCTGGCCATATCAGAATGCCCTGGCGCAAGAAACTTTCATCTACCCCCTAACTGATAGCGTGGAGGTGCATTATAAAGTAGTCTCATTTCTGTGCTGATTTTTCCATTGGCTACCATTGAACCTGACAATGTTTTCACAGGTTCCATGTTTGTTGGAAAACCTTCTGTGCGATATCCTTATGGAACCACAGATACATGGCTGGGCCATATCTCAATGCTTTGCAGCATGTAACTTTCTTCTACCACCTAACTACTAGAGTGGAGATGCATTATAAAGTAGGCACCTTTTTCTGCTATTTTGACTGTTTGCCAAAATGGAACCTATTCACAGCATCCATGTTTGTAGGAAAACTTTGTCCGATAAGTTTAAGGACCTAAAGGTAGATGGCCTGGCCATATCAGAATGCCCTGGCCCAAGAAACTTTCATCTACCACCTAACTACTAGAATTGAGATGCATTATAAAGTAGGCACATTTTTCTGCTGTTTTAATCATTGGCCAAAATGGAACCTATTCACAACATCCATGTTTGTAGGAAAACTTTGTCCGATAAGTTTAAGGACCTAAAGCTAGATGGCCTGGCCATATCAGAATGCCCTGGCGCAAGAAACTTTCATCTACCACCTACTAGAATTGAGATGCATTATAAAGTAGGCACTTTTTTCTGCTATTTTGACTATTTGCCAAAATGGAACCTATTCACAGCATCCATGTTTGTAGGAAAACTTTGTCCGATAAGTTTAAGGACCCAAAGGTAGATGGCCTGGCCATATCAGAATGCCCTGGCGCAAGAAACTTTCATCTACCACCTAACTACTAGAATTGAGATGCATTATAAAGTAGGCACATTTTTCTGCTGTTTTAACCATGGGCCAAAATGGAACCTATTCACACCATCCATGTTTGTAGGAAAACTTTGTCCGATAAGTTTAAGGACCTAAAGGTAGATGGCCTGGCCATATCAGAATGTCCTGGCGCAAGAAACTTTCATCTACCCCCTAACTGATAGCGTGGAGGTGCATTATAAAGTAGTCTCATTTCTGTGCTGATTTTTCCATTGGCTACCATTGAACCTGACAATGTTTTCACAGGATCCATGTTTGTTGGAAAACCTTCTGTGCGATATCCTTATGGAACCACAGATACATGGCTGGGCCATATCTCAATGCTTTGCAGCATGTAACTTTCTTCTACCACCTAACTACTAGAGTGGAGATGCATTATAAAGTAGGCACCTTTTTCTGCTATTTTGACTGTTTGCCCAAATGGAACCTATTCACACCATCCATGTTTGTAGGAAAACTTTGTCAGATAAGTTTAAGGACCTAAAGATAGATGGCCTGGCCATATCAGAATTCCCTGGCGCAAGAAACTTTCATCCACCACCTAACTGTTAGAATTGAGATGCATTATAAGTAGGCACGTTTTTCTGCTATTTTGACTATTTGCCAAAATGGAACCTATTCACACCATCCATGTTTGTAGGAAAACTTTGTCCGATAAGTTTAAGGACCTAAATATAGATGGCCTGGCCATATCAGAATGCTCTGGCGCAAGAAACTTTCATCTACCACCTAACTACTAGAATTGAGATGCATTGTAAAGTAGGCACATTTTTCTGCTGTTTTAACCATTGGCCAAAATGGAACCTATTCACACCATCCATGTTTGTAGGAAAACTTTGTCCGATAAGTTTAAGGACCTAAAGATAGATGGCCTGGCCATATCAGAATGCCCTGGCGCAAGAAACTTTCATCTACCCCCTAACTGATAGCGTGGAGGTGCATTATAAAGTAGTCTCATTTCTGTGCTGATTTTTCCATTGGCTACCATTGAACCTGACAATGTTTTCACAGGTTCCATGTTTGTTGGAAAACCTTCTGTGCGATATCCTTATGGAACCACAGATACATGGCTGGGCCATATCTCAATGCTTTGCAGCATGTAACTTTCTTCTACCACCTAACTACTAGAGTGGAGATGCATTATAAAGTAGGCACCTTTTTCTGCTATTTTGACTGTTTGCCAAAATGGAACCTATTCACAGCATCCATGTTTGTAGGAAAACTTTGTCCGATAAGTTTAAGGACCTAAAGGTAGATGGCCTGGCCGTATCAGAATGCCCTGGCCCAAGAAACTTTCATCTACCACCTAACTACTAGAATTGAGATGCATTATAAAGTAGGCACATTTTTCTGCTGTTTTAATCATTGGCCAAAATGGAACCTATTCACAACATCCATGTTTGTAGGAAAACTTTGTCCGATAAGTTTAAGGACCTAAAGCTAGATGGCCTGGCCATATCAGAATGCCCTGGCGCAAGAAACTTTCATCTACCACCTACTAGAATTGAGATGCATTATAAAGTAGGCACTTTTTTCTGCTATTTTGACTATTTGCCAAAATGGAACCTATTCACAGCATCCATGTTTGTAGGAAAACTTTGTCCGATAAGTTTAAGGACCCAAAGGTAGATGGCCTGGCCATATCAGAATGCCCTGGTGCAAGAAACTTTCATCTACCACCTAACTACTAGAATTGAGATGCATTATAAAGTAGGCACATTTTTCTGCTGTTTTAACCATGGGCCAAAATGGAACCTATTCACACCATCCATGTTTGTAGGAAAACTTTGTCCGATAAGTTTAAGGACCTAAAGGTAGATGGCCTGGCCATATCAGAATGCCCTGGCGCAAGAAACTTTCATCTACCACCTAACTACTAGAATTGAGATGCATTATAAAGTAGGCACCTTTTTCTGCTATTTTGACCATTTGCCAAAATGGAACCTATTCACACCTTCCATGTTTGTAGGAAAACTTTGTCCGATAAGTTTAAGGACCTAAAGCTAGATGGCCTGGCCATATCAGAATGCCCTGGCGCAAGAAACTTTCATCTACCACCTACTAGAATTGAGATGCATTATAAAGTAGGCACTTTTTTCTGCTATTTTGACTATTTGCCAAAATGGAACCTATTCACAGCATCCATGTTTGTAGGAAAACTTTGTCCGATAAGTTTAAGGACCCAAAGGTAGATGGCCTGGCCATATCAGAATGCCCTGGCGCAAGAAACTTTCATCTACCACCTAACTACTAGAATTGAGATGCATTATAAAGTAGGCACATTTTTCTGCTGTTTTAACCATGGGCCAAAATGGAACCTATTCACACCATCCATGTTTGTAGGAAAACTTTGTCCGATAAGTTTAAGGACCTAAAGGTAGATGGCCTGGCCATATCAGAATGTCCTGGCGCAAGAAACTTTCATCTACCCCCTAACTGATAGCGTGGAGGTGCATTATAAAGTAGTCTCATTTCTGTGCTGATTTTTCCATTGGCTACCATTGAACCTGACAATGTTTTCACAGGATCCATGTTTGTTGGAAAACCTTCTGTGCGATATCCTTATGGAACCACAGATACATGGCTGGGCCATATCTCAATGCTTTGCAGCATGTAACTTTCTTCTACCACCTAACTACTAGAGTGGAGATGCATTATAAAGTAGGCACCTTTTTCTGCTATTTTGACTGTTTGCCCAAATGGAACCTATTCACACCATCCATGTTTGTAGGAAAACTTTGTCAGATAAGTTTAAGGACCTAAAGATAGATGGCCTGGCCATATCAGAATTCCCTGGCGCAAGAAACTTTCATCCACCACCTAACTGTGAGAATTGAGATGCATTATAAGTAGGCACGTTTTTCTGCTATTTTGACTATTTGCCAAAATGGAACCTATTCACACCATCCATGTTTGTAGGAAAACTTTGTCCGATAAGTTTAAGGACCTAAATATAGATGGCCTGGCCATATCAGAATGCTCTGGCGCAAGAAACTTTCATCTACCACCTAACTACTAGAATTGAGATGCATTGTAAAGTAGGCACATTTTTCTGCTGTTTTAACCATTGGCCAAAATGGAACCTATTCACACCATCCATGTTTGTAGGAAAACTTTGTCCGATAAGTTTAAGGACCTAAAGATAGATGGCCTGGCCATATCAGAATGCCCTGGCGCAAGAAACTTTCATCTACCCCCTAACTGATAGCGTGGAGGTGCATTATAAAGTAGTCTCATTTCTGTGCTGATTTTTCCATTGGCTACCATTGAACCTGACAATGTTTTCACAGGTTCCATGTTTGTTGGAAAACCTTCTGTGCGATATCCTTATGGAACCACAGATACATGGCTGGGCCATATCTCAATGCTTTGCAGCATGTAACTTTCTTCTACCACCTAACTACTAGAGTGGAGATGCATTATAAAGTAGGCACCTTTTTCTGCTATTTTGACTGTTTGCCAAAATGGAACCTATTCACAGCATCCATGTTTGTAGGAAAACTTTGTCCGATAAGTTTAAGGACCTAAAGGTAGATGGCCTGGCCATATCAGAATGCCCTGGCCCAAGAAACTTTCATCTACCACCTAACTACTAGAATTGAGATGCATTATAAAGTAGGCACATTTTTCTGCTGTTTTAATCATTGGCCAAAATGGAACCTATTCACAACATCCATGTTTGTAGGAAAACTTTGTCCGATAAGTTTAAGGACCTAAAGCTAGATGGCCTGGCCATATCAGAATGCCCTGGCGCAAGAAACTTTCATCTACCACCTACTAGAATTGAGATGCATTATAAAGTAGGCACTTTTTTCTGCTATTTTGACTATTTGCCAAAATGGAACCTATTCACAGCATCCATGTTTGTAGGAAAACTTTGTCCGATAAGTTTAAGGACCCAAAGGTAGATGGCCTGGCCATATCAGAATGCCCTGGCGCAAGAAACTTTCATCTACCACCTAACTACTAGAATTGAGATGCATTATAAAGTAGGCACATTTTTCTGCTGTTTTAACCATGGGCCAAAATGGAACCTATTCACACCATCCATGTTTGTAGGAAAACTTTGTCCGATAAGTTTAAGGACCTAAAGGTAGATGGCCTGGCCATATCAGAATGCCCTGGCGCAAGAAACTTTCATCTACCCCCTAACTGATAGCGTGGAGGTGCATTATAATGTAGTCTCATTTCTGTGCTGATTTTTCCATTGGCTACCATTGAACCTGACAATGTTTTCACAGGATCCATGTTTGTTGGAAAACCTTTTGTGCGATATCCTTATGGAACCACAGATACATGGCTGGGCCATATCTCAATGCTTTGCAGCATGTAACTTTCTTCTACCACCTAACTACTAGAGTGGAGATGCATTATAAAGTAGGCACCTTTTTCTGCTATTTTGACTGTTTGCCAAAATGGAACCTATTCACACCATCCATGTTTGTAGGAAAACTTTGTCCGATAAGTTTAAGGACCTAAAGGTAGATGGCCTGGCCATATCAGAATGCCCTGGCGCAAGAAACTTTCATCTACCACCTAACTACTAGAATTGAGATGCATTATAAAGTAGGCACATTTTTCTGCTGTTTTAACCATTGGCCAAAATGGAACCTATTCACAACATCCATGTTTGTAGGAAAACTTTGTCCGATAAGTTTAAGGACCTAAAGCTAGATGGCCTGGCCATATCAGAATGCCCTGGCGCAAGAAACTTTCATCTACCACCTAACTACTAGAATTGAGATGCATTATAAAGTAGGCAGCTTTTTCTGCTATTTTGACCGTTTGCCAAAATGGAACCTATTCACACCATCCATGTTTGTAGGAAAACTTTGTCCGATAAGTTTAAGGACCTAAAGATAGATGGCCTGGCCATATCAGAATGCCCTGGCGCAAGAAACTTTCATCTACCCCCTAACTGATAGCGTGGAGGTGCATTATAAAGTAGTCTCATTTCTGTGCTGATTTTTCCATTGGCTACCATTGAACCTCACAATGTTTTCACAGGATCCATGTTTGTTGGAAAACCTTCTGTGCGATATCCTTATGGAACCACAGATACATGGCTGGGCCATATCTCAATGCTTTGCAGCATGTAACTTTCTTCTACCACCTAACTACTAGAGTGGAGATGCATTATAAAGTAGGCACCTTTTTCTGCTATTTTGACTGTTTGCCAAAATGGAACCTATTCACAGCATCCATGTTTGTAGGAAAACTTTGTCCGATAAGTTTAAGGACCTAAAGGTAGATGGCCTGGCCATATCAGAATGCCCTGGCGCAAGAAACTTTCATCTACCACCTAACTACTAGAATTGAGATGCATTATAAAGTAGGCACATTTTTCTGCTGTTTTAACCATGGGCCAAAATGGAACCTATTCACACCATCCATGTTTGTAGGAAAACTTTGTCCGATAAGTTTAAGGACCTAAAGATAGATGGCCTGGCCATATCAGAATGCCCTGGCGCAAGAAACTTTCATCTACCACCTAACTACTAGAATTGAGATGCATTATAAAGTAGGCACCTTTTTCTGCTATTTTGACTCTTTGCCAAAATGGAACCTATTCACACCATCCATGTTTTAGGAAAACTTTGTCAGATAAGTTTAAGGACCTAAAGATAGATGGCCTGGAAATATCAGAATTCCCTGGCGCAAGAAACTTTCATCCACCACCTAACTGTTAGAATTGAGATGCATTATAAAGTAGGCACCTTTTTCTGCTATTTTGACTATTTGCCAAAATGGAACCTATTCACACCATCCATGTTTGTAGGAAAACTTTGTCCGATAAGTTTAAGGACCTAAATATAGATGGCCTGGCCATATCAGAATGCCCTGGCGCAATAAACTTTCATCTACCCCCTAACTGATAGCGTGGAGGTGCATTATAATGTAGTCTCATTTCTGTGCTGATTTTTCCATTGGCTACCATTGAACCTGACAATGTTTTCACAGGATCCATGTTTGTTGGAAAACCTTTTGTGCGATATCCTTATGGAACCACAGATACATGGCTGGGCCATATCTCAATGCTTTGCAGCATGTAACTTTCTTCTACCACCTAACTACTAGAGTGGAGATGCATTATAAAGTAGGCACCTTTTTCTGCTATTTTGACTGTATGCCAAAATGGAACCTATTCACACCATCCATGTTTGTAGGAAAACTTTGTCCGATAAGTTTAAGGACCTAAAGATAGATGGCCTGGCCATATCAGAATGCCCTGGCGCAAGAAACTTTCATCCACCACCTAAATCCTAGAATTGAGATGCATTGTAAAGTAGGCACATTTTTCTGCTATTTTGACTATTTGCCAAAATGGAACCTATTTACACCATCCATGTTTGTAGGAAAACTTTGTGCGATAAGTTTAAGGACCTAAATATAGATGGCCTGGCCATATCAGAATGCCCTGGCGCAAGAAACTTTCATCTACCACCTACTAGAATTGAGATGCATTATAAAGTAGGCACTTTTTTCTGCTATTTTGACTATTTGCCAAAATGGAACCTATTCACACCATCCATGTTTGTAGGAAAACTTTGTCCGATAAGTTTAAGGACCTAAAGATAGATGGCCTGGCCATATCAGAATGCCCTGGCGCAAGAAACTTTCATCTACCCCCTAACTGATAGCGTGGAGGTGCATTATAAAGTAGTCTCATTTCTGTGCTGATTTTTCCATTGGCTACCATTGAACCTGACAATGTTTTCACAGGATCCATGTTTGTTGGAAAACCTTCTGTGCGATATCCTTATGGAACCACAGATACATGGCTGGGCCATATCTCAATGCTTTGCAGCATGTAACTTTCTTCTACCACCTAACTACTAGAGTGGAGATGCATTATAAAGTAGGCACCTTTTTCTGCTATTTTGACTGTTTGCCCAAATGGAACCTATTCACACCATCCATGTTTGTAGGAAAACTTTGTCAGATAAGTTTAAGGACCTAAAGATAGATGGCCTGGCCATATCAGAATTCCCTGGCGCAAGAAACTTTCATCCACCACCTAACTGTTAGAATTGAGATGCATTATAAAGTAGGCACCTTTTCCTGCTATTTTGACTATTTGCCAAAATGGAACCTATTCACACCATCCATGTTTGTAGGAAAACTTTGTCCGATAAGTTTAAGGACCTAAATATAGATGGCCTGGCCATATCAGAATGCCCTGGCGCAAGAAACTTTCATCTACCACCTAACTACTAGAATTGAGATGCATTGTAAAGTAGGCACATTTTTCTGCTGTTTTAACCATTGGCCAAAATGGAACCTATTCACACCATCCATGTTTGTAGGAAAACTTTGTCCGATAAGTTTAAGGACCTAAAGCTAGATGGCCTGGCCATATCAGAATGCCCTGGCGCAAGAAACTTTCATCTACCCCCTAACTGATAGCGTGGAGGTGCATTATAAAGTAGTCTCATTTCTGTGCTGATTTTTCCATTGGCTACCATTGAACCTGACAATGTTTTCACAGGATCCATGTTTGTTGGAAAACCTTCTGTGCGATATCCTTATGGAACCACAGATACATGGCTGGGCCATATCTCAATGCTTTGCAGCATATAACTTTCTTCTACCACCTAACTACTAGAGTGGAGATGCATTATAAAGTAGGCACCTTTTTCTGCTATTTTGACTGTTTGCCCAAATGGAACCTATTCACACCATCCATGTTTGTAGGAAAACTTTGTCAGATAAGTTTAAGGACCTAAAGATAGATGGCCTGGCCATATCAGAATTCCCTGGCGCAAGAAACTTTCATCCACCACCTAACTGTTAGAATTGAGATGCATTATAAAGTAGGCACCTTTTTCTGCTATTTTGACTATTTGCCAAAATGGAACCTATTCACAGCATCCATGTTTGTAGGAAAACTTTGTCCGATAAGTTTAAGGACCCAAAGGTAGATGGCCTGGCCATATCAGAATGCCCTGGCGCAAGAAACTTTCATCTACCACCTAACTACTAGAATTGAGATGCATTGTAAAGTAGGCACATTTTTCTGCTGTTTTAACCATTGGCCAAAATGGAACCTATTCACACCATCCATGTTTGTAGGAAAACTTTGTCCGATAAGTTTAAGGACCTAAAGCTAGATGGCCTGGCCATATCAGAATGCCCTGGCGCAAGAAACTTTCATCTACCACCTACTAGAATTGAGATGCATTATAAAGTAGGCACTTTTTTCTGCTATTTTGACTATTTGCCAAAATGGAACCTATTCACAGCATCCATGTTTGTAGGAAAACTTTGTCCGATAAGTTTAAGGACCCAAAGGTAGATGGCCTGGCCATATCAGAATGCCCTGGCGCAAGAAACTTTCATCTACCACCTAACTACTAGAATTGAGATGCATTATAAAGTAGGCACATTTTTCTGCTGTTTTAACCATGGGCCAAAATGGAACCTATTCACACCATCCATGTTTGTAGGAAAACTTTGTCCGATAAGTTTAAGGACCTAAAGGTAGATGGCCTGGCCATATCAGAATGCCCTGGCGCAAGAAACTTTCATCTACCCCCTAACTGATAGCGTGGAGGTGCATTATAATGTGGTCTCATTTCTGTGCTGATTTTTCCATTGGCTACCATTGAACCTGACAATGTTTTCACAGGATCCATGTTTGTTGGAAAACCTTTTGTGCGATATCCTTATGGAACCACAGATACATGGCTGGGCCATATCTCAATGCTTTGCAGCATGTAACTTTCTTCTACCACCTAACTACTAGAGTGGAGATGCATTATAAAGTAGGCACATTTTTCTGCTGTTTTAACCATTGGCCAAAATGGAACCTATTCACAACATCCATGTTTGTAGGAAAACTTTGTCCGATAAGTTTAAGGACCTAAAGCTAGATGGCCTGGCCATATCAGAATGCCCTGGCGCAAGAAACTTTCATCTACCACCTAACTACTAGAATTGACATGCATTATAAAGTAGGCAGCTTTTTCTGCTATTTTGACCGTTTGCCAAAATGGAACCTATTCACACCATCCATGTTTGTAGGAAAACTTTGTCCGATAAGTTTAAGGACCTAAAGGTAGATGGCCTGGCCATATCAGAATGCCCTGGCGCAAGAAACTTTCATCTACCCCCTAACTGATAGCGTGGAGGTGCATTATAAAGTAGTCTCATTTCTGTGCTGATTTTTCCATTGGCTACCATTGAACCTGACAATGTTTTCACAGGATCCATGTTTGTTGGAAAACCTTCTGTGCGATATCCTTATGGAACCACAGATACATGGCTGGGCCATATCTCAATGCTTTGCAGCATGTAACTTTCTTCTACCACCTAACTACTAGAGTGGAGATGCATTATAAAGTAGGCACCTTTTTCTGCTATTTTGACTGTTTGCCCAAATGGAACCTATTCACACCATCCATGTTTGTAGGAAAACTTTGTCAGATAAGTTTAAGGACCTAAAGATAGATGGCCTGGCCATATCAGAATTCCCTGGCGCAAGAAACTTTCATCCACCACCTAACTGTTAGAATTGAGATGCATTATAAAGTAGGCACGTTTTTCTGCTATTTTGACTATTTGCCAAAATGGAACCTATTCACACCATCCATGTTTGTAGGAAAACTTTGTCCGATAAGTTTAAGGACCTAAATATAGATGGCCTGGCCATATCAGAATGCTCTGGCGCAAGAAACTTTCATCTACCACCTAACTACTGGAATTGAGATGCATTGTAAAGTAGGCACATTTTTCTGCTGTTTTAACCATTGGCCAAAATGGAACCTATTCACACCATCCATGTTTGTAGGAAAACTTTGTCCGATAAGTTTAAGGACCTAAAGATAGATGGCCTGGCCATATCAGAATGCCCTGGCGCAAGAAACTTTCATCTACCCCCTAACTGATAGCGTGGAGGTGCATTATAAAGTAGTCTCATTTCTGTGCTGATTTTTCCATTGGCTACCATTGAACCTGACAATGTTTTCACAGGATCCATGTTTGTTGGAAAACCTTCTGTGCGATATCCTTATGGAACCACAGATACATGGCTGGGCCATATCTCAATGCTTTGCAGCATGTAACTTTCTTCTACCACCTAACTACTAGAGTGGAGATGCATTATAAAGTAGGCACCTTTTTCTGCTATTTTGACTGTTTGCCAAAATGGAACCTATTCACAGCATCCATGTTTGTAGGAAAACTTTGTCCGATAAGTTTAAGGACCTAAAGGTAGATGGCCTGGCCATATCAGAATGCCCTGCCGCAAGAAACTTTCATCTACCACCTAACTACTAGAATTGAGATGCATTATAAAGTAGGCACATTTTTCTGCTGTTTTAACCATGGGCCAAAATGGAACCTATTCACACCATCCATGTTTGTAGGAAAACTTTGTCCGATAAGTTTAAGGACCTAAAGGTAGATGGCCTGGCCATATCAGAATGCCCTGGCGCAAGAAACTTTCATCTACCCCCTAACTGATAGCGTGGAGGTGCATTATAATGTAGTCTCATTTCTGTGCTGATTTTTCCATTGGCTACCATTGAACCTGACAATGTTTTCACAGGATCCATGTTTGTTGGAAAACCTTTTGTGCGATATCCTTATGGATCCACAGATACATGGCTGGGCCATATCTCAATGCTTTGCAGCATGTAACTTTCTTCTACCACCTAACTACTAGAGTGGAGATGCATTATAAAGTAGGCACCTTTTTCTGCTATTTTGACTGTTTGCCAAAATGGAACCTATTCACACCATCCATGTTTGTAGGAAAACTTTGTGCGATAAGTTTAAGGACCTAAAGGTAGATGGCCTGGCCATATCAGAATGCCCTGGCGCAAGAAACTTTCATCTACCACCTAACTACTAGAATTGAGATGCATTATAAAGTAGGCACATTTTTCTGCTGTTTTAACCATTGGCCAAAATGGAACCTATTCACAACATCCATGTTTGTAGGAAAACTTTGTCCGATAAGTTTAAGGACCTAAAGCTAGATGGCCTGGCCATATCAGAATGCCCTGGCGCAAGAAACTTTCATCTACCACCTAACTACTAGAATTGAGATGCATTATAAAGTAGGCAGCTTTTTCTGCTATTTTGACCGTTTGCCAAAATGGAACCTATTCACACCATCCATGTTTGTAGGAAAACTTTGTCCGATAAGTTTAAGGACCTAAAGATAGATGGCCTGGCCATATCAGAATGCCCTGGCGCAAGAAACTTTCATCTACCCCCTAACTGATAGCGTGGAGGTGCATTATAAAGTAGTCTCATTTCTGTGCTGATTTTTCCATTGGCTACCATTGAACCTGACAATGTTTTCACAGGATCCATGTTTGTTGGAAAACCTTCTGTGCGATATCCTTATGGAACCACAGATACATGGCTGGGCCATATCTCAATGCTTTGCAGCATGTAACTTTCTTCTACCACCTAACTACTAGAGTGGAGATGCATTTTAAAGTAGGCACCTTTTTCTGCTATTTTGACTGTTTGCCAAAATGGAACCTATTCACAGCATCCATGTTTGTAGGAAAACTTTGTCCGATAAGTTTAAGGACCTAAAGATAGATGGCCTGGCCATATCAGAATGCCCTGGCGCAAGAAACTTTCATCCACCACCTAACTCCTAGAATTGAGATGCATTGTAAAGTAGGCACATTTTTCTGCTATTTTGACTATTTGCCAAAATGGAACCTATTCACACCATCCATGTTTGTAGGAAAACTTTGTCCGATAAGTTTAAGGACCTAAATATAGATGGCCTGGCCATATCAGAATGCCCTGGCGCAAGAAACTTTCATCTACCACCTAACTACTAGAATTGAGATGCATTATAAAGTAGGCACATTTTTCTGCTGTTTTAACCATGGGCCAAAATGGAACCTATTCACACCATCCATGTTTGTAGGAAAACTTTGTCCGATAAGTTTAAGGACCTAAAGGTAGATGGCCTGGCCATATCAGAATGCCCTGGCGCAAGAAACTTTCATCTACCCCCTAACTGATAGCGTGGAGGTGCATTATAATGTAGTCTCATTTCTGTGCTGATTTTTCCATTGGCTACCATTGAACCTGACAATGTTTTCACAGGATCCATGTTTGTTGGAAAACCTTTTGTGCGATATCCTTATGGATCCACAGATACATGGCTGGGCCATATCTCAATGCTTTGCAGCATGTAACTTTCTTCTACCACCTAACTACTAGAGTGGAGATGCATTATAAAGTAGGCACCTTTTTCTGCTATTTTGACTGTTTGCCAAAATGGAACCTATTCACACCATCCATGTGTGTAGGAAAACTTTGTGCGATAAGTTTAAGGACCTAAAGGTAGATGGCCTGGCCATATCAGAATGCCCTGGCGCAAGAAACTTTCATCTACCACCTAACTACTAGAATTGAGATGCATTATAAAGTAGGCACATTTTTCTGCTGTTTTAACCATTGGCCAAAATGGAACCTATTCACAACATCCATGTTTGTAGGAAAACTTTGTCCGATAAGTTTAAGGACCTAAAGCTAGATGGCCTGGCCATATCAGAATGCCCTGGCGCAAGAAACTTTCATCTACCACCTAACTACTAGAATTGAGATGCATTATAAAGTAGGCAGCTTTTTCTGCTATTTTGACCGTTTGCCAAAATGGAACCTATTCACACCATCCATGTTTGTAGGAAAACTTTGTCCGATAAGTTTAAGGACCTAAAGATAGATGGCCTGGCCATATCAGAATGCCCTGGCGCAAGAAACTTTCATCTACCCCCTAACTGATAGCGTGGAGGTGCATTATAAAGTAGTCTCATTTCTGGGCTGATTTTTCCATTGGCTACCATTGAACCTGACAATGTTTTCACAGGATCCATGTTTGTTGGAAAACCTTCTGTGCGATATCTTTATGGAACCACAGATACATGGCTGGGCCATATCTCAATGCTTTGCAGCATGTAACTTTCTTCTACCACCTAACTACTAGAGTGGAGATGCATTTTAAAGTAGGCACCTTTTTCTGCTATTTTTACTGTTTGCCAAAATGGAACCTATTCACAGCATCCATGTTTGTAGGAAAACTTTGTCCGATAGGTTTAAGGACCTAAAGGTAGATGGCCTGGCCATATCAGAATGCCCTGGCGCAAGAAACTTTCATCTACCACCTAACTACTAGAATTGAGATGCATTGTAAAGTAGGCACATTTTTCTGCTGTTTTAACCATTGGCCAAAATGGAACCTATTCACACCATCCATGTTTGTAGGAAAACTTTGTCCGATAAGTTTAAGGACCTAAAGATAGATGGCCTGGCCATATCAGAATGCCCTGGCGCAAGAAACTTTCATCTACCCCCTAACTGATAGCGTGGAGGTGCATTATAATGTAGTCTCATTTCTGTGCTGATTTTTCCATTGGCTACCATTGAACCTGACAATGTTTTCACAGGATCCATGTTTGTTGGAAAACCTTTTGTGCGATATCCTTATGGAACCACAGATACATGGCTGGGCCATATCTCAATGCTTTGCAGCATGTAACTTTCTTCTACCACCTAACTACTAGAGTGGAGATGCATTATAAAGTAGGCACCTTTTTCTGCTATTTTGACTGTTTGCCAAAATGGAACCTATTCACACCATCCATGTTTGTAGGAAAACTTTGTCCGATAAGTTTAAGGACCTAAAGATAGATGGCCTGGCCATATCAGAATGCCCTGGCGCAAGAAACTTTCATCTACCACCTAACTACTAGAATTGAGATGCATTATAAAGTAGGCACCTTTTTCTGCTATTTTGACCATTTGCCAAAATGGAACCTATTCACACCTACCATGTTTGTAGGAAAACTTTGTCAGATAAGTTTAAGGACCTAAAGATAGATGGCCTGGCCATATCAGAATGCCCTGGCGCAAGAAACTTTCATCCACCACCTAACTCCTAGAATTGAGATGCATTGTAAAGTAGGCACATTTTTCTGCTATTTTGACTATTTGCCAAAATGGAACCTATTCACACCATCCATGTTTGTAGGAAAACTTTGTCCGATAAGTTTAAGGACCTAAATATAGATGGCCTGGCCATATCAGAATGCCCTGGCGCAAGAAACTTTCATCTACCACCTAACTACGAGAATTGAGATGCATTGCAAAGTAGGCACATTTTTCTGCTGTTTTAACCATTGGCCGAAATGGAACCTATTCACACCATCCATGTTTGTAGGAAAACTTTGTCCGATAAGTTTAAGGACCTAAAGATAGATGGCCTGGCCATATCAGAATGCCCTGGCGCAAGAAACTTTCATCTACCCCCTAACTGATAGCGTGGAGGTGCATTATAAAGTAGTCTCATTTCTGTGCTGATTTTTCCATTGGCTACCATTGAACCTGACAATGTTTTCACAGGATCCATGTTTGTTGGAAAACCTTCTGTGCGATATCCTTATGGAACCACAGATACATGGCTGGGCCATATCTCAATGCTTTGCAGCATGTAACTTTCTTCTACCACCTAACTACTAGAGTGGAGATGCATTATAAAGTAGGCACCTTTTTCTGCTATTTTGACTGTTTGCCCAAATGGAACCTATTCACACCATCCATGTTTGTAGGAAAACTTTGTCAGATAAGTTTAAGGACCTAAAGATAGATGGCCTGGCCATATCAGAATTCCCTGGCGCAAGAAACTTTCATCCACCACCTAACTGTTAGAATTGAGATGCATTATAAGTAGGCACGTTTTTCTGCTATTTTGACTATTTGCCAAAATGGAACCTATTCACACCATCCATGTTTGTAGGAAAACTTTGTCCGATAAGTTTAAGGACCTAAAGATAGATGGCCTGGCCATATCAGAATGCTCTGGTGCAAGAAACTTTCATCTACCACCTAACTACTAGAATTGAGATGCATTGTAAAGTAGGCACATTTTTCTGCTGTTTTAACCATTGGCCAAAATGGAACCTATTCACACCATCCATGTTTGTAGGAAAACTTTGTCCGATAAGTTTAAGGACCTAAAGATAGATGGCCTGGCCATATCAGAATGCCCTGGCGCAAGAAACTTTCATCTACCCCCTAACTGATAGCGTGGAGGTGCATTATAAAGTAGTCTCATTTCTGTGCTGATTTTTCCATTGGCTACCATTGAACCTGACAATGTTTTCACAGGATCCATGTTTGTTGGAAAACCTTCTGTGCGATATCCTTATGGAACCACAGATACATGGCTGGGCCATATCTCAATGCTTTGCAGCATGTAACTTTCTTCTACCACCTAACTACTAGAGTGGAGATGCATTATAAAGTAGGCACCTTTTTCTGCTATTTTGACTGTTTGCCCAAATGGAACCTATTCACACCATCCATGTTTGTAGGAAAACTTTGTCCGATAAGTTTAAGGACCTAAAGGTAGATGGCCTGGCCATATCAGAATGCCCTGGCGCAAGAAACTTTCATCTACCACCTAACTACTAGAATTGAGATGCATTATAAAGTAGGCACATTTTTCTCCTGTTTTAATCATTGGCCAAAATGGAACCTATTCACAACATCCATGTTTGTAGGAAAACTTTGTCCGATAAGTTTAAGGACCTAAAGCTAGATGGCCTGGCCATATCAGAATGCCCTGGCGCAAGAAACTTTCATCTACCACCTACTAGAATTGAGATGCATTATAAAGTAGGCACTTTTTTCTGCTATTTTGACTATTTGCCAAAATGGAACCTATTCACAGCATCCATGTTTGTAGGAAAACTTTGTCCGATAAGTTTAAGGACCCAAAGGTAGATGGCCTGGCCATATCAGAATGCCCTGGCGCAAGAAACTTTCATCTACCACCTAACTACTAGAATTGAGATGCATTATAAAGTAGGCACATTTTTCTGCTGTTTTAACCATGGGCCAAAATGGAACCTATTCACACCATCCATGTTTGTAGGAAAACTTTGTCCGATAAGTTTAAGGACCTAAAGGTAGATGGCCTGGCCATATCAGAATGCCCTGGCGCAAGAAACTTTCATCTACCCCCTAACTGATAGCGTGGAGGTGCATTATAATGTAGTCTCATTTCTGTGCTGATTTTTCCATTGGCTACCATTGAACCTGACAATGTTTTCACAGGATCCATGTTTGTTGGAAAACCTTTTGTGCGATATCCTTATGGAACCACAGATACATGGCTGGGCCATATCTCAATGCTTTGCAGCATGTAACTTTCTTCTACCACCTAACTACTAGAGTGGAGATGCATTATAAAGTAGGCACCTTTTTCTGCTATTTTGACTGTTTGCCAAAATGGAACCTATTCACACCATCCATGTTTGTAGGAAAACTTTGTCCGATAAGTTTAAGGACCTAAAGGTAGATGGCCTGGCCATATCAGAATGCCCTGGCGCAAGAAACTTTCATCTACCACCTAACTACTAGAATTGAGATGCATTATAAAGTAGGCACATTTTTCTGCTGTTTTAACCATTGGCCAAAATGGAACCTATTCACAACATCCATGTTTGTAGGAAAACTTTGTCCGATAAGTTTAAGGACCTAAAGCTAGATGGCCTGGCCATATCAGAATGCCCTGGCGCAAGAAACTTTCATCTACCACCTAACTACTAGAATTGAGATGCATTATAAAGTAGGCAGCTTTTTCTGCTATTTTGACCGTTTGCCAAAATGGAACCTATTCACACCATCCATGTTTGTAGGAAAACTTTGTCCGATAAGTTTAAGGACCTAAAGATAGATGGCCTGGCCATATCAGAATGCCCTGGCGCAAGAAACTTTCATCTACCCCCTAACTGATAGCGTGGAGGTGCATTATAAAGTAGTCTCATTTCTGTGCTGATTTTTCCATTGGCTACCATTGAACCTGACAATGTTTTCACAGGATCCATGTTTGTTGGAAAACCTTCTGTGCGATATCCTTATGGAACCACAGATACATGGCTGGGCCATATCTCAATGCTTTGCAGCATGTAACTTTCTTCTACCACCTAACTACTAGAGTGGAGATGCATTATAAAGTAGGCACCTTTTTCTGCTATTTTGACTGTTTGCCCAAATGGAACCTATTCACACCATCCATGTTTGTAGGAAAACTTTGTCAGATAAGTTTAAGGACCTAAAGATAGATGGCCTGGCCATATCAGAATTCCCTGGCGCAAGAAACTTTCATCCACCACCTAACTGTTAGAATTGAGATGCATTATAAAGTAGGCACCTTTTTCTGCTATTTTGACTATTTGCCAAAATGGAACCTATTCACACCATCCATGTTTGTAGGAAAACTTTGTCCGATAAGTTTAAGGACCTAAAGCTAGATGGCCTGGCCATATCAGAATGCCCTGGCGCAAGAAACTTTCATCTACCACCTAACTACTAGAATTGAGATGCATTATAAAGTAGGCAGCTTTTTCTGCTATTTTGACCGTTTGCCAAAATGGAACCTATTCACACCATCCATGTTTGTAGGAAAACTTTGTCCGATAAGTTTAAGGACCTAAAGATAGATGGCCTGGCCATATCAGAATGCCCTGGCGCAAGAAACTTTCATCTACCCCCTAACTGATAGCGTGGAGGTGCATTATAAAGTAGTCTCATTTCTGTGCTGATTTTTCCATTGGCTACCATTGAACCTGACAATGTTTTCACAGGATCCATGTTTGTTGGAAAACCTTCTGTGCGATATCCTTATGGAACCACAGATACATGGCTGGGCCATATCTCAATGCTTTGCAGCATGTAACTTTCTTCTACCACCTAACTACTAGAGTGGAGATGCATTATAAAGTAGGCACCTTTTTCTGCTATTTTGACTGTTTGCCCAAATGGAACCTATTCACACCATCCATGTTTGTAGGAAAACTTTGTCAGATAAGTTTAAGGACCTAAAGATAGATGGCCTGGCCATATCAGAATTCCCTGGCGCAAGAAACTTTCATCCACCACATAACTGTTAGAATTGAGATGCATTATAAAGTAGGCACGTTTTTCTGCTATTTTGACTATTTGCCAAAATGGAACCTATTCACACCATCCATGTTTGTAGGAAAACTTTGTCCGATAAGTTTAAGGACCTAAAGATAGATGGCCTGGCCATATCAGAATGCCCTGGCGCAAGAAACTTTCATCTACCCCCTAACTGATAGCGTGGAGGTGCATTATAAAGTAGTCTCATTTCTGTGCTGATTTTTCCATTGGCTACCATTGAACCTGACAATGTTTTCACAGGATCCATGTTTGTTGGAAAACCTTCTGTGCGATATCCTTATGGAACCACAGATACATGGCTGGGCCATATCTCAATGCTTTGCAGCATGTAACTTTCTTCTACCACCTAACTACTAGAGTGGAGATGCATTTTAAAGTAGGCACCTTTTTCTGCTATTTTGACTGTTTGCCAAAATGGAACCTATTCACAGCATCCATGTTTGTAGGAAAACTTTGTCCGATAAGTTTAAGGACCTAAAGGTAGATGGCCTGGCCATATCAGAATGCCCTGGCGCAAGAAACTTTCATCTACCACCTAACTACTAGAATTGAGATGCATTGTAAAGTAGGCACATTTTTCTGCTGTTTTAACCATTGGCCAAAATGGAACCTATTCACACCATCCATGTTTGTAGGAAAACTTTGTCCGATAAGTTTAAGGACCTAAAGATAGATGGCCTGGCCATATCAGAATGCCCTGGCGCAAGAAACTTTCATCTACCCCCTAACTGATAGCGTGAGGGTGCATTATAATGTAGTCTCATTTCTGTGCTGATTTTTCCATTGGCTACCATTGAACCTGACAATGTTTTCACAGGATCCATGTTTGTTGGAAAACCTTTTGTGCGATATCCTTATGGAACCACAGATACATGGCTGGGCCATATCTCAATGCTTTGCAGCATGTAACTTTCTTCTACCACCTAACTACTAGAGTGGAGATGCATTATAAAGTAGGCACCTTTTTCTGCTATTTTGACTGTTTGCCAAAATGGAACCTATTCACACCATCCATGTTTGTAGGAAAACTTTGTCCGATAAGTTTAAGGACCTAAAGATAGATGGCCTGGCCATATCAGAATGCCCTGGCGCAAGAAACTTTCATCCACCACCTAACTCCTAGAATTGAGATGCATTGTAAAGTAGGCACATTTTTCTGCTATTTTGACTATTTGCCAAAATGGAACCTATTCACACCATCCATGTTTGTAGGAAAACTTTGTCCGATAAGTTTAAGGACCTAAATATAGATGGCCTGGCCATATCAGAATGCCCTGGCGCAAGAAACTTTCATCTACCACCTAACTACTAGAATTGAGATGCATTATAAAGTAGGCACATTTTTCTGCTGTTTTAACCATGGGCCAAAATGGAACCTATTCACACCATCCATGTTTGTAGGAAAACTTTGTCCGATAAGTTTAAGGACCTAAAGGTAGATGGCCTGGCCATATCAGAATGCCCTGGCGCAAGAAACTTTCATCTACCCCCTAACTGATAGCGTGGAGGTGCATTATAATGTAGTCTCATTTCTGTGCTGATTTTTCCATTGGCTACCATTGAACCTGACAATGTTTTCACAGGATCCATGTTTGTTGGAAAACCTTTTGTGCGATATCCTTATGGATCCACAGATACATGGCTGGGCCATATCTCAATGCTTTGCAGCATGTAACTTTCTTCTACCACCTAACTACTAGAGTGGAGATGCATTATAAAGTAGGCACCTTTTTCTGCTATTTTGACTGTTTGCCAAAATGGAACCTATTCACACCATCCATGTGTGTAGGAAAACTTTGTGCGATAAGTTTAAGGACCTAAAGGTAGATGGCCTGGCCATATCAGAATGCCCTGGCGCAAGAAACTTTCATCTACCACCTAACTACTAGAATTGAGATGCATTATAAAGTAGGCACATTTTTCTGCTGTTTTAACCATTGGCCAAAATGGAACCTATTCACAACATCCATGTTTGTAGGAAAACTTTGTCCGATAAGTTTAAGGACCTAAAGCTAGATGGCCTGGCCATATCAGAATGCCCTGGCGCAAGAAACTTTCATCTACCACCTAACTACTAGAATTGAGATGCATTATAAAGTAGGCAGCTTTTTCTGCTATTTTGACCGTTTGCCAAAATGGAACCTATTCACACCATCCATGTTTGTAGGAAAACTTTGTCCGATAAGTTTAAGGACCTAAAGATAGATGGCCTGGCCATATCAGAATGCCCTGGCGCAAGAAACTTTCATCTACCCCCTAACTGATAGCGTGGAGGTGCATTATAAAGTAGTCTCATTTCTGGGCTGATTTTTCCATTGGCTACCATTGAACCTGACAATGTTTTCACAGGATCCATGTTTGTTGGAAAACCTTCTGTGCGATATCCTTATGGAACCACAGATACATGGCTGGGCCATATCTCAATGCTTTGCAGCATGTAACTTTCTTCTACCACCTAACTACTAGAGTGGAGATGCATTTTAAAGTAGGCACCTTTTTCTGCTATTTTTACTGTTTGCCAAAATGGAACCTATTCACAGCATCCATGTTTGTAGGAAAACTTTGTCCGATAGGTTTAAGGACCTAAAGGTAGATGGCCTGGCCATATCAGAATGCCCTGGCGCAAGAAACTTTCATCTACCACCTAACTACTAGAATTGAGATGCATTGTAAAGTAGGCACATTTTTCTGCTGTTTTAACAATTGGCCAAAATGGAACCTATTCACACCATCCATGTTTGTAGGAAAACTTTGTCCGATAAGTTTAAGGACCTAAAGATAGATGGCCTGGCCATATCAGAATGCCCTGGCGCAAGAAACTTTCATCTACCCCCTAACTGATAGCGTGGAGGTGCATTATAATGTAGTCTCATTTCTGTGCTGATTTTTCCATTGGCTACCATTGAACCTGACAATGTTTTCACAGGATCCATGTTTGTTGGAAAACCTTTTGTGCGATATCCTTATGGATCCACAGATACATGGCTGGGCCATATCTCAATGCTTTGCAGCATGTAACTTTCTTCTACCACCTAACTACTAGAGTGGAGATGCATTATAAAGTAGGCACCTTTTTCTGCTATTTTGACTGTTTGCCAAAATGGAACCTATTCACACCATCCATGTGTGTAGGAAAACTTTGTGCGATAAGTTTAAGGACCTAAAGGTAGATGGCCTGGCCATATCAGAATGCCCTGGCGCAAGAAACTTTCATCTACCACCTAACTACTAGAATTGAGATGCATTATAAAGTAGGCACATTTTTCTGCTGTTTTAACCATTGGCCAAAATGGAACCTATTCACAACATCCATGTTTGTAGGAAAACTTTGTCCGATAAGTTTAAGGACCTAAAGCTAGATGGCCTGGCCATATCAGAATGCCCTGGCGCAAGAAACTTTCATCTACCACCTAACTACTAGAATTGAGATGCATTATAAAGTAGGCAGCTTTTTCTGCTATTTTGACCGTTTGCCAAAATGGAACCTATTCACACCATCCATGTTTGTAGGAAAACTTTGTCCGATAAGTTTAAGGACCTAAAGATAGATGGCCTGGCCATATCAGAATGCCCTGGCGCAAGAAACTTTCATCTACCCCCTAACTGATAGCGTGGAGGTGCATTATAAAGTAGTCTCATTTCTGGGCTGATTTTTCCATTGGCTACCATTGAACCTGACAATGTTTTCACAGGATCCATGTTTGTTGGAAAACCTTCTGTGCGATATCCTTATGGAACCACAGATACATGGCTGGGCCATATCTCAATGCTTTGCAGCATGTAACTTTCTTCTACCACCTAACTACTAGAGTGGAGATGCATTTTAAAGTAGGCACCTTTTTCTGCTATTTTTACTGTTTGCCAAAATGGAACCTATTCACAGCATCCATGTTTGTAGGAAAACTTTGTCCGATAGGTTTAAGGACCTAAAGGTAGATGGCCTGGCCATATCAGAATGCCCTGGCGCAAGAAACTTTCATCTACCACCTAACTACTAGAATTGAGATGCATTGTAAAGTAGGCACATTTTTCTGCTGTTTTAACAATTGGCCAAAATGGAACCTATTCACACCATCCATGTTTGTAGGAAAACTTTGTCCGATAAGTTTAAGGACCTAAAGATAGATGGCCTGGCCATATCAGAATGCCCTGGCGCAAGAAACTTTCATCTACCCCCTAACTGATAGCGTGGAGGTGCATTATAATGTAGTCTCATTTCTGTGCTGATTTTTCCATTGGCTACCATTGAACCTGACAATGTTTTCACAGGATCCATGTTTGTTGGAAAACCTTTTGTGCGATATCCTTATGGAACCACAGATACATGGCTGGGCCATATCTCAATGCTTTGCAGCATGTAACTTTCTTCTACCACCTAACTACTAGAGTGGAGATGCATTATAAAGTAGGCACCTTTTTCTGCTATTTTGACTGTTTGCCAAAATGGAACCTATTCACACCATCCATGTTTGTAGGAAAACTTTGTCCGATAAGTTTAAGGACCTAAAGATAGATGGCCTGGCCATATCAGAATGCCCTGGCGCAAGAAACTTTCATCTACCACCTAACTACTAGAATTGAGATGCATTATAAAGTAGGCAGCTTTTTCTGCTATTTTGACCGTTTGCCAAAATGGAACCTATTCACACCATCCATGTTTGTAGGAAAACTTTGTCCGATAAGTTTAAGGACCTAAAGATAGATGGCCTGGCCATATCAGAATGCCCTGGCGCAAGAAACTTTCATCTACCCCCTAACTGATAGCGTGGAGGTGCATTATAAAGTAGTCTCATTTCTGGGCTGATTTTTCCATTGGCTACCATTGAACCTGACAATGTTTTCACAGGATCCATGTTTGTTGGAAAACCTTCTGTGCGATATCCTTATGGAACCACAGATACATGGCTGGGCCATATCTCAATGCTTTGCAGCATGTAACTTTCTTCTACCACCTAACTACTAGAGTGGAGATGCATTTTAAAGTAGGCACCTTTTTCTGCTATTTTTACTGTTTGCCAAAATGGAACCTATTCACAGCATCCATGTTTGTAGGAAAACTTTGTCCGATAGGTTTAAGGACCTAAAGGTAGATGGCCTGGCCATATCAGAATGCCCTGGCGCAAGAAACTTTCATCTACCACCTAACTACTAGAATTGAGATGCATTGTAAAGTAGGCACATTTTTCTGCTGTTTTAACAATTGGCCAAAATGGAACCTATTCACACCATCCATGTTTGTAGGAAAACTTTGTCCGATAAGTTTAAGGACCTAAAGATAGATGGCCTGGCCATATCAGAATGCCCTGGCGCAAGAAACTTTCATCTACCCCCTAACTGATAGCGTGGAGGTGCATTATAATGTAGTCTCATTTCTGTGCTGATTTTTCCATTGGCTACCATTGAACCTGACAATGTTTTCACAGGATCCATGTTTGTTGGAAAACCTTTTGTGCGATATCCTTATGGAACCACAGATACATGGCTGGGCCATATCTCAATGCTTTGCAGCATGTAACTTTCTTCTACCACCTAACTACTAGAGTGGAGATGCATTATAAAGTAGGCACCTTTTTCTGCTATTTTGACTGTTTGCCAAAATGGAACCTATTCACACCATCCATGTTTGTAGGAAAACTTTGTCCGATAAGTTTAAGGACCTAAAGATAGATGGCCTGGCCATATCAGAATGCCCTGGCGCAAGAAACTTTCATCTACCACCTAACTACTAGAATTGAGATGCATTATAAAGTAGGCACCTTTTTCTGCTATTTTGACCATTTGCCAAAATGGAACCTATTCACACCTACCATGTTTGTAGGAAAACTTTGTCAGATAAGTTTAAGGACCTAAAGATAGATGGCCTGGCCATATCAGAATGCCCTGGCGCAAGAAACTTTCATCCACCACCTAACTCCTAGAATTGAGATGCATTGTAAAGTAGGCACATTTTTCTGCTATTTTGACTATTTGCCAAAATGGAACCTATTCACACCATCCATGTTTGTAGGAAAACTTTGTCCGATAAGTTTAAGGACCTAAATATAGATGGCCTGGCCATATCAGAATGCCCTGGCGCAAGAAACTTTCATCTACCACCTAACTACGAGAATTGAGATGCATTGCAAAGTAGGCACATTTTTCTGCTGTTTTAACCATTGGCCGAAATGGAACCTATTCACACCATCCATGTTTGTAGGAAAACTTTGTCCGATAAGTTTAAGGACCTAAAGATAGATGGCCTGGCCATATCAGAATGCCCTGGCGCAAGAAACTTTCATCTACCCCCTAACTGATAGCGTGGAGGTGCATTATAAAGTAGTCTCATTTCTGTGCTGATTTTTCCATTGGCTACCATTGAACCTGACAATGTTTTCACAGGATCCATGTTTGTTGGAAAACCTTCTGTGCGATATCCTTATGGAACCACAGATACATGGCTGGGCCATATCTCAATGCTTTGCAGCATGTAACTTTCTTCTACCACCTAACTACTAGAGTGGAGATGCATTATAAAGTAGGCACCTTTTTCTGCTATTTTGACTGTTTGCCCAAATGGAACCTATTCACACCATCCATGTTTGTAGGAAAACTTTGTCAGATAAGTTTAAGGACCTAAAGATAGATGGCCTGGCCATATCAGAATTCCCTGGCGCAAGAAACTTTCATCCACCACCTAACTGTTAGAATTGAGATGCATTATAAGTAGGCACGTTTTTCTGCTATTTTGACTATTTGCCAAAATGGAACCTATTCACACCATCCATGTTTGTAGGAAAACTTTGTCCGATAAGTTTAAGGACCTAAAGATAGATGGCCTGGCCATATCAGAATGCTCTGGTGCAAGAAACTTTCATCTACCACCTAACTACTAGAATTGAGATGCATTGTAAAGTAGGCACATTTTTCTGCTGTTTTAACCATTGGCCAAAATGGAACCTATTCACACCATCCATGTTTGTAGGAAAACTTTGTCCGATAAGTTTAAGGACCTAAAGATAGATGGCCTGGCCATATCAGAATGCCCTGGCGCAAGAAACTTTCATCTACCCCCTAACTGATAGCGTGGAGGTGCATTATAAAGTAGTCTCATTTCTGTGCTGATTTTTCCATTGGCTACCATTGAACCTGACAATGTTTTCACAGGATCCATGTTTGTTGGAAAACCTTCTGTGCGATATCCTTATGGAACCACAGATACATGGCTGGGCCATATCTCAATGCTTTGCAGCATGTAACTTTCTTCTACCACCTAACTACTAGAGTGGAGATGCATTATAAAGTAGGCACCTTTTTCTGCTATTTTGACTGTTTGCCCAAATGGAACCTATTCACACCATCCATGTTTGTAGGAAAACTTTGTCCGATAAGTTTAAGGACCTAAAGGTAGATGGCCTGGCCATATCAGAATGCCCTGGCGCAAGAAACTTTCATCTACCACCTAACTACTAGAATTGAGATGCATTATAAAGTAGGCACATTTTTCTCCTGTTTTAATCATTGGCCAAAATGGAACCTATTCACAACATCCATGTTTGTAGGAAAACTTTGTCCGATAAGTTTAAGGACCTAAAGCTAGATGGCCTGGCCATATCAGAATGCCCTGGCGCAAGAAACTTTCATCTACCACCTACTAGAATTGAGATGCATTATAAAGTAGGCACTTTTTTCTGCTATTTTGACTATTTGCCAAAATGGAACCTATTCACAGCATCCATGTTTGTAGGAAAACTTTGTCCGATAAGTTTAAGGACCCAAAGGTAGATGGCCTGGCCATATCAGAATGCCCTGGCGCAAGAAACTTTCATCTACCACCTAACTACTAGAATTGAGATGCATTATAAAGTAGGCACATTTTTCTGCTGTTTTAACCATGGGCCAAAATGGAACCTATTCACACCATCCATGTTTGTAGGAAAACTTTGTCCGATAAGTTTAAGGACCTAAAGGTAGATGGCCTGGCCATATCAGAATGCCCTGGCGCAAGAAACTTTCATCTACCACCTAACTACTAGAATTGAGATGCATTATAAAGTAGGCAGCTTTTTCTGCTATTTTGACCGTTTGCCAAAATGGAACCTATTCACACCATCCATGTTTGTAGGAAAACTTTGTCCGATAAGTTTAAGGACCTAAAGATAGATGGCCTGGCCATATCAGAATGCCCTGGCGCAAGAAACTTTCATCTACCCCCTAACTGATAGCGTGGAGGTGCATTATAAAGTAGTCTCATTTCTGTGCTGATTTTTCCATTGGCTACCATTGAACCTGACAATGTTTTCACAGGATCCATGTTTGTTGGAAAACCTTCTGTGCGATATCCTTATGGAACCACAGATACATGGCTGGGCCATATCTCAATGCTTTGCAGCATGTAACTTTCTTCTACCACCTAACTACTAGAGTGGAGATGCATTATAAAGTAGGCACCTTTTTCTGCTATTTTGACTGTTTGCCCAAATGGAACCTATTCACACCATCCATGTTTGTAGGAAAACTTTGTCAGATAAGTTTAAGGACCTAAAGATAGATGGCCTGGCCATATCAGAATTCCCTGGCGCAAGAAACTTTCATCCACCACCTAACTGTTAGAATTGAGATGCATTATAAAGTAGGCACCTTTTTCTGCTATTTTGACTATTTGCCAAAATGGAACCTATTCACACCATCCATGTTTGTAGGAAAACTTTGTCCGATAAGTTTAAGGACCTAAAGCTAGATGGCCTGGCCATATCAGAATGCCCTGGCGCAAGAAACTTTCATCTACCACCTAACTACTAGAATTGAGATGCATTATAAAGTAGGCAGCTTTTTCTGCTATTTTGACCGTTTGCCAAAATGGAACCTATTCACACCATCCATGTTTGTAGGAAAACTTTGTCCGATAAGTTTAAGGACCTAAAGATAGATGGCCTGGCCATATCAGAATGCCCTGGCGCAAGAAACTTTCATCTACCCCCTAACTGATAGCGTGGAGGTGCATTATAAAGTAGTCTCATTTCTGTGCTGATTTTTCCATTGGCTACCATTGAACCTGACAATGTTTTCACAGGATCCATGTTTGTTGGAAAACCTTCTGTGCGATATCCTTATGGAACCACAGATACATGGCTGGGCCATATCTCAATGCTTTGCAGCATGTAACTTTCTTCTACCACCTAACTACTAGAGTGGAGATGCATTATAAAGTAGGCACCTTTTTCTGCTATTTTGACTGTTTGCCCAAATGGAACCTATTCACACCATCCATGTTTGTAGGAAAACTTTGTCAGATAAGTTTAAGGACCTAAAGATAGATGGCCTGGCCATATCAGAATTCCCTGGCGCAAGAAACTTTCATCCACCACCTAACTGTTAGAATTGAGATGCATTATAAATAGGCACGTTTTTCTGCTATTTTGACTATTTGCCAAAATGGAACCTATTCACACCATCCATGTTTGTAGGAAAACTTTGTCCGATAAGTTTAAGGACCTAAAGATAGATGGCCTGGCCATATCAGAATGCCCTGGCGCAAGAAACTTTCATCTACCCCCTAACTGATAGCGTGGAGGTGCATTATAATGTATTCTCATTTCTGTGCTGATTTTTCCATTGGCTACCATTGAACCTGACAATGTTTTCACAGGATCCATGTTTGTTGGAAAACCTTTTGTGCGATATCCTTATGGATCCACAGATACATGGCTGGGCCATATCTCAATGCTTTGCAGCATGTAACTTTCTTCTACCACCTAACTACTAGAGTGGAGATGCATTATAAAGTAGGCACCTTTTTCTGCTATTTTGACTGTTTGCCAAAATGGAACCTATTCACACCATCCATGTTTGTAGGAAAACTTTGTGCGATAAGTTTAAGGACCTAAAGGTAGATGGCCTGGCCATATCAGAATGCCCTGGCGCAAGAAACTTTCATCTACCACCTAACTACTAGAATTGAGATGCATTATAATGTAGGCACATTTTTCTGCTGTTTTAACCATTGGCCAAAATGGAACCTATTCACAACATCCATGTTTGTAGGAAAACTTTGTCCGATAAGTTTAAGGACCTAAAGCTAGATGGCCTGGCCATATCAGAATGCCCTGGCGCAAGAAACTTTCATCTACCACCTAACTACTAGAATTGAGATGCATTATAAAGTAGGCAGCTTTTTCTGCTATTTTGACCGTTTGCCAAAATGGAACCTATTCACACCATCCATGTTTGTAGGAAAACTTTGTCCGATAAGTTTAAGGACCTAAAGATAGATGGCCTGGCCATATCAGAATGCCCTGGCGCAAGAAACTTTCATCTACCCCCTAACTGATAGCGTGGAGGTGCATTATAAAGTAGTCTCATTTCTGTGCTGATTTTTCCATTGGCTACCATTGAACCTGACAATGTTTTCACAGGATCCATGTTTGTTGGAAAACCTTCTGTGCGATATCCTTATGGAACCACAGATACATGGCTGGGCCATATCTCAATGCTTTGCAGCATGTAACTTTCTTCTACCACCTAACTACTAGAGTGGAGATGCATTATAAAGTAGGCACCTTTTTCTGCTATTTTGACTGTTTGCCAAAATGGAACCTATTCACACCATCCATGTTTGTAGGAAAACTTTGTCCGATAAGTTTAAGGACCTAAAGGTAGATGGCCTGGCCATATCAGAATGCCCTGGCGCAAGAATCTTTCATCTACCACCTAACTACTAGAATTGAGATGCATTGTAAAGTAGGCACATTTTTCTGCTGTTTTAACCATTGGCCAAAATGGAACCTATTCACACCATCCATGTTTGTAGGAAAACTTTGTCCGATAAGTTTAAGGACCTAAAGGTAGATGGCCTGGCCATATCAGAATGCCCTGGCGCAAGAAACTTTCATCTACCCCCTAACTGATAGCGTGGAGGTGCATTATAATGTATTCTCATTTCTGTGCTGATTTTTCCATTGGCTACCATTGAACCTGACAATGTTTTCACAGGATCCATGTTTGTTGGAAAACCTTTTGTGCGATATCCTTATGGATCCACAGATACATGGCTGGGCCATATCTCAATGCTTTGCAGCATGTAACTTTCTTCTACCACCTAACTACTAGAGTGGAGATGCATTATAAAGTAGGCACCTTTTTCTGCTATTTTGACTGTTTGCCAAAATGGAACCTATTCACACCATCCATGTTTGTAGGAAAACTTTGTGCGATAAGTTTAAGGACCTAAAGGTAGATGGCCTGGCCATATCAGAATGCCCTGGCGCAAGAAACTTTCATCTACCACCTAACTACTAGAATTGAGATGCATTATAATGTAGGCACATTTTTCTGCTGTTTTAACCATTGGCCAAAATGGAACCTATTCACAACATCCATGTTTGTAGGAAAACTTTGTCCGATAAGTTTAAGGACCTAAAGCTAGATGGCCTGGCCATATCAGAATGCCCTGGCGCAAGAAACTTTCATCTACCACCTAACTACTAGAATTGAGATGCATTATAAAGTAGGCAGCTTTTTCTGCTATTTTGACCGTTTGCCAAAATGGAACCTATTCACACCATCCATGTTTGTAGGAAAACTTTGTCCGATAAGTTTAAGGACCTAAAGATAGATGGCCTGGCCATATCAGAATGCCCTGGCGCAAGAAACTTTCATCTACCCCCTAACTGATAGCGTGGAGGTGCATTATAAAGTAGTCTCATTTCTGTGCTGATTTTTCCATTGGCTACCATTGAACCTGACAATGTTTTCACAGGATCCATGTTTGTTGGAAAACCTTCTGTGCGATATCCTTATGGAACCACAGATACATGGCTGGGCCATATCTCAATGCTTTGCAGCATGTAACTTTCTTCTACCACCTAACTACTAGAGTGGAGATGCATTTTAAAGTAGGCACCTTTTTCTGCTATTTTGACTGTTTGCCAAAATGGAACCTATTCACACCATCCATGTTTGTAGGAAAACTTTGTCCGATAAGTTTAAGGACCTAAAGGTAGATGGCCTGGCCATATCAGAATGCCCTGGCGCAAGAAACTTTCATCTACCACCTAACTACTAGAATTGAGATGCATTGTAAAGTAGGCACATTTTTCTGCTGTTTTAACCATTGGCCAAAATGGAACCTATTCACACCATCCATGTTTGTAGGAAAACTTTGTCCGATAAGTTTAAGGACCTAAAGATAGATGGCCTGGCCATATCAGAATGCCCTGGCGCAAGAAACTTTCATCTACCCCCTAACTGATAGCGTGAGGGTGCATTATAATGTAGTCTCATTTCTGTGCTGATTTTTCCATTGGCTACCATTGAACCTGACAATGTTTTCACAGGATCCATGTTTGTTGGAAAACATTTTGTGCGATATCCTTATGGAACCACAGATACATGGCTGGGCCATATCTCAATGCTTTGCAGCATGTAACTTTCTTCTACCACCTAACTACTAGAGTGGAGATGCATTATAAAGTAGGCACCTTTTTCTGCTATTTTGACTGTTTGCCAAAATGGAACCTATTCACACCATCCATGTTTGTAGGAAAACTTTGTCCGATAAGTTTAAGGACCTAAAGATAGATGGCCTGGCCATATCAGAATGCCCTGGCGCAAGAAACTTTCATCTACCCCCTAACTGATAGCGTGGAGGTGCATTATAATGTAGTCTCATTTCTGTGCTGATTTTTCCATTGGCTACCATTGAACCTGACAATGTTTTCACAGGATCCATGTTTGTTGGAAAACCTTTTGTGCGATATCCTTATGGAACCACAGATACATGGCTGGGCCATATCTCAATGCTTTGCAGCATGTAACTTTCTTCTACCACCTAACTACTAGAGTGGAGATGCATTATAAAGTAGGCACCTTTTTCTGCTATTTTGACTGTTTGCCAAAATGGAACCTATTCACACCATCCATGTTTGTAGGAAAACTTTGTCCGATAAGTTTAAGGACCTAAAGATAGATGGCCTGGCCATATCAGAATGCCCTGGCGCAAGAAACTTTCATCTACCACCTAACTACTAGAATTGAGATGCATTATAAAGTAGGCACCTTTTTCTGCTATTTTGACCATTTGCCAAAATGGAACCTATTCACACCTTCCATGTTTGTAGGAAAACTTTTTCAGATAAGTTTAAGGACCTAAAGATAGATGGCCTGGCCATATCAGAATGCCCTGGCGCAAGAAACTTTCATCCACCACCTAACTCCTAGAATTGAGATGCATTGTAAAGTAGGCACATTTTTCTGCTATTTTGACTATTTGCCAAAATGGAACCTATTCACACCATCCATGTTTGTAGGAAAACTTTGTCCGATAAGTTTAAGGACCTAAATATAGATGGCCTGGCCATATCAGAATGCCCTGGCGCAAGAAACTTTCATCTACCACCTAACTACTAGAATTGAGATGCATTGCAAAGTAGGCACATTTTTCTGCTGTTTTAACCATTGGCCGAAATGGAACCTATTCACACCATCCATGTTTGTAGGAAAACTTTGTCCGATAAGTTTAAGGACCTAAAGATAGATGGCCTGGCCATATCAGAATGCCCTGGCGCAAGAAACTTTCATCTACCCCCTAACTGATAGCGTGGAGGTGCATTATAAAGTAGTCTCATTTCTGTGCTGATTTTTCCATTGGCTACCATTGAACCTGACAATGTTTTCACAGGATCCATGTTTGTTGGAAAACCTTCTGTGCGATATCCTTATGGAACCACAGATACATGGCTGGGCCATATCTCAATGCTTTGCAGCATGTAACTTTCTTCTACCACCTAACTACTAGAGTGGAGATGCATTATAAAGTAGGCACCTTTTTCTGCTATTTTGACTGTTTGCCCAAATGGAACCTATTCACACCATCCATGTTTGTAGGAAAACTTTGTCAGATAAGTTTAAGGACCTAAAGATAGATGGCCTGGCCATATCAGAATTCCCTGGCGCAAGAAACTTTCATCCACCACCTAACTGTTAGTATTGAGATGCATTATAAAGTAGGCACCTTTTTCTGCTATTTTGACTATTTGCCAAAATGGAACCTATTCACACCATCCATGTTTGTAGGAAAACTTTGTCCGATAAATTTAAGGACCTAAATATAGATGGCCTGGCCATATCAGAATGATCTGGCGCAAGAAACTTTCATCTACCACCTAACTACTAGAATTGAGATGCATTGTAAAGTAGGCACATTTTTCTGCTGTTTTAACCATTGGCCAAAATGGAACCTATTCACACCATCCATGTTTGTAGGAAAACTTTGTCCGATAAGTTTAAGGACCTAAAGATAGATGGCCTGGCCATATCAGAATGCCCTGGCGCAAGAAACTTTCATCTACCCCCTAACTGATAGCGTGGAGGTGCATTATAAAGTAGTCTCATTTCTGTGCTGATTTTTCCATTGGCTACCATTGAACCTGACAATGTTTTCACAGGATCCATGTTTGTTGGAAAACCTTCTGTGCGATATCCTTATGGAACCACAGATACATGGCTGGGCCATATCTCAATGCTTTGCAGCATGTAACTTTCTTCTACCACCTAACTACTAGAGTGGAGATGCATTATAAAGTAGGCACCTTTTTCTGCTATTTTGACTGTTTGCCAAAATGGAACCTATTCACAGCATCCATGTTTGTAGGAAAACTTTGTCCGATAAGTTTAAGGACCTAAAGGTAGATGGCCTGGCCATATCAGAATGCCCTGGCGCAAGAAACTTTCATCTACCACCTAACTACTAGAATTGAGATGCATTATAAAGTAGGCACATTTTTCTGCTGTTTTAACCATGGGCCAAAATGGAACCTATTCACACCATCCATGTTTGTAGGAAAACTTTGTCCGATAAGTTTAAGGACCTAAAGGTAGATGGCCTGGCCATATCAGAATGCCCTGGCGCAAGAAACTTTCATCTACCCCCTAACTGATAGCGTGGAGGTGCATTATAATGTAGTCTCATTTCTGTGCTGATTTTTCCATTGGCTACCATTGAACCTGACAATGTTTTCACAGGATCCATGTTTGTTGGAAAACCTTTTGTGCGATATCCTTATGGAACCACAGATACATGGCTGGGCCATATCTCAATGCTTTGCAGCATGTAACTATCTTCTACCACCTAACTACTAGAGTGGAGATGCATTATAAAGTAGGCACCTTTTTCTGCTATTTTGACTGTTTGCCAAAATGGAACCTATTCACACCATCCATGTTTGTAGGAAAACTTTGTCCGATAAGTTTAAGGACCTAAAGGTAGATGGCCTGGCCATATCAGAATGCCCTGGCGCAAGAAAATTTCATCTACCACCTAACTACTAGAATTGAGATGCATTATAAAGTAGGCACATTTTTCTGCTGTTTTAACCATTGGCCAAAATGGAACCTATTCACAACATCCATGTTTGTAGGAAAACTTTGTCCGATAAGTTTAAGGACCTAAAGATAGATGGCCTGGCCATATCAGAATGCCCTGGCGCAAGAAACTTTCATCTACCACCTAACTACTAGAATTGAGATGCATTATAAAGTAGGCAGCTTTTTCTGCTATTTTGACCGTTTGCCAAAATGGAACCTATTCACACCATCCATGTTTGTAGGAAAACTTTGTCCGATAAGTTTAAGGACCTAAAGATAGATGGCCTGGCCATATCAGAATGCCCTGGCGCAAGAAACTTTCATCTACCCCCTAACTGATAGCGTGGAGGTGCATTATAAAGTAGTCTCATTTCTGTGCTGATTTTTCCATTGGCTACCATTGAACCTGACAATGTTTTCACAGGATCCATGTTTATTGGAAAACCTTCTGTGCGATATCCTTATGGAACCACAGATACATGGCTGGGCCATATCTCAATGCTTTGCAGCATGTAACTTTCTTCTACCACCTAACTACTAGAGTGGAGATGCATTATAAAGTAGGCACCTTTTTCTGCTATTTTGACTGTTTGCCCAAATGGAACCTATACACACCATCCATGTTTGTAGGAAAACTTTGTCCGATAAGTTTAAGGACCTAAAGGTAGATGGCCTGGCCATATCAGAATGCCCTGGCGCAAGAAACTTTCATCTACCACCTAACTACTAGAATTGAGATGCATTATAAAGTAGGCACCTTTTTCTGCTATTTTGACTATTTGCCAAAATGGAACCTATTCACACCATCCATGTTTGTAGGAAAACTTTGTCCGATAAGTTTAAGGACCTAAATATAGATGGCCTGGCCATATCAGAATGCCCTGGCCCAAGAAACTTTCATCTACCCACTAACTGATAGCATGGAGGTGCATTATAAAGTAGTCTCATTTCTGTGCTGATTTTTCCATTGGCTACCATTGAACCTGACAATGTTTTCACAGGATCCATGTTTGTTGGAAAACCTTCTGTGCGATAACCTTATGGAACCACAGATACATGGCTGGGCCTTATCTCAATGCTTTGCAGCATGTAACTTTCTTCTACCACCTAACTACTAGAGTGGAGATGCATTATAAAGTAGGCACCTTTTTCTGCTATTTTGACTGTTTGCCCAAATGGAACCTATTCACACCATCCATGTTTGTAGGAAAACTTTGTCAGATAAGTTTAAGGACCTAAAGATAGATGGCCTGGCCATATCAGAATTCCCTGGCGCAAGAAACTTTCATCCACCACCTAACTGTTAGAATTGAGATGCATTATAAAGTAGGCACCTTTTTCTGCTATTTTGACTATTTGCCAAAATGGAACCTATTCACACCATCCATGTTTGTAGGAAAACTTTGTCCGATAAGTTTAAGGACCTAAATATAGATGGCCTGGCCATATCAGAATGCCCTGGCGCAAGAAACTTTCATCTACCACCTAACTACTAGAATTGAGATGCATTGTAAAGTAGGCACATTTTTCTGCTGTTTTAACCATTGGCCAAAATGGAACCTATTCACACCATCCATGTTTGTAGGAAAACTTTGTCCGATAAGTTTAAGGACCTAAAGATAGATGGCCTGGCCATATCAGAATGCCCTGGCGCAAGAAACTTTCATCTACCCCCTAACTGATAGCGTGGAGGTGCATTATAAAGTAGTCTCATTTCTGTGCTGATTTTTCCATTGGCTACCATTGAACCTGACAATGTTTTCACAGGATCCATGTTTGTTGGAAAACCTTCTGTGCGATATCCTTATGGAACCACAGATACATGGCTGGGCCATATCTCAATGCTTTGCAGCATGTAACTTTCTTCTACCACCTAACTACTAGAGTGGAGATGCATTATAAAGTAGGCACCTTTTTCTGCTATTTTGACTGTTTGCCAAAATGGAACCTATTCACACCATCCATGTTTGTAGGAAAACTTTGTCCGATAAGTTTAAGGACCTAAAGGTAGATGGCCTGGCCATATCAGAATGCCCTGGCGCAAGAAAATTTCATCTACCACCTAACTACTAGAATTGAGATGCATTATAAAGTAGGCACATTTTTCTGCTGTTTTAACCATTGGCCAAAATGGAACCTATTCACAACATCCATGTTTGTAGGAAAACTTTGTCCGATAAGTTTAAGGACCTAAAGATAGATGGCCTGGCCATATCAGAATGCCCTGGCGCAAGAAACTTTCATCTACCACCTAACTACTAGAATTGAGATGCATTATAAAGTAGGCAGCTTTTTCTGCTATTTTGACCGTTTGCCAAAATGGAACCTATTCACACCATCCATGTTTGTAGGAAAACTTTGTCCGATAAGTTTAAGGACCTAAAGATAGATGGCCTGGCCATATCAGAATGCCCTGGCGCAAGAAACTTTCATCTACCCCCTAACTGATAGCGTGGAGGTGCATTATAAAGTAGTCTCATTTCTGTGCTGATTTTTCCATTGGCTACCATTGAACCTGACAATGTTTTCACAGGATCCATGTTTATTGGAAAACCTTCTGTGCGATATCCTTATGGAACCACAGATACATGGCTGGGCCATATCTCAATGCTTTGCAGCATGTAACTTTCTTCTACCACCTAACTACTAGAGTGGAGATGCATTATAAAGTAGGCACCTTTTTCTGCTATTTTGACTGTTTGCCCAAATGGAACCTATACACACCATCCATGTTTGTAGGAAAACTTTGTCCGATAAGTTTAAGGACCTAAAGGTAGATGGCCTGGCCATATCAGAATGCCCTGGCGCAAGAAACTTTCATCTACCACCTAACTACTAGAATTGAGATGCATTATAAAGTAGGCACCTTTTTCTGCTATTTTGACTATTTGCCAAAATGGAACCTATTCACACCATCCATGTTTGTAGGAAAACTTTGTCCGATAAGTTTAAGGACCTAAATATAGATGGCCTGGCCATATCAGAATGCCCTGGCCCAAGAAACTTTCATCTACCCACTAACTGATAGCATGGAGGTGCATTATAAAGTAGTCTCATTTCTGTGCTGATTTTTCCATTGGCTACCATTGAACCTGACAATGTTTTCACAGGATCCATGTTTGTTGGAAAACCTTCTGTGCGATAACCTTATGGAACCACAGATACATGGCTGGGCCTTATCTCAATGCTTTGCAGCATGTAACTTTCTTCTACCACCTAACTACTAGAGTGGAGATGCATTATAAAGTAGGCACCTTTTTCTGCTATTTTGACTGTTTGCCCAAATGGAACCTATTCACACCATCCATGTTTGTAGGAAAACTTTGTCAGATAAGTTTAAGGACCTAAAGATAGATGGCCTGGCCATATCAGAATTCCCTGGCGCAAGAAACTTTCATCCACCACCTAACTGTTAGAATTGAGATGCATTATAAAGTAGGCACCTTTTTCTGCTATTTTGACTATTTGCCAAAATGGAACCTATTCACACCATCCATGTTTGTAGGAAAACTTTGTCCGATAAGTTTAAGGACCTAAATATAGATGGCCTGGCCATATCAGAATGCCCTGGCGCAAGAAACTTTCATCTACCACCTAACTACTAGAATTGAGATGCATTGTAAAGTAGGCACATTTTTCTGCTGTTTTAACCATTGGCCAAAATGGAACCTATTCACACCATCCATGTTTGTAGGAAAACTTTGTCCGATAAGTTTAAGGACCTAAAGATAGATGGCCTGGCCATATCAGAATGCCCTGGCGCAAGAAACTTTCATCTACCCCCTAACTGATAGCGTGGAGGTGCATTATAAAGTAGTCTCATTTCTGTGCTGATTTTTCCATTGGCTACCATTGAACCTGACAATGTTTTCACAGGATCCATGTTTGTTGGAAAACCTTCTGTGCGATATCCTTATGGAACCACAGATACATGGCTGGGCCATATCTCAATGCTTTGCAGCATGTAACTTTCTTCTACCACCTAACTACTAGAGTGGAGATGCATTATAAAGTAGGCACCTTTTTCTGCTATTTTGACTGTTTGCCAAAATGGAACCTATTCACACCATCCATGTTTGTAGGAAAACTTTGTCCGATAAGTTTAAGGACCTAAAGGTAGATGGCCTGGCCATATCAGAATGCCCTGGCGCAAGAAACTTTCATCTACCACCTAACTACTAGAATTGAGATGCATTAAAAAGTAGGCACATTTTTCTGCTGTTTTAACCATTGGCCAAAATGGAACCTATTCACACCATCCATGTTTGTAGGAAAACTTTGTCAGATAAGTTTAAGGACCTAAAGATAGATGGCCTGGCCATATCAGAATTCCCTGGCGCAAGAAACTTTCATCCACCACCTAACTGTTAGAATTGAGATGCATTATAAAGTAGGCACCTTTTTCTGCTATTTTGACTATTTGCCAAAATGGAACCTATTCACACCATCCATGTTTGTAGGAAAACTTTGTCCGATAAGTTTAAGGACCTAAATATAGATGGCCTGGCCATATCAGAATGCCCTGGCGCAAGAAACTTTCATCTACCCCCTAACTGATAGCGTGGAGGTGCATTATAAAGTAGTCTCATTTCTGTGCTGATTTTTCCATTAGCTACCATTGAACCTGACAATGTTTTCACAGGATCCATGTTTGTTGGAAAACCTTCTGTTCGATATCCTTATGGAACCACAGATACATGGCTGGGCCATATCTCAATGCTTTGCAGCATGTAACTTTCTTCTACCACCTAACTACTAGAGTGGAGATGCATTATAAAGTAGGCACCTTTTTCTGCTATTTTGACTGTTTGCCCAAATGGAACCTATTCACACCATCCATGTTTGTAGGAAAACTTTGTCAGATAAGTTTAAGGACCTAAAGATAGATGGCCTGGACATATCAGAATTCCCTGGCGCAAGAAACTTTCATCCACCACCTAACTGTTAGAATTGAGATGCATTATAAAGTAGGCACCTTTTTCTGCTATTTTGACTATTTGCCAAAATGGAAACTATTCACACCATCCATGTTTGTAGGAAAACTTTGTCCGATATGTTTAAGGACCTAAATATAGATGGCCTGGCCATATCAGAATGCCCTGGCGCAAGAAACTTTCATCTACCACCTAACTACTAGAATTGAGATGCATTGTAAAGTAGGCACATTTTTCTGCTCTTTTAACCATTGGCCAAAATGGAACCTATTCACACCATCCATGTTTGTAGGAAAACTTTGTCCGATAAGTTTAAGGACCTAAAGATAGATGGCCTGGCCATATCAGAATGCCCTGGCGCAAGAAACTTTCATCTACCCCCTAACTGATAGCGTGGAGGTGCATTATAAAGTAGTCTCATTTCTGTGCTGATTTTTCCATTGGCTACCATTGAACCTGACAATGTTTTCACAGGGTCCATGTTTGTTGGAAAACCTTCTGTGCGATATCCTTATGGAACCACAGATACATGGCTGGGCCATATCTCAATGCTTTGCAGCATGTAACTTTCTTCTACCACCTAACTACTAGAGTGGAGATGCATTATAAAGTAGGCACCTTTTTCTGCTATTTTGACTGTTTGCCAAAATGGAACCTATTCACACCATCCATGTTTGTAGGAAAACTTTGTCCGATAAGTTTAAGGACCTAAAGGTAGATGGCCTGGCCATATCAGAATGCCCTGGCGCAAGAAACTTTCATCTACCACCTAACTACTAGAATTGAGATGCATTATAAAGTAGGCACATTTTTCTGCTGTTTTAACCATTGGCCAAAATGGAACCTATTCACACCATCCATGTTTGTAGGAAAACTTTGTCAGATAAGTTTAAGGACGTAAAGATAGATGGCCTGGCCATATCAGAATTCCCTGGCGCAAGAAACTTTCATCCACCACCTAACTGTTAGAATTGAGATGCATTATAAAGTAGGCACCTTTTTCTGCTATTTTGACTATTTGCCAAAATGGAACCTATTCACACCATCCATGTTTGTAGGAAAACTTTGTCCGATAAGTTTAAGGACCTAAAGATAGATGGCCTGGCCATATCAGAATGCCCTGGCGCAAGAAACTTTCATCTACCCACTAACTGATAGCGTGGAGGTGCATTATAAAGTAGTCTCATTTCTGTGCTGATTTTTCCATTGGCTACCATTGAACCTGACAATGTTTTCACAGGATCCATGTTTGTTGGAAAACCTTCTGTGCGATATCCTTATGGAACCACAGATACATGGCTGGGCCATATCTCAATGCTTTGCAGCATGTAACTTTCTTCTACCACCTAACTACTAGAGTGGAGATGCATTATAAAGTAGGCACCTTTTTCTGCTATTTTGACTGTTTGCCCAAATGGAACCTATTCACACCATCCATGTTTGTAGGAAAACTTTGTCAGATAAGTTTAAGGACCTAAAGATAGATGGCCTGGCCATATCAGAATTCCCTGGCGCAAGAAACTTTCATCCACCACCTAACTGTTAGAATTGAGATGCATTATAAAGTAGGCACCTTTTTCTGCTATTTTGACTATTTGCCAAAATGGAACCTATTCACACCATCCATGTTTGTAGGAAAACTTTGTCCGATAAGTTTAAGGACCTAAATATAGATGGCCTGGCCATATCAGAATGCCCTGGCGCAAGAAACTTTCATCTACCACCTAACTACTAGAATTGAGATGCATTGTAAAGTAGGCACATTTTTCTGCTGTTTTAACCATTGGCCAAAATGGAACCTATTCACACCATCCATGTTTGTAGGAAAACTTTGTCCGATAAGTTTAAGGACCTAAAGATAGATGGCCTGGCCATATCAGAATGCCCTGGCGCAAGAAACTTTCATCTACCCCCTAACTGATAGCGTGGAGGTGCATTATAAAGTAGTCTCATTTCTGTGCTGATTTTTCCATTGGCTACCATTGAACCTGACAATGTTTTCACAGGAACCATGTTTGTTGGAAAACCTTCTGTGCGATATCCGTATGGAACCACAGATACATGGCTGGGCCATATCTCAATGCTTTGCAGCATGTAACTTTCTTCTACCACCTAACTACTAGAGTGGAGATGCATTATAAAGTAGGCACCTTTTTCTGCTATTTTGACTGTTTGCCCAAATGGAACCTATTCACACCATCCATGTTTGTAGGAAAACTTTGTCCGATAAGTTTAAGGACCTAAAGGTAGATGGCCTGGCCATATCAGAATGCCCTGGCGCAAGAAACTTTCATCTACCACCTAACTACTAGAATTGAGATGCATTATAAAGTAGGCACCTTTTTCTGCTATTTTGACTATTTGCCAAAATGGAACCTATTCACACCATCCATGTTTGTAGGAAAACTTTGTCCGATAAGTTTAAGGACCTAAATATAGATGGCCTGGCCATATCAGAATGCCCTGGCGCAAGAAACTTTCATCTACCCACTAACTGATAGCGTGGAGGTGCATTATAAAGTAGTCTCATTTCTGTGCTGATTTTTCCATTGGCTACCATTGAACCTGACAATGTTTTCACAGGATCCATGTTTGTTGGAAAACCTTCTGTGCGATATCCTTATGGAACCACAGATACATGGCTGGGCCATATCTCAATGCTTTGCAGCATGTAACTTTCTTCTACCACCTAACTACTAGAGTGGAGATGCATTATAAAGTAGGCACCTTTTTCTGCTATTTTGACTGTTTGCCCAAATGGAACCTATTCACACCATCCATGTTTGTAGGAAAACTTTGTCCGATAAGTTTAAGGACCTAAAGATAGATGGCCTGGCCATATCAGAATGCCCTGGCGCAAGAAACTTTCATCTACCACCTAACTACTAGAATTGAGATGCATTGTAAAGTAGGCACATTTTTCTGCTGTTTTAACCATTGGCCAAAATGGAACCTATTCACACCATCCATGTTTGTAGGAAAACTTTGTCCGATAAGTTTAAGGACCTAAAGATAGATGGCCTGGCCATATCAGAATGCCCTGGCGCAAGAAACTTTCATCTACCCCCTAACTGATAGCGTGGAGGTGCATTATAAAGTAGTCTCATTTCTGTGCTGATTTTTCCATTGGCTACCATTGAACCTGACAATGTTTTCACAGGATCCATGTTTGTTGGAAAACCTTCTGTGCGATAACCTTATGGAACCACAGATACATGGCTGGGCCTTATCTCAATGCTTTGCAGCATGTAACTTTCTTCTACCACCTAACTACTAGAGTGGAGATGCATTATAAAGTAGGCACCTTTTTCTGCTATTTTGACTGTTTGCCCAAATGGAACCTATTCACACCATCCATGTTTGTAGGAAAACTTTGTCAGATAAGTTTAAGGACCTAAAGATAGATGGCCTGGCCATATCAGAATTCCCTGGCGCAAGAAACTTTCATCCACCACCTAACTGTTAGAATTGAGATGCATTATAAAGTAGGCACCTTTTTCTGCTATTTTGACTATTTGCCAAAATGGAACCTATTCACACCATCCATGTTTGTAGGAAAACTTTGTCCGATAAGTTTAAGGACCTAAATATAGATGGCCTGGCCATATCAGAATGCCCTGGCGCAAGAAACTTTCATCTACCACCTAACTACTAGAATTGAGATGCATTGTAAAGTAGGCACATTTTTCTGCTGTTTTAACCATTGGCCAAAATGGAACCTATTCACACCATCCATGTTTGTAGGAAAACTTTGTCCGATAAGTTTAAGGACCTAAAGATAGATGGCCTGGCCATATCAGAATGCCCTGGCGCAAGAAACTTTCATCTACCCCCTAACTGATAGCGTGGAGGTGCATTATAAAGTAGTCTCATTTCTGTGCTGATTTTTCCATTGGCTACCATTGAACCTGACAATGTTTTCACAGGATCCATGTTTGTTGGAAAACCTTCTGTGCGATATCCTTATGGAACCACAGATACATGGCTGGGCCATATCTCAATGCTTTGCAGCATGTAACTTTCTTCTACCACCTAACTACTAGAGTGGAGATGCATTATAAAGTAGGCACCTTTTTCTGCTATTTTGACTGTTTGCCAAAATGGAACCTATTCACACCATCCATGTTTGTAGGAAAACTTTGTCCGATAAGTTTAAGGACCTAAAGGTAGATGGCCTGGCCATATCAGAATGCCCTGGCGCAAGAAACTTTCATCTACCACCTAACTACTAGAATTGAGATGCATTAAAAAGTAGGCACATTTTTCTGCTGTTTTAACCATTGGCCAAAATGGAACCTATTCACACCATCCATGTTTGTAGGAAAACTTTGTCAGATAAGTTTAAGGACCTAAAGATAGATGGCCTGGCCATATCAGAATTCCCTGGCGCAAGAAACTTTCATCCACCACCTAACTGTTAGAATTGAGATGCATTATAAAGTAGGCACCTTTTTCTGCTATTTTGACTATTTGCCAAAATGGAACCTATTCACACCATCCATGTTTGTAGGAAAACTTTGTCCGATAAGTTTAAGGACCTAAATATAGATGGCCTGGCCATATCAGAATGCCCTGGCGCAAGAAACTTTCATCTACCCCCTAACTGATAGCGTGGAGGTGCATTATAAAGTAGTCTCATTTCTGTGCTGATTTTTCCATTAGCTACCATTGAACCTGACAATGTTTTCACAGGATCCATGTTTGTTGGAAAACCTTCTGTTCGATATCCTTATGGAACCACAGATACATGGCTGGGCCATATCTCAATGCTTTGCAGCATGTAACTTTCTTCTACCACCTAACTACTAGAGTGGAGATGCATTATAAAGTAGGCACCTTTTTCTGCTATTTTGACTGTTTGCCCAAATGGAACCTATTCACACCATCCATGTTTGTAGGAAAACTTTGTCAGATAAGTTTAAGGACCTAAAGATAGATGGCCTGGACATATCAGAATTCCCTGGCGCAAGAAACTTTCATCCACCACCTAACTGTTAGAATTGAGATGCATTATAAAGTAGGCACCTTTTTCTGCTATTTTGACTATTTGCCAAAATGGAAACTATTCACACCATCCATGTTTGTAGGAAAACTTTGTCCGATATGTTTAAGGACCTAAATATAGATGGCCTGGCCATATCAGAATGCCCTGGCGCAAGAAACTTTCATCTACCACCTAACTACTAGAATTGAGATGCATTGTAAAGTAGGCACATTTTTCTGCTCTTTTAACCATTGGCCAAAATGGAACCTATTCACACCATCCATGTTTGTAGGAAAACTTTGTCCGATAAGTTTAAGGACCTAAAGATAGATGGCCTGGCCATATCAGAATGCCCTGGCGCAAGAAACTTTCATCTACCCCCTAACTGATAGCGTGGAGGTGCATTATAAAGTAGTCTCATTTCTGTGCTGATTTTTCCATTGGCTACCATTGAACCTGACAATGTTTTCACAGGGTCCATGTTTGTTGGAAAACCTTCTGTGCGATATCCTTATGGAACCACAGATACATGGCTGGGCCATATCTCAATGCTTTGCAGCATGTAACTTTCTTCTACCACCTAACTACTAGAGTGGAGATGCATTATAAAGTAGGCACCTTTTTCTGCTATTTTGACTGTTTGCCAAAATGGAACCTATTCACACCATCCATGTTTGTAGGAAAACTTTGTCCGATAAGTTTAAGGACCTAAAGGTAGATGGCCTGGCCATATCAGAATGCCCTGGCGCAAGAAACTTTCATCTACCACCTAACTACTAGAATTGAGATGCATTATAAAGTAGGCACATTTTTCTGCTGTTTTAACCATTGGCCAAAATGGAACCTATTCACACCATCCATGTTTGTAGGAAAACTTTGTCAGATAAGTTTAAGGACGTAAAGATAGATGGCCTGGCCATATCAGAATTCCCTGGCGCAAGAAACTTTCATCCACCACCTAACTGTTAGAATTGAGATGCATTATAAAGTAGGCACCTTTTTCTGCTATTTTGACTATTTGCCAAAATGGAACCTATTCACACCATCCATGTTTGTAGGAAAACTTTGTCCGATAAGTTTAAGGACCTAAAGATAGATGGCCTGGCCATATCAGAATGCCCTGGCGCAAGAAACTTTCATCTACCCACTAACTGATAGCGTGGAGGTGCATTATAAAGTAGTCTCATTTCTGTGCTGATTTTTCCATTGGCTACCATTGAACCTGACAATGTTTTCACAGGATCCATGTTTGTTGGAAAACCTTCTGTGCGATATCCTTATGGAACCACAGATACATGGCTGGGCCATATCTCAATGCTTTGCAGCATGTAACTTTCTTCTACCACCTAACTACTAGAGTGGAGATGCATTATAAAGTAGGCACCTTTTTCTGCTATTTTGACTGTTTGCCCAAATGGAACCTATTCACACCATCCATGTTTGTAGGAAAACTTTGTCAGATAAGTTTAAGGACCTAAAGATAGATGGCCTGGCCATATCAGAATTCCCTGGCGCAAGAAACTTTCATCCACCACCTAACTGTTAGAATTGTGATGCATTATAAAGTAGGCACCTTTTTCTGCTATTTTGACTATTTGCCAAAATGGAACCTATTCACACCATCCATGTTTGTAGGAAAACTTTGTCCGATAAGTTTAAGGACCTAAATATAGATGGCCTGGCCATATCAGAATGCCCTGGCGCAAGAAACTTTCATCTACCACCTAACTACTAGAATTGAGATGCATTGTAAAGTAGGCACATTTTTCTGCTGTTTTAACGATTGGCCAAAATGGAACCTATTCACACCATCCATGTTTGTAGGAAAACTTTGTCCGATAAGTTTAAGGACCTAAAGATAGATGGCCTGGCCATATCAGAATGCCCTGGCGCAAGAAACTTTCATCTACCCCCTAACTGATAGCGTGGAGGTGCATTATAAAGTAGTCTCATTTCTGTTCTGATTTTTCCATTGGCTACCATTGAACCTGACAATGTTTTCACAGGAACCATGTTTGTTGGAAAACCTTCTGTGCGATATCCGTATGGAACCACAGATACATGGCTGGGCCATATCTCAATGCTTTGCAGCATGTAACTTTCTTCTACCACCTAACTACTAGAGTGGAGATGCATTATAAAGTAGGCACCTTTTTCTGCTATTTTGACTGTTTGCCCAAATGGAACCTATTCACACCATCCATGTTTGTAGGAAAACTTTGTCCGATAAGTTTAAGGACCTAAAGGTAGATGGCCTGGCCATATCAGAATGCCCTGGCGCAAGAAACTTTCATCTACCACCTAACTACTAGAATTGAGATGCATTATAAAGTAGGCACCTTTTTCTGCTATTTTGACTATTTGCCAAAATGGAACCTATTCACACCATCCATGTTTGTAGGAAAACTTTGTCCGATAAGTTTAAGGACCTAAATATAGATGGCCTGGCCATATCAGAATGCCCTGGCGCAAGAAACTTTCATCTACCCACTAACTGATAGCGTGGAGGTGCATTATAAAGTAGTCTCATTTCTGTGCTGATTTTTCCATTGGCTACCATTGAACCTGACAATGTTTTCACAGGATCCATGTTTGTTGGAAAACCTTCTGTGCGATATCCTTATGGAACCACAGATACATGGCTGGGCCATATCTCAATGCTTTGCAGCATGTAACTTTCTTCTACCACCTAACTACTAGAGTGGAGATGCATTATAAAGTAGGCACCTTTTTCTGCTATTTTGACTGTTTGCCCAAATGGAACCTATTCACACCATCCATGTTTGTAGGAAAACTTTGTCCGATAAGTTTAAGGACCTAAAGATAGATGGCCTGGCCATATCAGAATGCCCTGGCGCAAGAAACTTTCATCTACCACCTAACTACTAGAATTGAGATGCATTGTAAAGTAGGCACATTTTTCTGCTGTTTTAACCATTGGCCAAAATGGAACCTATTCACACCATCCATGTTTGTAGGAAAACTTTGTCCGATAAGTTTAAGGACCTAAAGATAGATGGCCTGGCCATATCAGAATGCCCTGGCGCAAGAAACTTTCATCTACCCCCTAACTGATAGCGTGGAGGTGCATTATAAAGTAGTCTCATTTCTGTGCTGATTTTTCCATTGGCTACCATTGAACCTGACAATGTTTTCACAGGATCCATGTTTGTTGGAAAACCTTCTGTGCGATATCCTTATGGAACCACAGATACATGGCTGGGCCATATCTCAATGCTTTGCAGCATGTAACTTTCTTCTACCACCTAACTACTAGAGTGGAGATGCATTATAAAGTAGGCACCTTTTTCTGCTATTTTGACTGTTTGCCAAAATGGAACCTATTCACACCATCCATGTTTGTAGGAAAACTTTGTCCGATAAGTTTAAGGACCTAAAGGTAGATGGCCTGGCCATATCAGAATGCCCTGGCGCAAGAAACTTTCATCTACCACCTAACTACTAGAATTGAGATGCATTAAAAAGTAGGCACATTTTTCTGCTGTTTTAACCATTGGCCAAAATGGAACCTATTCACACCATCCATGTTTGTAGGAAAACTTTGTCAGATAAGTTTAAGGACCTAAAGATAGATGGCCTGGCCATATCAGAATTCCCTGGCGCAAGAAACTTTCATCCACCACCTAACTGTTAGAATTGAGATGCATTATAAAGTAGGCACCTTTTTCTGCTATTTTGACTATTTGCCAAAATGGAACCTATTCACACCATCCATGTTTGTAGGAAAACTTTGTCCGATAAGTTTAAGGACCTAAATATAGATGGCCTGGCCATATCAGAATGCCCTGGCGCAAGAAACTTTCATCTACCACCTAACTACTAGAATTGAGATGCATTATAAAGTAGGCACATTTTTCTGCTGTTTTAACCATTGGCCAAAATGGAACCTATTCACACCATCCATGTTTGTAGGAAAACTTTGTCAGATAAGTTTAAGGACCTAAAGATAGATGGCCTGGCCATATCAGAATGCCCTGGCACAAGAAACTTTCATCTACCCCCTAACTGATAGCGTGGAGGTGCATTATAAAGTAGTCTCATTTCTGTGCTGATTTTTCCATTGGCTACCATTGAACCTGACAATGTTTTCACAGGATCCATGTTTGTTGGAAAACCTTCTGTGCGATATCCTTATGGAACCACAGATACATGGCTGGGCCATATCTCAATGCTTTGCAGCATGTAACTTTCTTCTACCACCTAACTACTAGAGTGGAGATGCATTATAAAGTAGGCACCTTTTTCTGCTATTTTGACTGTTTGCCAAAATGGAACCTATTCACACCATCCATGTTTGTAGGAAAACTTTGTCCGATAAGTTTAAGGACCTAAAGGTAGATGGCCTGGCCATATCAGAATGCCCTGGCGCAAGAAACTTTCATCTACCACCTAACTACTAGAATTGAGATGCATTAAAAAGTAGGCACATTTTTCTGCTGTTTTAACCATTGGCCAAAATGGAACCTATTCACACCATCCATGTTTGTAGGAAAACTTTGTCAGATAAGTTTAAGGACCTAAAGATAGATGGCCTGGCCATATCAGAATTCCCTGGCGCAAGAAACTTTCATCCACCACCTAACTGTTAGAATTGTGATGCATTATAAAGTAGGCACCTTTTTCTGCTATTTTGACTATTTGCCAAAATGGAACCTATTCACACCATCCATGTTTGTAGGAAAACTTTGTCCGATAAGTTTAAGGACCTAAATATAGATGGCCTGGCCATATCAGAATGCCCTGGCGCAAGAAACTTTCATCTACCACCTAACTACTAGAATTGAGATGCATTGTAAAGTAGGCACATTTTTCTGCTGTTTTAACGATTGGCCAAAATGGAACCTATTCACACCATCCATGTTTGTAGGAAAACTTTGTCCGATAAGTTTAAGGACCTAAAGATAGATGGCCTGGCCATATCAGAATGCCCTGGCGCAAGAAACTTTCATCTACCCCCTAACTGATAGCGTGGAGGTGCATTATAAAGTAGTCTCATTTCTGTTCTGATTTTTCCATTGGCTACCATTGAACCTGACAATGTTTTCACAGGAACCATGTTTGTTGGAAAACCTTCTGTGCGATATCCGTATGGAACCACAGATACATGGCTGGGCCATATCTCAATGCTTTGCAGCATGTAACTTTCTTCTACCACCTAACTACTAGAGTGGAGATGCATTATAAAGTAGGCACCTTTTTCTGCTATTTTGACTGTTTGCCCAAATGGAACCTATTCACACCATCCATGTTTGTAGGAAAACTTTGTCCGATAAGTTTAAGGACCTAAAGGTAGATGGCCTGGCCATATCAGAATGCCCTGGCGCAAGAAACTTTCATCTACCACCTAACTACTAGAATTGAGATGCATTATAAAGTAGGCACCTTTTTCTGCTATTTTGACTATTTGCCAAAATGGAACCTATTCACACCATCCATGTTTGTAGGAAAACTTTGTCCGATAAGTTTAAGGACCTAAATATAGATGGCCTGGCCATATCAGAATGCCCTGGCGCAAGAAACTTTCATCTACCCACTAACTGATAGCGTGGAGGTGCATTATAAAGTAGTCTCATTTCTGTGCTGATTTTTCCATTGGCTACCATTGAACCTGACAATGTTTTCACAGGATCCATGTTTGTTGGAAAACCTTCTGTGCGATATCCTTATGGAACCACAGATACATGGCTGGGCCATATCTCAATGCTTTGCAGCATGTAACTTTCTTCTACCACCTAACTACTAGAGTGGAGATGCATTATAAAGTAGGCACCTTTTTCTGCTATTTTGACTGTTTGCCCAAATGGAACCTATTCACACCATCCATGTTTGTAGGAAAACTTTGTCCGATAAGTTTAAGGACCTAAAGATAGATGGCCTGGCCATATCAGAATGCCCTGGCGCAAGAAACTTTCATCTACCACCTAACTACTAGAATTGAGATGCATTGTAAAGTAGGCACATTTTTCTGCTGTTTTAACCATTGGCCAAAATGGAACCTATTCACACCATCCATGTTTGTAGGAAAACTTTGTCCGATAAGTTTAAGGACCTAAAGATAGATGGCCTGGCCATATCAGAATGCCCTGGCGCAAGAAACTTTCATCTACCCCCTAACTGATAGCGTGGAGGTGCATTATAAAGTAGTCTCATTTCTGTGCTGATTTTTCCATTGGCTACCATTGAACCTGACAATGTTTTCACAGGATCCATGTTTGTTGGAAAACCTTCTGTGCGATATCCTTATGGAACCACAGATACATGGCTGGGCCATATCTCAATGCTTTGCAGCATGTAACTTTCTTCTACCACCTAACTACTAGAGTGGAGATGCATTATAAAGTAGGCACCTTTTTCTGCTATTTTGACTGTTTGCCAAAATGGAACCTATTCACACCATCCATGTTTGTAGGAAAACTTTGTCCGATAAGTTTAAGGACCTAAAGGTAGATGGCCTGGCCATATCAGAATGCCCTGGCGCAAGAAACTTTCATCTACCACCTAACTACTAGAATTGAGATGCATTAAAAAGTAGGCACATTTTTCTGCTGTTTTAACCATTGGCCAAAATGGAACCTATTCACACCATCCATGTTTGTAGGAAAACTTTGTCAGATAAGTTTAAGGACCTAAAGATAGATGGCCTGGCCATATCAGAATTCCCTGGCGCAAGAAACTTTCATCCACCACCTAACTGTTAGAATTGAGATGCATTATAAAGTAGGCACCTTTTTCTGCTATTTTGACTATTTGCCAAAATGGAACCTATTCACACCATCCATGTTTGTAGGAAAACTTTGTCCGATAAGTTTAAGGACCTAAATATAGATGGCCTGGCCATATCAGAATGCCCTGGCGCAAGAAACTTTCATCTACCACCTAACTACTAGAATTGAGATGCATTATAAAGTAGGCACATTTTTCTGCTGTTTTAACCATTGGCCAAAATGGAACCTATTCACACCATCCATGTTTGTAGGAAAACTTTGTCAGATAAGTTTAAGGACCTAAAGATAGATGGCCTGGCCATATCAGAATGCCCTGGCACAAGAAACTTTCATCTACCCCCTAACTGATAGCGTGGAGGTGCATTATAAAGTAGTCTCATTTCTGTGCTGATTTTTCCATTGGCTACCATTGAACCTGACAATGTTTTCACAGGATCCATGTTTGTTGGAAAACCTTCTGTGCGATATCCTTATGGAACCACAGATACATGGCTGGGCCATATCTCAATGCTTTGCAGCATGTAACTTTCTTCTACCACCTAACTACTAGAGTGGAGATGCATTATAAAGTAGGCACCTTTTTCTGCTATTTTGACTGTTTGCCAAAATGGAACCTATTCACACCATCCATGTTTGTAGGAAAACTTTGTCCGATAAGTTTAAGGACCTAAAGGTAGATGGCCTGGCCATATCAGAATGCCCTGGCGCAAGAAACTTTCATCTACCACCTAACTACTAGAATTGAGATGCATTAAAAAGTAGGCACATTTTTCTGCTGTTTTAACCATTGGCCAAAATGGAACCTATTCACACCATCCATGTTTGTAGGAAAACTTTGTCAGATAAGTTTAAGGACCTAAAGATAGATGGCCTGGCCATATCAGAATTCCCTGGCGCAAGAAACTTTCATCCACCACCTAACTGTTAGAATTGAGATGCATTATAAAGTAGGCACCTTTTTCTGCTATTTTGACTATTTGCCAAAATGGAACCTATTCACACCATCCATGTTTGTAGGAAAACTTTGTCCGATAAGTTTAAGGACCTAAATATAGATGGCCTGGCCATATCAGAATGCCCTGGCGCAAGAAACTTTCATCTACCCCCTAAGTGATAGCGTGGAGGTGCATTACAAAGTAGTCTCATTTCTGTGCTGATTTTTCCATTGGCTACCATTGAACCTGACAATGTTTTCACAGGATCCATGTTTGTTGGAAAACCTTCTGTGCGATATCCTTATGGAACCACAGATACATGGCTGGGCCATATCTCAATGCTTTGCAGCATGTAACTTTCTTCTACCACCTAACTACTAGAGTGGAGATGCATTATAAAGTAGGCACCTTTTTCTGCTATTTTGACTGTTTGCCCAAATGGAACCTATTCACACCATCCATGTTTGTAGGAAAACTTTGTCAGATAAGTTTAAGGACCTAAAGATAGATGGCCTGGCCATATCAGAATTCCCTGGCGCAAGAAACTTTCATCCACCACCTAACTGTTAGAATTGAGATGCATTATAAAGTAGGCACCTTTTCCTGCTATTTTGACTATTTGCCAAAATGGAACCTATTCACACCATCCATGTTTGTAGGAAAACTTTGTCCGATAAGTTTAAGGACCTAAATATAGATGGCCTGGCCATATCAGAATGCCCTGGCGGAAGAAACTTTCATCTACCACCTAACTACTAGAATTGAGATGCATTGTAAAGTAGGCACATTTTTCTGCTGTTTTAACCATTGGCCAAAATGGAACCTATTCACACCATCCATGTTTGTAGGAAAACTTTGTCCGATAAGTTTAAGGACCTAAAGATAGATGGCCTGGCCATATCAGAATGCCCTGGCGCAAGAAACTTTCATCTACCCCCTAACTGATAGCGTGGAGGTGCATTATAAAGTAGTCTCATTTCTGTGCTGATTTTTCCATTGGCCACCATTGAACCTGACAATGTTTTCACAGGATCCATGTTTGTTGGAAAACCTTCTGTGCGATATCCTTATGGAACCACAGATACATGGCTGGGCCATATCTCAATGCTTTGCAGCATGTAACTTTCTTCTACCACCTAACTACTAGAGTGGAGATGCATTATAAAGTAGGCACCTTTTTCTGCTATTTTGACTGTTTGCCCAAATGGAACCTATTCACACCATCCATGTTTGTAGGAAAACTTTGTCAGATAAGTTTAAGGACCTAAAGATAGATGGCCTGGCCATATCAGAATTCCCTGGCGCAAGAAACTTTCATCCACCACCTAACTGTTAGAATTGAGATGCATTATAAAGTAGGCACCTTTTTCTGCTATTTTGACTATTTGCCAAAATGGAACCTATTCACACCATCCATGTTTGTAGGAAAACTTTGTCCGATAAGTTTAAGGACCTAAATATAGATGGCCTGGCCATATCAGAATGCCCTGGCGCAAGAAACTTTCATCTACCACCTAACTACTAGAATTGAGATGCATTGTAAAGTAGGCACATTTTTCTGCTGTTTTAACCATTGGCCAAAATGGAACCTATTCACACCATCCATGTTTGTAGGAAAACTTTGTCCGATAAGTTTAAGGACCTAAAGATAGATGGCCTGGCCATATCAGAATGCCCTGGCGCAAGAAACTTTCATCTACCCCCTAACTGATAGCGTGGAGGTGCATTATAAAGTAGTCTCATTTCTGTGCTGATTTTTCCATTGGCTACCATTGAACCTGACAATGTTTTCACAGGATCCATGTTTGTTGGAAAACCTTCTGTGCGATATCCTTATGGAACCACAGATACATGGCTGGGCCATATCTCAATGCTTTGCAGCATGTAACTTTCTTCTACCACCTAACTACTAGAGTGGAGATGCATTATAAAGTAGGCATCTTTTTCTGCTATTTTGACTGTTTGCCAAAATGGAACCTATTCACACCATCCATGTTTGTAGGAAAACTTTGTCCGATAAGTTTAAGGACCTAAAGGTAGATGGCCTGGCCATATCAGAATGCCCTGGCGCAAGAAACTTTCATCTACCACCTAACTACTAGAATTGAGATGCATTATAAAGTAGGCACATTTTTCTGCTGTTTTAACCATTGGCCAAAATGGAACCTATTCACACCATCCATGTTTGTAGGAAAACTTTGTCAGATAAGTTTAAGGACCTAAAGATAGATGGCCTGGCCATATCAAAATTCCCTGGCGCAAGAAACTTTCATCCACCACCTAACTGTTAGAATTGAGATGCATTATAAAGTAGGCACCTTTTTCTGCTATTTTGACTATTTGCCAAAATGGAACCTATTCACACCATCCATGTTTGTAGGAAAACTTTGTCCGATAAGTTTAAGGACCTAAATATAGATGGCCTGGCCATATCAGAATGCCCTGGCGCAAGAAACTTTCATCTACCCCCTAACTGATAGCGTGGAGGTGCATTATAAAGTAGTCTCATTTCTGTGCTGATTTTTCCATTGGCTACCATTGAACCTGACAATGTTTTCACAGGATCCATGTTTGTTGGAAAACCTTCTGTGCGATATCCTTATGGAACCACAGATAAATGGCTGGGCCATATCTCAATGCTTTGCAGCATGTAACTTTCTTCTACCACCTAACTACTAGAGTGGAGATGCATTATAAAGTAGGCACCTTTTTCTGCTATTTTGACTGTTTGCCCAAATGGAACCTATTCACACCATCCATGTTTGTAGGAAAACTTTGTCAGATAAGTTTAATGACCTAAAGATAGATGGCCTGGCCATATCAGAATTCCCTGGCGCAAGAAACTTTCATCCACCACCTAACTGTTAGAATTGAGATGCATTATAAAGTAGGCACCTTTTCCTGCTATTTTGACTATTTGCCAAAATGGAACCTATTCACACCATCCATGTTTGTAGGAAAACTTTGTCCGATAAGTTTAAGGACCTAAATATAGATGGCCTGGCCATATCAGAATGCCCTGGCGCAAGAAACTTTCATCTACCACCTAACTACTAGAATTGAGATGCATTGTAAAGTAGGCACATTTTTCTGCTGTTTTAACCATTGGCCAAAATGGAACCTATTCACACCATCCATGTTTGTAGGAAAACTTTGTCCGATAAGTTTAAGGACCTAAAGATAGATGGCCTGGCCATATCAGAATGCCCTGGCGCAAGAAACTTTCATCTACCCCCTAACTGATAGCGTGGAGGTGCATTATAAAGTAGTCTCATTTCTGTGCTGATTTTTCCATTGGCTACCATTGAACCTGACAATGTTTTCACAGGATCCATGTTTGTTGGAAAACCTTCTGTGCGATATCCTTATGGAACCACAGATACATGGCTGGGCCATATCTCAATGCTTTGCAGCATGTAACTTTCTTCTACCACCTAACTACTAGAGTGGAGATGCATTATAAAGTAGGCACCTTTTTCTGCTATTTTGACTGTTTGCCAAAATGGAACCTATTCACACCATCCATGTTCGTAGGAAAACTTTGTCCGATAAGTTTAAGGACCTAAAGGTAGATGGCCTGGCCATATCAGAATGCCCTGGCGCAAGAAACTTTCATCTACCACCTAACTACTAGAATTGAGATGCATTATAAAGTAGGCACATTTTTCTGCTGTTTTAACCATTGGCCAAAATGGAACCTATTCACACCATCCATGTTTGTAGGAAAACTTTGTCCGATATGTTTAAGGACCTAAAGGTAGATGGCCTGGCCATATCAGAATGCCCTGGCGCAAGAAACTTTCTTCTACCACCTAACTACTAGAGTGGAGATGCATTATAAAGTAGGCACCTTTTTCTGCTATTTTGACTGTTTGCCAAAATGGAACCTATTCACACCATCCATGTTTGTAGGAAAACTTTGTCCGATAAGTTTAAGGACCTAAAGGTAGATGGCCTGGCCATATCAGAATGCCCTGGCGCAAGAAACTTTCATCTACCACCTAACTACTAGAATTGAGATGCATTGTAAAGTAGGCACATTTTTCTGCTGCTTTAACCATTGGCCAAAATGGAACCTATTCACACCATCCATGTTTGTAGGAAAACTTTGTCCGATAAGTTTAAGGACCTAAAGATAGATGGCCTGGCCATATCAGAATGCCCTGGCGCAAGAAACTTTCATCTACCCCCTAACTGATAGCGTGGAGGTGCATTATAAAGTAGTCTCATTTCTGTGCTGATTTTTCCATTGGCTACCATTGAACCTGACAATGTTTTCACAGGATCCATGTTGGTTGGAAAACCTTCTGTGCGATATCCTTATGGAACCACAGATACATGGCTGGGCCATATCTCAATGCTTTGCAGCATGTAAGTTTCTTCTACCACCTAACTACTAGAATTGAGATGCATTATAATGTAGGCACATTTTTCTGCTGTTTTAACCATTGGCCAAAATGGAACCTATTCACAACATCCATGTTTGTAGGAAAACTTTGTCCGATAAGTTTAAGGACCTAAAGCTAGATGGCCTGGCCATATCAGAATGCCCTGGCGCAAGAAACTTTCATCTACCACCTAACTACTAGAATTGAGATGCATTATAAAGTAGGCACCTTTTTCTGCTATTTTGACCGTTTGCCAAAATGGAACCTATTCACACCATCCATGTTTGTAGGAAAACTTTGTCAGATAAGTTTAAGGACCTAAAGATAGATGGCCTGGCCATATCAGAATTCCCTGGCGCAAGAAACTTTCATCCACCACCTAACTGTTAGAATTGAGATGCATTATAAAGTAGGCACCTTTTTCTGCTATTTTGACTGTTTGCCCAAATGGAACCTATTCACACCATCCATGTTTGTAGGAAAACTTTGTCAGATAAGTTTAAGGACCTAAAGATAGATGGCCTGGCCATATCAGAATGCCCTGGCGCAAGAAACTTTCATCTACCACCTAACTACTAGAATTGAGATGCATTGTAAAGTAGGCACATTTTTCTGCTGTTTTAACCATTGGCCAAAATGGAACCTATTCACACCATCCATGTTTGTAGGAAAACTTTGTCCGATAAGTTTAAGGACCTAAAGATAGATGGCCTGGCCATATCAGAATGCCCTGGCGCAAGAAACTTTCATCTACCCCCTAACTGATAGCGTGGAGGTGCATTATAAAGTAGTCTCATTTCTGTGCTGATTTTTCCATTGGCTACCATTGAACCTGACAATGTTTTCACAGGATCCATGTTTGTTGGAAAACCTTCTGTGCGATATCCTTATGGAACCACAGATACATGGCTGGGCCATATCTCAATGCTTTGCAGCATGTAACTTTCTTCTACCACCTAACTACTAGAGTGGAGATGCATTATAAAGTAGGCACCTTTTTCTGCTATTTTGACTGTTTGCCCAAATGGAACCTATTCACACCATCCATGTTTGTAGGAAAACTTTGTCCGATAAGTTTAAGGACCTAAAGGTAGATGGCCTGGCCATATCAGAATGCCCTGGCGCAAGAAACTTTCATCTACCACCTAACTACTAGAATTGAGATGCATTATAAAGTAGGCACATTTTTCTGCTGTTTTAACCATTGGCCAAAATGGAACCTATTCACAACATCCATGTTTGTAGGAAAACTTTGTCCGATAAGTTTAAGGACCTAAAGGTAGATGGCCTGGCCATATCAGAATGCCCTGGCGCAAGAAACTTTCATCTACCCCCTAACTGATAGCGTGGACGTGCATTATAATGTAGTCTCATTTCTGTGCTGATTTTTCCATTGGCTACCATTGAACCTGACAATGTTTTCACAGGATCCATGTTTGTTGGAAAACCTTTTGTGCGATATCCTTATGCAACCACAGATACATGGCTGGGCCATATCTCAATGCTTTGCAGCATGTAACTTTCTTCTACCACCTAACTACTAGAGTGGAGATGCATTATAAAGTAGGCACCTTTTTCTGCTATTTTGACTGTTTGCCAAAATGGAACCTATTCACACCATCCATGTTTGTAGGAAAACTTTGTCAGATAAGTTTAAGGACCTAAAGGTAGATGGCCTGGCCATATCAGAATGCCCTGGCGCAAGAAACTTTCATCTACCACCTAACTACTAGAATTGAGATGCATTATAAAGTAGGCACATTTTTCTGCTGTTTTAGCCATTGGCCAAAATGGAACCTATTCACAACATCCATGTTTGTAGGAAAACTTTGTCCGATAAGTTTAAGGACCTAAAGCTAGATGGCCTGGCCATATCAGAATGCCCTGGCGCAAGAAACTTTCATCTACCACCTAACTACTAGAATTGAGATGCATTTTAAAGTAGGCACCTTTTTCTGCTATTTTGACCGTTTGCCAAAATGGAACCTATTCACACCATCCATGTTTGTAGGAAAACTTTGTCAGATAAGTTTAAGGACCTAAAGATAGATGGCCTGGCCATATCAGAATTCCCTGGCGCAAGAAACTTTCATCCACCACCTAACTGTTAGAATTGAGATGCATTATAAAGTAGGCACCTTTTTCTGCTATTTTGACTATTTGCCAAAATGGAACCTATTCACACCATCCATGTTTGTAGGAAAACTTTGTCCGATAAGTTTAAGGACCTAAATATAGATGGCCTGGCCATATCAGAATGCCCTGGCGCAAGAAACTTTCATCTACCACCTAAGTGTTAGAATGGAGATGCATTATAAAGTAGGCACATTTTTCTGCTGTTTTAACCATTGGCCAAAATGGAACCTATTCACACCATCCATGTTTGTAGGAAAACTTTGTCAGATAAGTTTAAGGAACTAAAGATAGATGGCCTGGCCATATGAGAATTCCCTGGCGCAAGAAACTTTCATCTACCACCTAACTACTAGAATTGAGATGCATTCTAAAGTAGGCACATTTTTCTGCTGTTTTAACCATGGGCCAAAATGGAACCTATGCAAACCATCCATGTTTGCAGGAAAACTTTGTCTTGTAAGTTTAAGGAACTAAAGATAGATGGCCTGGCCATATCAGAATGCCCTGGCGCAAGAAACTTTCATCTACCACCTAAGTGTTAGAATGGAGATGCATTATAAAGTAGGCACATTTTTCTGCTGTTTTAACCATTAGCCAAAATGGAAGCTATTCACACCATCCATGTTTGTAGGAAAACTTTGTCCGATAAAAGTTTAAGGACCTAAAGATAGATGGCCTAGCCATATCAGAATGCCCTGGTACAAGAAACTTTCATCTACCACGTAACTACTAGAATTGAGATGCATTAAAAAGTAGGCACATTTTTCTGCTGTTTTAACCACGGGCCAAAATGGAACCTATTCACACCATCCATGTTTGTAGGAAAACTTTCTCCGATAAAAGTTTAAGGACCTAAAGATAGATGGCCTAGCCATATCAGAATGCCCTGGTACAAGAAACTTTCATCTACCCCCTAACTACTAGAATTGAGATGCATTATAAAGTAGGCACATTTTTCTGCTGTTTTAACCACGGGCCAAAATGGAACCTATTCACACCATCCATGTTTGTAGGAAAACTTTGTCCGATAAAAGTTTAAGGACCTAAAGATAGATGGCCTAGCCATATCAGAATGCCCTGGTACAAGAAACTTTCATCTACCACCTAACTACTAGAATTGAGATGCATTTTAAAGTAGGCACATTTTTCTGCTGTTTTAACCATGGGCCAAAATGGAACCTATTCACACCATCCATGTTTGTAGGAAAACTTTGTCCGATAAGTTTAAGGACCTAAATATAGATGGCCTGGCCATATCAGAATGCCCTGGCGGAAGAAACTTTCATCTACCACCTAACTACTAGAATTGAGATGCATTGTAAAGTAGGCACATTTTTCTGCTGTTTTAACCATTGGCCAAAATGGAACCTATTCACACCATCCATGTTTGTAGGAAAACTTTGTCCGATAAGTTTAAGGACCTAAAGATAGATGGCCTGGCCATATCAGAATGCCCTGGCGCAAGAAACTTTCATCTACCCCCTAACTGATAGCGTGGAGGTGCATTATAAAGTAGTCTCATTTCTGTGCTGATTTTTCCATTGGCCACCATTGAACCTGACAATGTTTTCACAGGATCCATGTTTGTTGGAAAACCTTCTGTGCGATATCCTTATGGAACCACAGATACATGGCTGGGCCATATCTCAATGCTTTGCAGCATGTAACTTTCTTCTACCACCTAACTACTAGAGTGGAGATGCATTATAAAGTAGGCACCTTTTTCTGCTATTTTGACTGTTTGCCCAAATGGAACCTATTCACACCATCCATGTTTGTAGGAAAACTTTGTCAGATAAGTTTAAGGACCTAAAGATAGATGGCCTGGCCATATCAGAATTCCCTGGCGCAAGAAACTTTCATCCACCACCTAACTGTTAGAATTGAGATGCATTATAAAGTAGGCACCTTTTTCTGCTATTTTGACTATTTGCCAAAATGGAACCTATTCACACCATCCATGTTTGTAGGAAAACTTTGTCCGATAAGTTTAAGGACCTAAATATAGATGGCCTGGCCATATCAGAATGCCCTGGCGCAAGAAACTTTCATCTACCACCTAACTACTAGAATTGAGATGCATTGTAAAGTAGGCACATTTTTCTGCTGTTTTAACCATTGGCCAAAATGGAACCTATTCACACCATCCATGTTTGTAGGAAAACTTTGTCCGATAAGTTTAAGGACCTAAAGATAGATGGCCTGGCCATATCAGAATGCCCTGGCGCAAGAAACTTTCATCTACCCCCTAACTGATAGCGTGGAGGTGCATTATAAAGTAGTCTCATTTCTGTGCTGATTTTTCCATTGGCTACCATTGAACCTGACAATGTTTTCACAGGATCCATGTTTGTTGGAAAACCTTCTGTGCGATATCCTTATGGAACCACAGATACATGGCTGGGCCATATCTCAATGCTTTGCAGCATGTAACTTTCTTCTACCACCTAACTACTAGAGTGGAGATGCATTATAAAGTAGGCATCTTTTTCTGCTATTTTGACTGTTTGCCAAAATGGAACCTATTCACACCATCCATGTTTGTAGGAAAACTTTGTCCGATAAGTTTAAGGACCTAAAGGTAGATGGCCTGGCCATATCAGAATGCCCTGGCGCAAGAAACTTTCATCTACCACCTAACTACTAGAATTGAGATGCATTATAAAGTAGGCACATTTTTCTGCTGTTTTAACCATTGGCCAAAATGGAACCTATTCACACCATCCATGTTTGTAGGAAAACTTTGTCAGATAAGTTTAAGGACCTAAAGATAGATGGCCTGGCCATATCAAAATTCCCTGGCGCAAGAAACTTTCATCCACCACCTAACTGTTAGAATTGAGATGCATTATAAAGTAGGCACCTTTTTCTGCTATTTTGACTATTTGCCAAAATGGAACCTATTCACACCATCCATGTTTGTAGGAAAACTTTGTCCGATAAGTTTAAGGACCTAAATATAGATGGCCTGGCCATATCAGAATGCCCTGGCGCAAGAAACTTTCATCTACCCCCTAACTGATAGCGTGGAGGTGCATTATAAAGTAGTCTCATTTCTGTGCTGATTTTTCCATTGGCTACCATTGAACCTGACAATGTTTTCACAGGATCCATGTTTGTTGGAAAACCTTCTGTGCGATATCCTTATGGAACCACAGATAAATGGCTGGGCCATATCTCAATGCTTTGCAGCATGTAACTTTCTTCTACCACCTAACTACTAGAGTGGAGATGCATTATAAAGTAGGCACCTTTTTCTGCTATTTTGACTGTTTGCCCAAATGGAACCTATTCACACCATCCATGTTTGTAGGAAAACTTTGTCAGATAAGTTTAATGACCTAAAGATAGATGGCCTGGCCATATCAGAATTCCCTGGCGCAAGAAACTTTCATCCACCACCTAACTGTTAGAATTGAGATGCATTATAAAGTAGGCACCTTTTCCTGCTATTTTGACTATTTGCCAAAATGGAACCTATTCACACCATCCATGTTTGTAGGAAAACTTTGTCCGATAAGTTTAAGGACCTAAATATAGATGGCCTGGCCATATCAGAATGCCCTGGCGCAAGAAACTTTCATCTACCACCTAACTACTAGAATTGAGATGCATTGTAAAGTAGGCACATTTTTCTGCTGTTTTAACCATTGGCCAAAATGGAACCTATTCACACCATCCATGTTTGTAGGAAAACTTTGTCCGATAAGTTTAAGGACCTAAAGATAGATGGCCTGGCCATATCAGAATGCCCTGGCGCAAGAAACTTTCATCTACCCCCTAACTGATAGCGTGGAGGTGCATTATAAAGTAGTCTCATTTCTGTGCTGATTTTTCCATTGGCTACCATTGAACCTGACAATGTTTTCACAGGATCCATGTTTGTTGGAAAACCTTCTGTGCGATATCCTTATGGAACCACAGATACATGGCTGGGCCATATCTCAATGCTTTGCAGCATGTAACTTTCTTCTACCACCTAACTACTAGAGTGGAGATGCATTATAAAGTAGGCACCTTTTTCTGCTATTTTGACTGTTTGCCAAAATGGAACCTATTCACACCATCCATGTTCGTAGGAAAACTTTGTCCGATAAGTTTAAGGACCTAAAGGTAGATGGCCTGGCCATATCAGAATGCCCTGGCGCAAGAAACTTTCATCTACCACCTAACTACTAGAATTGAGATGCATTATAAAGTAGGCACATTTTTCTGCTGTTTTAACCATTGGCCAAAATGGAACCTATTCACACCATCCATGTTTGTAGGAAAACTTTGTCCGATATGTTTAAGGACCTAAAGGTAGATGGCCTGGCCATATCAGAATGCCCTGGCGCAAGAAACTTTCTTCTACCACCTAACTACTAGAGTGGAGATGCATTATAAAGTAGGCACCTTTTTCTGCTATTTTGACTGTTTGCCAAAATGGAACCTATTCACACCATCCATGTTTGTAGGAAAACTTTGTCCGATAAGTTTAAGGACCTAAAGGTAGATGGCCTGGCCATATCAGAATGCCCTGGCGCAAGAAACTTTCATCTACCACCTAACTACTAGAATTGAGATGCATTGTAAAGTAGGCACATTTTTCTGCTGCTTTAACCATTGGCCAAAATGGAACCTATTCACACCATCCATGTTTGTAGGAAAACTTTGTCCGATAAGTTTAAGGACCTAAAGATAGATGGCCTGGCCATATCAGAATGCCCTGGCGCAAGAAACTTTCATCTACCCCCTAACTGATAGCGTGGAGGTGCATTATAAAGTAGTCTCATTTCTGTGCTGATTTTTCCATTGGCTACCATTGAACCTGACAATGTTTTCACAGGATCCATGTTGGTTGGAAAACCTTCTGTGCGATATCCTTATGGAACCACAGATACATGGCTGGGCCATATCTCAATGCTTTGCAGCATGTAACTTTCTTCTACCACCTAACTACTAGAATTGAGATGCATTATAATGTAGGCACATTTTTCTGCTGTTTTAACCATTGGCCAAAATGGAACCTATTCACAACATCCATGTTTGTAGGAAAACTTTGTCCGATAAGTTTAAGGACCTAAAGCTAGATGGCCTGGCCATATCAGAATGCCCTGGCGCAAGAAACTTTCATCTACCACCTAACTACTAGAATTGAGATGCATTATAAAGTAGGCACCTTTTTCTGCTATTTTGACCGTTTGCCAAAATGGAACCTATTCACACCATCCATGTTTGTAGGAAAACTTTGTCAGATAAGTTTAAGGACCTAAAGATAGATGGCCTGGCCATATCAGAATTCCCTGGCGCAAGAAACTTTCATCCACCACCTAACTGTTAGAATTGAGATGCATTATAAAGTAGGCACCTTTTTCTGCTATTTTGACTGTTTGCCCAAATGGAACCTATTCACACCATCCATGTTTGTAGGAAAACTTTGTCAGATAAGTTTAAGGACCTAAAGATAGATGGCCTGGCCATATCAGAATGCCCTGGCGCAAGAAACTTTCATCTACCACCTAACTACTAGAATTGAGATGCATTGTAAAGTAGGCACATTTTTCTGCTGTTTTAACCATTGGCCAAAATGGAACCTATTCACACCATCCATGTTTGTAGGAAAACTTTGTCCGATAAGTTTAAGGACCTAAAGATAGATGGCCTGGCCATATCAGAATGCCCTGGCGCAAGAAACTTTCATCTACCCCCTAACTGATAGCGTGGAGGTGCATTATAAAGTAGTCTCATTTCTGTGCTGATTTTTCCATTGGCTACCATTGAACCTGACAATGTTTTCACAGGATCCATGTTTGTTGGAAAACCTTCTGTGCGATATCCTTATGGAACCACAGATACATGGCTGGGCCATATCTCAATGCTTTGCAGCATGTAACTTTCTTCTACCACCTAACTACTAGAGTGGAGATGCATTATAAAGTAGGCACCTTTTTCTGCTATTTTGACTGTTTGCCCAAATGGAACCTATTCACACCATCCATGTTTGTAGGAAAACTTTGTCCGATAAGTTTAAGGACCTAAAGGTAGATGGCCTGGCCATATCAGAATGCCCTGGCGCAAGAAACTTTCATCTACCACCTAACTACTAGAATTGAGATGCATTATAAAGTAGGCACATTTTTCTGCTGTTTTAACCATTGGCCAAAATGGAACCTATTCACAACATCCATGTTTGTAGGAAAACTTTGTCCGATAAGTTTAAGGACCTAAAGGTAGATGGCCTGGCCATATCAGAATGCCCTGGCGCAAGAAACTTTCATCTACCCCCTAACTGATAGCGTGGACGTGCATTATAATGTAGTCTCATTTCTGTGCTGATTTTTCCATTGGCTACCATTGAACCTGACAATGTTTTCACAGGATCCATGTTTGTTGGAAAACCTTTTGTGCGATATCCTTATGCAACCACAGATACATGGCTGGGCCATATCTCAATGCTTTGCAGCATGTAACTTTCTTCTACCACCTAACTACTAGAGTGGAGATGCATTATAAAGTAGGCACCTTTTTCTGCTATTTTGACTGTTTGCCAAAATGGAACCTATTCACACCATCCATGTTTGTAGGAAAACTTTGTCAGATAAGTTTAAGGACCTAAAGGTAGATGGCCTGGCCATATCAGAATGCCCTGGCGCAAGAAACTTTCATCTACCACCTAACTACTAGAATTGAGATGCATTATAAAGTAGGCACATTTTTCTGCTGTTTTAGCCATTGGCCAAAATGGAACCTATTCACAACATCCATGTTTGTAGGAAAACTTTGTCCGATAAGTTTAAGGACCTAAAGCTAGATGGCCTGGCCATATCAGAATGCCCTGGCGCAAGAAACTTTCATCTACCACCTAACTACTAGAATTGAGATGCATTTTAAAGTAGGCACCTTTTTCTGCTATTTTGACCGTTTGCCAAAATGGAACCTATTCACACCATCCATGTTTGTAGGAAAACTTTGTCAGATAAGTTTAAGGACCTAAAGATAGATGGCCTGGCCATATCAGAATTCCCTGGCGCAAGAAACTTTCATCCACCACCTAACTGTTAGAATTGAGATGCATTATAAAGTAGGCACCTTTTTCTGCTATTTTGACTATTTGCCAAAATGGAACCTATTCACACCATCCATGTTTGTAGGAAAACTTTGTCCGATAAGTTTAAGGACCTAAATATAGATGGCCTGGCCATATCAGAATGCCCTGGCGCAAGAAACTTTCATCTACCACCTAAGTGTTAGAATGGAGATGCATTATAAAGTAGGCACATTTTTCTGCTGTTTTAACCATTGGCCAAAATGGAACCTATTCACACCATCCATGTTTGTAGGAAAACTTTGTCAGATAAGTTTAAGGAACTAAAGATAGATGGCCTGGCCATATGAGAATTCCCTGGCGCAAGAAACTTTCATCTACCACCTAACTACTAGAATTGAGATGCATTCTAAAGTAGGCACATTTTTCTGCTGTTTTAACCATGGGCCAAAATGGAACCTATGCAAACCATCCATGTTTGCAGGAAAACTTTGTCTTGTAAGTTTAAGGAACTAAAGATAGATGGCCTGGCCATATCAGAATGCCCTGGCGCAAGAAACTTTCATCTACCACCTAAGTGTTAGAATGGAGATGCATTATAAAGTAGGCACATTTTTCTGCTGTTTTAACCATTAGCCAAAATGGAAGCTATTCACACCATCCATGTTTGTAGGAAAACTTTGTCCGATAAAAGTTTAAGGACCTAAAGATAGATGGCCTAGCCATATCAGAATGCCCTGGTACAAGAAACTTTCATCTACCACGTAACTACTAGAATTGAGATGCATTAAAAAGTAGGCACATTTTTCTGCTGTTTTAACCACGGGCCAAAATGGAACCTATTCACACCATCCATGTTTGTAGGAAAACTTTGTCCGATAAAAGTTTAAGGACCTAAAGATAGATGGCCTAGCCATATCAGAATGCCCTGGTACAAGAAACTTTCATCTACCACCTAACTACTAGAATTGAGATGCATTTTAAAGTAGGCACATTTTTCTGCTGTTTTAACCATGGGCCAAAATGGAACCTATTCACACCATCCATGTTTGTAGGAAAACTTTGTCAGATAAGTTTAAGGACCTAAAGATAGATGGCCTGGCCATATCAGAATTCCCTGGCGTAAGAAACTTTCATCTACCACCTAAGTGTTAGAATGGAGATGCATGATAAAGTAGGCACATTTTTCTGCTGTTTTAACCATGGGCCAAAATGGAACCTATGCACACCATCCATGTTTGCAGGAAAAATTTGTCAGGTAAGTTTAAGGAACTAAAGATAGATGGCCTGGCCATATCAGAATGCCCTGGCGCAAGAAACTTTCATCTACCACCTAAGTGTTAGAATGGAGATGCATGATAAAGTAGGCACATTTTTCTGCTGTTTTAACCATTGGCCAAAATGGAAACTATTCACACCATCCATGTTTGTAGGAAAACTTTGTCAGATAAGTTTAAGGAACTAAAGATAGATGGCTTGGCCATATCAGAATGCCCTGGCGCAGGAAACTTTCATCTACCACCTAACTACTAGAATTGAGATGCATTATAAAGTAGGCACATTTTTCTGCTGTTTTAACCATGGGCCAAAATGGAACCTATGCACACCATCCATGTTTGCAGGAAAACTTTGTCAGGTAAGTTTAAGGAACAAAAGATAGATGGCCTGGCCATATCAGAATGCCCTGGCGCAAGAAACTTTCATCTACTACCTTACTGTTAGAATGGGGATGCATTATAAAGTAGGCACATTTTTCTGCTGTTTTAACCATTGGCCAAAATGGAACCTATTCACACCATCCATGTTTGTAGGAAAACTTTGTCAGATAAGTTTAAGGAACTAAAGATAGATGGACTGGCCATATCAGAATGCCCTGGTACAAGAAACTTTCATCTACCACCTAACTACTAGAATTGAGATGCATTCTAAAGTAGGCACATTTTTCTGCTATTTTAACCATGGGCCAAAATGGAACCTATGCACACCATCCATGTTTGCAGGAAAACGTTGTCAGATAAGTTTAAGGAACTAAAGATAGATGGCCTGGCCATATCAGAATGCCCTGGCGCAAGAAACTTTCATCTACCACCTAAGTGTTAGAATTGAGATGCATTATAAAGTAGGCACATTTTTCTGCTGTTTTAACCATTGGCCAAAATGGAAACTATTCACACCATCCATGTTTGTAGGAAAACTTTGTCAGATAAGTTTAAGGAACAAAAGATAGATGGCCTGGCCATATCAGAATGCCCTGGCGCAAGAAACTTTCATCTACCACCTAAGTGTTAGTATGGAGATGCATTATAAAGTAGGCACATTTTTCTGCTGTTTTAACCATTAGCCAAAATGGAAGCTATTCACACCATCCATGTTTGTAGGAAAACTTTGTCCGATAAAAGTTTAAGGACCTAAAGATAGATGGCCTAGCCATATCAGAATGCCCTGGTACAAGAAACTTTCATCTACCACGTAACTACTAGAATTGAGATGCATTAAAAAGTAGGCACATTTTTCTGCTGTTTTAACCACGGGCCAAAATGGAACCTATTCACACCATCCATGTTTGTAGGAAAACTTTGTCCGATAAAAGTTTAATTACCTAAAGATAGATGGCCTAGCCATATCAAAATGCCCTGGTACAAGAAACTTTCATCTACCACCTAACTACTAGAATTGAGATGCATTTTAAAGTAGGCACATTTTTCTGCTGTTTTAACCATGGGCGAAAATGGAACCTATTCACACCATCCATGTTTGTAGGAAAACTTTGTCAGATAAGTTTAAGGACCTAAAGATAGATGGCCTGGCCATATCAGAATTCCCTGGCGCAAGAAACTTTCATCTACCACCTAACTACTAGAATTGAGATGCATTATAAAGTAGGCACATTTTTCTGCTGTTTTAACCATGGGCCAAAATGGAACCTATTCACACCATCCATGTTTGCAAGAAAACTTTGTCAGGTAAGTTTAAGGAACTAAAGATAGATGGCCTGGCCATATCAGAATGCCCTGGCGCAAGAAACTTTCATCTACCACCTAACTACTAGAATTGAGATGCATTATAAAGTAGGCACATTTTTCTGCTGTTTTAACCATTGGCCAAAATGGAACCTATTCACACCATCCATGTTTGCAGGAAAACTTTGTCAGGTAAGTTTAAGGAACTAAAGATAGATGGCCTGGCCATATCAGAATGCCCTGGTGCAAGAAACTTTCAACTACCACCTAAGTGTTAGAATGGAGATGCATTATACAGTAGGCACATTTTTCTGCTGTTTTAACCATGGGCCAAAATGGAACCTATGCACACCATCCATGTTTGCAGGAAAACTTTGTCAGATAAGTTTAAGGACCTAAAGATAGATGGCCTGGCCATATCAGAATGCCCTGGTACAAGAAACTTTCATCTACCACCTAACTACTAGAATTGAGATGCATTATAAAGTAGGCACATTTTTCTGCTGTTTTAACCATGGGCCAAAATGGAACCTTTGCACACCATCCATGTTTGCAGGAAAACTTTGTCAGATAAGTTTAAGGACCTAAAGATAGATGGCCTGGCCATATCAGAATGCCCTGGCACAAGAAACTTTCATCTACCACCTAACTACTAGAATTGAGATGCATTATAAAGTAGGCACATTTTTCTGCTGTTTTAACCATGGGCCAAAATGGAACCTATGCACACCATCCATGTTTGCAGGAAAACTTTGTCAGGTAAGTTTAAGGAACTAAAGATAGATGATCTGGCCATATCAGAATGCCCTGGCGCAAGAAACTTTCATCTACCACCTAAGTGTTAGAATGGAGATGCATGATAAAGTAGGCACATTTTTCTGCTGTTTTAACCATTGGCCAAAATGGAAACTATTCACACCATCCATGTTTGTAGGAAAACTTTGTCAGATAAGTTTAAGGACCTAAAGATAGATGGCCTGGCCATATCAGAATGCCCTGGCGCAAGAAAGTTTCATCTACCACCTAACTACTAGAATTGAGATGGATTATAAAGTAGGCACATTTTTCTGCTGTTTTAACCATTAGCCAAAATGGAACCTATTCACACCATCCATGTTTGTAGGAAAACTTTGTCCGATAAGTTTAAGGACATAAAGATAGATGTCCTGGCCATGTCAGAATGCCCTGGCGCAAGAAACTTTCATCTACCACCTAACTACTAGAATTGAGATGGATTATAAAGTAGGCACATTTTTCTGCTGTTTTAACCATTAGCCAAAATGGAACCTATTCACACCATCCATGTTTGTAGGAAAACTTTGTCCGATAAGTTTAAGGACATAAAGATAGATGTCCTGGCCATGTCAGAATGCCCTGGCGCAAGAAACTTTCATCTACCACCTAACTGTTAGAATTGAGATGCATTATAAAGTAGGCACATTTTTCTGCTGTTTTAACCATGGGCCAAAATGGAACGTATGCACACCATCCATGTTTGCAGGAAAACTTTGTCAGGTAAGTTTAAGGAACTAAAGATAGATGGCCTGGCCATATCAGAATGCCCTGGCGCGAGAAAGTTTCATCTACCACCTAAGTGTTAGAATTGAGATGCATTATAATGTAGGCACATTTTTCTGCTGTTTTAACCATGGGCCAAAATGGAACCTATGCACACCATCCATGTTTGCAGGAAAACTTTGTCAGGTAAGTTTAAGGAACTATAGATAGATGGCCTGGCCATATCAGAATGCCCTGGCGCAAGAAACTTTCATCTACCACCTAACTACTCGAATTGAGATGCATTATAAAGTAGGCACATTTTTCTGCTGTTTTAACCATTGGCCAAAATGGAACCTATTCACACCATCCATGTTTGTAGGAAAACTTTGTCCGATAAGTTTAAGGACCTAAAGATAGATGGCCTGGCCATATCAGAATGCCCTGGCACAAGAAACTTTCATCTACCACCTAACTACTAGAATTGAGATGCATTATAAAGTAGGCACATTTTTCTGCTGTTTTAACCATGGGCCAAAATGGAACCTATGCACACCATCCATGTTTGCAGGAAAACTTTGTCAGGTAATTTTAAGGAACAAAAGATAGATGGCCTGGCCATATCAGAATGCCCTGGCGCAAGAAACTTTCATCTACTACCTAACTGTTAGAATGGAGATGCATTATAAAGTAGGCACATTTTTCTGCTGTTTTAACCATTGGCCAAAATGGAACCTATTCACACCATCCATGTTTGTAGGAAAACTTTGTCAGATAAGTTTAAGGAACTAAAGATAGATGGCCTGGCCATATCAGAATGCCCTGGTACAAGAAACTTTCATCTACCACCTAACTACTAGAATTGAGATGCATTATACAGTAGGCACATTTTTCTGCTGTTTTAACCACGGGCCAAAATGGAACCTATTCACACCATCCATGTTTGTAGGAAAACTTTGTCCGATAAAAGTTTAAGGACCTAAAGATAGATGGCCTAGCCATATCAAAATGCCCTGGTACAAGAAACTTTCATCTACCACCTAACTACTAGAATTGAGATGCATTTTAAAGTAGGCACATTTTTCTGCTGTTTTAACCATGGGCCAAAATGGAACCTATTCACACCATCCATGTTTGTAGGAAAACTTTGTCAGATAAGTTTAAGGACCTAAAGATAGATGGCCTAGCCATATCAGAATGCCCTGGTACAAGAAACTTTCATCTACCAACTAACTACTAGAATTGAGATGCATTCTAAAGTAGGCACATTTTTCTGCTTTTTTAACCATGGGCCAAAATGGAACCTATGCACACCATCCATGTTTGCAGGAAAACTTTGTCAGGTAAGTTTAAGGAACTAAAGATAGATGATCTGGCCATATCAGAATGCCCTGGCGCAAGAAACTTTCATCTACCACCTAACTACTAGAATGGAGATGCATGATAAAGTAGGCACATTTTTCTGCTGTTTTAACCATTGGCCAAAATGGAACCTATTCACACCATCCATGTTTGTAGGAAAACTTTGTCAGATAAGTTTAAGGAACTAAAGATAGATGGCCTGGCCATATCAGAATGCCCTGGCGCAAGAAAGTTTCATCTACCACCTAACTACTAGAATTGAGATGCATTATAAAGTAGGCACATTTTTCTGCTGTTTTAACCATTGGCCAAAATGGAACCTATTCACACCATCCATGTTTGCAGGAAAACTTTGTCGGGTAAGTTTAAGGAACTAAAGATAGATGGCCTGGCCATATCAGAATGCCCTGGTGCAAGAAACTTTCAACTACCACCTAAGTGTTAGAATGGAGATGCATTATACAGTAGGCACATTTTTCTGCTGTTTTAACCATGGGCCAAAATGGAACCTATGCACACCATCCATGTTTGCAGGAAAACTTTGTAAGATAAGTTTAAGGACCTAAAGATAGATGGCCTGGCCATATCAGAATGCCCTGGCACAAGAAACTTTCATCTACCACCTAACTACTAGAATTGAGATGCATTATAAAGTAGGCACATTTTTCTGCTGTTTTAACCATGGGCCAAAATGGAACCTATGCACACCATCCATGTTTGCAGGAAAACTTTGTCAGATAAGTTTAAGGAACTAAAGATAGATGGCCTGGCCATATCAGAATGCCCTGGCGCAAGAAACTTTCATCTACCACCTAACTACTAGAATTGAGATGCATTATAAAGTAGGCACATTTTTCTGCTGTTTTAACCATGGGCCAAAATGGAACCTATGCACACCATCCATGTTTGCAGGAAAACTTTGTCAGGTAATTTTAAGGAACAAAAGATAGATGGCCTGGCCATATCAGAATGCCCTGGCGCAAGAAACTTTCATCTACTACCTAACTGTTAGAATGGAGATGCATTATAAAGTAGGCACATTTTTCTGCTGTTTTAACCATTGGCCAAAATGGAACCTATTCACACCATCCATGTTTGTAGGAAAACTTTGTCAGATAAGTTTAAGGAACTAAAGATAGATGGCCTGGCCATATCAGAATGCCCTGGTACAAGAAACTTTCATCTACCACCTAACTACTAGAATTGAGATGCATTAAAAAGTAGGCACATTTTTCTGCTGTTTTAACCACGGGCCAAAATGGAACCTATTCACACCATCCATGTTTGTAGGAAAACTTTGTCCGATAAAAGTTTAAGGACCTAAAGATAGATGGCCTAGCCATATCAAAATGCCCTGGTACAAGAAACTTTCATCTACCACCTAACTACTAGAATTGAGATGCATTTTAAAGTAGGCACATTTTTCTGCTGTTTTAACCATGGGCGAAAATGGAACCTATTCACACCATCCATGTTTGTAGGAAAACTTTGTCAGATAAGTTTAAGGACCTAAAGATAGATGGCCTAGCCATATCAGAATGCCCTGGTACAAGAAACTTTCATCTACCAACTAACTACTAGAATTGAGATGCATTCTAAAGTAGGCACATTTTTCTGCTTTTTTAACCATGGGCCAAAATGGAACCTATGCACACCATCCATGTTTGCAGGAAAACTTTGTCAGATAAGTTTAAGGAACTAAAGATAGATGGCCTGGCCATATCAGAATGCCCTGGCGCAAGAAAGTTTCATCTACCACCTAACTACTAGAATTGAGATGCATGATAAAGTAGGCACATTTTTCTGCTGTTTTAACCATTGGCCAAAATGGAACCTATTCACACCATCCATGTTTGTAGGAAAACTTTGTCAGATAAGTTTAAGGAACTAAAGATAGATGGCCTGGGCATATCAGAATGCCCTGGCGCAAGAAAGTTTCATCTACCACCTAACTACTAGAATTGAGATGCATTATAAAGTAGGCACATTTTTCTGCTGTTTTAACCATTGGCCAAAATGGAACCTATTCACACCATCCATGTTTGCAGGAAAACTTTGTCGGGTAAGTTTAAGGAACTAAAGATAGATGGCCTGGGCATATCAGAATGCCCTGGCGCAAGAAACTTTCATCTACCACCTAACTACTAGAATTGAGATGCATGATAAAGTAGGCACATTTTTCTGCTGTTTTAACCATTGGCCAAAATGGAACCTATTCACACCATCCATGTTTGTAGGAAAACTTTGTCAGATAAGTTTAAGGAACTAAAGATAGATGGCCTGGGCATATCAGAATGCCCTGGCGCAAGAAAGTTTCATCTACCACCTAACTACTAGAATTGAGATGCATTATAAAGTAGGCACATTTTTCTGCTGTTTTAACCATTGGCCAAAATGGAACCTATTCACACCATCCATGTTTGCAGGAAAACTTTGTCGGGTAAGTTTAAGGAACTAAAGATAGATGGCCTGGCCATATCAGAATGCCCTGGTGCAAGAAACTTTCAACTACCACCTAAGTGTTAGAATGGAGATGCATTATACAGTAGGCACATTTTTCTGCTGTTTTAACCATGGGCCAAAATGGAACCTATGCACACCATCCATGTTTGCAGGAAAACTTTGTCAGATAAGTTTAAGGACCTAAAGATAGATGGCCTGGCCATATCAGAATGCCCTGGTACAAGAAACTTTCATCTACCACCTAACTACTAGAATTGAGATGCATTATAAAGTAGGCACATTTTTCTGCTGTTTTAACCATGGGCCAAAATGGAACCTATGCACACCATCCATGTTTGCAGGAAAACTTTGTCAGATAAGTTTAAGGACCTAAAGATAGATGGCCTGGCCATATCAGAATGCCCTGGCACAAGAAACTTTCATCTACCACCTAACTACTAGAATTGAGATGCATTATAAAGTAGGCACATTTTTCTGCTGTTTTAACCATGGGCCAAAATGGAACCTATGCACACCATCCATGTTTGCAGGAAAACTTTGTCAGGTAAGTTTAAGGAACTAAAGATAGATGGCCTGGCCATATCAGAATGCCCTGGCGCAAGAAACTTTCATCTACCACCTAAGTGTTAGAATGGAGATGCATGATAAAGTAGGCACATTTTTCTGCTGTTTTAACCATTGGCCAAAATGGAAACTATTCACACCATCCATGTTTGTAGGAAAACTTTGTCAGATAAGTTTAAGGAACTAAAGATAGATGGCCTGGCCATATCAGAATGCCCTGGCGCAAGAAACTTTCATCTACCACCTAACTACTAGAATTGAGATGGATTATAAAGTAGGCACATTTTTCTGCTGTTTTAACCATTAGCCAAAATGGAACCTATTCACACCATCCATGTTTGTAGGAAAACTTTGTCCGATAAGTTTAAGGACATAAAGATAGATGTCCTGGCCATGTCAGAATGCCCTGGCGCAAGAAACTTTCATCTACCACCTAACTGTTAGAATTGAGATGCATTATAAAGTAGGCACATTTTTCTGCTGTTTTAACCATTGGCCAAAATGGAACCTATTCACACCATCCATGTTTGCAGGAAAACTTTGTCAGATAAGTTTAAGGAACTAAAGATAGATGGCCTGGCCATATCAGAATGCCCTGGCGCAAGAAACTTTCATCTACCACCTAACTGTTAGAATGGAGATGCATGATAAAGTAGGCACATTTTTCTGCTATTTTAACCATTGGCCAAAATGGAACCTATTCACACCATCCATGTTTGTAGGAAAACTTTGTCAGATAAGTTTAAGGAACTAAAGATAGATGGCCTGGCCATATCAGAATGCCCTGGCGCAAGAAACTTTCATCTACCACCTAACTACTAGAATTGAGATGCATTATAAAGTAGGCACATTTTTCTGCTGTTTTAACCATTGGCCAAAATGGAACCTATTCACACCATCCATGTTTGTAGGAAAACTTTGTCCGATAAGTTTAAGGACCTAAAGATAGATGGCCTAGCCATATCAGAATGCCCTGGTACAAGAAACTTTCATCTACCACCTAACTACTAGAATTGAGATGCATTCTAAAGTAGGCACATTTTTCTGCTGTTTTAACCATGGGCCAAAATGGAACGTATGCACACCATCCATGTTTGCAGGAAAACTTTGTCAGGTAAGTTTAAGGAACTAAAGATAGATGGCCTGGCCATATCAGAATGCCCTGGCGCAAGAAAGTTTCATCTACCACCTAACTAATAGAATTGAGATTCATTATAATGTAGGCACATTTTTCTGCTGTTTTAACCATGGGCCAAAATGGAACCTATGCACACCATCCATGTTTGCAGGAAAACTTTGTCAGGTAAGTTTAAGGAACTATAGATTGATGTCCTGGCCATATCAGAATGCCCTGGCGCAAGAAACTTTCATCTACCACCTAACTACTCGAATTGAGATGCATTATAAAGTAGGCACATTTTTCTGCTGTTTTAACCATTGGCCAAAATGGAACCTATTCACACCATCCATGTTTGTAGGAAAACTTTGTCCGATAAGTTTAAGGACCTAAAGATAGATGGCCTGGCCATATCAGAATGCCCTGGCGCAAGAAACTTTCATCTACCACCTAACTACTAGAATTGAGATGCATTATAAAGTAGGCACATTTTTCTGCTGTTTTAACCATGGGCCAAAATGGAACCTATGCACACCATCCATGTTTGCAGGAAAACTTTGTCAGGTAATTTTAAGGAACAAAAGATAGATGGCCTGGCCATATCAGAATGCCCTGGCGCAAGAAACTTTCATCTACTACCTAACTGTTAGAATGGAGATGCATTATAAAGTAGGCACATTTTTCTGCTGTTTTAACCATTGGCCAAAATGGAACCTATTCACACCATCCATGTTTGTAGGAAAACTTTGTCAGATAAGTTTAAGGAACTAAAGATAGATGGCCTGGCCATATCAGAATGCCCTGGTACAAGAAACTTTCATCTACCACCTAACTACTAGAATTGAGATGCATTATAAAGTAGGCACATTTTTCTGCTATTTTAACCATGGGCCAAAATGGAACCTATGCACACCATCCATGTTTGCAGGAAAACTTTGTCAGATAAGTTTAAGGAACTAAAGATAGATGGCCTGGCCATATCAGAATGCCCTGGCGCAAGAAACTTTCATCTACCACCTAAGTGTTAGAATGGAGATGCTTTATAAAGTAGGCACATTTTTCTGCTGTTTTAACCATTGGCCAAAATGGAACCTATTCACACCATCCATGTTTGTAGGAAAACTTTGTCAGATAAGTTTAAGGAACTAAAGATAGATGGCCTGGCCATATCAGAATGCCCTGGCGCAAGAAACTTTCATCTACCACCTAACTACTAGAATTGAGATGCATTATAAAGTAGGCACATTTTTCTGCTGTTTTAACCACGGGCCAAAATGGAACCTATTCACACCATCCATGTTTGTAGGAAAACTTTGTCCGATAAAAGTTTAAGGACCTAAAGATAGATGGCCTAGCCATATCAAAATGCCCTGGTACAAGAAACTTTCATCTACCACCTAACTACTAGAATTGAGATGCATTTTAAAGTAGGCACATTTTTCTGCTGTTTTAACCATGGGCCAAAATGGAACCTATTCACACCATCCATGTTTGTAGGAAAACTTTGTCAGATAAGTTTAAGGACCTAAAGATAGATGGCCTAGCCATATCAGAATGCCCTGGTACAAGAAACTTTCATCTACCAACTAACTACTAGAATTGAGATGCATTCTAAAGTAGGCACATTTTTCTGCTTTTTTAACCATGGGCCAAAATGGAACCTATGCACACCATCCATGTTTGCAGGAAAACTTTGTCAGGTAAGTTTAAGGAACTAAAGATAGATGATCTGGCCATATCAGAATGCCCTGGCGCAAGAAACTTTCATCTACCACCTAACTACTAGAATGGAGATGCATGATAAAGTAGGCACATTTTTCTGCTGTTTTAACCATTGGCCAAAATGGAACCTATTCACACCATCCATGTTTGTAGGAAAACTTTGTCAGATAAGTTTAAGGAACTAAAGATAGATGGCCTGGCCATATCAGAATGCCCTGGCGCAAGAAAGTTTCATCTACCACCTAACTACTAGAATTGAGATGCATTATAAAGTAGGCACATTTTTCTGCTGTTTTAACCATTGGCCAAAATGGAACCTATTCACACCATCCATGTTTGCAGGAAAACTTTGTCGGGTAAGTTTAAGGAACTAAAGATAGATGGCCTGGCCATATCAGAATGCCCTGGTGCAAGAAACTTTCAACTACCACCTAAGTGTTAGAATGGAGATGCATTATACAGTAGGCACATTTTTCTGCTGTTTTAACCATGGGCCAAAATGGAACCTATGCACACCATCCATGTTTGCAGGAAAACTTTGTAAGATAAGTTTAAGGACCTAAAGATAGATGGCCTGGCCATATCAGAATGCCCTGGCACAAGAAACTTTCATCTACCACCTAACTACTAGAATTGAGATGCATTATAAAGTAGGCACATTTTTCTGCTGTTTTAACCATGGGCCAAAATGGAACCTATGCACACCATCCATGTTTGCAGGAAAACTTTGTCAGATAAGTTTAAGGAACTAAAGATAGATGGCCTGGCCATATCAGAATGCCCTGGCGCAAGAAACTTTCATCTACCACCTAACTACTAGAATTGAGATGCATTATAAAGTAGGCACATTTTTCTGCTGTTTTAACCATGGGCCAAAATGGAACCTATGCACACCATCCATGTTTGCAGGAAAACTTTGTCAGGTAATTTTAAGGAACAAAAGATAGATGGCCTGGCCATATCAGAATGCCCTGGCGCAAGAAACTTTCATCTACTACCTAACTGTTAGAATGGAGATGCATTATAAAGTAGGCACATTTTTCTGCTGTTTTAACCATTGGCCAAAATGGAACCTATTCACACCATCCATGTTTGTAGGAAAACTTTGTCAGATAAGTTTAAGGAACTAAAGATAGATGGCCTGGCCATATCAGAATGCCCTGGTACAAGAAACTTTCATCTACCACCTAACTACTAGAATTGAGATGCATTAAAAAGTAGGCACATTTTTCTGCTGTTTTAACCACGGGCCAAAATGGAACCTATTCACACCATCCATGTTTGTAGGAAAACTTTGTCCGATAAAAGTTTAAGGACCTAAAGATAGATGGCCTAGCCATATCAAAATGCCCTGGTACAAGAAACTTTCATCTACCACCTAACTACTAGAATTGAGATGCATTTTAAAGTAGGCACATTTTTCTGCTGTTTTAACCATGGGCGAAAATGGAACCTATTCACACCATCCATGTTTGTAGGAAAACTTTGTCAGATAAGTTTAAGGACCTAAAGATAGATGGCCTAGCCATATCAGAATGCCCTGGTACAAGAAACTTTCATCTACCAACTAACTACTAGAATTGAGATGCATTCTAAAGTAGGCACATTTTTCTGCTTTTTTAACCATGGGCCAAAATGGAACCTATGCACACCATCCATGTTTGCAGGAAAACTTTGTCAGATAAGTTTAAGGAACTAAAGATAGATGGCCTGGCCATATCAGAATGCCCTGGCGCAAGAAAGTTTCATCTACCACCTAACTACTAGAATTGAGATGCATGATAAAGTAGGCACATTTTTCTGCTGTTTTAACCATTGGCCAAAATGGAACCTATTCACACCATCCATGTTTGTAGGAAAACTTTGTCAGATAAGTTTAAGGAACTAAAGATAGATGGCCTGGGCATATCAGAATGCCCTGGCGCAAGAAAGTTTCATCTACCACCTAACTACTAGAATTGAGATGCATTATAAAGTAGGCACATTTTTCTGCTGTTTTAACCATTGGCCAAAATGGAACCTATTCACACCATCCATGTTTGCAGGAAAACTTTGTCGGGTAAGTTTAAGGAACTAAAGATAGATGGCCTGGCCATATCAGAATGCCCTGGTGCAAGAAACTTTCAACTACCACCTAAGTGTTAGAATGGAGATGCATTATACAGTAGGCACATTTTTCTGCTGTTTTAACCATGGGCCAAAATGGAACCTATGCACACCATCCATGTTTGCAGGAAAACTTTGTCAGATAAGTTTAAGGACCTAAAGATAGATGGCCTGGCCATATCAGAATGCCCTGGTACAAGAAACTTTCATCTACCACCTAACTACTAGAATTGAGATGCATTATAAAGTAGGCACATTTTTCTGCTGTTTTAACCATGGGCCAAAATGGAACCTATGCACACCATCCATGTTTGCAGGAAAACTTTGTCAGATAAGTTTAAGGACCTAAAGATAGATGGCCTGGCCATATCAGAATGCCCTGGCACAAGAAACTTTCATCTACCACCTAACTACTAGAATTGAGATGCATTATAAAGTAGGCACATTTTTCTGCTGTTTTAACCATGGGCCAAAATGGAACCTATGCACACCATCCATGTTTGCAGGAAAACTTTGTCAGGTAAGTTTAAGGAACTAAAGATAGATGGCCTGGCCATATCAGAATGCCCTGGCGCAAGAAACTTTCATCTACCACCTAAGTGTTAGAATGGAGATGCATGATAAAGTAGGCACATTTTTCTGCTGTTTTAACCATTGGCCAAAATGGAAACTATTCACACCATCCATGTTTGTAGGAAAACTTTGTCAGATAAGTTTAAGGAACTAAAGATAGATGGCCTGGCCATATCAGAATGCCCTGGCGCAAGAAACTTTCATCTACCACCTAACTACTAGAATTGAGATGGATTATAAAGTAGGCACATTTTTCTGCTGTTTTAACCATTAGCCAAAATGGAACCTATTCACACCATCCATGTTTGTAGGAAAACTTTGTCCGATAAGTTTAAGGACATAAAGATAGATGTCCTGGCCATGTCAGAATGCCCTGGCGCAAGAAACTTTCATCTACCACCTAACTGTTAGAATTGAGATGCATTATAAAGTAGGCACATTTTTCTGCTGTTTTAACCATTGGCCAAAATGGAACCTATTCACACCATCCATGTTTGCAGGAAAACTTTGTCAGATAAGTTTAAGGAACTAAAGATAGATGGCCTGGCCATATCAGAATGCCCTGGCGCAAGAAACTTTCATCTACCACCTAACTGTTAGAATGGAGATGCATGATAAAGTAGGCACATTTTTCTGCTATTTTAACCATTGGCCAAAATGGAACCTATTCACACCATCCATGTTTGTAGGAAAACTTTGTCAGATAAGTTTAAGGAACTAAAGATAGATGGCCTGGCCATATCAGAATGCCCTGGCGCAAGAAACTTTCATCTACCACCTAACTACTAGAATTGAGATGCATTATAAAGTAGGCACATTTTTCTGCTGTTTTAACCATTGGCCAAAATGGAACCTATTCACACCATCCATGTTTGTAGGAAAACTTTGTCCGATAAGTTTAAGGACCTAAAGATAGATGGCCTAGCCATATCAGAATGCCCTGGTACAAGAAACTTTCATCTACCACCTAACTACTAGAATTGAGATGCATTCTAAAGTAGGCACATTTTTCTGCTGTTTTAACCATGGGCCAAAATGGAATGTATGCACACCATCCATGTTTGCAGGAAAACTTTGTCAGGTAAGTTTAAGGAACTAAAGATAGATGGCCTGGCCATATCAGAATGCCCTGGCGCAAGAAAGTTTCATCTACCACCTAACTAATAGAATTGAGATTCATTATAATGTAGGCACATTTTTCTGCTGTTTTAACCATGGGCCAAAATGGAACCTATGCACACCATCCATGTTTGCAGGAAAACTTTGTCAGGTAAGTTTAAGGAACTATAGATAGATGTCCTGGCCATATCAGAATGCCCTGGCGCAAGAAACTTTCATCTACCACCTAACTACTCGAATTGAGATGCATTATAAAGTAGGCACATTTTTCTGCTGTTTTAACCATTGGCCAAAATGGAACCTATTCACACCATCCATGTTTGTAGGAAAACTTTGTCCGATAAGTTTAAGGACCTAAAGATAGATGGCCTGGCCATATCAGAATGCCCTGGCGCAAGAAACTTTCATCTACCACCTAACTACTAGAATTGAGATGCATTATAAAGTAGGCACATTTTTCTGCTGTTTTAACCATGGGCCAAAATGGAACCTATGCACACCATCCATGTTTGCAGGAAAACTTTGTCAGGTAATTTTAAGGAACAAAAGATAGATGGCCTGGCCATATCAGAATGCCCTGGCGCAAGAAACTTTCATCTACTACCTAACTGTTAGAATGGAGATGCATTATAAAGTAGGCACATTTTTCTGCTGTTTTAACCATTGGCCAAAATGGAACCTATTCACACCATCCATGTTTGTAGGAAAACTTTGTCAGATAAGTTTAAGGAACTAAAGATAGATGGCCTGGCCATATCAGAATGCCCTGGTACAAGAAACTTTCATCTACCACCTAACTACTAGAATTGAGATGCATTATAAAGTAGGCACATTTTTCTGCTATTTTAACCATGGGCCAAAATGGAACCTATGCACACCATCCATGTTTGCAGGAAAACTTTGTCAGATAAGTTTAAGGAACTAAAGATAGATGGCCTGGCCATATCAGAATGCCCTGGCGCAAGAAACTTTCATCTACCACCTAAGTGTTAGAATGGAGATGCTTTATAAAGTAGGCACATTTTTCTGCTGTTTTAACCATTGGCCAAAATGGAACCTATTCACACCATCCATGTTTGTAGGAAAACTTTGTCAGATAAGTTTAAGGAACTAAAGATAGATGGCCTGGCCATATCAGAATGCCCTGGCGCAAGAAACTTTCATCTACCACCTAACTACTAGAATTGAGATGCATTATAAAGTAGGCACATTTTTCTGCTGTTTTAACCATTGGCCAAAATGGAACCTATTCACACCATCCATGTTTGTAGGAAAACTTTGTCCGATAAGTTTAAGGACCTAAAGATAGATGGCCTAGCCATATCAGAATGCCCTGGTACAAGAAACTTTCATCTACCACCTAACTACTAGAATTGAGATGCATTCTAAAGTAGGCACATTTTTCTGCTGTTTTAACCATGGGCCAAAATGGAACCTATTCACACCATCCATGTTTGCAGGAAAACTTTGTCAGGTAAGTTTAAGGAACTAAAGATAGATGGCCTGGCCATATCAGAATGCCCTGGCGCAAGAAACTTTCATCTACCACCTAACTACTAGAATTGGGATGCATTATAAAGTAGGCACATTTTTCTGCTGTTTTAACCATGGGCCAATATGGAACCTATGCACACCATCCATGTTTGCAGGAAAACTTTGTCAGGTAAGTTTAAGGAACTAAAGATAGATGGCCTGGCCATATCAGAATGCCCTGGCACAAGAAACTTTCATCTACCACCTAAGTGTTAGAATGGAGATGCATTATAAAGTAGGCACATTTTTCTGTTGTTTTAACCATTAGCCAAAATGGAACCTATTCACACCATCCATGTTTGTAGGAAAACTTTGTCCGCTAAAAGTTTAAGGACCTAAAGATAGATGGCCTAGCCATATCAGAATGCCCTGGTACAAGAAACTTTCATCTACCACCTAACTACTAGAATTGAGATGCATTATAAAGTAGGCACATTTTTCTGCTGTTTTAACCATGGGCCAAAATGGAACCTATTCACACCATCCATGTTTGTAGGAAAACTTTGTCCGATAAGTTTAAGGACCTAAAGGTAGATGGCCTGGCCATATCAGAATGCCCTGGCGCAAGAAACTTTCATCTACCCCCTAACTGATAGCGTGGAGGTGCATTATAATGTAGTCTCATTTCTGTGCTGATTTTTCCATTGGCTACCATTGAACCTGACAATGTTTTCACAGGATCCATGTTTGTTGGAAAACCTTTTGTGCGATATCCTTATGGAACCACAGATACATGGCTGGGCCATATCTCAATGCTTTGCAGCATGTAACTTTCTTCTACCACCTAACTACTAGAGTGGAGATGCATTATAAAGTAGGAACCTTTTTCTGCTATTTTGACTGTTTGCCAAAATGGAACCTATTCACACCATCCATGTTTGTAGGAAAACTTTGTCCGATAAGTTTAAGGACCTAAAGGTAGATGGCCTGGCCATATCAGAATGCCCTGGCGCAAGAAACTTTCATCTACCACCTAACTACTAGAATTGAGATGCATTGTAAAGTAGGCACATTTTTCTGCTGTTTTAACCATTGGCCAAAATGGAACCTATTCACACCATCCATGTTTGTAGGAAAACTTTGTCCGATAAGTTTAAGGACCTAAAGATAGATGGCCTGGCCATATCAGAATTCCCTGGCGCAAGAAACATTCATCCACCACCTAACTGTTAGAATTGAGATGCATTATAAAGTAGGCACCTTTTTCTGCTATTTTGACTATTTGCCAAAATGGAACCTATTCACACCATCCATGTTTGTAGGAAAACTTTGTCCGATAAGTTTAAGGACCTAAATATAGATGGCCTGGCCATATCAGAATGCCCTGGTGCACGAAACTTTCATCTACCCCCTAACTGATAGCGTGGCGGTGCATTATAAAGTAGTCTCATTTCTGTGCTGATTTTTCCATTGGCTACCATTGAACCTGACAATGTTTTCACAGGATCCATGTTTATTGGAAAACCTTCTGTGCGATATCCTTATGGAACCACAGATACATGGCTGGGCCATATCTCAATGCTTTGCAGCATGTAACTTTCTTCTACCACCTAACTACTAGAGTGGAGATGCATTATAAAGTAGGCACCTTTTTCTGCTATTTTGACTGTTTGCCCAAATGGAACCTATTCACACCATCCATGTTTGTAGGAAAACTTTGTCCGATAAGTTTAAGGAACTAAATATAGATGGCCTGGCCATATCAGAATGCCCTGGCGCAAGAAACTTTCATCTACCACCTAACTACTAGAATTGAGATGCATTGTAAAGTAGGCACATTTTTCTGCTGTTTTAACCATTGGCCAAAATGGAACCTATTCACACCATCCATGTTTGTAGGAAAACTTTGTCCGATAAGTTTAAGCACCTAAAGATAGATGGCCTGGCCATATCAGAATGCCCTGGCGCAAGAAACTTTCATCTACCACCTAACTACTAGAATTGAGATGCATTGTAAAGTAGGCACATTTTTCTGCTGTTTTAACCATTGGCCAAAATGGAACCTATTCACACCATCCATGTTTGTAGGAAAACTTTGTCCGATAAGTTTAAGGACCTAAAGGTAGATGGCCTGGCCATATCAGAATGCCCTGGCGCAAGAAACTTTCATCTACCACCTAACTACTAGAATTAAGATGCATTATAATGTAGGCACATTTTTCTGCTATTTTGACTGCCAAAATGGAACCTATTCACACGATCCATGTTTGTAGGAAAACTTTGTCAGATAAGTTTAAGGACCTAAAGATAGATGGCCTGGCCATATCAGAATGCCCTGGCGCAAGAAACTTTCATCCACCACCTAACTGTTAGAATTGAGATGCATTATAAAATAGGCACCTTTTTCTCCTATTTTGACTATTTGCCAAAATGGAACCTATTCACACCATCCATGTTTGTAGGAAAACTTTGTCCGATAAGTTTAAGGACCTAAAGATAGATGGCCTGGCCATATCAGAATGCCCTGGCGCAAGAAACTTTCATCTACCCCCTAACTGATAGCGTGGAGGTGCATTATAAAGTAGTCTCATTTCTGTGCTGATTTTTCCATTGGCAACCATTGAACCTGACAATGTTTTCACAGGATCCATGTTTGTTGGAAAATCTTTTGTGCGATATCCTTATGGAACCACAGATACATGGCTGGGCCATATCTCAATGCTTTGCAGCATGTAACTTTCTTCTACCACCGAACTACTAGAGTGGAGATGCATTATAAAGTAGGCACCTTTTTCTGCTATTTTGACTGTTTGCCAAAATGGAACCTATTCACAGCATCCATGTTTGTAGGAAAACTTTGTCCGATAAGTTTAAGGACCTAAAGGTAGATGGCCTGGCCATATCAGAATGCCCTGGCGCAAGAAACTTTCATCTACCACCTAACTACTAGAATTGAGATGCATTATACTGTAGGCACATTTTTCTGCTGTTTTAACCATTGGCCAAAATGGAACCTATTCACACCATCCATGTTTGTAGGAAAACTTTGTCAGATAAGTTTAAGGAACTAAAGATAGATGGCCTGGCCATATCAGAATGCCCTGGTACAAGAAACTTTCATCTACCACCTAACTACTAGAATTGAGATGCATTAAAAAGTAGGCACATTTTTCTGCTGTTTTAACCACGGGCCAAAATGGAACCTATTCACACCATCCATGTTTGTAAGAAAACTTTGTCCGATAAAAGTTTAAGGACCTAAAGATAGATGGCCTAGCCATATCAAAATGCCCTGGTACAAGAAACTTTCATCTACCACCTAACTACTAGAATTGAGATGCATTTTAAAGTAGGCACATTTTTCTGCTGTTTTAACCATGGGCGAAAATGGAACCTATTCACACCATCCATGTTTGTAGGAAAACTTTGTCAGATAAGTTTAAGGACCTAAAGATAGATGGCCTAGCCATATCAGAATGCCCTGGTACAAGAAACTTTCATCTACCAACTAACTACTAGAATTGAGATGCATTCTAAAGTAGGCACATTTTTCTGCTTTTTTAACCATGGGCCAAAATGGAACCTTTGCACACCATCCATGTTTGTAGGAAAACTTTGTCAGATAAGTTTAAGGAACTAAAGATAGATGGCCTGGCCATATCAGAATCCCCTGGCGCAAGAAAGTTTCATCTACCACCTAACTACTAGAATTGAGATGCATTATAAAGTAGGCACATTTTTCTGCTGTTTTAACCATTGGCCAAAATGGAACCTATTCACACCATCCATGTTTGCAGGAAAACTTTGTCAGGTAAGTTTAAGGAACTAAAGATAGATGGCCTGGCCATATCAGAATGCCCTGGTGCAAGAAACTTTCAACTACCACCTAAGTGTTAGAATGGAGATGCATTATACAGTAGGCACATTTTTCTGCTGTTTTAACCATGGGCCAAAATGGAACCTATGCACACCATCCATGTTTGCAGGAAAACTTTGTCAGATAAGTTTAAGGACCTAAAGATAGATGGCCTGGCCATATCAGAATGCCCTGGCGCAAGAAACTTTCATCTACCACCTAACTACTAGAATTGAGATGCATTATAATGTAGGCACATTTTTCTGCTATTTTGACTGCCAAAATGGAACCTATTCACACGATCCATGTTTGTAGGAAAACTTTGTCAGATAAGTTTAAGGACCTAAAGATAGATGGCCTGGCCATATCAGAATGCCCTGGCGCAAGAAACTTTCATCCACCACCTAACTGTTAGAATTGAGATGCATTATAAAATAGGCACCTTTTTCTCCTATTTTGACTATTTGCCAAAATGGAACCTATTCACACCATCCATGTTTGTAGGAAAACTTTGTCCGATAAGTTTAAGGACCTAAAGATAGATGGCCTGGCCATATCAGAATGCCCTGGCGCAAGAAACTTTCATCTACCCCCTAACTGATAGCGTGGAGGTGCATTATAAAGTAGTCTCATTTCTGTGCTGATTTTTCCATTGGCAACCATTGAACCTGACAATGTTTTCACAGGATCCATGTTTGTTGGAAAATCTTCTGTGCGATATCCTTATGGAACCACAGATACATGGCTGGGCCATATCTCAATGCTTTGCAGCATGTAACTTTCTTCTACCACCGAACTACTAGAGTGGAGATGCATTATAAAGTAGGCACCTTTTTCTGCTATTTTGACTGTTTGCCAAAATGGAACCTATTCACAGCATCCATGTTTGTAGGAAAACTTTGTCCGATAAGTTTAAGGACCTAAAGGTAGATGGCCTGGCCATATCAGAATGCCCTGGCGCAAGAAACTTTCATCTACCACCTAACTACTAGAATTGAGATGCATTATAATGTAGGCACATTTTTCTGCTGTTTTAACCATTGGCCAAAATGGAACCTATTCACACCATCCATGTTTGTAGGAAAACATTGTCTGATAAATTTAAGGACCTAAAGATAGATGGCCTGGCCATATCAGAATGCCCTGGCACAAGAAACTTTCATCTACCACCTAACTGATAGAATGGAGATGCATTATAAAGTAGGCACATTTTTCTGCTGTTTTAACCATTGGCCAAAATGGAACCTATTCACACCATCCATGTTTGTAGGAAAACTTTGTCAGATAAGTTTAAGGAACTAAAGATAGATGGCCTGGCCATATCAGAATGCCCTGGTACAAGAAACTTTCATCTACCACCTAACTACTAGAATTGAGATGCATTAAAAAGTAGGCACATTTTTCTGCTGTTTTAACCACGGGCCAAAATGGAACCTATTCACACCATCCATGTTTGTAGGAAAACTTTGTCCGATAAAAGTTTAAGGACCTAAAGATAGATGGCCTAGCCATATCAAAATGCCCTGGTACAAGAAACTTTCATCTACCACCTAACTACTAGAATTGAGATGCATTTTAAAGTAGGCACATTTTTCTGCTGTTTTAACCATGGGCGAAAATGGAACCTATTCACACCATCCATGTTTGTAGGAAAACTTTGTCAGATAAGTTTAAGGAACTAAAGATAGATGGCCTGGCCATATCAGAATGCCCTGGCGCAAGAAAGTTTCATCTACCACCTAACTACTAGAATTGAGATGCATTATAAAGTAGGCACATTTTTCTGCTGTTTTAACCATTGGCCAAAATGGAACCTATTCACACCATCCATGTTTGCAGGAAAACTTTGTCAGGTAAGTTTAAGGAACTAAAGATAGATGGCCTGGCCATATCAGAATGCCCTGGTGCAAGAAACTTTCAACTACCACCTAAGTGTTAGAATGGAGATGCATTATACAGTAGGCACATTTTTCTGCTGTTTTAACCATGGGCCAAAATGGAACCTATGCACACCATCCATGTTTGCAGGAAAACTTTGTCAGATAAGTTTAAGGACCTAAAGATAGATGGCCTGGCCATATCAGAATGCCCTGGTACAAGAAACTTTCATCTACCACCTAACTACTAGAATTGAGATGCATTATAAAGTAGGCACATTTTTCTGCTGTTTTAACCATGGGCCAAAATGGAACCTATGCACACCATCCATGTTTGCAGGAAAACTTTGTCAGATAAGTTTAAGGACCTAAAGATAGATGGCCTGGCCATATCAGAATGCCCTGGCACAAGAAACTTTCATCTACCACCTAACTACTAGAATTGAGATGCATTATAAAGTAGGCACATTTTTCTGCTGTTTTAACCATGGGCCAAAATGGAACCTATGCACACCATCCATGTTTGCAGGAAAACTTTGTCAGGTAAGTTTAAGGAACTAAAGATAGATGATCTGGCCATATCAGAATGCCCTGGCGCAAGAAACTTTCATCTACCACCTAAGTGTTAGAATGGAGATGCATGATAAAGTAGGCACATTTTTCTGCTGTTTTAACCATTGGCCAAAATGGAAACTATTCACACCATCCATGTTTGTAGGAAAACTTTGTCAGATAAGTTTAAGGAACTAAAGATAGATGGCCTGGCCATATCAGAATGCCCTGGCGCAAGAAAGTTTCATCTACCACCTAACTACTAGAATTGAGATGGATTATAAAGTAGGCACATTTTTCTGCTGTTTTAACCATGGGCCAAAATGGAACCTATTCACACCATCCATGTTTGTAGGAAAACTTTGTCAGATAAGTTTAAGGAACTAAAGATAGATGGCCTGGCCATATCAGAATGCCCTGGCGCAAGAAAGTTTCATCTACCACCTAACTACTAGAATTGAGATGCATTATAAAGTAGGCACATTTTTCTGCTGTTTTAACCATTGGCCAAAATGGAACCTATTCACACCATCCATGTTTGCAGGAAAACTTTGTCAGGTAAGTTTAAGGAACTAAAGATAGATGGCCTGGCCATATCAGAATGCCCTGGTGCAAGAAACTTTCAACTACCACCTAAGTGTTAGAATGGAGATGCATTATACAGTAGGCACATTTTTCTGCTGTTTTAACCATGGGCCAAAATGGAACCTATGCACACCATCCATGTTTGCAGGAAAACTTTGTCAGATAAGTTTAAGGACCTAAAGATAGATGGCCTGGCCATATCAGAATGCCCTGGTACAAGAAACTTTCATCTACCACCTAACTACTAGAATTGAGATGCATTATAAAGTAGGCACATTTTTCTGCTGTTTTAACCATGGGCCAAAATGGAACCTATGCACACCATCCATGTTTGCAGGAAAACTTTGTCAGATAAGTTTAAGGACCTAAAGATAGATGGCCTGGCCATATCAGAATGCCCTGGCGCAAGAAACTTTCATCTACCACCTAACTACTAGAATTGGGATGCATTATAAAGTAGGCACATTTTTCTGCTGTTTTAACCATGGGCCAAAATGGAACCTATGCACACCATCCATGTTTGCAGGAAAACTTTGTCAGGTAAGTTTAAGGAACTAAAGATAGATGGCCTGGCCATATCAGAATGCCCTGGCGCAAGAAACTTTCATCTACCACCTAACTACTAGAATTGAGATGCATTATAATGTAGGCACATTTTTCTGCTATTTTGACTGCCAAAATGGAACCTATTCACACGATCCATGTTTGTAGGAAAACTTTGTCAGATAAGTTTAAGGACCTAAAGATAGATGGCCTGGCCATATCAGAATGCCCTGGTACAAGAAACTTTCATCCACCACCTAACTGTTAGAATTGAGATGCATTATAAAGTAGGCACCTTTTTCTGCTATTTTGACTATTTGCCAAAATGGAACCTATTCACACCATCCATGTTTGTAGGAAAACTTTGTCCGATAAGTTTAAGGACCTAAAGATAGATGGCCTGGCCATATCAGAATGCCCTGGCGCAAGAAACTTTCATCTACCACCTAACTACTAGAATTGAGATGCATTATAATGTAGGCACATTTTTCTGCTGTTTTAACCATTGGCCAAAATGGAACCTATTCAAACCATCCATGTTTGTAGGAAAACATTGTCCGATAAGTTTAAGGACCTAAAGATAGATGGCCTGGCCATATCAGAATGCCCTGGCGCAAGAAACTTTCATCTACCCACTAACTGATAGCGTGGAGGTGCATTATAAGGTAGTCTCATTTCTGTGCTGATTTTTCCATTGGCTACCATTGAACCTGACAATGTTTTCACAGGATCCATGTTTATTGGAAAACCTTCTGTGCAATATCCTTATGGAACCACAGATACATGGCTGGGCCATATCTCAATGCTTTGCAGCATGTAACTTTCTTCTACCACCTAACTACTAGAGTGGAGATGCATTATAAAGTAGGCACCTTTTTCTACTATTTTGACTGTTTGCCCAAATGGAACCTATTCACACCATCCATGTTTGTAGGAAAACTTTGTCCGATAAGTTTAAGGACCTAAATATAGATGGCCTGGCCATATCAGAATGCCCTGGCGCAAGAAACTTTCATCTACCACCTAACTACTAGAATTGAGATGCATTGTAAAGTAGGCACATTTTTCTGCTGTTTTAACCATTGGCCAAAATGGAACCTATTCACACCATCCATGTTTGTAGGAAAACTTTGTCCGATAAGTTTAAGGACCTAAAGATAGATGGCCTGGCCATATCAGAATGCCCTGGCGCAAGAAACTTTCATCTACCACCTAACTACTAGAATTGAGATGCATTGTAAAGTAGGCACATTTTTCTGCTGTTTTAACCATTGGCCAAAATGGAACCTATTCACACCATCCATGTTTGTAGGAAAACTTTGTCCGATAAGTTTAAGGACCTAAAGGTAGATGGCCTGGCCATATCAGAATGCCCTGGCGCAAGAAACTTTCATCTACCACCTAACTACTAGAATTGAGATGCATTATAATGTAGGCACATTTTTCTGCTATTTTGACTGCCAAAATGGAACCTATTCACACGATCCATGTTTGTAGGAAAACTTTGTCAGATAAGTTTAAGGACCTAAAGATAGATGGCCTGGCCATATCAGAATGCCCTGGCGCAAGAAACTTTCATCCACCACCTAACTGTTAGAATTGAGATGCATTATAAAATAGGCACCTTTTTCTGCTATTTTGACTATTTGCCAAAATGGAACCTATTCACACCATCCATGTTTGTAGGAAAACTTTGTCAGATAAGTTTAAGGACCTAAAGATAGATGGCCTGGCCATATCAGAATGCCCTGGCGCAAGAAACTTTCATCTACCCCCTAACTGATAGCGTGGAGGTGCATTATAAAGTAGTCTCATTTCTGTGCTGATTTTTCCATTGGCTACCATTGAACCTGACAATGTTTTCACAGGATCCATGTTTATTGGAAAACCTTCTGTGCGATATCCTTATGGAACCACAGATACATGGCTGGGCCATATCTCAATGCTTTGCAGCATGTAACTTTCTTCTACCACCTAACTACTAGAGTGGAGATGCATTATAAAGTAGGCACCTTTTTCTGCTATTTTGACTGTTTGCCCAAATGGAACCTATTCACACCATCCATGTTTGTAGGAAAACTTTGTCCGATAAGTTTAAGGACCTAAAGGTAGATGGCCTGGCCATATCAGAATGCCCTGGCGCAAGAAACTTTCATCTACCACCTAACTACTAGAATTGAGATGCATTATAAAGTAGGCACCTTTTTCTGCTATTTTGACTATTTGCCAAAATGGAACCTATGCACACCATCCATGTTTGCAGGAAAACTTTGTCAGATAAGTTTAAGGACCTAAAGATAGATGGCCTGGCCATATCAGAATGCCCTGGTACAAGAAACGTTCATCTACCACCTAACTACTAGAATTGAGATGCATTATAAAGTAGGCACATTTTTCTGCTGTTTTAACCATGGGCCAAAATGGAACCTATGCACACCATCCATGTTTGCAGGAAAACTTTGTCAGATAAGTTTAAGGACCTAAAGATAGATGGCCTGGCCATATCAGAATGCCCTGGCGCAAGAAACTTTCATCTACCACCTAACTACTAGAATTGGGATGCATTATAAAGTAGGCACATTTTTCTGCTGTTTTAACCATGGGCCAAAATGGAACCTATGCACACCATCCATGTTTGCAGGAAAACTTTGTCAGGTAAGTTTAAGGAACTAAAGATAGATGGCCTGGCCATATCAGAATGCCCTGGCACAAGAAACTTTCATCTACCACCTAAGTGTTAGAATGGAGATGCATTATAAAGTAGGCACATTTTTCTGTTGTTTTAACCATTAGCCAAAATGGAACCTATTCACACCATCCATGTTTGTAGGAAAACTTTGTCCGATAAAAGTTTAAGGACCTAAATATAGATGGCCTAGCCATATCAGAATGCCCTGGTACAAGAAACTTTCATCTACCACCTAACTACTAGAATTGAGATGCATTATAAAGTAGGCACATTTTTCTGCTGTTTTAACCATGGGCCAAAATGGAACCTATTCACACCATCCATGTTTGTAGGAAAACTTTGTCCGATAAGTTTAAGGACCTAAAGGTAGATGGCCTGGCCATATCAGAATGCCCTGGCGCAAGAAACTTTCATCTACCCCCTAACTGATAGCGTGGAGGTGCATTATAATGTAGTCTCATTTCTGTGCTGATTTTTCCATTGGCTACCATTGAACCTGACAATGTTTTCACAGGATCCATGTTTGTTGGAAAACCTTTTGTGCGATATCCTTATGGAACCACAGATACATGGCTGGGCCATATCTCAATGCTTTGCAGCATGTAACTTTCTTCTACCACCTAACTACTAGAGTGGAGATGCATTATAAAGTAGGCACCTTTTTCTGCTATTTTGACTGTTTGCCCAAATGGAACCTATTCACACCATCCATGTTTGTAGGAAAACTTTGTCCGATAAGTTTAAGGACCTAAAGGTAGATGGCCTGGCCATATCAGAATGCCCTGGCGCAAGAAACTTTCATCTACCACCTAACTACTAGAATTGAGATGCATTGTAAAGTAGGCACATTTTTCTGCTGTTTTAACCATTGGCCAAAATGGAACCTATTCACACCATCCATGTTTGTAGGAAAACTTTGTCCGATAAGTTTAAGGACCTAAAGATAGATGGCCTGGCCATATCAGAATTCCCTGGCGCAAGAAACATTCATCCACCACCTAACTGTTAGAATTGAGATGCATTATAAAGTAGGCACCTTTTTCTGCTATTTTGACTATTTGCCAAAATGGAACCTATTCACACCATCCATGTTTGTAGGAAAACTTTGTCCGATAAGTTTAAGGACCTAAATATAGATGGCCTGGCCATATCAGAATGCCCTGGCGCAAGAAACTTTCATCTACCACCTAACTACTAGAATTGAGATGCATTATAATGTAGGCACATTTTTCTGCTATTTTGACTGCCAAAATGGAACCTATTCACACGATCCATGTTTGTAGGAAAACTTTGTCAGATAAGTTTAAGGACCTAAAGATAGATGGCCTGGCCATATCAGAATGCCCTGGTACAAGAAACTTTCATCCACCACCTAACTGTTAGAATTGAGATGCATTATAAAGTAGGCACCTTTTTCTGCTATTTTGACTATTTGCCAAAATGGAACCTATTCACACCATCCATGTTTGTAGGAAAACTTTGTCCGATAAGTTTAAGGACCTAAAGATAGATGGCCTGGCCATATCAGAATGCCCTGGCGCAAGAAACTTTCATCTACCACCTAACTACTAGAATTGAGATGCATTATAATGTAGGCGCATTTTTCTGCTGTTTTAACCATTGGCCAAAATGGAACCTATTCAAACCATCCATGTTTGTAGGAAAACATTGTCCGATAAGTTTAAGGACCTAAAGATAGATGGCCTGGCCATATCAGAATGCCCTGGCGCAAGAAACTTTCATCTACCCACTAACTGATAGCGTGGAGGTGCATTATAAGGTAGTCTCATTTCTGTGCTGATTTTTCCATTGGCTACCATTGAACCTGACAATGTTTTCACAGGATCCATGTTTATTGGAAAACCTTCTGTGCAATATCCTTATGGAACCACAGATACATGGCTGGGCCATATCTCAATGCTTTGCAGCATGTAACTTTCTTCTACCACCTAACTACTAGAGTGGAGATGCATTATAAAGTAGGCACCTTTTTCTGCTATTTTGACTGTTTGCCCAAATGGAACCTATTCACACCATCCATGTTTGTAGGAAAACTTTGTCCGATAAGTTTAAGGACCTAAATATAGATGGCCTGGCCATATCAGAATGCCCTGGCGCAAGAAACTTTCATCTACCACCTAACTACTAGAATTGAGATGCATTGTAAAGTAGGCACATTTTTCTGCTGTTTTAACCATTGGCCAAAATGGAACCTATTCACACCATCCATGTTTGTAGGAAAACTTTGTCCGATAAGTTTAAGGACCTAAAGATAGATGGCCTGGCCATATCAGAATGCCCTGGCGCAAGAAACTTTCATCTACCACCTAACTACTAGAATTGAGATGCATTGTAAAGTAGGCACATTTTTCTGCTGTTTTAACCATTGGCCAAAATGGAACCTATTCACACCATCCATGTTTGTAGGAAAACTTTGTCCGATAAGTTTAAGGACCTAAAGGTAGATGGCCTGGCCATATCAGAATGCCCTGGCGCAAGAAACTTTCATCTACCACCTAACTACTAGAATTGAGATGCATTATAATGTAGGCACATTTTTCTGCTATTTTGACTGCCAAAATGGAACCTATTCACACGATCCATGTTTGTAGGAAAACTTTGTCAGATAAGTTTAAGGACCTAAAGATAGATGGCCTGGCCATATCAGAATGCCCTGGCGCAAGAAACTTTCATCCACCACCTAACTGTTAGAATTGAGATGCATTATAAAATAGGCACCTTTTTCTGCTATTTTGACTATTTGCCAAAATGGAACCTATTCACACCATCCATGTTTGTAGGAAAACTTTGTCAGATAAGTTTAAGGACCTAAAGATAGATGGCCTGGCCATATCAGAATGCCCTGGCGCAAGAAACTTTCATCTACCCCCTAACTGATAGCGTGGAGGTGCATTATAAAGTAGTCTCATTTCTGTGCTGATTTTTCCATTGGCTACCATTGAACCTGACAATGTTTTCACAGGATCCATGTTTATTGGAAAACCTTCTGTGCGATATCCTTATGGAACCACAGATACATGGCTGGGCCATATCTCAATGCTTTGCAGCATGTAACTTTCTTCTACCACCTAACTACTAGAGTGGAGATGCATTATAAAGTAGGCACCTTTTTCTGCTATTTTGACTGTTTGCCCAAATGGAACCTATTCACACCATCCATGTTTGTAGGAAAACTTTGTCCGATAAGTTTAAGGACCTAAAGGTAGATGGCCTGGCCATATCAGAATGCCCTGGCGCAAGAAACTTTCATCTACCACCTAACTACTAGAATTGAGATGCATTATAATGTAGGCACCTTTTTCTGCTATTTTGACTATTTGCCAAAATGGAACCTATTCACACCATCCATGTTTGTAGGAAAACTTTGTCCGATAAGTTTAAGGACCTAAATATAGATGGCCTGGCCATATCAGAATGCCCTGGCGCAAGAAACTTTCATCTACCACCTAACTACTAGAATTGAGATGCATTATAATGTAGGCACATTTTTCTGCTATTTTGACTGCCAAAATGGAACCTATTCACACGATCCATGTTTGTAGGAAAACTTTGTCAGATAAGTTTAAGGACCTAAAGATAGATGGCCTGGCCATATCAGAATGCCCTGGCGCAAGAAACTTTCATCCACCACCTAACTGTTAGAATTGAGATGCATTATAAAGTAGGCACCTTTTTCTGCTATTTTGACTATTTGCCAAAATGGAACCTATTCACACCATCCATGTTTGTAGGAAAACTTTGTCCGATAAGTTTAAGGACCTAAATATAGATGGCCTGGCCATATCAGAATGCCCTGGCGCAAGAAACTTTCATCTACCCCCTAACTGATAGCGTGGAGGTGCATTGTAAAGTAGTCTCATTTCTGTGCTGATTTTTCCTTTGGCAACCATTGAACCTGACAATGTTTTCACAGGATCCATGTTTGTTGGAAAACCTTTTGTGCGATATCCTTATGGAACCACAGATACATGGCTGGGCCATATCTCAATGCTTTGCAGCATGTAACTTTCTTCTACCACCGAACTACTAGAGTGGAGATGCATTATAAAGTAGGCACCTTTTTCTGCTATTTTGACTGTTTGCCAAAATGGAACCTATTCACACCATCCATGTTTGTAGGAAAACTTTGTCCGATAAGTTTAAGGACCTAAAGGTAGATGGCCTGGCCATATCAGAATGCCCTGGCGCAAGAAACTTTCATCTACCACCTAACTACTAGAATTGAGATGCATTATAATGTAGGCACATTTTTCTGCTGTTTTAACCATTGGCCAAAATGGAACCTATTCACACCATCCATGTTTGTAGGAAAACATTGACCGATAAATTTAAGGACCTAAAGATAGATGGCCTGGCCATATCAGAATGCCCTGGTGCAAGAAACTTTCATCTACCACCTAACTACTAGAATTGAGATGCATTATAATGTAGGCACATTTTTCTGCTGTTTTAACCATTGGCCAAAATGGAACCTATTCAAACCATCCATGTTTGTAGGAAAACATTGTCCGATAAGTTTAAGGACCTAAAGATAGATGGCCTGGCCATATCAGAATGCCCTGGCGCAAGAAACTTTCATCTACCCCCTAACTGATAGCGTGGAGGTGCATTATAAAGTAGTCTCATTTCTGTGCTGATTTTTCCATTGGCTACCATTGAACCTGACAATGTTTTCACAGGATCCATGTTTATTGGAAAACCTTCTGTGCGATATCCTTATGGAACCACAGATACATGGCTGGGCCATATCTCAATGCTTTGCAGCATGTAACTTTCTTCTACCACCTAACTACTAGAGTGGAGATGCATTATAAAGTAGGCACCTTTTTCTGCTATTTTGACTGTTTGCCCAAATGGAACCTATTCACACCATCCATGTTTGTAGGAAAACTTTGTCAGATAAGTTTAAGGACCTAAAGATAGATGGCCTGGCCATATCAGAATGCCCTGGCGCAAGAAACTTTCATCTACCACCTAACTACTAGAATTGAGATGCATTGTAAAGTAGGCACATTTTTCTGCTGTTTTAACCATTGGCCAAAATGGAACCTATTCACACCATCCATGTTTGTAGGAAAACTTTGTCCGATAAGTTTAAGGACCTAAATATAGATGGCCTGGCCATATCAGAATGCCCTGGCGCAAGAAACTTTCATCTACCCCCTAACTGATAGCGTGGAGGTGCATTATAAAGTAGTCTCATTTCTGTGCTGATTTTTCCATTGGCTACCATTGAACCTGACAATGTTTTCACAGGATCCATGTTTATTGGAAAACCTTCTGTGCGATATCCTTATGGAACCACAGATACATGGCTGGGCCATATCTCAATGCTTTGCAGCATGTAACTTTCTTCTACCACCTAACTACTAGAGTGGAGATGCATTATAAAGTAGGCACCTTTTTCTGCTATTTTGACTGTTTGCCCAAATGGAACCTATTCACACCATCCATGTTTGTAGGAAAACTTTGTCAGATAAGTTTAAGGACCTAAAGATAGATGGCCTGGCCATATCAGAATTCCCTGGCGCAAGAAACTTTCATCCACCACCTAACTGTTAGAATTGAGATGCATTATAAAGTAGGCACCTTTTTCTGCTATTTTGACTATTTGCCAAAATGGAACCTATTCACACCATCCATGTTTGTAGGAAAACTTTGTCCGATAAGTTTAAGGACCTAAATATAGATGGCCTGGCCATATCAGAATGCCCTGGCGCAAGAAACTTTCATCTACCACCTAACTACTAGAATTGAGATGCATTGTAAAGTAGGCACATTTTTCTGCTGTTTTAACCATTCGCCAAAATGGAACCTATTCACACCATCCATGTTTGTAGGAAAACTTTGTCCGATAAGTTTAAGGACCTAAAGGTAGATGGCCTGGCCATATCAGAATGCCCTGGCGCAAGAAACTTTCATCTACCACCTAACTACTAGAATTGAGATGCATTATAATGTAGGCACATTTTTCTGCTGTTTTAACCATTGGCCAAAATGGAACCTATTCACACCATCCATGTTTGTAGGAAAACATTGACCGATAAATTTAAGGACCTAAAGATAGATGGCCTGGCCATATCAGAACGCCCTGGTGCAAGAAACTTTCATCTACCACCTAACTACTAGAATTGAGATGCATTATAATGTAGGCACATTTTTCTGCTGTTTTAACCATTGGCCAAAATGGAACCTATTCAAACCATCCATGTTTGTAGGAAAACATTGTCCGATAAGTTTAAGGACCTAAAGATAGATGGCCTGGCCATATCAGAATGCCCTGGCGCAAGAAACTTTCATCTACCCCCTAACTGATAGCGTGGAGGTGCATTATAAAGTAGTCTCATTTCTGTGCTGATTTTTCCATTGGCTACCATTGAACCTGACAATGTTTTCACAGGATCCATGTTTATTGGAAAACCTTCTGTGCGATATCCTTATGGAACCACAGATACATGGCTGGGCCATATCTCAATGCTTTGCAGCATGTAACTTTCTTCTACCACCTAACTACTAGAGTGGAGATGCATTATAAAGTAGGCACCTTTTTCTGCTATTTTGACTGTTTGCCCAAATGGAACCTATTCACACCATCCATGTTTGTAGGAAAACTTTGTCAGATAAGTTTAAGGACCTAAAGATAGATGGCCTGGCCATATCAGAATGCCCTGGCGCAAGAAACTTTCATCTACCACCTAACTACTAGAATTGAGATGCATTGTAAAGTAGGCACATTTTTCTGCTGTTTTAACCATTGGCCAAAATGGAAGCTATTCACACCATCCATGTTTGTAGGAAAACTTTGTCCGATAAGTTTAAGGACCTAAAGGTAGATGGCCTGGCCATATCAGAATGCCCTGGCGCAAGAAACTTTCATCTACCACCTAACTACTAGAATTGAGATGCATTATAATGTAGGCACATTTTTCTGCTATTTTGACTGCCAAAATGGAACCTATTCACACGATCCATGTTTGTAGGAAAACTTTGTCAGATAAGTTTAAGGACCTAAAGATAGATGGCCTGGCCATATCAGAATGCCCTGGCGCAAGAAACTTTCATCCACCACCTAACTGTTAGAATTGAGATGCATTATAAAATAGGCACCTTTTTCTCCTATTTTGACTATTTGCCAAAATGGAACCTATTCACACCATCCATGTTTGTAGGAAAACTTTGTCCGATAAGTTTAAGGACCTAAAGATAGATGGCCTGGCCATATCAGAATGCCCTGGCGCAAGAAACTTTCATCTACCCACTAACTGATAGCGTGGAGGTGCATTATAAAGTAGTCTCATTTCTGTGCTGATTTTTCCATTGGCTACCATTGAACCTGACAATGTTTTCACAGGATCCATGTTTGTTGGAAAACCTTCTGTGCGATATCCTTATGGAACCACAGATACATGGCTGGGCCATATCTCAATGCTTTGCAGCATGTAACTTTCTTCTACCACCTAACTACTAGAGTGGAGATGCATTATAAAGTAGGCACCTTTTTCTGCTATTTTGACTGTTTGCCCAAATGGAACCTATTCACACCATCCATGTTTGTAGGAAAACTTTGTCAGATAAGTTTAAGGACCTAAAGATAGATGGCCTGGCCATATCAGAATGCCCTGGCGCAAGAAACTTTCATCCACCACCTAACTGTTAGAATTGAGATGCATTATAAAATAGGCACCTATTTCTCCTATTTTGACTATTTGCCAAAATGGAACCTATTCACACCATCCATGTTTGTAGGAAAACTTTGTCCGATAAGTTTAAGGACCTAAAGATAGATGGCCTGGCCATATCAGAATGCCCTGTCGCAAGAAACTTTCATCTACCCACTAACTGATAGCGTGGAGGTGCATTATAAAGTAGTCTCATTTCTGTGCTGATTTTTCCATTGGCTACCATTGAACCTGACAATGTTTTCACAGGATCCATGTTTGTTGGAAAACCTTCTGTGCGATATCCTTATGGAACCACAGATACATGGCTGGGCCATATCTCAATGCTTTGCAGCATGTAACTTTCTTCTACCACCTAACTACTAGAGTGGAGATGCATTATAAAGTAGGCACCTTTTTCTGCTATTTTGACTGTTTGCCCAAATGGAACCTATTCACACCATCCATGTTTGTAGGAAAACTTTGTCAGATAAGTTTAAGGACCTAAAGATAGATGGCCTGGCCATATCAGAATTCCCTGGCGCAAGAAACTTTCATCCACCACCTAACTGTTAGAATTGAGATGCATTATAAAGTAGGCACCTTTTTCTGCTATTTTGACTATTTGCCAAAATGGAACCTATTCACACCATCCATGTTTCTAGGAAAACTTTGTCAGATAAGTTTAAGGAACTAAAGATAGATGGCCTGGCCATATCAGAATGCCCTGGCGCAAGAAACTTTCATCTACCACCTAACTACTAGAATTGAGATGCATTGTAAAGTAGGCACCTTTTTCTGCTGTTTTAAACATTGGCCAAAATGGAACCTATTCACACCATCCATGTTTGTAGGAAAACTTTGTCCGATAAGTTTAAGGACCTAAAGATAGATGGCCTGGCCATATCAGAATGCCCTGTCGCAAGAAACTTTCATCTACCCACTAACTGATAGCGTGGAGGTGCATTATAAAGTAGTCTCATTTCTGTGCTGATTTTTCCATTGGCTACCATTGAACCTGACAATGTTTTCACAGGATCCATGTTTGTTGGAAAACCTTCTGTGCGATATCCTTATGGAACCACAGATACATGGCTGGGCCATATCTCAATGCTTTGCAGCATGTAACTTTCTTCTACCACCTAACTACTAGAGTGGAGATGCATTATAAAGTAGGCACCTTTTTCTGCTATTTTGACTGTTTGCCCAAATGGAACCTATTCACACCATCCATGTTTGTAGGAAAACTTTGTCAGATAAGTTTAAGGACCTAAAGATAGATGGCCTGGCCATATCAGAATTCCCTGGCGCAAGAAACTTTCATCCACCACCTAACTGTTAGAATTGAGATGCATTATAAAGTAGGCACCTTTTTCTGCTATTTTGACTATTTGCCAAAATGGAACCTATTCACACCATCCATGTTTCTAGGAAAACTTTGTCAGATAAGTTTAAGGAACTAAAGATAGATGGCCTGGCCATATCAGAATGCCCTGGCGCAAGAAACTTTCATCTACCACCTAACTACTAGAATTGAGATGCATTGTAAAGTAGGCACCTTTTTCTGCTGTTTTAAACATTGGCCAAAATGGAACCTATTCACACCATCCATGTTTGTAGGAAAACTTTGTCCGATAAGTTTAAGGACCTAAAGATAGATGGCCTGGCCATATCAGAATGCCCTGGCGCAAGAAACTTTCATCTACCACCTAACTACTAGAATTGAGATGCATTGTAAAGTAGGCACATTTTTCTGCTGTTTTAACCATTCGCCAAAATGGAACCTATTCACACCATCCATGTTTGTAGGAAAACTTTGTCCGATAAGTTTAAGGACCTAAAGGTAGATGGCCTGGCCATATCAGAATGCCCTGGCGCAAGAAACTTTCATCTACCACCTAACTACTAGAATTGAGATGCATTATAATGTAGGCACATTTTTCTGCTATTTTGACTGCCAAAATGGAACCTATTCACACGATCCATGTTTGTAGGAAAACTTTGTCAGATAAGTTTAAGGACCTAAAGATAGATGGCCTGGCCATATCAGAATGCCCTGGCGCAAGAAACTTTCATCCACCACCTAACTGTTAGAATTGAGATGCATTATAAAATAGGCACCTTTTTCTGCTATTTTGACTATTTGCCAAAATGGAACCTATTCACACCATCCATGTTTGTAGGAAAACTTTGTCCGATAAGTTTAAGGACCTAAATATAGATGGCCTGGCCATATCAGAATGCCCTGGCGCAAGAAACTTTCATCCACCACCTAACTGATAGCGTGGAGGTGCATTATAAAGTAGTCTCATTTCTGTGCTGATTTTTCCATTGGCAACCATTGAACCTGACAATGTTTTCACAGGATCCATGTTTGTTGGAAAATCTTTTGTGCAATATCCTTATGGAACCACAGATACATGGCTGGGCCATATCTCAATGCTTTGCAGCATGTAACTTTCTTCTACCACCGAACTACTAGAGTGGAGATGCATTATAAAGTAGGCACCTTTTTCTGCTATTTTGACTGTTTGCCAAAATGGAACCTATTCACAGCATCCATGTTTGTAGGAAAACTTTGTCCGATAAGTTTAAGGACCTAAAGGTAGATGGCCTGGCCATATCAGAATGCCCTGGCGCAAGAAACTTTCATCTACCACCTAACTACTAGAATTGAGATGCATTATAATGTAGGCACATTTTTCTGCTGTTTTAACCATTGCCCAAAATGGAACCTATTCAAACCATCCATGTTTGTAGGAAAACATTGTCCGATAAGTTTAAGGACCTAAAGATAGATGGCCTAGCCATATCAGAATGCCCTGGCGCAAGAAACTTTCATCCACCACCTAACTGTTAGAATTGAGATGCATTATAAAGTAGGCACCTTTTTCTGCTATTTTGACTATTTGCCAAAATGGAACCTATTCACACCATCCATGTTTGTAGGAAAACTTTGTCCGATAAGTTTAAGGACCTAAATATAGATGGCCTGGCCATATCAGAATGCCCTGGCGCAAGAAACTTTCATCCACCACCTAACTGTTAGAATTGAGATGCATTATAATGTAGGCACATTTTTCTGCTGTTTTAACCATTGGCCAAAATGGAACCTATTCACACCATCCATGTTTGTAGGAAAACATTGTCCGATAAATTTAAGGACCTAAAGATAGATGGCCTGGCCATATCAGAATGCCCTGGCGCAAGAAACTTTCATCTACCACCTAACTACTAGAATTGAGATGCATTATAATGTAGGCACATTTTTCTGCTGTTTTAACCATTGGCCAAAATGGAACCTATTCAAACCATCCATGTTTGTAGGAAAACATTGTCCGATAAGTTTAAGGACCTAAAGATAGATGGCCTGGCCATATCAGAATGCCCTGGCGCAAGAAACTTTCATCTACCCCCTAACTGATAGCGTGGAGGTGCATTATAAAGTAGTCTCATTTCTGTGCTGATTTTTCCATTGGCTACCATTGAACCTGACAATGTTTTCACAGGATCCATGTTTATTGGAAAACCTTCTGTGCGATATCCTTATGGAACCACAGATACATGGCTGGGCCATATCTCAATGCTTTGCAGCATGTAACTTTCTTCTACCACCTAACTACTAGAGTGGAGATGCATTATAAAGTAGGCACCTTTTTCTGCTATTTTGACTGTTTGCCCAAATGGAACCTATTCACACCATCCATGTTTGTAGGAAAACTTTGTCCGATAAGTTTAAGGACCTAAAGGTAGATGGCCTGGCCATATCAGAATGCCCTGGCGCAATAAACTTTCATCTACCACCTAACTACTAGAATTGAGATGCATTATAAAGTAGGCACCTTTTTCTGCTATTTTGACTATTTGCCAAAATGGAACCTATTCACACCATCCATGTTTGTAGGAAAACTTTGTCAGATAAGTTTAAGGACCTAAAGATAGATGGCCTGGCCATATCAGAATTCCCTGGCGCAAGAAACTTTCATCCACCACCTAACTGTTAGAATTGAGATGCATTATAAAGTAGGCACCTTTTTCTGCTATTTTGACTATTTGCCAAAATGGAACCTATTCACACCATCCATGTTTCTAGGAAAACTTTGTCAGATAAGTTTAAGGACCTAAAGATAGATGGCCTGGCCATATCAGAATGCCCTGGCGCAAGAAACTTTCATCTACCACCTAACTACTAGAATTGAGATGCATTGTAAAGTAGGCACCTTTTTCTGCTGTTTTAAACATTGGCCAAAATGGAACCTATTCACACCATCCATGTTTGTAGGAAAACTTTGTCCGATAAGTTTAAGGACCTAAAGATAGATGGCCTGGCCATATCAGAATGCCCTGGCGCAAGAAACTTTCATCTACCACCTAACTACTAGAATTGAGATGCATTGTAAAGTAGGCACATTTTTCTGCTGTTTTAACCATTCGCCAAAATGGAACCTATTCACACCATCCATGTTTGTAGGAAAACTTTGTCCGATAAGTTTAAGGACCTAAAGGTAGATGGCCTGGCCATATCAGAATGCCCTGGCGCAAGAAACTTTCATCTACCACCTAACTACTAGAATTGAGATGCATTATAATGTAGGCACATTTTTCTGCTATTTTGACTGCCAAAATGGAACCTATTCACACGATCCATGTTTGTAGGAAAACTTTGTCAGATAAGTTTAAGGACCTAAAGATAGATGGCCTGGCCATATCAGAATGCCCTGGCGCAAGAAACTTTCATCCACCACCTAACTGTTAGAATTGAGATGCATTATAAAATAGGCACCTTTTTCTGCTATTTTGACTATTTGCCAAAATGGAACCTATTCACACCATCCATGTTTGTAGGAAAACTTTGTCCGATAAGTTTAAGGACCTGAATATAGATGGCCTGGCCATATCAGAATGCCCTGGCGCAAGAAACTTTCATCCACCACCTAACTGATAGCGTGGAGGTGCATTATAAAGTAGTCTCATTTCTGTGCTGATTTTTCCATTGGCAACCATTGAACCTGACAATGTTTTCACAGGATCCATGTTTGTTGGAAAATCTTTTGTGCGATATCCTTATGGAACCACAGATACATGGCTGGGCCATATCTCAATGCTTTGCAGCATGTAACTTTCTTCTACCACCGAACTACTAGAGTGGAGATGCATTATAAAGTAGGCACCTTTTTCTGCTATTTTGACTGTTTGCCAAAATGGAACCTATTCACAGCATCCATGTTTGTAGGAAAACTTTGTCCGATAAGTTTAAGGACCTAAAGGTAGATGGCCTGGCCATATCAGAATGCCCTGGCGCAAGAAACTTTCATCTACCACCTAACTACTAGAATTGAGATGCATTATAATGTAGGCACATTTTTCTGCTGTTTTAACCATTGGCCAAAATGGAACCTATTCACACCATCCATGTTTGTAGGAAAACATTGTCCGATAAATTTAAGGACCTAAAGATAGATGGCCTGGCCATATCAGAATGCCCTGGCGCAAGAAACTTTCATCTACCACCTAACTACTAGAATTGAGATGCATTATAATGTAGGCACATTTTTCTGCTGTTTTAACCATTGCCCAAAATGGAACCTATTCAAACCATCCATGTTTGTAGGAAAACATTGTCCGATAAGTTTAAGGACCTAAAGATAGATGGCCTAGCCATATCAGAATGCCCTGGCGCAAGAAACTTTCATCCACCACCTAACTGTTAGAATTGAGATGCATTATAAAGTAGGCACCTTTTTCTACTATTTTGACTATTTGCCAAAATGGAACCTATTCACACCATCCATGTTTGTAGGAAAACTTTGTCCGATAAGTTTAAGGACCTAAATATAGATGGCCTGGCCATATCAGAATGCCATGGCGCAAGAAACTTTCATCCACCACCTAACTGTTAGAATTAAGATGCATTATAATGTAGGCACATTTTTCTGCTGTTTTAACCATTGGCCAAAATGGAACCTATTCACACCATCCATGTTTGTAGGAAAACATTGTCCGATAAATTTAAGGACCTAAAGATAGATGGCCTGGCCATATCAGAATGCCCTGGCGCAAGAAACTTTCATCTACCACCTAACTACTAGAATTGAGATGCATTATAATGTAGGCACATTTTTCTGCTGTTTTAACCATTGGCCAAAATGGAACCTATTCAAACCATCCATGTTTGTAGGAAAACATTGTCCGATAAGTTTAAGGACCTAAAGATAGATGGCCTGGCCATATCAGAATGCCCTGGCGCAAGAAACTTTCATCTACCCCCTAACTGATAGCGTGGAGGTGCATTATAAAGTAGTCTCATTTCTGTGCTGATTTTTCCATTGGCTACCATTGAACCTGACAATGTTTTCACAGGATCCATGTTTATTGGAAAACCTTCTGTGCGATATCCTTATGGAACCACAGATACATGGCTGGGCCATATCTCAATGCTTTGCAGCATGTAACTTTCTTCTACCACCTAACTACTAGAGTGGAGATGCATTATAAAGTAGGCACCTTTTTCTGCTATTTTGACTGTTTGCCCAAATGGAACCTATTCACACCATCCATGTTTGTAGGAAAACATTGTCCGATAAATTTAAGGACCTAAAGATAGATGGCCTGGCCATATCAGAATGCCCTGGCGCAAGAAACTTTCATCTACCACCTAACTACTAGAATTGAGATGCATTATAATGTAGGCACATTTTTCTGCTGTTTTAACCATTGCCCAAAATGGAACCTATTCAAACCATCCATGTTTGTAGGAAAACATTGTCCGATAAGTTTAAGGACCTAAAGATAGATGGCCTAGCCATATCAGAATGCCCTGGCGCAAGAAACTTTCATCTACCACCTAACTACTAGAATTGAGATGCATTATAATGTAGGCACATTTTTCTGCTATTTTGACTGCCAAAATGGAACCTATTCACACGATCCATGTTTGTAGGAAAACTTTGTCAGATAAGTTTAAGGACCTAAAGATAGATGGCCTGGCCATATCAGAATGCCCTGGCGCAAGAAACTTTCATCCACCACCTAACTGTTAGAATTGAGATGCATTATAAAATAGGCACCTTTTTCTGCTATTTTGACTATTTGCCAAAATGGAACCTATTCACACCATCCATGTTTGTAGGAAAACTTTGTCCGATAAGTTTAAGGACCTGAATATAGATGGCCTGGCCATATCAGAATGCCCTGGCGCAAGAAACTTTCATCCACCACCTAACTGATAGCGTGGAGGTGCATTATAAAGTAGTCTCATTTCTGTGCTGATTTTTCCATTGGCAACCATTGAACCTGACAATGTTTTCACAGGATCCATGTTTGTTGGAAAATCTTTTGTGCGATATCCTTATGGAACCACAGATACATGGCTGGGCCATATCTCAATGCTTTGCAGCATGTAACTTTCTTCTACCACCGAACTACTAGAGTGGAGATGCATTATAAAGTAGGCACCTTTTTCTGCTATTTTGACTGTTTGCCAAAATGGAACCTATTCACAGCATCCATGTTTGTAGGAAAACTTTGTCCGATAAGTTTAAGGACCTAAAGGTAGATGGCCTGGCCATATCAGAATGCCCTGGCGCAAGAAACTTTCATCTACCACCTAACTACTAGAATTGAGATGCATTATAATGTAGGCACATTTTTCTGCTGTTTTAACCATTGGCCAAAATGGAACCTATTCACACCATCCATGTTTGTAGGAAAACATTGTCCGATAAATTTAAGGACCTAAAGATAGATGGCCTGGCCATATCAGAATGCCCTGGCGCAAGAAACTTTCATCTACCACCTAACTACTAGAATTGAGATGCATTATAATGTAGGCACATTTTTCTGCTGTTTTAACCATTGCCCAAAATGGAACCTATTCAAACCATCCATGTTTGTAGGAAAACATTGTCCGATAAGTTTAAGGACCTAAAGATAGATGGCCTAGCCATATCAGAATGCCCTGGCGCAAGAAACTTTCATCCACCACCTAACTGTTAGAATTGAGATGCATTATAAAGTAGGCACCTTTTTCTACTATTTTGACTATTTGCCAAAATGGAACCTATTCACACCATCCATGTTTGTAGGAAAACTTTGTCCGATAAGTTTAAGGACCTAAATATAGATGGCCTGGCCATATCAGAATGCCATGGCGCAAGAAACTTTCATCCACCACCTAACTGTTAGAATTAAGATGCATTATAATGTAGGCACATTTTTCTGCTGTTTTAACCATTGGCCAAAATGGAACCTATTCACACCATCCATGTTTGTAGGAAAACATTGTCCGATAAATTTAAGGACCTAAAGATAGATGGCCTGGCCATATCAGAATGCCCTGGCGCAAGAAACTTTCATCTACCACCTAACTACTAGAATTGAGATGCATTATAATGTAGGCACATTTTTCTGCTGTTTTAACCATTGGCCAAAATGGAACCTATTCAAACCATCCATGTTTGTAGGAAAACATTGTCCGATAAGTTTAAGGACCTAAAGATAGATGGCCTGGCCATATCAGAATGCCCTGGCGCAAGAAACTTTCATCTACCCCCTAACTGATAGCGTGGAGGTGCATTATAAAGTAGTCTCATTTCTGTGCTGATTTTTCCATTGGCTACCATTGAACCTGACAATGTTTTCACAGGATCCATGTTTATTGGAAAACCTTCTGTGCGATATCCTTATGGAACCACAGATACATGGCTGGGCCATATCTCAATGCTTTGCAGCATGTAACTTTCTTCTACCACCTAACTACTAGAGTGGAGATGCATTATAAAGTAGGCACCTTTTTCTGCTATTTTGACTGTTTGCCCAAATGGAACCTATTCACACCATCCATGTTTGTAGGAAAACTTTGTCCGATAAGTTTAAGGACCTAAAGGTAGATGGCCTGGCCATATCAGAATGCCCTGGCGCAAGAAACTTTCATCTACCACCTAACTACTAGAATTGAGATGCATTATAAAGTAGGCACCTTTTTCTGCTATTTTGACTATTTGCCAAAATGGAACCTATTCACACCATCCATGTTTGTAGGAAAACTTTGTCCGATAAGTTTAAGGACCTAAATATAGATGGCCTGGCCATATCAGAATGCCCTGGCGCAAGAAACTTTCATCCACCACCTAACTGATAGCGTGGAGGTGCATTATAAAGTAGTCTCATTTCTGTGCTGATTTTTCCATTGGCAACCATTGAACCTGACAATGTTTTCACAGGATCTATGTTTGTTGGAAAATCTTTTGTGCGATATCCTTATGGAACCACAGATACATGGCTGGGCCATATCTCAATGCTTTGCAGCATGTAACTTTCTTCTACCACCGAACTACTAGAGTGGAGATGCATTATAAAGTAGGCACCTTTTTCTGCTATTTTGACTGTTTGCCAAAATGGAACCTATTCACAGCATCCATGTTTGTAGGAAAACTTTGTCCGATAAGTTTAAGGACCTAAAGGTAGATGGCCTGGCCATATCAGAATGCCCTGGCGCAAGAAACTTTCATCTACCACCTAACTACTAGAATTGAGATGCATTATAATGTAGGCACATTTTTCTGCTGTTTTAACCATTGGCCAAAATGGAACCTATTCACACCATCCATGTTTGTAGGAAAACTTTGTCCGATAAGTTTAAGGACCTAAAGATAGATGGCCTGGCCATATCAGAATGCCCTGGCGCAAGAAACTTTCATCTACCCACTAACTGATAGCGTGGAGGTGCATTATAAAGTAGTCTCATTTCTGTGCTGATTTTTCCATTGGCTACCATTGAACCTGACAATGTTTTCACAGGATCCATGTTTGTTGGAAAACCTTCTGTGCGATATCCTTATGGAACCACAGATACATGGCTGGGCCATATCTCAATGCTTTGCAGCATGTAACTTTCTTCTACCACCTAACTACTAGAGTGGAGATGCATTATAAAGTAGGCACCTTTTTCTGCTATTTTGACTGTTTGCCCAAATGGAACCTATTCACACCATCCATGTTTGTAGGAAAACTTTGTCAGATAAGTTTAAGGACCTAAAGATAGATGGCCTGGCCATATCAGAATGCCCTGGCGCAAGAAACTTTCATCCACCACCTAACTGTTAGAATTGAGATGCAATATAAAATAGGCACCTATTTCTCCTATTTTGACTATTTGCCAAAATGGAACCTATTCACACCATCCATGTTTGTAGGAAAACTTTGTCCGATAAGTTTAAGGACCTAAAGATAGATGGCCTGGCCATATCAGAATGCCCTGTCGCAAGAAACTTTCATCTACCCACTAACTGATAGCGTGGAGGTGCATTATAAAGTAGTCTCATTTCTGTGCTGATTTTTCCATTGGCTACCATTGAACCTGACAATGTTTTCACAGGATCCATGTTTGTTGGAAAACCTTCTGTGCGATATCCTTATGGAACCACAGATACATGGCTGGGCCATATCTCAATGCTTTGCAGCATGTAACTTTCTTCTACCACCTAACTACTAGAGTGGAGATGCATTATAAAGTAGGCACCTTTTTCTGCTATTTTGACTGTTTGCCCAAATGGAACCTATTCACACCATCCATGTTTGTAGGAAAACTTTGTCAGATAAGTTTAAGGACCTAAAGATAGATGGCCTGGCCATATCAGAATTCCCTGGCGCAAGAAACTTTCATCCACCACCTAACTGTTAGAATTGAGATGCATTATAAAGTAGGCACCTTTTTCTGCTATTTTGACTATTTGCCAAAATGGAACCTATTCACACCATCCATGTTTCTAGGAAAACTTTGTCAGATAAGTTTAAGGAACTAAAGATAGATGGCCTGGCCATATCAGAATGCCCTGGCGCAAGAAACTTTCATCTACCACCTAACTACTAGAATTGAGATGCATTGTAAAGTAGGCACCTTTTTCTGCTGTTTTAAACATTGGCCAAAATGGAACCTATTCACACCATCCATGTTTGTAGGAAAACTTTGTCCGATAAGTTTAAGGACCTAAAGATAGATGGCCTGGCCATATCAGAATGCCCTGGCGCAAGAAACTTTCATCTACCACCTAACTACTAGAATTGAGATGCATTGTAAAGTAGGCACATTTTTCTGCTGTTTTAACCATTCGCCAAAATGGAACCTATTCACACCATCCATGTTTGTAGGAAAACTTTGTCCGATAAGTTTAAGGACCTAAAGGTAGATGGCCTGGCCATATCAGAATGCCCTGGCGCAAGAAACTTTCATCTACCACCTAACTACTAGAATTGAGATGCATTATAATGTAGGCACATTTTTCTGCTATTTTGACTGCCAAAATGGAACCTATTCACACGATCCATGTTTGTAGGAAAACTTTGTCAGATAAGTTTAAGGACCTAAAGATAGATGGCCTGGCCATATCAGAATGCCCTGGCGCAAGAAACTTTCATCCACCACCTAACTGTTAGAATTGAGATGCATTATAAAATAGGCACCTTTTTCTGCTATTTTGACTATTTGCCAAAATGGAACCTATTCACACCATCCATGTTTGTAGGAAAACTTTGTCCGATAAGTTTAAGGACCTAAATATAGATGGCCTGGCCATATCAGAATGCCCTGGCGCAAGAAACTTTCATCCACCACCTAACTGATAGCGTGGAGGTGCATTATAAAGTAGTCTCATTTCTGTGCTGATTTTTCCATTGGCAACCATTGAACCTGACAATGTTTTCACAGGATCCATGTTTGTTGGAAAATCTTTTGTGCAATATCCTTATGGAACCACAGATACATGGCTGGGCCATATCTCAATGCTTTGCAGCATGTAACTTTCTTCTACCACCGAACTACTAGAGTGGAGATGCATTATAAAGTAGGCACCTTTTTCTGCTATTTTGACTGTTTGCCAAAATGGAACCTATTCACAGCATCCATGTTTGTAGGAAAACTTTGTCCGATAAGTTTAAGGACCTAAAGGTAGATGGCCTGGCCATATCAGAATGCCCTGGCGCAAGAAACTTTCATCTACCACCTAACTACTAGAATTGAGATGCATTATAATGTAGGCACATTTTTCTGCTGTTTTAACCATTGGCCAAAATGGAACCTATTCACACCATCCATGTTTGTAGGAAAACATTGTCCGATAAATTTAAGGACCTAAAGATAGATGGCCTGGCCATATCAGAATGCCCTGGCGCAAGAAACTTTCATCTACCACCTAACTACTAGAATTGAGATGCATTATAATGTAGGCACATTTTTCTGCTGTTTTAACCATTGCCCAAAATGGAACCTATTCAAACCATCCATGTTTGTAGGAAAACATTGTCCGATAAGTTTAAGGACCTAAAGATAGATGGCCTAGCCATATCAGAATGCCCTGGCGCAAGAAACTTTCATCCACCACCTAACTGTTAGAATTGAGATGCATTATAAAGTAGGCACCTTTTTCTGCTATTTTGACTATTTGCCAAAATGGAACCTATTCACACCATCCATGTTTGTAGGAAAACTTTGTCCGATAAGTTTAAGGACCTAAATATAGATGGCCTGGCCATATCAGAATGCCCTGGCGCAAGAAACTTTCATCCACCACCTAACTGTTAGAATTGAGATGCATTATAATGTAGGCACATTTTTCTGCTGTTTTAACCATTGGCCAAAATGGAACCTATTCACACCATCCATGTTTGTAGGAAAACATTGTCCGATAAATTTAAGGACCTAAAGATAGATGGCCTGGCCATATCAGAATGCCCTGGCGCAAGAAACTTTCATCTACCACCTAACTACTAGAATTGAGATGCATTATAATGTAGGCACATTTTTCTGCTGTTTTAACCATTGGCCAAAATGGAACCTATTCAAACCATCCATGTTTGTAGGAAAACATTGTCCGATAAGTTTAAGGACCTAAAGATAGATGGCCTGGCCATATCAGAATGCCCTGGCGCAAGAAACTTTCATCTACCCCCTAACTGATAGCGTGGAGGTGCATTATAAAGTAGTCTCATTTCTGTGCTGATTTTTCCATTGGCTACCATTGAACCTGACAATGTTTTCACAGGATCCATGTTTATTGGAAAACCTTCTGTGCGATATCCTTATGGAACCACAGATACATGGCTGGGCCATATCTCAATGCTTTGCAGCATGTAACTTTCTTCTACCACCTAACTACTAGAGTGGAGATGCATTATAAAGTAGGCACCTTTTTCTGCTATTTTGACTGTTTGCCCAAATGGAACCTATTCACACCATCCATGTTTGTAGGAAAACTTTGTCCGATAAGTTTAAGGACCTAAAGGTAGATGGCCTGGCCATATCAGAATGCCCTGGCGCAATAAACTTTCATCTACCACCTAACTACTAGAATTGAGATGCATTATAAAGTAGGCACCTTTTTCTGCTATTTTGACTATTTGCCAAAATGGAACCTATTCACACCATCCATGTTTGTAGGAAATCTTTGTCAGATAAGTTTAAGGACCTAAAGATAGATGGCCTGGCCATATCAGAATTCCCTGGCGCAAGAAACTTTCATCCACCACCTAACTGTTAGAATTGAGATGCATTATAAAGTAGGCACCTTTTTCTGCTATTTTGACTATTTGCCAAAATGGAACCTATTCACACCATCCATGTTTCTAGGAAAACTTTGTCAGATAAGTTTAAGGACCTAAAGATAGATGGCCTGGCCATATCAGAATGCCCTGGCGCAAGAAACTTTCATCTACCACCTAACTACTAGAATTGAGATGCATTGTAAAGTAGGCACCTTTTTCTGCTGTTTTAAACATTGGCCAAAATGGAACCTATTCACACCATCCATGTTTGTAGGAAAACTTTGTCCGATAAGTTTAAGGACCTAAAGATAGATGGCCTGGCCATATCAGAATGCCCTGGCGCAAGAAACTTTCATCTACCACCTAACTACTAGAATTGAGATGCATTGTAAAGTAGGCACATTTTTCTGCTGTTTTAACCATTCGCCAAAATGGAACCTATTCACACCATCCATGTTTGTAGGAAAACTTTGTCCGATAAGTTTAAGGACCTAAAGGTAGATGGCCTGGCCATATCAGAATGCCCTGGCGCAAGAAACTTTCATCTACCACCTAACTACTAGAATTGAGATGCATTATAATGTAGGCACATTTTTCTGCTATTTTGACTGCCAAAATGGAACCTATTCACACGATCCATGTTTGTAGGAAAACTTTGTCAGATAAGTTTAAGGACCTAAAGATAGATGGCCTGGCCATATCAGAATGCCCTGGCGCAAGAAACTTTCATCCACCACCTAACTGTTAGAATTGAGATGCATTATAAAATAGGCACCTTTTTCTGCTATTTTGACTATTTGCCAAAATGGAACCTATTCACACCATCCATGTTTGTAGGAAAACTTTGTCCGATAAGTTTAAGGACCTGAATATAGATGGCCTGGCCATATCAGAATGCCCTGGCGCAAGAAACTTTCATCCACCACCTAACTGATAGCGTGGAGGTGCATTATAAAGTAGTCTCATTTCTGTGCTGATTTTTCCATTGGCAACCATTGAACCTGACAATGTTTTCACAGGATCCATGTTTGTTGGAAAATCTTTTGTGCGATATCCTTATGGAACCACAGATACATGGCTGGGCCATATCTCAATGCTTTGCAGCATGTAACTTTCTTCTACCACCGAACTACTAGAGTGGAGATGCATTATAAAGTAGGCACCTTTTTCTGCTATTTTGACTGTTTGCCAAAATGGAACCTATTCACAGCATCCATGTTTGTAGGAAAACTTTGTCCGATAAGTTTAAGGACCTAAAGGTAGATGGCCTGGCCATATCAGAATGCCCTGGCGCAAGAAACTTTCATCTACCACCTAACTACTAGAATTGAGATGCATTATAATGTAGGCACATTTTTCTGCTGTTTTAACCATTGGCCAAAATGGAACCTATTCACACCATCCATGTTTGTAGGAAAACATTGTCCGATAAATTTAAGGACCTAAAGATAGATGGCCTGGCCATATCAGAATGCCCTGGCGCAAGAAACTTTCATCTACCACCTAACTACTAGAATTGAGATGCATTATAATGTAGGCACATTTTTCTGCTGTTTTAACCATTGCCCAAAATGGAACCTATTCAAACCATCCATGTTTGTAGGAAAACATTGTCCGATAAGTTTAAGGACCTAAAGATAGATGGCCTAGCCATATCAGAATGCCCTGGCGCAAGAAACTTTCATCCACCACCTAACTGTTAGAATTAAGATGCATTATAATGTAGGCACATTTTTCTGCTGTTTTAACCATTGGCCAAAATGGAACCTATTCACACCATCCATGTTTGTAGGAAAACATTGTCCGATAAATTTAAGGACCTAAAGATAGATGGCCTGGCCATATCAGAATGCCCTGGCGCAAGAAACTTTCATCTACCACCTAACTACTAGAATTGAGATGCATTATAATGTAGGCACATTTTTCTGCTGTTTTAACCATTGGCCAAAATGGAACCTATTCAAACCATCCATGTTTGTAGGAAAACATTGTCCGATAAGTTTAAGGACCTAAAGATAGATGGCCTGGCCATATCAGAATGCCCTGGCGCAAGAAACTTTCATCTACCCCCTAACTGATAGCGTGGAGGTGCATTATAAAGTAGTCTCATTTCTGTGCTGATTTTTCCATTGGCTACCATTGAACCTGACAATGTTTTCACAGGATCCATGTTTATTGGAAAACCTTCTGTGCGATATCCTTATGGAACCACAGATACATGGCTGGGCCATATCTCAATGCTTTGCAGCATGTAACTTTCTTCTACCACCTAACTACTAGAGTGGAGATGCATTATAAAGTAGGCACCTTTTTCTGCTATTTTGACTGTTTGCCCAAATGGAACCTATTCACACCATCCATGTTTGTAGGAAAACTTTGTCCGATAAGTTTAAGGACCTAAAGGTAGATGGCCTGGCCATATCAGAATGCCCTGGCGCAAGAAACTTTCATCTACCACCTAACTACTAGAATTGAGATGCATTATAATGTAGGCACATTTTTCTGCTATTTTGACTGCCAAAATGGAACCTATTCACACGATCCATGTTTGTAGGAAAACTTTGTCAGATAAGTTTAAGGACCTAAAGATAGATGGCCTGGCCATATCAGAATGCCCTGGCGCAAGAAACTTTCATCCACCACCTAACTGTTAGAATTGAGATGCATTATAAAATAGGCACCTTTTTCTGCTATTTTGACTATTTGCCAAAATGGAACCTATTCACACCATCCATGTTTGTAGGAAAACTTTGTCCGATAAGTTTAAGGACCTAAATATAGATGGCCTGGCCATATCAGAATGCCCTGGCGCAAGAAACTTTCATCCACCACCTAACTGATAGCGTGGAGGTGCATTATAAAGTAGTCTCATTTCTGTGCTGATTTTTCCATTGGCAACCATTGAACCTGACAATGTTTTCACAGGATCCATGTTTGTTGGAAAATCTTTTGTGCAATATCCTTATGGAACCACAGATACATGGCTGGGCCATATCTCAATGCTTTGCAGCATGTAACTTTCTTCTACCACCGAACTACTAGAGTGGAGATGCATTATAAAGTAGGCACCTTTTTCTGCTATTTTGACTGTTTGCCCAAATGGAACCTATTCACACCATCCATGTTTGTAGGAAAACTTTGTCCGATAAGTTTAAGGACCTAAAGGTAGATGGCCTGGCCATATCAGAATGCCCTGGCGCAAGAAACTTTCATCTACCACCTAACTACTAGAATTGAGATGCATTATAATGTAGGCACATTTTTCTGCTGTTTTAACCATTGGCCAAAATGGAACCTATTCACACCATCCATGTTTGTAGGAAAACATTGTCCGATAAATTTAAGGACCTAAAGATAGATGGCCTGGCCATATCAGAATGCCCTGGCGCAAGAAACTTTCATCTACCACCTAACTACTAGAATTGAGATGCATTATAATGTAGGCACATTTTTCTGCTGTTTTAACCATTGCCCAAAATGGAACCTATTCAAACCATCCATGTTTGTAGGAAAACATTGTCCGATAAGTTTAAGGACCTAAAGATAGATGGCCTAGCCATATCAGAATGCCCTGGCGCAAGAAACTTTCATCCACCACCTAACTGTTAGAATTGAGATGCATTATAAAGTAGGCACCTTTTTCTGCTATTTTGACTATTTGCCAAAATGGAACCTATTCACACCATCCATGTTTGTAGGAAAACTTTGTCCGATAAGTTTAAGGACCTAAATATAGATGGCCTGGCCATATCAGAATGCCCTGGCGCAAGAAACTTTCATCCACCACCTAACTGTTAGAATTGAGATGCATTATAATGTAGGCACATTTTTCTGCTGTTTTAACCATTGGCCAAAATGGAACCTATTCACACCATCCATGTTTGTAGGAAAACATTGTCCGATAAATTTAAGGACCTAAAGATAGATGGCCTGGCCATATCAGAATGCCCTGGCGCAAGAAACTTTCATCTACCACCTAACTACTAGAATTGAGATGCATTATAATGTAGGCACATTTTTCTGCTGTTTTAACCATTGGCCAAAATGGAACCTATTCAAACCATCCATGTTTGTAGGAAAACATTGTCCGATAAGTTTAAGGACCTAAAGATAGATGGCCTGGCCATATCAGAATGCCCTGGCGCAAGAAACTTTCATCTACCCCCTAACTGATAGCGTGGAGGTGCATTATAAAGTAGTCTCATTTCTGTGCTGATTTTTCCATTGGCTACCATTGAACCTGACAATGTTTTCACAGGATCCATGTTTATTGGAAAACCTTCTGTGCGATATCCTTATGGAACCACAGATACATGGCTGGGCCATATCTCAATGCTTTGCAGCATGTAACTTTCTTCTACCACCTAACTACTAGAGTGGAGATGCATTATAAAGTAGGCACCTTTTTCTGCTATTTTGACTGTTTGCCCAAATGGAACCTATTCACACCATCCATGTTTGTAGGAAAACTTTGTCCGATAAGTTTAAGGACCTAAAGGTAGATGGCCTGGCCATATCAGAATGCCCTGGCGCAATAAACTTTCATCTACCACCTAACTACTAGAATTGAGATGCATTATAAAGTAGGCACCTTTTTCTGCTATTTTGACTATTTGCCAAAATGGAACCTATTCACACCATCCATGTTTGTAGGAAATCTTTGTCAGATAAGTTTAAGGACCTAAAGATAGATGGCCTGGCCATATCAGAATTCCCTGGCGCAAGAAACTTTCATCCACCACCTAACTGTTAGAATTGAGATGCATTATAAAGTAGGCACCTTTTTCTGCTATTTTGACTATTTGCCAAAATGGAACCTATTCACACCATCCATGTTTCTAGGAAAACTTTGTCAGATAAGTTTAAGGACCTAAAGATAGATGGCCTGGCCATATCAGAATGCCCTGGCGCAAGAAACTTTCATCTACCACCTAACTACTAGAATTGAGATGCATTGTAAAGTAGGCACCTTTTTCTGCTGTTTTAAACATTGGCCAAAATGGAACCTATTCACACCATCCATGTTTGTAGGAAAACTTTGTCCGATAAGTTTAAGGACCTAAAGATAGATGGCCTGGCCATATCAGAATGCCCTGGCGCAAGAAACTTTCATCTACCACCTAACTACTAGAATTGAGATGCATTGTAAAGTAGGCACATTTTTCTGCTGTTTTAACCATTCGCCAAAATGGAACCTATTCACACCATCCATGTTTGTAGGAAAACTTTGTCCGATAAGTTTAAGGACCTAAAGGTAGATGGCCTGGCCATATCAGAATGCCCTGGCGCAAGAAACTTTCATCTACCACCTAACTACTAGAATTGAGATGCATTATAATGTAGGCACATTTTTCTGCTATTTTGACTGCCAAAATGGAACCTATTCACACGATCCATGTTTGTAGGAAAACTTTGTCAGATAAGTTTAAGGACCTAAAGATAGATGGCCTGGCCATATCAGAATGCCCTGGCGCAAGAAACTTTCATCCACCACCTAACTGTTAGAATTGAGATGCATTATAAAATAGGCACCTTTTTCTGCTATTTTGACTATTTGCCAAAATGGAACCTATTCACACCATCCATGTTTGTAGGAAAACTTTGTCCGATAAGTTTAAGGACCTGAATATAGATGGCCTGGCCATATCAGAATGCCCTGGCGCAAGAAACTTTCATCCACCACCTAACTGATAGCGTGGAGGTGCATTATAAAGTAGTCTCATTTCTGTGCTGATTTTTCCATTGGCAACCATTGAACCTGACAATGTTTTCACAGGATCCATGTTTGTTGGAAAATCTTTTGTGCGATATCCTTATGGAACCACAGATACATGGCTGGGCCATATCTCAATGCTTTGCAGCATGTAACTTTCTTCTACCACCTAACTACTAGAGTGGAGATGCATTATAAAGTAGGCACCTTTTTCTGCTATTTTGACTGTTTGCCCAAATGGAACCTATTCACACCATCCATGTTTGTAGGAAAACTTTGTCCGATAAGTTTAAGGACCTAAAGATAGATGGCCTGGCCATATCAGAATGCCCTGGCGCAAGAAACTTTCATCTACCCCCTAACTGATAGCGTGGAGGTGCATTATAAAGTAGTCTCATTTCTGTGCTGATTTTTCCATTGGCTACCATTGAACCTGACAATGTTTTCACAGGATCCATGTTTATTGGAAAACCTTCTGTGCGATATCCTTATGGAACCACAGATACATGGCTGGGCCATATCTCAATGCTTTGCAGCATGTAACTTTCTTCTACCACCTAACTACTAGAGTGGAGATGCATTATAAAGTAGGCACCTTTTTCTGCTATTTTGACTGTTTGCCCAAATGGAACCTATTCACACCATCCATGTTTGTAGGAAAACTTTGTCCGATAAGTTTAAGGACCTAAAGGTAGATGGCCTGGCCATATCAGAATGCCCTGGCGCAAGAAACTTTCATCTACCACCTAACTACTAGAATTGAGATGCATTATAAAGTAGGCACCTTTTTCTGCTATTTTGACTATTTGCCAAAATGGAACCTATTCACACCATCCATGTTTGTAGGAAAACTTTGTCCGATAAGTTTAAGGACCTAAATATAGATGGCCTGGCCATATCAGAATGCCCTGGCGCAAGAAACTTTCATCTACCACCTAACTACTAGAATTGAGATGCATTATAATGTAGGCACATTTTTCTGCTGTTTTAACCATTGGCCAAAATGGAACCTATTCACACCATCCATGTTTGTAGGAAAACTTTGTCCGATAAGTTTAAGGACCTAAAGGTAGATGGCCTGGCCATATCAGAATGCCCTGGCGCAAGAAACTTTCATCTACCACCTAACTACTAGAATTGAGATGCATTATAATGTAGGCACATTTTTCTGCTGTTTTAACCATTGCCCAAAATGGAACCTATTCAAACCATCCATGTTTGTAGGAAAACATTGTCCGATAAGTTTAAGGACCTAAAGATAGATGGCCTAGCCATATCAGAATGCCCTGGCGCAAGAAACTTTCATCCACCACCTAACTGTTAGAATTGAGATGCATTATAAAGTAGGCACCTTTTTCTGCTATTTTGACTATTTGCCAAAATGGAACCTATTCACACCATCCATGTTTGTAGGAAAACTTTGTCCGATAAGTTTAAGGACCTAAATATAGATGGCCTGGCCATATCAGAATGCCATGGCGCAAGAAACTTTCATCCACCACCTAACTGTTAGAATTGAGATGCATTATAATGTAGGCACATTTTTCTGCTGTTTTAACCATTGGCCAAAATGGAACCTATTCACACCATCCATGTTTGTAGGAAAACATTGTCCGATAAATTTAAGGACCTAAAGATAGATGGCCTGGCCATATCAGAATGCCCTGGCGCAAGAAACTTTCATCTACCACCTAACTACTAGAATTGAGATGCATTATAATGTAGGCACATTTTTCTGCTGTTTTAACCATTGGCCAAAATGGAACCTATTCAAACCATCCATGTTTGTAGGAAAACATTGTCCGATAAGTTTAAGGACCTAAAGATAGATGGCCTGGCCATATCAGAATGCCCTGGCGCAAGAAACTTTCATCTACCCCCTAACTGATAGCGTGGAGGTGCATTATAAAGTAGTCTCATTTCTGTGCTGATTTTTCCATTGGCTACCATTGAACCTGACAATGTTTTCACAGGATCCATGTTTATTGGAAAACCTTCTGTGCGATATCCTTATGGAACCACAGATACATGGCTGGGCCATATCTCAATGCTTTGCAGCATGTAACTTTCTTCTACCACCTAACTACTAGAGTGGAGATGCATTATAAAGTAGGCACCTTTTTCTGCTATTTTGACTGTTTGCCCAAATGGAACCTATTCACACCATCCATGTTTGTAGGAAAACTTTGTCCGATAAGTTTAAGGACCTAAAGGTAGATGGCCTGGCCATATCAGAATGCCCTGGCGCAAGAAACTTTCATCTACCACCTAACTACTAGAATTGAGATGCATTATAAAGTAGGCACCTTTTTCTGCTATTTTGACTATTTGCCAAAATGGAACCTATTCACACCATCCATGTTTGTAGGAAAACTTTGTCCGATAAGTTTAAGGACCTAAATATAGATGGCCTGGCCATATCAGAATGCCCTGGCGCAAGAAACTTTCATCTACCCAATAACTGATAGCGTGGAGGTGCATTATAAAGTAGTCTCATTTCTGTGCTGATTTTTCCATTGGCTACCATTGAACCTGACAATGTTTTCACAGGATCCATGTTTGTTGGAAAACCTTCTGTGCGATACCCTTATGGAACCACAGATACATGGCTGGGCCATATCTCAATGCTTTGCAGCATGTAACTTTCTTCTACCACCTAACTACTAGAGTGGAGATGCATTATAAAGTAGGCACTTTTTCTGCTATTTTGACTTTTTGCCCAAATGGAACCTATTCACACCATCCATGTTTGTAGGAAAACTTTGTCAGATAAGTTTAAGGACCTAAAGATAGATGGCCTGGCCATATCAGAATTCCCTGGCGCAAGAAACTTTCATCCACCACCTAACTGTTAGAATTAAGATGCATTATAAAGTAGGCACCTTTTTCTGCTATTTTGACTATTTTCCAAAATGGAACCTATTCACACCATCCATGTTTGTAGGAAAACTTTGTCCGATAAGTTTAAGGACCTAAATATAGATGGCCTGGCCATATCAGAATGCCCTGGCGCAAGAAACTTTCATCTACCACCTAACTACTAGAATTGAGATGCATTGTAAAGTAGGCACATTTTTCTGCTGTTTTAACCATTGGCCAAAATGGAACCTATTCACACCATCCATGTTTGTAGGAAAACTTTGTCCGATAAGTTTAAGGACCTAAAGATAGATGGCCTGGCCATATCAGAATGCCCTGGCGCAAGAAACTTTCATCTACCCCCTAACTGATAGCGTGGAGGTGCATTATAAAGTAGTCTCATTTCTGTGCTGATTTTTCCATTGGCTACCATTGAACCTGACAATGTTTTCACAGGATCCATGTTTGTTGGAAAACCTTCTGTGCGATATCCTTATGGAACCACAGATACATGGCTGGGCCATATCTCAATGCTTTGCAGCATGTAACTTTCTTCTAGCACCTAACTACTAGAGTGGAGATGCATTATAAAGTAGGCACATTTTTCTGCTATTTTGACTGTTTGCCAAAATGGAACCTATTCACACCATCCATGTTTGTAGGAAAACTTTGTCCGATAAGTTTAAGGACCTAAAGGTAGATGGCCTGGCCATATCAGAATGCCCTGGCGCAAGAAACTTTCATCTACCACCTAACTACTAGAATTGAGATGCATTATAAAGTAGGCACATTTTTCTGCTGTTTTAACCATTGGCCAAAATGGAACCTATTCACACCATCCATGTTTGTAGGAAAACTTTGTCAGATAAGTTTAAGGACCTAAAGATAGATGGCCTGGCCATATCAGAATTCCCTGGCGCAAGAAACTTTCATCCACCACCTAACTGTTAGAATTGAGATGCATTATAAAGTAGGCACCTTTTTCTGCTATTTTAACTATTTGCCAAAATGGAACCTATTCACACCATCCATGTTTGTAGGAAAACTTTGTCCGATAAGTTTAAGGACCTAAATATAGATGGCCTGGCCATATCAGAATGCCCTGGCGCAAGAAACTTTCATCTACCCCCTAACTGATAGCGTGGAGGTGCATTATAAAGTAGTCTCATTTCTGTGCTGATTTTTCCATTGGCTACCATTGAACCTGACAATGTTTTCACAGGATCCATGTTTGTTGGAAAACCTTCTGTGCGATATCCTTATGGAACCACAGATACATGGCTGGGCCATATCTCAATGCTTTGCAGCATGTAACTTTCTTCTACCACCTAACTACTAGCGTGGAGATGCATTATAAAGTAGGCACCTTTTTCTGCTATTTTGACTGTTTGCCCAAATGGAACCTATTCACACCATCCATGTTTGTAGGAAAACTTTGTCCGATAAGTTTAAGGACCTAAAGATAGATGGCCTGGCCTTATCAGAATGCCCTGGCGCAAGAAACTTTCATCTACCACCTAACTACTAGAATTGAGATGCATTATAAAGTAGGCACCTTTTTCTGCTATTTTGACTATTTGCCAAAATGGAACCTATTCACACCATCCATGTTTGTAGGAAAACTTTGTCCGATAAGTTTAAGGACCTAAAGATAGATGGCCTGGCCATATCAGAATGCCCTGGCGCAAGAAACTTTCATCTACCCACTAACTGATAGCGTGGAGGTGCATTATAAAGTAGTCTCATTTCTGTGCTGATTTTTCCATTGGCTACCATTGAACCTGACAATGTTTTCACAGGATCCATGTTTGTTGGAAAACCTTCTGTGCGATACCCTTATGGAACCACAGATACATGGCTGGGCCATATCTCAATGCTTTGCAGCATGTAACTTTCTTCTACCACCTAACTACTAGAGTGGAGATGCATTATAAAGTAGGCACTTTTTCTGCTATTTTGACTGTTTGCCCAAATGGAACCTATTCACACCATCCATGTTTGTAGGAAAACTTTGTCAGATAAGTTTAAGGACCTAAAGATAGATGGCCTGGCCATATCAGAATTCCCTGGCGCAAGAAACTTTCATCCACCACCTAACTGTTAGAATTGAGATGCATTATAAAGTAGGCACCTTTTTCTGCTATTTTGACTATTTGCCAAAATGGAACCTACTCACACCATCCATGTTTGTAGGAAAACTTTGTCCGATAAGTTTAAGGACCTAAATATAGATGGCCTGGCCATATCAGAATGCCCTGGCGCAAGAAACTTTCATCTACCACCTAACTACTAGAATTGAGATGCATTGTAAAGTAGGCACATTTTTCTGCTATTTTGACTATTTGCCAAAATGGAACCTATTCACACCATCCATGTTTGTAGGAAAACTTTGTCCGATAAGTTTAAGGACCTAAATATAGATGGCCTGGCCATATCAGAATGCCCTGGCGCAAGAAACTTTCATCTACCCCCTAACTGATAGCGTGGAGGTGCATTATAAAGTAGTCTCATTTCTGTGCTGATTTTTCCATTGGCTACCATTGAACCTGACAATGTTTTCACAGGATCCATGTTTGTTGGAAAACCTTCTGTGCGATATCCTTATGGAACCACAGATACATGGCTGGGCCATATCTCAATGCTTTGCAGCATGTAACTTTCTTCTACCACCTAACTACTAGAGTGGAGATGCATTATAAAGTAGGCACCTTTTTCTGCTATTTTGACTGTTTGCCCAAATGGAACCTATTCACACCATCCATGTTTGTAGGAAAACTTTGTCAGATAAGTTTAAGGACCTAAAGATAGATGGCCTGGCCATATCAGAATTCTCTGGCGCAAGAAACTTTCATCCACCACCTAACTGTTAGAATTGAGATGCATTATAAAGTAGGCACCTTTTTCTGCTATTTTGACTATTTGCCAAAATGGAACCTATTCACACCATCCATGTTTGTAGGAAAACTTTGTCCGATAAGTTTAAGAACCTAAATATAGATGGCCTGGCCATATCAGAATGCCCTGGCGCAAGAAACTTTCATCTACCACCTAACTACTAGAATTGAGATGCATTGTAAAGTAGGCACATTTTTCTGCTGTTTTAACCATTCGCCAAAATGGAACCTATTCACACCATCCATGTTTGTAGGAAAACTTTGTCCGATAAGTTTAAGGACCTAAAGGTAGATGGCCTGGCCATATCAGAATGCCCTGGCGCAAGAAACTTTCATCTACCACCTAACTACTAGAATTGAGATGCATTATAATGTAGGCACATTTTTCTGCTATTTTGACTGCCAAAATGGAACCTATTCACACGATCCATGTTTGTAGGAAAACTTTGTCAGATAAGTTTAAGGACCTAAAGATAGATGGCCTGGCCATATCAGAATGCCCTGGCGCAAGAAACTTTCATCCACCACCTAACTTTTAGAATTGAGATGCATTATAAAGTAGGCACCTTTTTCTGCTATTTTGACTATTTGCCAAAATGGAACCTATTCACACCATCCATGTTTGTAGGAAAACTTTGTCCGATAAGTTTCAGGACCTAAATATAGATGGCCTGGCCATATTAGAATGCCCTGGCGCAAGAAACTTTCATCTACCCCCTAACTGATAGCGTGGAGGCGCATTATAAAGTAGTCTCATTTCTGTGCTGATTTTTCCATTGGCAACCATTGAACCTGACAATGTTTTCACAGGATCCATGTTTGTTGGAAAACCTTTTGTGCGATATCCTTATGGAACCACAGATACATGGCTGGGCCATATCTCAATGCTTTGCAGCATGTAACTTTCTTCTACCACCGAACTACTAGAGTGGAGATGCATTATAAAGTAGGCACGTTTTTCTGCTATTTTGACTGTTTGCCAAAATGGAACCTATTCACACCATCCATGTTTGTAGGAAAACTTTGTCAGATAAGTTTAAGGACCTAAAGATAGATGGCCTGGCCATATCAGAATTCCCTGGCGCAAGAAACTTTCATCCACCACCTAACTGTTAGAATTGAGATGCATTATAAAGTAGGCACCTTTTTCTGCTATTTTGACTATTTGCCAAAATGGAACCTATTCACACCATCCATGTTTGTAGGAAAACTTTGTCCGATAAGTTTAAGAACCTAAATATAGATGGCCTGGCCATATCAGAATGCCCTGGCGCAAGAAACTTTCATCTACCACCTAACTACTAGAATTGAGATGCATTGTAAAGTAGGCACATTTTTCTGCTGTTTTAACCATTCGCCAAAATGGAACCTATTCACACCATCCATGTTTGTAGGAAAACTTTGTCCGATAAGTTTAAGGACCTAAAGGTAGATGGCCTGGCCATATCAGAATGCCCTGGCGCAAGAAACTTTCATCTACCACCTAACTACTAGAATTGAGATGCATTATAATGTAGGCACATTTTTCTGCTATTTTGACTGCCAAAATGGAACCTATTCACACGATCCATGTTTGTAGGAAAACTTTGTCAGATAAGTTTAAGGACCTAAAGATAGATGGCCTGGCCATATCAGAATGCCCTGGCGCAAGAAACTTTCATCCACCACCTAACTTTTAGAATTGAGATGCATTATAAAGTAGGCACCTTTTTCTGCTATTTTGACTATTTGCCAAAATGGAACCTATTCACACCATCCATGTTTGTAGGAAAACTTTGTCCGATAAGTTTAAGGACCTAAATATAGATGGCCTGGCCATATCAGAATGCCCTGGCGCAAGAAACTTTCATCTACCCCCTAACTGATAGCGTGGAGGCGCATTATAAAGTAGTCTCATTTCTGTGCTGATTTTTCCATTGGCAACCATTGAACCTGACAATGTTTTCACAGGATCCATGTTTGTTGGAAAACCTTTTGTGCGATATCCTTATGGAACCACAGATACATGGCTGGGCCATATCTCAATGCTTTGCAGCATGTAACTTTCTTCTACCACCGAACTACTAGAGTGGAGATGCATTATAAAGTAGGCACCTTTATCTGCTATTTTGACTGTTTGCCAAAATGGAACCTATTCACATCATCCATGTTTGTAGGAAAACTTTGTCCGATAAGTTTAAGGACCTAAAGGTAGATGGCCTGGCCATATCAGAATGCCCTGGCGCAAGAAACTTTCATCTACCACCTAACTACTAGAATTGAGATGCATTATAATGTAGGCACATTTTTCTGCTATTTTGACTGCCAAAATGGAACCTATTCACACGATCCATGTTTGTAGGAAAACTTTGTCAGATAAGTTTAAGGACCTAAAGATAGATGGCCTGGCCATATCAGAATGCCCTGGCGCAAGAAACTTTCATCCACCACCTAACTTTTAGAATTGAGATGCATTATAAAGTAGGCACCTTTTTCTGCTATTTTGACTATTTGCCAAAATGGAACCTATTCACACCATCCATGTTTGTAGGAAAACTTTGTCCGATAAGTTTAAGGACCTAAATATAGATGGCCTGGCCATATCAGAATGCCCTGGCGCAAGAAACCTTCATCTACCCCCTAACTGATAGCGTGGAGGCGCATTATAAAGTAGTCTCATTTCTGTGCTGATTTTTCCATTGGCAACCATTGAACCTGACAATGTTTTCACAGGATCCATGTTTGTTGGAAAACCTTTTGTGCGATATCCTTATGGAACCACAGATACATGGCTGGGCCATATCTCAATGCTTTGCAGCATGTAACTTTCTTCTACCACCGAACTACTAGAGTGGAGATGCATTATAAAGTAGGCACCTTTATCTGCTATTTTGACTGTTTGCCAATATGGAACCTATTCACACCATCCATGTTTGTAGGAAAACTTTGTCCGATAAGTTTAAGGACCTAAAGGTAGATGGCCTGGCCATATCAGAATGCCCTGGCGCAAGAAACTTTCATCTACCACCTAACTACTAGAATTGAGATGCATTATAATGTAGGCACATTTTTCTGCTGTTTTAACCATTGGCCAAAATGGAACCTATTCACACCATCCATGTTTGTAGGAAAACATTGACCGATAAATTTAAGGACCTAAAGATAGATGGCCTGGCCATATCAGAATGCCCTGGCGCAAGAAACTTTCATCTACCACCTAACTACTAGAATTGAGATGCATTATAATGTAGGCACATTTTTCTGCTGTTTTAACCATTGGCCAAAATGGAACCTATTCAAACCATCCATGTTTGTAGGAAAACATTGTCCGATAAGTTTAAGGACCTAAAGATAGATGGCCTGGCCATATCAGAATGCCCTGGCGCAAGAAACTTTCATCTACCCCCTAACTGATAGCGTGGAGGTGCATTATAAAGTAGTCTCATTTCTGTGCTGATTTTTCCATTGGCTACCATTGAACCTGACAATGTTTTCACAGGATCCATGTTTATTGGAAAACCTTCTGTGCGATATCCTTATGGAACCACAGATACATGGCTGGGCCATATCTCAATGCTTTGCAGCATGTAACTTTCTTCTACCACCTAACTACTAGAGTGGAGATGCATTATAAAGTAGGCACCTTTTTCTGCTATTTTGACTGTTTGCCCAAATGGAACCTATTCACACCATCCATGTTTGTAGGAAAACTTTGTCAGATAAGTTTAAGGACCTAAAGATAGATGGCCTGGCCATATCAGAATGCCCTGGCGCAAGAAACTTTCATCTACCACCTAACTACTAGAATTGAGATGCATTGTAAAGTAGGCACATTTTTCTGCTGTTTTGACCATTGGCCAAAATGGAACCTATTCACACCATCCATGTTTGTAGGAAACCTTTTCCGATAAGTTTAAGGACCTAAAGGTAGATGGCCTGGCCATATCAGAATGCCCTGGCGCAAGAAACTTTCATCTACCACCTAACTACTAGAATTGAGATGCATTATAATGTAGGCACATTTTTCTGCTATTTTGACTGCCAAAATGGAACCTATTCACACGATCCATGTTTGTAGGAAAACTTTGTCAGATAAGTTTAAGGACCTAAAGATAGATGGCCTGGCCATATCAGAATGCCCTGGCGCAAGAAACTTTCATCCACCACCTAACTGTTAGAATTGAGATGCATTATAAAATAGGCACCTTTTTCTCCTATTTTGACTATTTTCCAAAATGGAACCTATTCACACCATCCATGTTTGTAGGAAAACTTTGTCCGATAAGTTTAAGGACCTAAAGATAGATGGCCTGGCCATATCAGAATGCCCTGGCGCAAGAAACTTTCATCTACCCACTAACTGATAGCGTGGAGGTGCATTATAAAGTAGTCTCATTTCTGTGCTGATTTTTCCATTGGCTACCATTGAACCTGACAATGTTTTCACAGGATCCATGTTTGTTGGAAAACCTTCTGTGCGATATCCTTATGGAACCACAGATACATGGCTGGGCCATATCTCAATGCTTTGCAGCATGTAACTTTCTTCTACCACCTAACTACTAGAGTGGAGATGCATTATAAAGTAGGCACCTTTTTCTGCTATTTTGACTATTTGCCCAAATGGAAACTATTCACACCATCCATGTTTGTAGGAAAACTTTGTCAGATAAGTTTAAGGACCTAAAGATAGATGGCCTGGCCATATCAGAATTCCCTGGCGCAAGAAACTTTCATCCACCACCTAACTGTTAGAATTGAGATGCATTATAAAGTAGGCACCTTTTTCTGCTATTTTGACTATTTGCCAAAATGGAACCTATTCACACCATCCATGTTTCTAGGAAAACTTTGTCCGATAAGTTTAAGGACCTAAATATAGATGGCCTGGCCATATCAGAATGCCCTGGCGCAAGAAACTTTCATCTACCACCTAACTACTAGAATTGAGATGCATTGTAAAGTAGGCACATTTTTCTGCTGTTTTAAACATTGGCCAAAATGGAACCTATTCACACCATCCATGTTTGTAGGAAAACTTTGTCCGATAAGTTTAAGGACCTAAAGGTAGATGGCCTGGCCATATCAGAATGCCCTGGCGCAAGAAACTTTCATCTACCACCTAACTACTAGAATTGAGATGCATTATAATGTAGGCACATTTTTCTGCTATTTTGACTGCCAAAATGGAACCTATTCACACGATCCATGTTTGTAGGAAAACTTTGTCAGATAAGTTTAAGGACCTAAAGATAGATGGCCTGGCCATATCAGAATGCCCTGGCGCAAGAAACTTTCATCCACCACCTAACTGTTAGAATTGAGATGCATTATAAAATAGGCACCTTTTTCTCCTATTTTGACTATTTGCCAAAATGGAACCTATTCACACCATCCATGTTTGTAGGAAAACTTTGTCCGATAAGTTTAAGGACCTAAAGATAGATGGCCTGGCCATATCAGAATGCCCTGGCGCAAGAAACTTTCATCTACCCCCTAACTGATAGCGTGGAGGTGCATTATAAAGTAGTCTCATTTCTGTGCTGATTTTTCCATTGGCAACCATTGAACCTGACAATGTTTTCACAGGATCCATGTTTGTTGGAAAATCTTTTGTGCGATATCCTTATGGAACCACAGATACATGGCTGGGCCATATCTCAATGCTTTGCAGCATGTAACTTTCTTCTACCACCGAACTACTAGAGTGGAGATGCATTATAAAGTAGGCACCTTTTTCTGCTATTTTGACTGTTTGCCAAAATGGAACCTATTCACACCATCCATGTTTGTAGGAAAACTTTGTCCGATAAGTTTAAGGACCTAAAGGTAGATGGCCTGGCCATATCAGAATGCCCTGGCGCAAGAAACTTTCATCTACCACCTAACTACTAGAATTGAGATGCATTATAATGTAGGCACATTTTTCTGCTGTTTTAACCATTGGCCAAAATGGAACCTATTCAAACCATCCATGTTTGTAGGAAAACATTGTCCGATAAGTTTAAGGACCTAAAGATAGATGGCCTGGCCATATCAGAATGCCCTGGCGCAAGAAACTTTCATCTACCACCTAACTACTAGAATTGAGATGCATTATAATGTAGGCACATTTTTCTGCTGTTTTAACCATTGGCCAAAATGGAACCTATTCAAACCATCCATGTTTGTAGGAAAACATTGTCCGATAAGTTTAAGGACCTAAAGATAGATGGCCTGGCCATATCAGAATGCCCTGGCGCAAGAAACTTTCATCTACCCCCTAACTGATAGCGTGGAGGTGCATTATAAAGTAGTCTCATTTCTGTGCTGATTTTTCCATTGGCTACCATTGAACCTGACAATGTTTTCACAGGATCCATGTTTATTGGAAAACCTTCTGTGCGATATCCTTATGGAACCACAGATACATGGCTGGGCCATATCTCAATGCTTTGCAGCATGTAACTTTCTTCTACCACCTAACTACTAGAGTGGAGATGCATTATAAAGTAGGCACCTTTTTCTGCTATTTTGACTGTTTGCCCAAATGGAACCTATTCACACCATCCATGTTTGTAGGAAAACTTTGTCAGATAAGTTTAAGGACCTAAAGATAGATGGCCTGGCCATATCAGAATGCCCTGGCGCAAGAAACTTTCATCTACCACCTAACTACTAGAATTGAGATGCATTGTAAAGTAGGCACATTTTTCTGCTGTTTTGACCATTGGCCAAAATGGAACCTATTCACACCATCCATGTTTGTAGGAAACCTTTTCCGATAAGTTTAAGGACCTAAAGGTAGATGGCCTGGCCATATCAGAATGCCCTGGCGCAAGAAACTTTCATCTACCACCTAACTACTAGAATTGAGATGCATTATAATGTAGGCACATTTTTCTGCTATTTTGACTGCCAAAATGGAACCTATTCACACGATCCATGTTTGTAGGAAAACTTTGTCAGATAAGTTTAAGGACCTAAAGATAGATGGCCTGGCCATATCAGAATGCCCTGGCGCAAGAAACTTTCATCCACCACCTAACTGTTAGAATTGAGATGCATTATAAAATAGGCACCTTTTTCTCCTATTTTGACTATTTTCCAAAATGGAACCTATTCACACCATCCATGTTTGTAGGAAAACTTTGTCCGATAAGTTTAAGGACCTAAAGATAGATGGCCTGGCCATATCAGAATGCCCTGGCGCAAGAAACTTTCATCTACCCACTAACTGATAGCGTGGAGGTGCATTATAAAGTAGTCTCATTTCTGTGCTGATTTTTCCATTGGCTACCATTGAACCTGACAATGTTTTCACAGGATCCATGTTTGTTGGAAAACCTTCTGTGCGATATCCTTATGGAACCACAGATACATGGCTGGGCCATATCTCAATGCTTTGCAGCATGTAACTTTCTTCTACCACCTAACTACTAGAGTGGAGATGCATTATAAAGTAGGCACCTTTTTCTGCTATTTTGACTATTTGCCCAAATGGAAACTATTCACACCATCCATGTTTGTAGGAAAACTTTGTCAGATAAGTTTAAGGACCTAAAGATAGATGGCCTGGCCATATCAGAATTCCCTGGCGCAAGAAACTTTCATCCACCACCTAACTGTTAGAATTGAGATGCATTATAAAGTAGGCACCTTTTTCTGCTATTTTGACTATTTGCCAAAATGGAACCTATTCACACCATCCATGTTTCTAGGAAAACTTTGTCCGATAAGTTTAAGGACCTAAATATAGATGGCCTGGCCATATCAGAATGCCCTGGCGCAAGAAACTTTCATCTACCACCTAACTACTAGAATTGAGATGCATTGTAAAGTAGGCACATTTTTCTGCTGTTTTAAACATTGGCCAAAATGGAACCTATTCACACCATCCATGTTTGTAGGAAAACTTTGTCCGATAAGTTTAAGGACCTAAAGGTAGATGGCCTGGCCATATCAGAATGCCCTGGCGCAAGAAACTTTCATCTACCACCTAACTACTAGAATTGAGATGCATTATAATGTAGGCACATTTTTCTGCTATTTTGACTGCCAAAATGGAACCTATTCACACGATCCATGTTTGTAGGAAAACTTTGTCAGATAAGTTTAAGGACCTAAAGATAGATGGCCTGGCCATATCAGAATGCCCTGGCGCAAGAAACTTTCATCCACCACCTAACTGTTAGAATTGAGATGCATTATAAAATAGGCACCTTTTTCTCCTATTTTGACTATTTGCCAAAATGGAACCTATTCACACCATCCATGTTTGTAGGAAAACTTTGTCCGATAAGTTTAAGGACCTAAAGATAGATGGCCTGGCCATATCAGAATGCCCTGGCGCAAGAAACTTTCATCTACCCCCTAACTGATAGCGTGGAGGTGCATTATAAAGTAGTCTCATTTCTGTGCTGATTTTTCCATTGGCAACCATTGAACCTGACAATGTTTTCACAGGATCCATGTTTGTTGGAAAATCTTTTGTGCGATATCCTTATGGAACCACAGATACATGGCTGGGCCATATCTCAATGCTTTGCAGCATGTAACTTTCTTCTACCACCGAACTACTAGAGTGGAGATGCATTATAAAGTAGGCACCTTTTTCTGCTATTTTGACTGTTTGCCAAAATGGAACCTATTCACACCATCCATGTTTGTAGGAAAACTTTGTCCGATAAGTTTAAGGACCTAAAGGTAGATGGCCTGGCCATATCAGAATGCCCTGGCGCAAGAAACTTTCATCTACCACCTAACTACTAGAATTGAGACGCATTATAATGTAGGCACATTTTTCTGCTGTTTTAACCATTGGCCAAAATGGAACCTATTCAAACCATCCATGTTTGTAGGAAAACATTGTCCGATAAGTTTAAGGACCTAAAGATAGATGGCCTGGCCATATCAGAATGCCCTGGCGCAAGAAACTTTCATCTACCCCCTAACTGATAGCGTGGAGGTGCATTATAAAGTAGTCTCATTTCTGTGCTGATTTTTCCATTGGCTACCATTGAACCTGACAATGTTTTCACAGGATCCATGTTTATTGGAAAACCTTCTGTGCGATATCCTTATGGAACCACAGATACATGGCTGGGCCATATCTCAATGCTTTGCAGCATGTAACTTTCTTCTACCACCTAACTACTAGAGTGGAGATGCATTATAAAGTAGGCACCTTTTTCTGCTATTTTGACTGTTTGCCCAAATGGAACCTATTCACACCATCCATGTTTGTAGGAAAACTTTGTCAGATAAGTTTAAGGACCTAAAGATAGATGGCCTGGCCATATCAGAATGCCCTGGCGCAAGAAACTTTCATCTACCACCTAACTACTAGAATTGAGATGCATTGTAAAGTAGGCACATTTTTCTGCTGTTTTGACCATTGGCCAAAATGGAACCTATTCACACCATCCATGTTTGTAGGAAAACTTTGTCCGATAAGTTTAAGGACCTAAAGGTAGATGGCCTCGCCATATCAGAATGCCCTGGCGCAAGAAACTTTCATCTAACACCTAACTACTAGAATTGAGATGCATTATAATGTAGGCACATTTTTCTGCTATTTTGACTGCCAAAATGGAACCTATTCACACGATCCATGTTTGTAGGAAAACTTTGTCAGATAAGTTTAAGGACCTAAAGATAGATGGCCTGGCCATATCAGAATGCCCTGGCGCAAGAAACTTTCATCCACCACCTAACTGTTAGAATTGAGATGCATTATAAAATAGGCACCTTTTTCTCCTATTTTGACTATTTTCCAAAATGGAACCTATTCACACCATCCATGTTTGTAGGAAAACTTTGTCCGATAAGTTTAAGGACCTAAAGATAGATGGCCTGGCCATATCAGAATGCCCTGGCGCAAGAAACTTTCATCTACCCACTAACTGATAGCGTGGAGGTGCATTATAAAGTAGTCTCATTTCTGTGCTGATTTTTCCATTGGCTACCATTGAACCTGACAATGTTTTCACAGGATCCATGTTTGTTGGAAAACCTTCTGTGCGATATCCTTATGGAACCACAGATACATGGCTGGGCCATATCTCAATGCTTTGCAGCATGTAACTTTCTTCTACCACCTAACTACTAGAGTGGAGATGCATTATAAAGTAGGCACCTTTTTCTGCTATTTTGACTATTTGCCCAAATGGAAACTATTCACACCATCCATGTTTGTAGGAAAACTTTGTCAGATAAGTTTAAGGACCTAAAGATAGATGGCCTGGCCATATCAGAATTCCCTGGCGCAAGAAACTTTCATCCACCACCTAACTGTTAGAATTGAGATGCATTATAAAGTAGGCACCTTTTTCTGCTATTTTGACTATTTGCCAAAATGGAACCTATTCACACCATCCATGTTTCTAGGAAAACTTTGTCCGATAAGTTTAAGGACCTAAATATAGATGGCCTGGCCATATCAGAATGCCCTGGCGCAAGAAACTTTCATCTACCACCTAACTACTAGAATTGAGATGCATTGTAAAGTAGGCACATTTTTCTGCTGTTTTAACCATTGGCCAAAATGGAACCTATTCACACCATCCATGTTTGTAGGAAAACTTTGTCCGATAAGTTTAAGGACCTAAAGGTAGATGGCCTGGCCATATCAGAATGCCCTGGCGCAAGAAACTTTCATCTACCACCTAACTACTAGAATTGAGATGCATTATAATGTAGGCACATTTTTCTGCTATTTTGACTGCCAAAATGGAACCTATTCACACGATCCATGTTTGTAGGAAAACTTTGTCAGATAAGTTTAAGGACCTAAAGATAGATGGCCTGGCCATATCAGAATGCCCTGGCGCAAGAAACTTTCATCCACCACCTAACTGTTAGAATTGAGATGCATTATAAAATAGGCACCTTTTTCTCCTATTTTGACTATTTGCCAAAATGGAACCTATTCACACCATCCATGTTTGTAGGAAAACTTTGTCCGATAAGTTTAAGGACCTAAAGATAGATGGCCTGGCCATATCAGAATGCCCTGGCGCAAGAAACTTTCATCTACCCCCTAACTGATAGCGTGGAGGTGCATTATAAAGTAGTCTCATTTCTGTGCTGATTTTTCCATTGGCAACCATTGAACCTGACAATGTTTTCACAGGATCCATGTTTGTTGGAAAATCTTTTGTGCGATATCCTTATGGAACCACAGATACATGGCTGGGCCATATCTCAATGCTTTGCAGCATGTAACTTTCTTCTACCACCGAACTACTAGAGTGGAGATGCATTATAAAGTAGGCACCTTTTTCTGCTATTTTGACTGTTTGCCAAAATGGAACCTATTCACACCATCCATGTTTGTAGGAAAACTTTGTCCGATAAGTTTAAGGACCTAAAGGTAGATGGCCTGGCCATATCAGAATGCCCTGGCGCAAGAAACTTTCATCTACCACCTAACTACTAGAATTGAGATGCATTATAATGTAGGCACATTTTTCTGCTGTTTTAACCATTGGCCAAAATGGAACCTATTCAAACCATCCATGTTTGTAGGAAAACATTGTCCGATAAGTTTAAGGACCTAAAGATAGATGGCCTGGCCATATCAGAATGCCCTGGCGCAAGAAACTTTCATCTACCCCCTAACTGATAGCGTGGAGGTGCATTATAAAGTAGTCTCATTTCTGTGCTGATTTTTCCATTGGCTACCATTGAACCTGACAATGTTTTCACAGGATCCATGTTTATTGGAAAACCTTCTGTGCGATATCCTTATGGAACCACAGATACATGGCTGGGCCATATCTCAATGCTTTGCAGCATGTAACTTTCTTCTACCACCTAACTACTAGAGTGGAGATGCATTATAAAGTAGGCACCTTTTTCTGCTATTTTGACTGTTTGCCCAAATGGAACCTATTCACACCATCCATGTTTGTAGGAAAACTTTGTCAGATAAGTTTAAGGACCTAAAGATAGATGGCCTGGCCATATCAGAATGCCCTGGCGCAAGAAACTTTCATCTACCACCTAACTACTAGAATTGAGATGCATTGTAAAGTAGGCACATTTTTCTGCTGTTTTGACCATTGGCCAAAATGGAACCTATTCACACCATCCATGTTTGTAGGAAAACTTTGTCCGATAAGTTTAAGGACCTAAAGGTAGATGGCCTGGCCATATCAGAATGCCCTGGCGCAAGAAACTTTCATCTACCACCTAACTACTAGAATTGAGATGCATTATAATGTAGGCACATTTTTCTGCTATTTTGACTGCCAAAATGGAACCTATTCACACGATCCATGTTTGTAGGAAAACTTTGTCAGATAAGTTTAAGGACCTAAAGATAGATGGCCTGGCCATATCAGAATGCCCTGGCGCAAGAAACTTTCATCCACCACCTAACTGTTAGAATTGAGATGCATTATAAAATAGGCACCTTTTTCTCCTATTTTGACTATTTTCCAAAATGGAACCTATTCACACCATCCATGTTTGTAGGAAAACTTTGTCCGATAAGTTTAAGGACCTAAAGATAGATGGCCTGGCCATATCAGAATGCCCTGGCGCAAGAAACTTTCATCTACCCACTAACTGATAGCGTGGAGGTGCATTATAAAGTAGTCTCATTTCTGTGCTGATTTTTCCATTGGCTACCATTGAACCTGACAATGTTTTCACAGGATCCATGTTTGTTGGAAAACCTTCTGTGCGATATCCTTATGGAACCACAGATACATGGCTGGGCCATATCTCAATGCTTTGCAGCATGTAACTTTCTTCTACCACCTAACTACTAGAGTGGAGATGCATTATAAAGTAGGCACCTTTTTCTGCTATTTTGACTATTTGCCCAAATGGAAACTATTCACACCATCCATGTTTGTAGGAAAACTTTGTCAGATAAGTTTAAGGACCTAAAGATAGATGGCCTGGCCATATCAGAATTCCCTGGCGCAAGAAACTTTCATCCACCACCTAACTGTTAGAATTGAGATGCATTATAAAGTAGGCACCTTTTTCTGCTATTTTGACTATTTGCCAAAATGGAACCTATTCACACCATCCATGTTTCTAGGAAAACTTTGTCCGATAAGTTTAAGGACCTAAATATAGATGGCCTGGCCATATCAGAATGCCCTGGCGCAAGAAACTTTCATCTACCACCTAACTACTAGAATTGAGATGCATTGTAAAGTAGGCACATTTTTCTGCTGTTTTAAACGTTGGCCAAAATGGAACCTATTCACACCATCCATGTTTGTAGGAAAACTTTGTCCGATAAGTTTAAGGACCTAAAGATAGATGGCCTGGCCATATCAGAATGCCCTGGCGCAAGAAACTTTCATCTACCACCTAACTGTTAGAATTGAGATGCATTGTAAAGTAGGCACATTTTTCTGCTGTTTTAACCATTGGCCAAAATGGAACCTATTCACACCATCCATGTTTGTAGGAAAACTTTGTCCGATAAGTTTAAGGACCTAAAGGTAGATGGCCTGGCCATATCAGAATGCCCTGGCGCAAGAAACTTTCATCTACCACCTAACTACTAGAATTGAGATGCATTATAATGTAGGCACATTTTTCTGCTATTTTGACTGCCAAAATGGAACCTATTCACACGATCCATGTTTGTAGGAAAACTTTGTCAGATAAGTTTAAGGACCTAAAGATAGATGGCCTGGCCATATCAGAATGCCCTGGCGCAAGAAACTTTCATCCACCACCTAACTGTTAGAATTGAGATGCATTATAAAATAGGCACCTTTTTCTCCTATTTTGACTATTTGCCAAAATGGAACCTATTCACACCATCCATGTTTGTAGGAAAACTTTGTCCGATAAGTTTAAGGACCTAAAGATAGATGGCCTGGCCATATCAGAATGCCCTGGCGCAAGAAACTTTCATCTACCCCCTAACTGATAGCGTGGAGGTGCATTATAAAGTAGTCTCATTTCTGTGCTGATTTTTCCATTGGCAACCATTGAACCTGACAATGTTTTCACAGGATCCATGTTTGTTGGAAAATCTTTTGTGCGATATCCTTATGGAACCACAGATACATGGCTGGGCCATATCTCAATGCTTTGCAGCATGTAACTTTCTTCTACCACCGAACTACTAGAGTGGAGATGCATTATAAAGTAGGCACCTTTTTCTGCTATTTTGACTGTTTGCCAAAATGGAACCTATTCACACCATCCATGTTTGTAGGAAAACTTTGTCCGATAAGTTTAAGGACCTAAAGGTAGATGGCCTGGCCATATCAGAATGCCCTGGCGCAAGAAACTTTCATCTACCACCTAACTACTAGAATTGAGATGCATTATAATGTAGGCACATTTTTCTGCTATTTTGACTGCCAAAATGGAACCTATTCACACCATCCATGTTTGTAGGAAAACTTTGTCAGATAAGTTTAAGGACCTAAAGATAGATGGCCTGGCCATATCAGAATGCCCTGGCGCAAGAAACTTTCATCCACCACCTAACTGTTAGAATTGAGATGCATTATAAAATAGGCACCTTTTTCTCCTATTTTGACTATTTTCCAAAATGGAACCTATTCACACCATCCATGTTTGTAGGAAAACTTTGTCCGATAAGTTTAAGGACCTAAAGATAGATGGCCTGGCCATATCAGAATGCCCTGGCGCAAGAAACTTTCATCTACCCACTAACTGATAGCGTGGAGGTGCATTATAAAGTAGTCTCATTTCTGTGCTGATTTTTCCATTGGCTACCATTGAACCTGACAATGTTTTCACAGGATCCATGTTTGTTGGAAAACCTTCTGTGCGATATCCTTATGGAACCACAGATACATGGCTGGGCCATATCTCAATGCTTTGCAGCATGTAACTTTCTTCTACCACCTAACTACTAGAGTGGAGATGCATTATAAAGTAGGCACCTTTTTCTGCTATTTTGACTATTTGCCCAAATGGAAACTATTCACACCATCCATGTTTGTAGGAAAACTTTGTCAGATAAGTTTAAGGACCTAAAGATAGATGGCCTGGCCATATCAGAATTCCCTGGCGCAAGAAACTTTCATCCACCACCTAACTGTTAGAATTGAGATGCATTATAAAGTAGGCACCTTTTTCTGCTATTTTGACTATTTGCCAAAATGGAACCTATTCACACCATCCATGTTTCTAGGAAAACTTTGTCCGATAAGTTTAAGGACCTAAATATAGATGGCCTGGCCATATCAGAATGCCCTGGCGCAAGAAACTTTCATCTACCACCTAACTACTAGAATTGAGATGCATTGTAAAGTAGGCACATTTTTCTGCTGTTTTAAACATTGGCCAAAATGGAACCTATTCACACCATCCATGTTTGTAGGAAAACTTTGTCCGATAAGTTTAAGGACCTAAAGATAGATGGCCTGGCCATATCAGAATGCCCTGGCGCAAGAAACTTTCATCTACCACCTAACTGTTAGAATTGAGATGCATTGTAAAGTAGGCACATTTTTCTGCTGTTTTAACCATTGGCCAAAATGGAACCTATTCACACCATCCATGTTTGTAGGAAAACTTTGTCCGATAAGTTTAAGGACCTAAAGGTAGATGGCCTGGCCATATCAGAATGCCCTGGCGCAAGAAACTTTCATCTACCACCTAACTACTAGAATTGAGATGCATTATAATGTAGGCACATTTTTCTGCTATTTTGACTGCCAAAATGGAACCTATTCACACGATCCATGTTTGTAGGAAAACTTTGTCAGATAAGTTTAAGGACCTAAAGATAGATGGCCTGGCCATATCAGAATGCCCTGGCGCAAGAAACTTTCATCTACCCCCTAACTGATAGCGTGGAGGTGCATTATAAAGTAGTCTCATTTCTGTGCTGATTTTTCCATTGGCAACCATTGAACCTGACAATGTTTTCACAGGATCCATGTTTGTTGGAAAATCTTTTGTGCGATATCCTTATGGAACCACAGATACATGGCTGGGCCATATCTCAATGCTTTGCAGCATGTAACTTTCTTCTACCACCGAACTACTAGAGTGGAGATGCATTATAAAGTAGGCACCTTTTTCTGCTATTTTGACTGTTTGCCAAAATGGAACCTATTCACACCATCCATGTTTGTAGGAAAACTTTGTCCGATAAGTTTAAGGACCTAAAGGTAGATGGCCTGGCCATATCAGAATGCCCTGGCGCAAGAAACTTTCATCTACCACCTAACTACAAGAATTGAGATGCATTATAATGTAGGCACATTTTTCTGCTGTTTTAACCATTGGCCAAAATGGAACCTATTCACACCATCCATGTTTGTAGGAAAACATTGTCCGATAAATTTAAGGACCTAAAGATAGATGGCCTGGCCATATCAGAATGCCCTGGCGCAAGAAACTTTCATCTACCACCTAACTACTAGAATTGAGATGCATTATAATGTAGGCACATTTTTCTGCTGTTTTAACCATTGGCCAAAATGGAACCTATTCAAACCATCCATATTTGTAGGAAAACATTGTCCGATAAGTTTAAGGACCTAAAGATAGATGGCCTGGCCATATCAGAATGCCCTGGCGCAAGAAACTTTCATCTACCCCCTAACTGATAGCGTGGAGGTGCATTATAAAGTAGTCTCATTTCTGTGCTGATTTTTCCATTGGCTACCATTGAACCTGACAATGTTTTCACAGGATCCATGTTTATTGGAAAACCTTCTGTGCGATATCCTTATGGAACCACAGATACATGGCTGGGCCATATCTCAATGCTTTGCAGCATGTAACTTTCTTCTACCACCTAACTACTAGAGTGGAGATGCATTATAAAGTAGGCACCTTTTTCTGCTATTTTGACTGTTTGCCCAAATGGAACCTATTCACACCATCCATGTTTGTAGGAAAACTTTGTCCGATAAGTTTAAGGACCTAAAGGTAGATGGCCTGGCCATATCAGAATCCCCTGGCGCAAGAAACTTTCATCTACCCACTAACTGATAGCGTGGAGGTGCATTATAAAGTAGTCTCATTTCTGTGCTGATTTTTCCATTGGCTACCATTGAACCTGACAATGTTTTCACAGGATCCATGTTTGTTGGAAAACCTTCTGTGCGATATCCTTATGGAACCACAGATACATGGCTGGGCCATATCTCAATGCTTTGCAGCATGTAACTTTCTTCTACCACCTAACTACTAGAGTGGAGATGCATTATAAAGTAGGCACCTTTTTCTGCTATTTTGACTGTTTGCCCAAATGGAACCTATTCACACCATCCATGTTTGTAGGAAAACTTTGTCCGATAAGTTTAAGGACCTAAAGATAGATGGCCTGGCCATATCAGAATTCCCTGGCGCAAGAAACTTTCATCCACCACCTAACTGTTAGAATTGAGATGCATTATAAAGTAGGCACCTTTTTCTGCTATTTTGACTATTTGCCAAAATGGAACCTATTCACACCATCCATGTTTCTAGGAAAACTTTGTCCGATAAGTTTAAGGACCTAAATATAGATGGCCTGGCCATATCAGAATGCCCTGGCGCAAGAAACTTTCATCTACCACCTAACTACTAGAATTGAGATGCATTGTAAAGTAGGCACATTTTTCTGCTGTTTTAACCATTGGCCAAAATGGAACCTATTCACACCATCCATGTTTGTAGGAAAACTTTGTCCGATAAGTTTAAGGACCTAAAAGTAGATGGCCTGGCCATATCAGAATGCCCTGGCGCAAGAAACTTTCATCTACCACCTAACTACTAGAATTGAGATGCATTATAATGTAGGCACATTTTTCTGCTAATTTTCTGAATTAGGTCCTGTTAGAATTGAGATGCATTGTAAAGTAGGCACATTTTTCTGCTGTTTTAACCATTGGCCAAAATGGAACCTATTCACACCATCCATGTTTGTAGGAAAACTTTGTCCGATAAGTTTAAGGACCTAAAGGTAGATGGCCTGGCCATATCAGAATGCCCTGGCGCAAGAAACTTTCATCTACCACCTAACTACTAGAATTGAGATGCATTATAATGTAGGCACATTTTTCTGCTATTTTGACTGCCAAAATGGAACCTATTCACACGATCCATGTTTGTAGGAAAACTTTGTCAGATAAGTTTAAGGACCTAAAGATAGATGGCCTGGCCATATCAGAATGCCCTGGCGCAAGAAACTTTCATCCACCACCTAACTGTTAGAATTGAGATGCATTATAAAATAGGCACCTTTTTCTCCTATTTTGACTATTTGCCAAAATGGAACCTATTCACAACATCCATGTTTGTAGGAAAACTTTGTCCGATAAGTTTAAGGACCTAAAGATAGATGGCCTGGCCATATCAGAATGCCCTGGCGCAAGAAACTTTCATCTACCCCCTAACTGATAGCGTGGAGGTGCATTATAAAGTAGTCTCATTTCTGTGCTGATTTTTCCATTGGCAACCATTGAACCTGACAATGTTTTCACAGGATCCATGTTTGTTGGAAAATCTTTTGTGCGATATCCTTATGGAACCACAGATACATGGCTGGGCCATATCTCAATGCTTTGCAGCATGTAACTTTCTTCTACCACCGAACTACTAGAGTGGAGATGCATTATAAAGTAGGCACCTTTTTCTGCTATTTTGACTGTTTGCCAAAATGGAACCTATTCACACCATCCATGTTTGTAGGAAAACTTTGTCCGATAAGTTTAAGGACCTAAAGGTAGATGGCCTGGCCATATCAGAATGCCCTGGCGCAAGAAACTTTCATCTACCACCTAACTACAAGAATTGAGATGCATTATAATGTAGGCACATTTTTCTGCTGTTTTAACCATTGGCCAAAATGGAACCTATTCACACCATCCATGTTTGTAGGAAAACATTGTCCGATAAATTTAAGGACCTAAAGATAGATGGCCTGGCCATATCAGAATGCCCTGGCGCAAGAAACTTTCATCTACCACCTAACTACTAGAATTGAGATGCATTATAATGTAGGCACATTTTTCTGCTGTTTTAACCATTGGCCAAAATGGAACCTATTCAAACCATCCATATTTGTAGGAAAACATTGTCCGATAAGTTTAAGGACCTAAAGATAGATGGCCTGGCCATATCAGAATGCCCTGGCGCAAGAAACTTTCATCTACCCCCTAACTGATAGCGTGGAGGTGCATTATAAAGTAGTCTCATTTCTGTGCTGATTTTTCCATTGGCTACCATTGAACCTGACAATGTTTTCACAGGATCCATGTTTATTGGAAAACCTTCTGTGCGATATCCTTATGGAACCACAGATACATGGCTGGGCCATATCTCAATGCTTTGCAGCATGTAACTTTCTTCTACCACCTAACTACTAGAGTGGAGATGCATTATAAAGTAGGCACCTTTTTCTGCTATTTTGACTGTTTGCCCAAATGGAACCTATTCACACCATCCATGTTTGTAGGAAAACTTTGTCCGATAAGTTTAAGGACCTAAAGATAGATGGCCTGGCCATATCAGAATTCCCTGGCGCAAGAAACTTTCATCCACCACCTAACTGTTAGAATTGAGATGCATTATAAAGTAGGCACCTTTTTCTGCTATTTTGACTATTTGCCAAAATGGAACCTATTCACACCATCCATGTTTCTAGGAAAACTTTGTCCGATAAGTTTAAGGACCTAAATATAGATGGCCTGGCCATATCAGAATGCCCTGGCGCAAGAAACTTTCATCTACCACCTAACTACTAGAATTGAGATGCATTGTAAAGTAGGCACATTTTTCTGCTGTTTTAACCATTGGCCAAAATGGAACCTATTCACACCATCCATGTTTGTAGGAAAACTTTGTCCGATAAGTTTAAGGACCTAAAAGTAGATGGCCTGGCCATATCAGAATGCCCTGGCGCAAGAAACTTTCATCTACCACCTAACTACTAGAATTGAGATGCATTATAATGTAGGCACATTTTTCTGCTATTTTGACTGCCAAAATGGAACCTATTCACACGATCCATGTTTGTAGGAAAACTTTGTCAGATAAGTTTAAGGACCTAAAGATAGATGGCCTGGCCATATCAGAATGCCCTGGCGCAAGAAACTTTCATCCACCACCTAACTGTTAGAATTGAGATGCATTATAAAATAGGCACCTTTTTCTGCTATTTTGACTATTTGCCAAAATGGAACCTATTCACACCATCCATGTTTGTAGGAAAACTTTGTTCGATAAGTTTAAGGACCTAAAGATAGATGGCCTGGCCATATCAGAATGCCCTGGCGCAAGAAACTTTCATCTACCCCCTAACTGATAGCGTGGAGGTGCATTATAAAGTAGTCTCATTTCTGTGCTGATTTTTCCATTGGCAACCATTGAACCTGACAATGTTTTCACAGGATCCATGTTTGTTGGAAAATCTTTTGTGCGATATCCTTATGGAACCACAGATACATGGCTGGGCCATATCTCAATGCTTTGCAGCATGTAACTTTCTTCTACCACCGAACTACTAGAGTGGAGATGCATTATAAAGTAGGCACCTTTTTCTGCTATTTTGACTGTTTGCCAAAATGGAACCTATTCACAGCATCCATGTTTGTAGGAAAACTTTGTCCGATAAGTTTAAGGACCTAAATATAGATGGCCTGGCCATATCAGAATGCCCTGGCGCAAGAAACTTTCATCTACCACCTAACTACTAGAATTGAGATGCATTATAATGTAGGCACATTTTTCTGCTGTTTTAACCATTGGCCAAAATGGAACCTATTCACACCATCCATGTTTGTAGGAAAACATTGTCCGATAAATTTAAGGACCTAAAGATAGATGGCCTGGCCATATCAGAATGCCCTGGCGCAAGAAACTTTCATCTACCACCTAACTACTAGAATTGAGATGCATTATAATGTAGGCACATTTTTCTGCTGTTTTAACCATTGGCCAAAATGGAACCTATTCAAACCATCCATGTTTGTAGGAAAACATTGTCCGATAAGTTTAAGGACCTAAAGATAGATGGCCTGGCCATATCAGAATGCCCTGGCGCAAGAAACTTTCATCTACCCCCTAACTGATAGCGTGGAGGTGCATTATAAAGTAGTCTCATTTCTGTGCCGATTTTTCCATTGGCTACCATTGAACCTGACAATGTTTTCACAGGATCCATGTTTATTGGAAAACCTTCTGTGCGATATCCTTATGGAACCACAGATACATGGCTGGGCCATATCTCAATGCTTTGCAGCATGTAACTTTCTTCTACCACCTAACTACTAGAGTGGAGATGCATTATAAAGTAGGCACCTTTTTCTGCTATTTTGACTGTTTGCCCAAATGGAACCTATTCACACCATCCATGTTTGTAGGAAAACTTTGTCCGATAAGTTTAAGGACCTAAAGGTAGATGGCCTGGCCATATCAGAATGCCCTGGCGCAAGAAACTTTCATCTACCCACTAACTGATAGCGTGGAGGTGCATTATAAAGTAGTCTCATTTCTGTGCTGATTTTTCCATTGGCTACCATTGAACCTGACAATGTTTTCACAGGATCCATGTTTGTTGGAAAACCTTCTGTGCGATATCCTTATGGAACCACAGATACATGGCTGGGCCATATCTCAATGCTTTGCAGCATGTAACTTTCTTCTACCACCTAACTACTAGAGTGGAGATGCATTATAAAGTAGGAACCTTTTTCTGCTATTTTGACTGTTTGCCCAAATGGAACCTATTCACACCATCCATGTTTGTAGGAAAACTTTGTCAGATAAGTTTAAGGACCTAAAGATAGATGGCCTGGCCATATCAGAATTCCCTGGCGCAAGAAACTTTCATCCACCACCTAACTGTTAGAATTGAGATGCATTATAAAGTAGGCACCTTTTTCTGCTATTTTGACTATTTGCCAAAATGGAACCTATTCACACCATCCATGTTTCTAGGAAAACTTTGTCCGATAAGTTTAAGGACCTAAATATAGATGGCCTGGCCATATCAGAATGCCCTGGCGCAAGAAACTTTCATCTACCACCTAACTACTAGAATTGAGATGCATTGTAAAGTAGGCACATTTTTCGGCTGTTTTAACCATTGGCCAAAATGGAACCTATTCACACCATCCATGTTTGTAGGAAAACTTTGTCCGATAAGTTTAAGGACCTAAAGATAGATGGCCTGGCCATATCAGAATGCCCTGGCGCAAGAAACTTTCATCTACCACCTAACTACTAGAATTGAGATGCATTGTAAAGTAGGCACATTTTTCTGCTGTTTTAACCATTGGCCAAAATGGAACCTATTCACACCATCCATGTTTGTAGGAAAACTTTGTCCGATAAGTTTAAGGACCTAAAGGTAGATGGCCTGGCCATATCAGAATGCCCTGGCGCAAGAAACTTTCATCTACCACCTAACTACTAGAATTGAGATGCATTATAATGTAGGCACATTTTTCTGCTATTTTGACTGCCAAAATGAAACCTATTCACACGATCCATGTTTGTAGGAAAACTTTGTCCGATAAGTTTAAGGACCTAAAGATAGATGGCCTGGCCATATCAGAATGCCCTGGCGCAAGAAACTTTCATCTACCCCCTAACTGATAGCGTGGAGGTGCATTATAAAGTAGTCTCATTTCTGTGCTGATTTTTCCATTGGCAACCATTGAACCTGACAATGTTTTCACAGGATCCATGTTTGTTGGAAAATCTTTTGTGCGATATCCTTATGGAACCACAGATACATGGCTGGGCCATATCTCAATGCTTTGCAGCATGTAACTTTCTTCTACCACCGAACTACTAGAGTGGAGATGCATTATAAAGTAGGCACCTTTTTCTGCTATTTTGACTGTTTGCCAAAATGGAACCTATTCACAGCATCCATGTTTATAGGAAAACTTTGTCCGATAAGTTTAAGGACCTAAAGGTAGATGGCCTGGCCATATCAGAATGCCCTGGCGCAAGAAACTTTCATCTACCACCTAACTACTAGAATTGAGATGCATTATAATGTAGGCACATTTTTCTGCTGTTTTAACCATTGGCCAAAATGGAACCTATTCACACCATCCATGTTTGTAGGAAAACATTGTCCGATAAGTTTAAGGACCTAAAGATAGATGGCCTGGCCATATCAGAATGCCCTGGCGCAAGAAACTTTCATCTACCCCCTAACTGATACCGTGGAGGTGCATTATAAAGTAGTCTCATTTCTGTGCTGATTTTTCCATTGGCTACCATTGAACCTGACAATGTTTTCACAGGATCCATGTTTATTGGAAAACCTTCTGTGCGATATCCTTATGGAACCACAGATACATGGCTGGGCCATATCTCAATGCTTTGCAGCATGTAACTTTCTTCTACCACCTAACTACTAGAGTGGAGATGCATTATAAAGTAGGCACCTTTTTCTGCTATTTTGACTGTTTGCCCAAATGGAACCTATTCACACCATCCATGTTTGTAGGAAAACTTTGTCCGATAAGTTTAAGGACCTAAAGGTAGATGGCCTGGCCATATCAGAATGCCCTGGCGCAAGAAACTTTCATCTACCACCTAACTACTAGAATTGAGATGCATTATAAAGTAGGCACCTTTTTCTGCTATTTTGACTATTTGCCAAAATGGAACCTATTCACACCATCCATGTTTGTAGGAAAACTTTGTCCGATAAGTTTAAGGACCTAAATATAGATGGCCTGGCCATATCAGAATGCCCTGGCGCAAGAAACTTTCATCTACCCACTAACTGATAGCGTGGAGGTGCATTATAAAGTAGTCTCATTTCTGTGCTGATTTTTCCATTGGCTACCATTGAACCTGACAATGTTTTCACAGGATCCATGTTTGTTGGAAAACCTTCTGTGCGATATCCTTATGGAACCACAGATACATGGCTGGGCCATATCTCAATGCTTTGCAGCATGTAACTTTCTTCTACCACCTAACTACTAGAGTGGAGATGCATTATAAAGTAGGCACTTTTTCTGCTATTTTGACTGTTTGCCCAAATGGAACCTATTCACACCATCCATGTTTGTAGGAAAACTTTGTCAGATAAGTTTAAGGACATAAAGATAGATGGCCTGGCCATATCAGAATTCCCTGGCGCAAGAAACTTTCATCCACCACCTAACTGTTAGAATTGAGATGCATTATAAAGTAGGCACCTTTTTCTGCTATTTTGACTATTTGCCAAAATGGAACCTATTCACACCATCCATGTTTGTAGGAAAACTTTGTCCGATAAGTTTAAGGACCTAAATATAGATGGCCTGGCCATATCAGAATGCCCTGGCGCAAGAAACTTTCATCTACCACCTAACTACTAGAATTGAGATGCATTGTAAAGTAGGCACAATTTTCTGCTGTTTTAACCATTGGCCAAAATGGAACCTATTCACACCATCCATGTTTGTAGGAAAACTTTGTCCGATAAGTTTAAGGACCTAAAGATAGATGGCCTGGCCATATCAGAATGCCCTGGCGCAAGAAACTTTCATCTACCCCCTAACTGATAGCGTGGAGGTGCATTATAAAGTAGTCTCATTTCTGTGCTGATTTTTCCATTGGCTACCATTGAACCTGACAATGTTTTCACAGGATCCATGTTTGTTGGAAAACCTTCTGTGCGATATCCTTATGGAACCACAGATACATGGCTGGGCCATATCTCAATGCTTTGCAGCATGTAACTTTCTTCTACCACCTAACTACTAGAGTGGAGATGCATTATAAAGTAGGCACCTTTTTCTGCTATTTTGACTGTTTGCCAAAATGGAACCTATTCACACCATCCATGTTTGTAGGAAAACTTTGTCCGATAAGTTTAAGGACCTAAAGGTAGATGGCCTGGCCATATCAGAATGCCCTGGCGCAAGAAACTTTCATCTACCACCTAACTACTAGAATTGAGATGCATTATAAAGTAGGCACATTTTTCTGCTGTTTTAACCATTGGCCAAAATGGAACCTATTCACACCATCCATGTTTGTAGGAAAACTTTGTCCGATAAGTTTAAGGACCTAAAGGTAGATGGCCTGGCCATATCAGAATGCCCTGGCGCAAGAAACTTTCATCTACCACCTAACTACTAGAATTGAGATGCATTATAAAGTAGGCACCTTTTTCTGCTATTTTGACTGTTTGCCCAAATGGAACCTATTCACACCATCCATGTTTGTAGGAAAACTTTGACAGATAAGTTTAAGGACCTAAAGATAGATGGCCTGGCCATATCAGAATTCCCTGGCGCAAGAAACTTTCATCCACCACCTAACTGTTAGAATTGAGATGCATTATAAAGTAGGCACCTTTTTCTGCTATTTTGACTATTTGCCAAAATGGAACCTATTCACACCATCCATGTTTGTAGGAAAACTTTGTCCGATAAGTTTAAGGACCTAAATATAGATGGCCTGGCCATATCAGAATGCCCTGGCGCAAGAAACTTTCATCTACCACCTAACTGTTAGAATTGAGATGCATTGTAAAGTAGGCACATTTTTCTGCTGTTTTAACCATTGGCCAAAATGGAACCTATTCACACCATCCATGTTTGTAGGAAAACTTTGTCCGATAAGTTTAAGGACCTAAAGATAGATGGCCTGGCCATATCAGAATGCCCTGGCGCAAGAAACTTTCATCTACCCCCTAACTGATAGCGTGGAGGTGCATTATAAAGTAGTCTCATTTCTGTGCTGATTTTTCCATTGGCTACCATTGAACCTGACAATGTTTTCACAGGATCCATGTTTGTTGGAAAACCTTCTGTGCGATATCCTTATGGAACCACAGATACATGGCTGGGACATATCTCAATGCTTTGCAGCATGTAACTTTCTTCTACCACCTACCTACTAGAGTGGAGATGCATTATAAAGTAGGCACATTTTTCTGCTGTTTTAACCATTGGCCAAAATGGAACCTATTCACACCATCCATGTTTGTAGGAAAACTTTGTCCGATAAGTTTAAGGACCTAAAGGTAGATGGCCTGGCCATATCAGAATGCCCTGGCGCAAGAAACTTTCATCTACCACCTAACTACTAGAATTGAGATGCATTATAATGTAGGCACATTTTTCTGCTATTTTGACTGCCAAAATGGAACCTATTCACACGACCCATGTTTGTAGGAAAACTTTGTCAGATAAGTTTAAGGACCTAAAGATAGATGGCCTGGCCATATCAGAATTCCCTGGCGCAAGAAACTTTCATCCTCCACCTAACTGTTAGAATTGAGATGCATTATAAAGTAGGCACCTTTTTCTGCTATTTTGACTATTTGCCAAAATGGAACCTATTCACACCATCCATGTTTGTAGGAAAACTTTGTCCGATAAGTTTAAGGACCTAAATATAGATGGCCTGGCCATATCAGAATGCCCTGGCGCAAGAAACTTTCATCTACCACCTAACTGCTAGAATTGAGATGCATTGTAAAGTAGGCACATTTTTCTGCTGTTTTAACCATTGGCCAAAATGGAACCTATTCACACCATCCATGTTTGTAGGAAAACTTTGTCCGATAAGTTTAAGGACCTAAAGATAGATGGCCTGGCCATATCAGAATGCCCTGGCGCAAGAAACTTTCATCTACCCCCTAACTGATAGCGTGGAGGTGCATTATAAAGTAGTCTCATTTCTGTGCTGATTTTTCCATTGGCTACCATTGAACCTGACAATGTTTTCACAGGATCCATGTTTGTTGGAAAACCTTCTGTGCGATATCCTTATGGAACCACAGATACATGGCTGGGCCATATCTCAATGCTTTGCAGCATGTAACTTTCTTCTACCACCTAACTACTAGAGTGGAGATGCATTATAAAGTAGGCACATTTTTCTGCTATTTTGACTGTTTGCCAAAATGGAACCTATTCACACCATCCATGTTTGTAGGAAAACTTTGTCCGATAAGTTTAAGGACCTAAAGGTAGATGGCCTGGCCATATCAGAATGCCCTGGCGCAAGAAACTTTCATCTACCACCTAACTACTAGAATTGAGATGCATTATAAAGTAGGCACCTTTTTCTGCTATTTTGACTGTTTGCCCAAATGGAACCTATTCACACCATCCATGTTTGTAGGAAAACTTTGACAGATAAGTTTAAGGACCTAAAGATAGATGGCCTGGCCATATCAGAATTCCCTGGCGCAAGAAACTTTCATCCACCACCTAACTGTTAGAATTGAGATGCATTATAAAGTAGGCACCTTTTTCTGCTATTTTGACTATTTGCCAAAATGGAACCTATTCACACCATCCATGTTTGTAGGAAAACTTTGTCCGATAAGTTTAAGGACCTAAATATAGATGGCCTGGCCATATCAGAATGCCCTGGCGCAAGAAACTTTCATCTACCACCTAACTGTTAGAATTGAGATGCATTGTAAAGTAGGCACATTTTTCTGCTGTTTTAACCATTGGCCAAAATGGAACCTATTCACACCATCCATGTTTGTAGGAAAACTTTGTCCGATAAGTTTAAGGACCTAAAGATAGATGGCCTGGCCATATCAGAATGCCCTGGCGCAAGAAACTTTCATCTACCCCCTAACTGATAGCGTGGAGGTGCATTATAAAGTAGTCTCATTTCTGTGCTGATTTTTCCATTGGCTACCATTGAACCTGACAATGTTTTCACAGGATCCATGTTTGTTGGAAAACCTTCTGTGCGATATCCTTATGGAACCACAGATACATGGCTGGGACATATCTCAATGCTTTGCAGCATGTAACTTTCTTCTACCACCTACCTACTAGAGTGGAGATGCATTATAAAGTAGGCACCTTTTTCTGCTATTTTGACTGTTTGCCAAAATGGAACCTATTCACACCATCCATGTTTGTAGGAAAACTTTGTCCGATAAGTTTAAGGACCTAAAGGTAGATGGCCTGGCCATATCAGAATGCCCTGGCGCAAGAAACTTTCATCTACCACCTAACTACTAGAATTGAGATGCATTATAAAGTAGGCACCTTTTTCTGCTATTTTGACTGTTTGCCCAAATGGAACCTATTCACACCATCCATGTTTGTAGGAAAACTTTGACAGATAAGTTTAAGGACCTAAAGATAGATGGCCTGGCCATATCAGAATTCCCTGGCGCAAGAAACTTTCATCCACCACCTAACTGTTAGAATTGAGATGCATTATAAAGTAGGCACCTTTTTCTGCTATTTTGACTATTTGCCAAAATGGAACCTATTCACACCATCCATGTTTGTAGGAAAACTTTGTCCGATAAGTTTAAGGACCTAAATATAGATGGCCTGGCCATATCAGAATGCCCTGGCGCAAGAAACTTTCATCTACCACCTAACTGTTAGAATTGAGATGCATTGTAAAGTAGGCACATTTTTCTGCTGTTTTAACCATTGGCCAAAATGGAACCTATTCACACCATCCATGTTTGTAGGAAAACTTTGTCCGATAAGTTTAAGGACCTAAAGATAGATGGCCTGGCCATATCAGAATGCCCTGGCGCAAGAAACTTTCATCTACCCCCTAACTGATAGCGTGGAGGTGCATTATAAAGTAGTCTCATTTCTGTGCTGATTTTTCCATTGGCTACCATTGAACCTGACAATGTTTTCACAGGATCCATGTTTGTTGGAAAACCTTCTGTGCGATATCCTTATGGAACCACAGATACATGGCTGGGACATATCTCAATGCTTTGCAGCATGTAACTTTCTTCTACCACCTACCTACTAGAGTGGAGATGCATTATAAAGTAGGCACATTTTTCTGCTGTTTTAACCATTGGCCAAAATGGAACCTATTCACACCATCCATGTTTGTAGGAAAACTTTGTCCGATAAGTTTAAGGACCTAAAGGTAGATGGCCTGGCCATATCAGAATGCCCTGGCGCAAGAAACTTTCATCTACCACCTAACTACTAGAATTGAGATGCATTATAATGTAGGCACATTTTTCTGCTATTTTGACTGCCAAAATGGAACCTATTCACACGACCCATGTTTGTAGGAAAACTTTGTCAGATAAGTTTAAGGACCTAAAGATAGATGGCCTGGCCATATCAGAATTCCCTGGCGCAAGAAACTTTCATCCTCCACCTAACTGTTAGAATTGAGATGCATTATAAAGTAGGCACCTTTTTCTGCTATTTTGACTATTTGCCAAAATGGAACCTATTCACACCATCCATGTTTGTAGGAAAACTTTGTCCGATAAGTTTAAGGACCTAAATATAGATGGCCTGGCCATATCAGAATGCCCTGGCGCAAGAAACTTTCATCTACCACCTAACTACTAGAATTGAGATGCATTGTAAAGTAGGCACATTTTTCTGCTGTTTTAACCATTGGCCAAAATGGAACCTATTCACACCATCCATGTTTGTAGGAAAACTTTGTCCGATAAGTTTAAGGACCTAAAGATAGATGGCCTGGCCATATCAGAATGCCCTGGCGCAAGAAACTTTCATCTACCCCCTAACTGTTAGAATTGAGATGCATTATAAAGTAGGCACCTTTTTCTGCTATTTTGACTATTTGCCAAAATGGAACCTATTCACACCATCCATGTTTGCAGGAAAACTTTGTCCGATAAGTTTAAGGACCTAAATATAGATGGCCTGGCCATATCAGAATGCCCTGGCGCAAGAAACTTTCATCTACCACCTAACTACTAGAATTGAGATGCATTGTAAAGTAGGCACATTTTTCTGCTGTTTTAACCATTGGCCAAAATGGAACCTATTCACACCATCCATGTTTGTAGGAAAACTTTGTCCGATAAGTTTAAGGACCTAAAGATAGATGGCCTGGCCATATCAGAATGCCCTGGCGCAAGAAACTTTCATCTACCCCCTAACTGAAAGCGTGGAGGTGCATTATAATGTAGTCTCATTTCTGTGCTGATTTTTCCATTGGCTACCATTGAACCTGACAATGTTTTCACAGGATCCATGTTTGTTGGAAAACCTTCTGTGCGATATCCTTATGGAACCACAGATACATGGCTGGGCCATATCTCAATGCTTTGCAGCATGTAACTTTCTTCTACCACCTAACTACTAGAGTGGAGATGCATTATAAAGTAGGCACCTTTTTCTACTATTTTGACTGTTTGCCAAAATGGAACCTATTCACACCATCCATGTTTGTAGGAAAACTTTGTCCGATAAGTTTAAGGACCTAAATATAGATGGCCTGGCCATATCAGAATGCCCTGGCGCAAGAAACTTTCATCTACCACCTAACTACTAGAATTGAGATGCATTATAAAGTAGGCACCTTTTTCTGCTATTTTGACTGTTTGCCCAAATGGAACCTATTCACACCATCCATGTTTGTAGGAAAACTTTGACAGATAAGTTTAAGGACCTAAAGATAGATGGCCTGGCCATATCAGAATTCCCTGGCGCAAGAAACTTTCATCCACCACCTAACTGTTAGAATTGAGATGCATTATAAAGTAGGCACCTTTTTCTGCTATTTTGACTATTTGCCAAAATGGAACCTATTCACACCATCCATGTTTGTAGGAAAACTTTGTCCGATAAGTTTAAGGACCTAAATATAGATGGCCTGGCCATATCAGAATGCCCTGGCGCAAGTAACTTTCATCTACCACCTAACTACTAGAATTGAGATGCATTGTAAAGTAGGCACATTTTTCTGCTGTTTTAACCATTGGCCAAAATGGAACCTATTCACACCATCCATGTTTGTAGGAAAACTTTGTCCGATAAGTTTAAGGACCTAAAGATAGATGGCCTGGCCATATCAGAATGCCCTGGCGCAAGAAACTTTCATCTACCCCCTAACTGATAGCGTGGAGGTGCATTATAAAGTAGTCTCATTTCTGTGCTGATTTTTCCATTGGCTACCATTGAACCTGACAATGTTTTCACAGGATCCATGTTTGTTGGAAAACCTTCTGTGCGATATCCTTATGGAACCACAGATACATGGCTGGGCCATATCTCAATGCTTTGCAGCATGTAACTTTCTTCTACCACCTAACTACTAGAGTGGAGATGCATTATAAAGTAGGCACATTTTTCTGCTATTTTGACTGTTTGCCAAAATGGAACCTATTCACACCATCCATGTTTGTAGGAAAACTTTGTCCGATAAGTTTAAGGACCTAAAGGTAGATGGCCTGGCCATATCAGAATGCCCTGGCGCAAGAAACTTTCATCTACCACCTAACTACTAGAATTGAGATGCATTATAAAGTAGGCACCTTTTTCTGCTATTTTGACTGTTTGCCCAAATGGAACCTATTCACACCATCCATGTTTGTAGGAAAACTTTGACAGATAAGTTTAAGGACCTAAAGATAGATGGCCTGGCCATATCAGAATTCCCTGGCGCAAGAAACTTTCATCCACCACCTAACTGTTAGAATTGAGATGCATTATAAAGTAGGCACCTTTTTCTGCTATTTTGACTATTTGCCAAAATGGAACCTATTCACACCATCCATGTTTGTAGGAAAACTTTGTCCGATAAGTTTAAGGACCTAAATATAGATGGCCTGGCCATATCAGAATGCCCTGGCGCAAGAAACTTTCATCTACCACCTAACTGTTAGAATTGAGATGCATTGTAAAGTAGGCACATTTTTCTGCTGTTTTAACCATTGGCCAAAATGGAACCTATTCACACCATCCATGTTTGTAGGAAAACTTTGTCCGATAAGTTTAAGGACCTAAAGATAGATGGCCTGGCCATATCAGAATGCCCTGGCGCAAGAAACTTTCATCTACCCCCTAACTGATAGCGTGGAGGTGCATTATAAAGTAGTCTCATTTCTGTGCTGATTTTTCCATTGGCTACCATTGAACCTGACAATGTTTTCACAGGATCCATGTTTGTTGGAAAACCTTCTGTGCGATATCCTTATGGAACCACAGATACATGGCTGGGACATATCTCAATGCTTTGCAGCATGTAACTTTCTTCTACCACCTACCTACTAGAGTGGAGATGCATTATAAAGTAGGCACATTTTTCTGCTGTTTTAACCATTGGCCAAAATGGAACCTATTCACACCATCCATGTTTGTAGGAAAACTTTGTCCGATAAGTTTAAGGACCTAAAGGTAGATGGCCTGGCCATATCAGAATGCCCTGGCGCAAGAAACTTTCATCTACCACCTAACTACTAGAATTGAGATGCATTATAATGTAGGCACATTTTTCTGCTATTTTGACTGCCAAAATGGAACCTATTCACACGACCCATGTTTGTAGGAAAACTTTGTCAGATAAGTTTAAGGACCTAAAGATAGATGGCCTGGCCATATCAGAATGCCCTGGCGCAAGAAACTTTCATCTACCCCCTAACTGTTAGAATTGAGATGCATTATAAAGTAGGCACCTTTTTCTGCTATTTTGACTATTTGCCAAAATGGAACCTATTCACACCATCCATGTTTGCAGGAAAACTTTGTCCGATAAGTTTAAGGACCTAAATATAGATGGCCTGGCCATATCAGAATGCCCTGGCGCAAGAAACTTTCATCTACCACCTAACTACTAGAATTGAGATGCATTGTAAAGTAGGCACATTTTTCTGCTGTTTTAACCATTGGCCAAAATGGAACCTATTCACACCATCCATGTTTGTAGGAAAACTTTGTCCGATAAGTTTAAGGACCTAAAGATAGATGGCCTGGCCATATCAGAATGCCCTGGCGCAAGAAACTTTCATCTACCCCCTAACTGATAGCGTGGAGGTGCATTATAATGTAGTCTCATTTCTGTGCTGATTTTTCCATTGGCTACCATTGAACCTGACAATGTTTTCACAGGATCCATGTTTGTTGGAAAACCTTCTGTGCGATATCCTTATGGAACCACAGATACATGGCTGGGCCATATCTCAATGCTTTGCAGCATGTAACTTTCTTCTACCACCTAACTACTAGAGTGGAGATGCATTATAAAGTAGGCACCTTTTTCTACTATTTTGACTGTTTGCCAAAATGGAACCTATTCACACCATCCATGTTTGTAGGAAAACTTTGTCCGATAAGTTTAAGGACCTAAAGGTAGATGGCCTGGCCATATCAGAATGCCCTGGCGCAAGGAACTTTCATCTACCACCTAACTACTAGAATTGAGATGCATTATAAAGTAGGCACCTTTTTCTGCTATTTTGACTGTTTGCCCAAATGGAACCTATTCACACCATCCATGTTTGTAGGAAAACTTTGACAGATAAGTTTAAGGACCTAAAGATAGATGGCCTGGCCATATCAGAATTCCCTGGCGCAAGAAACTTTCATCCACCACCTAACTGTTAGAATTGAGATGCATTATAAAGTAGGCACCTTTTTCTGCTATTTTTACTATTTGCCAAAATGGAACCTATTCACACCATCCATGTTTGTAGGAAAACTTTGTCCGATAAGTTTAAGGACCTAAATATAGATGGCCTGGCCATATCAGAATGCCCTGGCGCAAGTAACTTTCATCTACCACCTAACTACTAGAATTGAGATGCATTGTAAAGTAGGCACATTTTTCTGCTGTTTTAACCATTGGCCAAAATGGAACCTATTCACACCATCCATGTTTGTAGGAAAACTTTGTCCGATAAGTTTAAGGACCTAAAGATAGATGGCCTGGCCATATCAGAATGCCCTGGCGCAAGAAACTTTCATCTACCCCCTAACTGATAGCGTGGAGGTGCATTATAAAGTAGTCTCATTTCTGTGCTGATTTTTCCATTGGCTACCATTGAACCTGACAATGTTTTCACAGGATCCATGTTTGTTGGAAAACCTTCTGTGCGATATCCTTATGGAACCACAGATACATGGCTGGGCCATATCTCAATGCTTTGCAGCATGTAACTTTCTTCTACCACCTAACTACTAGAGTGGAGATGCATTATAAAGTAGGCACCTTTTTCTGCTATTTTGACTGTTTGCCAAAATGGAACCTATTCACACCATCCATGTTTGTAGGAAAACTTTGTCCGATAAGTTTAAGGACCTAAAGGTAGATGGCCTGGCCATATCAGAATGCCCTGGCGCAAGAAACTTTCATCTACCACCTAACTACTAGAATTGAGATGCATTATAAAGTAGGCACATTTTTCTGCTGTTTTAACCATTGGCCAAAATGGAACCTATTCACACCATCCATGTTTGTAGGAAAACTTTGTCAGATAAGTTTAAGGACCTAAAGATAGATGGCCTGGCCATATCAGAATTCCCTGGCGCAAGAAACTTTCATCCACCACCTAACTGTTAGAATTGAGATGCATTATAAAGTAGGCACCTTTTTCTGCTATTTTGACTATTTGCCAAAATGGAACCTATTCACACCATCCATGTTTGTAGGAAAACTTTGTCCGATAAGTTTAAGGACCTAAATATAGATGGCCTGGCCATATCAGAATGCCCTGGCGCAAGAAACTTTCATCTACCCCCTAACTGATAGCGTGGAGGTGCATTATAAAGTAGTCTCATTTCTGTGCTAATTTTTCCATTGGCTACCATTGAACCTGACAATGTTTTCACAGGATCCATGTTTGTTGGAAAACCTTCTGTGCGATATCCTTATGGAACCAAAGATACATGGCCTGGCCATATCAGAATGCCCTGGCGCAAGAAACTTTCATCTACCACCTAACTACTAGAATTGAGATGCATTATAAAGTAGGCACCTTTTTCTGCTATTTTGACTGTTTGCCCAAATGGAACCTATTCACACCATCCATGTTTGTAGGAAAACTTTGACAGATAAGTTTAAGGACCTAAAGATAGATGGCCTGGCCATATCAGAATTCCCTGGCGCAAGAAACTTTCATCCACCACCTAACTGTTAGAATTGAGATGCATTATAAAGTAGGCACCTTTTTCTGCTATTTTGACTATTTGCCAAAATGGAACCTATTCACACCATCCATGTTTGTAGGAAAACTTTGTCCGATAAGTTTAAGGACCTAAATATAGATGGCCTGGCCATATCAGAATGCCCTGGCGCAAGAAACTTTCATCTACCACCTAACTGTTAGAATTGAGATGCATTGTAAAGTAGGCACATTTTTCTGCTGTTTTAACCATTGGCCAAAATGGAACCTATTCACACCATCCATGTTTGTAGGAAAACTTTGTCCGATAAGTTTAAGGACCTAAAGATAGATGGCCTGGCCATATCAGAATGCCCTGGCGCAAGAAACTTTCATCTACCCCCTAACTGATAGCGTGGAGGTGCATTATAAAGTAGTCTCATTTCTGTGCTGATTTTTCCATTGGCTACCATTGAACCTGACAATGTTTTCACAGGATCCATGTTTGTTGGAAAACCTTCTGTGCGATATCCTTATGGAACCACAGATACATGGCTGGGACATATCTCAATGCTTTGCAGCATGTAACTTTCTTCTACCACCTACCTACTAGAGTGGAGATGCATTATAAAGTAGGCACATTTTTCTGCTGTTTTAACCATTGGCCAAAATGGAACCTATTCACACCATCCATGTTTGTAGGAAAACTTTGTCCGATAAGTTTAAGGACCTAAAGGTAGATGGCCTGGCCATATCAGAATGCCCTGGCGCAAGAAACTTTCATCTACCACCTAACTACTAGAATTGAGATGCATTATAATGTAGGCACATTTTTCTGCTATTTTGACTGCCAAAATGGAACCTATTCACACGACCCATGTTTGTAGGAAAACTTTGTCAGATAAGTTTAAGGACCTAAAGATAGATGGCCTGGCCATATCAGAATTCCCTGGCGCAAGAAACTTTCATCCTCCACCTAACTGTTAGAATTGAGATGCATTATAAAGTAGGCACCTTTTTCTGCTATTTTGACTATTTGCCAAAATGGAACCTATTCACACCATCCATGTTTGTAGGAAAACTTTGTCCGATAAGTTTAAGGACCTAAATATAGATGGCCTGGCCATATCAGAATGCCCTGGCGCAAGAAACTTTCATCTACCACCTAACTACTAGAATTGAGATGCATTGTAAAGTAGGCACATTTTTCTGCTGTTTTAACCATTGGCCAAAATGGAACCTATTCACACCATCCATGTTTGTAGGAAAACTTTGTCCGATAAGTTTAAGGACCTAAAGATAGATGGCCTGGCCATATCAGAATGCCCTGGCGCAAGAAACTTTCATCTACCCCCTAACTGTTAGAATTGAGATGCATTATAAAGTAGGCACCTTTTTCTGCTATTTTGACTATTTGCCAAAATGGAACCTATTCACACCATCCATGTTTGTAGGAAAACTTTGTCCGATAAGTTTAAGGACCTAAATATAGATGGCCTGGCCATATCAGAATGCCCTGGCGCAAGAAACTTTCATCTACCACCTAACTACTAGAATTGAGATGCATTGTAAAGTAGGCACATTTTTCTGCTGTTTTAACCATTGGCCAAAATGGAACCTATTCACACCATCCATGTTTGTAGGAAAACTTTGTCCGATAAGTTTAAGGACCTAAAGATAGATGGCCTGGCCATATCAGAATGCCCTGGCGCAAGAAACTTTCATCTACCCCCTAACTGATAGCGTGGAGGTGCATTATAATGTAGTCTCATTTCTGTGCTGATTTTTCCATTGGCTACCATTGAACCTGACAATGTTTTCACAGGATCCATGTTTGTTGGAAAACCTTCTGTGCGATATCCTTATGGAACCACAGATACATGGCTGGGCCATATCTCAATGCTTTGCAGCATGTAACTTTCTTCTACCACCTAACTACTAGAGTGGAGATGCATTATAAAGTAGGCACCTTTTTCTACTATTTTGACTGTTTGCCAAAATGGAATCTATTCACACCATCCATGTTTGTTGGAAAACCTTCTGTGCGATATCCTTATGGAACCAAAGATACATGGCCTGGCCATATCAGAATGCCCTGGCGCAAGAAACTTTCATCTACCACCTAACTACTAGAATTGAGATGCATTATAAAGTAGGCACCTTTTTCTGCTATTTTGACTGTTTGCCCAAATGGAACCTATTCACACCATCCATGTTTGTAGGAAAACTTTGACAGATAAGTTTAAGGACCTAAAGATAGATGGCCTGGCCATATCAGAATTCCCTGGCGCAAGAAACTTTCATCCACCACCTAACTGTTAGAATTGAGATGCATTATAAAGTAGGCACCTTTTTCTGCTATTTTGACTATTTGCCAAAATGGAACCTATTCACACCATCCATGTTTGTAGGAAAACTTTGTCCGATAAGTTTAAGGACCTAAATATAGATGGCCTGGCCATATCAGAATGCCCTGGCGCAAGTAAATTTCATCTCCCACCTAACTACTAGAATTGAGATGCATTGTAAAGTAGGCACATTTTTCTGCTGTTTTAACCATTGGCCAAAATGGAACCTATTCACACCATCCATGTTTGTAGGAAAACTTTGTCCGATAAGTTTAAGGACCTAAAGATAGATGGCCTGGCCATATCAGAATGCCCTGGCGCAAGAAACTTTCATCTACCCCCTAACTGATAGCGTGGAGGTGCATTATAAAGTAGTCTCATTTCTGTGCTGATTTTTCCATTGGCTACCATTGAACCTGACAATGTTTTCACAGGATCCATGTTTGTTGGAAAACCTTCTGTGCGATATCCTTATGGAACCACAGATACATGGCTGGGCCATATCTCAATGCTTTGCAGCATGTAACTTTCTTCTACCACCTAACTACTAGAGTGGAGATGCATTATAAAGTAGGCACATTTTTCTACTATTTTGACTGTTTGCCAAAATGGAACCTATTCACACCATCCATGTTTGTAGGAAAACTTTGTCCGATAAGTTTAAGGACCTAAAGGTAGATGGCCTGGCCATATCAGAATGCCCTGGCGCAAGAAACTTTCATCTACCACCTAACTACTAGAATTGAGATGCATTATAAAGTAGGCACCTTTTTCTGCTATTTTGACTGTTTGCCCAAATGGAACCTATTCACACCATCCATGTTTGTAGGAAAACTTTGACAGATAAGTTTAAGGACCTAAAGATAGATGGCCTGGCCATATCAGAATGCCCTGGCGCAAGAAACTTTCATCTACCACCTAACTGTTAGAATTGAGATGCATTGTAAAGTAGGCACATTTTTCTGCTGTTTTAACCATTGGCCAAAATGGAACCTATTCACACCATCCATGTTTGTAGGAAAACTTTGTCCGATAAGTTTAAGGACCTAAAGATAGATGGCCTGGCCATATCAGAATGCCCTGGCGCAAGAAACTTTCATCTACCCCCTAACTGATAGCGTGGAGGTGCATTATAAAGTAGTCTCATTTCTGTGCTGATTTTTCCATTGGCTACCATTGAACCTGACAATGTTTTCACAGGATCCATGTTTGTTGGAAAACCTTCTGTGCGATATCCTTATGGAACCACAGATACATGGCTGGGACATATCTCAATGCTTTGCAGCATGTAACTTTCTTCTACCACCTACCTACTAGAGTGGAGATGCATTATAAAGTAGGCACCTTTTTCTGCTATTTTGACTGTTTGCCAAAATGGAACCTATTCACACCATCCATGTTTGTAGGAAAACTTTGTCCGATAAGTTTAAGGACCTAAAGGTAGATGGCCTGGCCATATCAGAATGCCCTGGCGCAAGAAACTTTCATCTACCACCTAACTACTAGAATTGAGATGCATTATAAAGTAGGCACCTTTTTCTGCTGTTTTAACCATTGGCCAAAATGGAACCTATTCACACCATCCATGTTTGTAGGAAAACTTTGTCAGATAAGTTTAAGGACCTAAAGATAGATGGCCTGGCCATATCAGAATTCCCTGGCGCAAGAAACTTTCATCCACCACCTAACTGTTAGAATTGAGATGCATTATAAAGTAGGCACCTCTTTCTGCTATTTTGACTATTTGCCAAAATGGAACCTATTCACACCATCCATGTTTGTAGGAAAACTTTGTCCGATAAGTTTAAGGACCTAAATATAGATGGCCTGGCCATATCAGAATGCCCTGGCGCAAGAAACTTTCATCTACCCCCTAACTGATAGCGTGGAGGTGCATTATAAAGTAGTCTCATTTCTGTGCTGATTTTTCCATTGGCTACCATTGAACCTGACAATGTTTTCACAGGATCCATGTTTGTTGGAAAACCTTCTGTGCGATATCCTTATGGAACCACAGATACATGGCTGGGCCATATCTCAATGCTTTGCAGCATGTAACTTTCTTCTACCACCTAACTACTAGAGTGGAGATGCATTATAAAGTAGGCACCTTTTTCTGCTATTTTGACTGTTTGCGCAAATGGAACCTATTCACACCATCCATGTTTGTAGGAAAACTTTGTCCGATAAGTTTAAGGACCTAAATATAGATGGCCTGGCCATATCAGAATGCCCTGGCGCAAGAAACTTTCATCTACCACCTAACTACTAGAATTGAGATGCATTGTAAAGTAGGCACATTTTTCTGCTGTTTTAACCATTGGCCAAAATGGAACCTATTCACACCATCCATGTTTGTAGGAAAACTTTGTCCGATAAGTTTAAGGACCTAAAGATAGATGGCCTGGCCATATCAGAATGCCCTGGCGCAAGAAACTTTCATCTACCCCCTAACTGATAGCGTGGAGGTGCATTATAATGTAGTCTCATTTCTGTGCTGATTTTTCCATTGGCTACCATTGAACCTGACAATGTTTTCACAGGATCCATGTTTGTTGGAAAACCTTCTGTGCGATATCCTTATGGAACCACAGATACATGGCTGGGCCATATCTCAATGCTTTGCAGCATGTAACTTTCTTCTACCACCTAACTACTAGAGTGGAGATGCATTATAAAGTAGGCACCTTTTTCTACTATTTTGACTGTTTGCCAAAATGGAATCTATTCACACCATCCATGTTTGTTGGAAAACCTTCTGTGCGATATCCTTATGGAACCAAAGATACATGGCCTGGCCATATCAGAATGCCCTGGCGCAAGAAACTTTCATCTACCACCTAACTACTAGAATTGAGATGCATTATAAAGTAGGCACCTTTTTCTGCTATTTTGACTGTTTGCCCAAATGGAACCTATTCACACCATCCATGTTTGTAGGAAAACTTTGACAGATAAGTTTAAGGACCTAAAGATAGATGGCCTGGCCATATCAGAATTCCCTGGCGCAAGAAACTTTCATCCACCACCTAACTGTTAGAATTGAGATGCATTATAAAGTAGGCACCTTTTTCTGCTATTTTGACTATTTGCCAAAATGGAACCTATTCACACCATCCATGTTTGTAGGAAAACTTTGTCCGATAAGTTTAAGGACCTAAATATAGATGGCCTGGCCATATCAGAATGCCCTGGCGCAAGTAAATTTCATCTCCCACCTAACTACTAGAATTGAGATGCATTGTAAAGTAGGCACATTTTTCTGCTGTTTTAACCATTGGCCAAAATGGAACCTATTCACACCATCCATGTTTGTAGGAAAACTTTGTCCGATAAGTTTAAGGACCTAAAGATAGATGGCCTGGCCATATCAGAATGCCCTGGCGCAAGAAACTTTCATCTACCCCCTAACTGATAGCGTGGAGGTGCATTATAAAGTAGTCTCATTTCTGTGCTGATTTTTCCATTGGCTACCATTGAACCTGACAATGTTTTCACAGGATCCATGTTTGTTGGAAAACCTTCTGTGCGATATCCTTATGGAACCACAGATACATGGCTGGGCCATATCTCAATGCTTTGCAGCATGTAACTTTCTTCTACCACCTAACTACTAGAGTGGAGATGCATTATAAAGTAGGCACATTTTTCTACTATTTTGACTGTTTGCCAAAATGGAACCTATTCACACCATCCATGTTTGTAGGAAAACTTTGTCCGATAAGTTTAAGGACCTAAAGGTAGATGGCCTGGCCATATCAGAATGCCCTGGCGCAAGAAACTTTCATCTACCACCTAACTACTAGAATTGAGATGCATTATAAAGTAGGCACCTTTTTCTGCTATTTTGACTGTTTGCCCAAATGGAACCTATTCACACCATCCATGTTTGTAGGAAAACTTTGACAGATAAGTTTAAGGACCTAAAGATAGATGGCCTGGCCATATCAGAATGCCCTGGCGCAAGAAACTTTCATCTACCACCTAACTGTTAGAATTGAGATGCATTGTAAAGTAGGCACATTTTTCTGCTGTTTTAACCATTGGCCAAAATGGAACCTATTCACACCATCCATGTTTGTAGGAAAACTTTGTCCGATAAGTTTAAGGACCTAAAGATAGATGGCCTGGCCATATCAGAATGCCCTGGCGCAAGAAACTTTCATCTACCCCCTAACTGATAGCGTGGAGGTGCATTATAAAGTAGTCTCATTTCTGTGCTGATTTTTCCATTGGCTACCATTGAACCTGACAATGTTTTCACAGGATCCATGTTTGTTGGAAAACCTTCTGTGCGATATCCTTATGGAACCACAGATACATGGCTGGGACATATCTCAATGCTTTGCAGCATGTAACTTTCTTCTACCACCTACCTACTAGAGTGGAGATGCATTATAAAGTAGGCACCTTTTTCTGCTATTTTGACTGTTTGCCAAAATGGAACCTATTCACACCATCCATGTTTGTAGGAAAACTTTGTCCGATAAGTTTAAGGACCTAAAGGTAGATGGCCTGGCCATATCAGAATGCCCTGGCGCAAGAAACTTTCATCTACCACCTAACTACTAGAATTGAGATGCATTATAAAGTAGGCACCTTTTTCTGCTGTTTTAACCATTGGCCAAAATGGAACCTATTCACACCATCCATGTTTGTAGGAAAACTTTGTCAGATAAGTTTAAGGACCTAAAGATAGATGGCCTGGCCATATCAGAATTCCCTGGCGCAAGAAACTTTCATCCACCACCTAACTGTTAGAATTGAGATGCATTATAAAGTAGGCACCTCTTTCTGCTATTTTGACTATTTGCCAAAATGGAACCTATTCACACCATCCATGTTTGTAGGAAAACTTTGTCCGATAAGTTTAAGGACCTAAATATAGATGGCCTGGCCATATCAGAATGCCCTGGCGCAAGAAACTTTCATCTACCCCCTAACTGATAGCGTGGAGGTGCATTATAAAGTAGTCTCATTTCTGTGCTGATTTTTCCATTGGCTACCATTGAACCTGACAATGTTTTCACAGGATCCATGTTTGTTGGAAAACCTTCTGTGCGATATCCTTATGGAACCACAGATACATGGCTGGGCCATATCTCAATGCTTTGCAGCATGTAACTTTCTTCTACCACCTAACTACTAGAGTGGAGATGCATTATAAAGTAGGCACCTTTTTCTGCTATTTTGACTGTTTGCGCAAATGGAACCTATTCACACCATCCATGTTTGTAGGAAAACTTTGTCAGATAAGTTTAAGGACCTAAAGATAGATGGCCTGGCCATATCAGAATTCCCTGGCGCAAGAAACTTTCATCCACCACCTAACTGTTAGAATTGAGATGCATTATAAAGTAGGCACCTTTTTCTGCTATTTTGACTATTTGCCAAAATGGAACCTATTCACACCATCCATGTTTGTAGGAAAACTTTGTCCGATAAGTTTAAGGACCTAAATATAGATGGCCTGGCCATATCAGAATGCCCTGGCGCAAGAAACTTTCATCTACCACCTAACTACTAGAATTGAGATGCATTGTAAATTAGGCACATTTTTCTGCTGTTTTAACCATTGGCCAAAATGGAACCTATTCACACCATCCATGTTTGTAGGAAAACTTTGTCCGATAAGTTTAAGGACCTAAAGATAGATGGCCTGGCCATATCAGAATGCCCTGGCGCAAGAAACTTTCATCTACCCCCTAACTGATAGCGTGGAGGTGCATTATAATGTAGTCTCATTTCTGTGCTGATTTTTCCATTGGCTACCATTGAACCTGACAATGTTTTCACAGGATCCATGTTTGTTGGAAAACCTTCTGTGCGATATCCTTATGGAACCACAGATACATGGCTGGGCCATATCTCAATGCTTTGCAGCATGTAACTTTCTTCTACCACCTAACTACTAGAGTGGAGATGCATTATAAAGTAGGCACCTTTTTCTGCTATTTTGACTGTTTGCCAAAATGGAACCTATTCACACCATCCATGTTTGTAGGAAAACTTTGTCCGATAAGTTTAAGGACCTAAAGGTAGATGGCCTGGCCATATCAGAATGCCCTGGCGCAAGAAACTTTCATCTACCACCTAACTACTAGAATTGAGATGCATTATAAAGTAGGCACCTTTTTCTGCTATTTTGACTGTTTGCCCAAATGGAACCTATTCACACCATCCATGTTTGTAGGAAAACTTTGACAGATAAGTTTAAGGACCTAAAGATAGATGGCCTGGCCATATCAGAATTCCCTGGCGCAAGAAACTTTCATCCACCACCTAACTGTTAGAATTGAGATGCATTATAAAGTAGGCACCTTTTTCTGCTATTTTGACTATTTGCCAAAATGGAACCTATTCACACCATCCATGTTTGTAGGAAAACTTTGTCCGATAAGTTTAAGGACCTAAATATAGATGGCCTGGCCATATCAGAATGCCCTGGCGCAAGAAACTTTCATCTACCACCTAACTGTTAGAATTGAGATGCATTGTAAAGTAGGCACATTTTTCTGCTGTTTTAACCATTGGCCAAAATGGAACCTATTCACACCATCCATGTTTGTAGGAAAACTTTGTCCGATAAGTTTAAGGACCTAAAGATAGATGGCCTGGCCATATCAGAATGCCCTGGCGCAAGAAACTTTCATCTACCCCCTAACTGATAGCGTGGAGGTGCATTATAAAGTAGTCTCATTTCTGTGCTGATTTTTCCATTGGCTACCATTGAACCTGACAATGTTTTCACAGGATCCATGTTTGTTGGAAAACCTTCTGTGCGATATCCTTATGGAACCACAGATACATGGCTGGGACATATCTCAATGCTTTGCAGCATGTAACTTTCTTCTACCACCTACCTACTAGAGTGGAGATGCATTATAAAGTAGGCACATTTTTCTGCTGTTTTAACCATTGGCCAAAATGGAACCTATTCACACCATCCATGTTTGTAGGAAAACTTTGTCCGATAAGTTTAAGGACCTAAAGGTAGATGGCCTGGCCATATCAGAATGCCCTGGCGCAAGAAACTTTCATCTACCACCTAACTACTAGAATTGAGATGCATTATAATGTAGGCACATTTTTCTGCTATTTTGACTGCCAAAATGGAACCTATTCACACGACCCATGTTTGTAGGAAAACTTTGTCAGATAAGTTTAAGGACCTAAAGATAGATGGCCTGGCCATATCAGAATTCCCTGGCGCAAGAAACTTTCATCCTCCACCTAACTGTTAGAATTGAGATGCATTATAAAGTAGGCACCTTTTTCTGCTATTTTGACTATTTGCCAAAATGGAACCTATTCACACCATCCATGTTTGTAGGAAAACTTTGTCCGATAAGTTTAAGGACCTAAATATAGATGGCCTGGCCATATCAGAATGCCCTGGCGCAAGAAACTTTCATCTACCACCTAACTACTAGAATTGAGATGCATTGTAAAGTAGGCACATTTTTCTGCTGTTTTAACCATTGGCCAAAATGGAACCTATTCACACCATCCATGTTTGTAGGAAAACTTTGTCCGATAAGTTTAAGGACCTAAAGATAGATGGCCTGGCCATATCAGAATGCCCTGGCGCAAGAAACTTTCATCTACCCCCTAACTGTTAGAATTGAGATGCATTATAAAGTAGGCACCTTTTTCTGCTATTTTGACTATTTGCCAAAATGGAACCTATTCACACCATCCATGTTTGCAGGAAAACTTTGTCCGATAAGTTTAAGGACCTAAATATAGATGGCCTGGCCATATCAGAATGCCCTGGCGCAAGAAACTTTCATCTACCACCTAACTACTAGAATTGAGATGCATTGTAAAGTAGGCACATTTTTCTGCTGTTTTAACCATTGGCCAAAATGGAACCTATTCACACCATCCATGTTTGTAGGAAAACTTTGTCCGATAAGTTTAAGGACCTAAAGATAGATGGCCTGGCCATATCAGAATGCCCTGGCGCAAGAAACTTTCATCTACCCCCTAACTGATAGCGTGGAGGTGCATTATAATGTAGTCTCATTTCTGTGCTGATTTTTCCATTGGCTACCATTGAACCTGACAATGTTTTCACAGGATCCATGTTTGTTGGAAAACCTTCTGTGCGATATCCTTATGGAACCACAGATACATGGCTGGGCCATATCTCAATGCTTTGCAGCATGTAACTTTCTTCTACCACCTAACTACTAGAGTGGAGATGCATTATAAAGTAGGCACCTTTTTCTACTATTTTGACTGTTTGCCAAAATGGAACCTATTCACACCATCCATGTTTGTAGGAAAACTTTGTCCGATAAGTTTAAGGACCTAAAGGTAGATGGCCTGGCCATATCAGAATGCCCTGGCGCAAGAAACTTTCATCTACCACCTAACTACTAGAATTGAGATGCATTATAAAGTAGGCACCTTTTTCTGCTATTTTGACTGTTTGCCCAAATGGAACCTATTCACACCATCCATGTTTGTAGGAAAACTTTGACAGATAAGTTTAAGGACCTAAAGATAGATGGCCTGGCCATATCAGAATTCCCTGGCGCAAGAAACTTTCATCCACCACCTAACTGTTAGAATTGAGATGCATTATAAAGTAGGCACCTTTTTCTGCTATTTTGACTATTTGCCAAAATGGAACCTATTCACACCATCCATGTTTGTAGGAAAACTTTGTCCGATAAGTTTAAGGACCTAAATATAGATGGCCTGGCCATATCAGAATGCCCTGGCGCAAGTAACTTTCATCTACCACCTAACTACTAGAATTGAGATGCATTGTAAAGTAGGCACATTTTTCTGCTGTTTTAACCATTGGCCAAAATGGAACCTATTCACACCATCCATGTTTGTAGGAAAACTTTGTCCGATAAGTTTAAGGACCTAAAGATAGATGGCCTGGCCATATCAGAATGCCCTGGCGCAAGAAACTTTCATCTACCCCCTAACTGATAGCGTGGAGGTGCATTATAAAGTAGTCTCATTTCTGTGCTGATTTTTCCATTGGCTACCATTGAACCTGACAATGTTTTCACAGGATCCATGTTTGTTGGAAAACCTTCTGTGCGATATCCTTATGGAACCACAGATACATGGCTGGGCCATATCTCAATGCTTTGCAGCATGTAACTTTCTTCTACCACCTAACTACTAGAGTGGAGATGCATTATAAAGTAGGCACATTTTTCTGCTATTTTGACTGTTTGCCAAAATGGAACCTATTCACACCATCCATGTTTGTAGGAAAACTTTGTCCGATAAGTTTAAGGACCTAAAGGTAGATGGCCTGGCCATATCAGAATGCCCTGGCGCAAGAAACTTTCATCTACCACCTAACTACTAGAATTGAGATGCATTATAAAGTAGGCACCTTTTTCTGCTATTTTGACTGTTTGCCCAAATGGAACCTATTCACACCATCCATGTTTGTAGGAAAACTTTGACAGATAAGTTTAAGGACCTAAAGATAGATGGCCTGGCCATATCAGAATTCCCTGGCGCAAGAAACTTTCATCCACCACCTAACTGTTAGAATTGAGATGCATTATAAAGTAGGCACCTTTTTCTGCTATTTTGACTATTTGCCAAAATGGAACCTATTCACACCATCCATGTTTGTAGGAAAACTTTGTCCGATAAGTTTAAGGACCTAAATATAGATGGCCTGGCCATATCAGAATGCCCTGGCGCAAGAAACTTTCATCTACCACCTAACTGTTAGAATTGAGATGCATTGTAAAGTAGGCACATTTTTCTGCTGTTTTAACCATTGGCCAAAATGGAACCTATTCACACCATCCATGTTTGTAGGAAAACTTTGTCCGATAAGTTTAAGGACCTAAAGATAGATGGCCTGGCCATATCAGAATGCCCTGGCGCAAGAAACTTTCATCTACCCCCTAACTGATAGCGTGGAGGTGCATTATAAAGTAGTCTCATTTCTGTGCTGATTTTTCCATTGGCTACCATTGAACCTGACAATGTTTTCACAGGATCCATGTTTGTTGGAAAACCTTCTGTGCGATATCCTTATGGAACCACAGATACATGGCTGGGACATATCTCAATGCTTTGCAGCATGTAACTTTCTTCTACCACCTACCTACTAGAGTGGAGATGCATTATAAAGTAGGCACATTTTTCTGCTGTTTTAACCATTGGCCAAAATGGAACCTATTCACACCATCCATGTTTGTAGGAAAACTTTGTCCGATAAGTTTAAGGACCTAAAGGTAGATGGCCTGGCCATATCAGAATGCCCTGGCGCAAGAAACTTTCATCTACCACCTAACTACTAGAATTGAGATGCATTATAATGTAGGCACATTTTTCTGCTATTTTGACTGCCAAAATGGAACCTATTCACACGACCCATGTTTGTAGGAAAACTTTGTCAGATAAGTTTAAGGACCTAAAGATAGATGGCCTGGCCATATCAGAATTACCTGGCGCAAGAAACTTTCATCCTCCACCTAACTGTTAGAATTGAGATGCATTATAAAGTAGGCACCTTTTTCTGCTATTTTGACTATTTGCCAAAATGGAACCTATTCACACCATCCATGTTTGTAGGAAAACTTTGTCCGATAAGTTTAAGGACCTAAATATAGATGGCCTGGCCATATCAGAATGCCCTGGCGCAAGAAACTTTCATCTACCACCTAACTACTAGAATTGAGATGCATTGTAAAGTAGGCACATTTTTCTGCTGTTTTAACCATTGGCCAAAATGGAACCTATTCACACCATCCATGTTTGTAGGAAAACTTTGTCCGATAAGTTTAAGGACCTAAAGATAGATGGCCTGGCCATATCAGAATGCCCTGGCGCAAGAAACTTTCATCTACCCCCTAACTGTTAGAATTGAGATGCATTATAAAGTAGGCACCTTTTTCTGCTATTTTGACTATTTGCCAAAATGGAACCTATTCACACCATCCATGTTTGCAGGAAAACTTTGTCCGATAAGTTTAAGGACCTAAATATAGATGGCCTGGCCATATCAGAATGCCCTGGCGCAAGAAACTTTCATCTACCACCTAACTACTAGAATTGAGATGCATTGTAAAGTAGGCACATTTTTCTGCTGTTTTAACCATTGGCCAAAATGGAACCTATTCACACCATCCATGTTTGTAGGAAAACTTTGTCCGATAAGTTTAAGGACCTAAAGATAGATGGCCTGGCCATATCAGAATGCCCTGGCGCAAGAAACTTTCATCTACCCCCTAACTGATAGCGTGGAGGTGCATTATAATGTAGTCTCATTTCTGTGCTGATTTTTCCATTGGCTACCATTGAACCTGACAATGTTTTCACAGGATCCATGTTTGTTGGAAAACCTTCTGTGCGATATCCTTATGGAACCACAGATACATGGCTGGGCCATATCTCAATGCTTTGCAGCATGTAACTTTCTTCTACCACCTAACTACTAGAGTGGAGATGCATTATAAAGTAGGCACCTTTTTCTACTATTTTGACTGTTTGCCAAAATGGAACCTATTCACACCATCCATGTTTGTAGGAAAACTTTGTCCGATAAGTTTAAGGACCTAAAGGTAGATGGCCTGGCCATATCAGAATGCCCTGGCGCAAGAAACTTTCATCTACCACCTAACTACTAGAATTGAGATGCATTATAAAGTAGGCACCTTTTTCTGCTATTTTGACTGTTTGCCCAAATGGAACCTATTCACACCATCCATGTTTGTAGGAAAACTTTGACAGATAAGTTTAAGGACCTAAAGATAGATGGCCTGGCCATATCAGAATTCCCTGGCGCAAGAAACTTTCATCCACCACCTAACTGTTAGAATTGAGATGCATTATAAAGTAGGCACCTTTTTCTGCTATTTTGACTATTTGCCAAAATGGAACCTATTCACACCATCCATGTTTGTAGGAAAACTTTGTCCGATAAGTTTAAGGACCTAAATATAGATGGCCTGGCCATATCAGAATGCCCTGGCGCAAGTAACTTTCATCTACCACCTAACTACTAGAATTGAGATGCATTGTAAAGTAGGCACATTTTTCTGCTGTTTTAACCATTGGCCAAAATGGAACCTATTCACACCATCCATGTTTGTAGGAAAACTTTGTCCGATAAGTTTAAGGACCTAAAGATAGATGGCCTGGCCATATCAGAATGCCCTGGCGCAAGAAACTTTCATCTACCCCCTAACTGATAGCGTGGAGGTGCATTATAAAGTAGTCTCATTTCTGTGCTGATTTTTCCATTGGCTACCATTGAACCTGACAATGTTTTCACAGGATCCATGTTTGTTGGAAAACCTTCTGTGCGATATCCTTATGGAACCACAGATACATGGCTGGGCCATATCTCAATGCTTTGCAGCATGTAACTTTCTTCTACCACCTAACTACTAGAGTGGAGATGCATTATAAAGTAGGCACCTTTTTCTGCTATTTTGACTGTTTGCCAAAATGGAACCTATTCACACCATCCATGTTTGTAGGAAAACTTTGTCCGATAAGTTTAAGGACCTAAAGGTAGATGGCCTGGCCATATCAGAATGCCCTGGCGCAAGAAACTTTCATCTACCACCTAACTACTAGAATTGAGATGCATTATAAAGTAGGCACATTTTTCTGCTGTTTTAACCATTGGCCAAAATGGAACCTATTCACACCATCCATGTTTGTAGGAAAACTTTGTCAGATAAGTTTAAGGACCTAAAGATAGATGGCCTGGCCATATCAGAATTCCCTGGCGCAAGAAACTTTCATCCACCACCTAACTGTTAGAATTGAGATGCATTATAAAGTAGGCACCTTTTTCTGCTATTTTGACTATTTGCCAAAATGGAACCTATTCACACCATCCATGTTTGTAGGAAAACTTTGTCCGATAAGTTTAAGGACCTAAATATAGATGGCCTGGCCATATCAGAATGCCCTGGCGCAAGAAACTTTCATCTACCCCCTAACTGATAGCGTGGAGGTGCATTATAAAGTAGTCTCATTTCTGTGCTAATTTTTCCATTGGCTACCATTGAACCTGACAATGTTTTCACAGGATCCATGTTTGTTGGAAAACCTTCTGTGCGATATCCTTATGGAACCAAAGATACATGGCCTGGCCATATCAGAATGCCCTGGCGCAAGAAACTTTCATCTACCACCTAACTACTAGAATTGAGATGCATTATAAAGTAGGCACCTTTTTCTGCTATTTTGACTGTTTGCCCAAATGGAACCTATTCACACCATCCATGTTTGTAGGAAAACTTTGACAGATAAGTTTAAGGACCTAAAGATAGATGGCCTGGCCATATCAGAATTCCCTGGCGCAAGAAACTTTCATCCACCACCTAACTGTTAGAATTGAGATGCATTATAAAGTAGGCACCTTTTTCTGCTATTTTGACTATTTGCCAAAATGGAACCTATTCACACCATCCATGTTTGTAGGAAAACTTTGTCCGATAAGTTTAAGGACCTAAATATAGATGGCCTGGCCATATCAGAATGCCCTGGCGCAAGAAACTTTCATCTACCACCTAACTGTTAGAATTGAGATGCATTGTAAAGTAGGCACATTTTTCTGCTGTTTTAACCATTGGCCAAAATGGAACCTATTCACACCATCCATGTTTGTAGGAAAACTTTGTCCGATAAGTTTAAGGACCTAAAGATAGATGGCCTGGCCATATCAGAATGCCCTGGCGCAAGAAACTTTCATCTACCCCCTAACTGATAGCGTGGAGGTGCATTATAAAGTAGTCTCATTTCTGTGCTGATTTTTCCATTGGCTACCATTGAACCTGACAATGTTTTCACAGGATCCATGTTTGTTGGAAAACCTTCTGTGCGATATCCTTATGGAACCACAGATACATGGCTGGGACATATCTCAATGCTTTGCAGCATGTAACTTTCTTCTACCACCTACCTACTAGAGTGGAGATGCATTATAAAGTAGGCACATTTTTCTGCTGTTTTAACCATTGGCCAAAATGGAACCTATTCACACCATCCATGTTTGTAGGAAAACTTTGTCCGATAAGTTTAAGGACCTAAAGGTAGATGGCCTGGCCATATCAGAATGCCCTGGCGCAAGAAACTTTCATCTACCACCTAACTACTAGAATTGAGATGCATTATAATGTAGGCACATTTTTCTGCTATTTTGACTGCCAAAATGGAACCTATTCACACGACGCATGTTTGTAGGAAAACTTTGTCAGATAAGTTTAAGGACCTAAAGATAGATGGCCTGGCCATATCAGAATTCCCTGGCGCAAGAAACTTTCATCCTCCACCTAACTGTTAGAATTGAGATGCATTATAAAGTAGGCACCTTTTTCTGCTATTTTGACTATTTGCCAAAATGGAACCTATTCACACCATCCATGTTTGTAGGAAAACTTTGTCCGATAAGTTTAAGGACCTAAATATAGATGGCCTGGCCATATCAGAATGCCCTGGCGCAAGAAACTTTCATCTACCACCTAACTACTAGAATTGAGATGCATTGTAAAGTAGGCACATTTTTCTGCTGTTTTAACCATTGGCCAAAATGGAACCTATTCACACCATCCATGTTTGTAGGAAAACTTTGTCCGATAAGTTTAAGGACCTAAAGATAGATGGCCTGGCCATATCAGAATGCCCTGGCGCAAGAAACTTTCATCTACCCCCTAACTGTTAGAATTGAGATGCATTATAAAGTAGGCACCTTTTTCTGCTATTTTGACTATTTGCCAAAATGGAACCTATTCACACCATCCATGTTTGTAGGAAAACTTTGTCCGATAAGTTTAAGGACCTAAATATAGATGGCCTGGCCATATCAGAATGCCCTGGCGCAAGAAACTTTCATCTACCACCTAACTACTAGAATTGAGATGCATTGTAAAGTAGGCACATTTTTCTGCTGTTTTAACCATTGGCCAAAATGGAACCTATTCACACCATCCATGTTTGTAGGAAAACTTTGTCCGATAAGTTTAAGGACCTAAAGATAGATGGCCTGGCCATATCAGAATGCCCTGGCGCAAGAAACTTTCATCTACCCCCTAACTGATAGCGTGGAGGTGCATTATAATGTAGTCTCATTTCTGTGCTGATTTTTCCATTGGCTACCATTGAACCTGACAATGTTTTCACAGGATCCATGTTTGTTGGAAAACCTTCTGTGCGATATCCTTATGGAACCACAGATACATGGCTGGGCCATATCTCAATGCTTTGCAGCATGTAACTTTCTTCTACCACCTAACTACTAGAGTGGAGATGCATTATAAAGTAGGCACCTTTTTCTACTATTTTGACTGTTTGCCAAAATGGAACCTATTCACACCATCCATGTTTGTAGGAAAACTTTGTCCGATAAGTTTAAGGACCTAAAGGTAGATGGCCTGGCCATATCAGAATGCCCTGGCGCAAGAAACTTTCATCTACCACCTAACTACTAGAATTGAGATGCATTATAAAGTAGGCACCTTTTTCTGCTATTTTGACTGTTTGCCCAAATGGAACCTATTCACACCATCCATGTTTGTAGGAAAACTTTGACAGATAAGTTTAAGGACCTAAAGATAGATGGCCTGGCCATATCAGAATTCCCTGGCGCAAGAAACTTTCATCCACCACCTAACTGTTAGAATTGAGATGCATTATAAAGTAGGCACCTTTTTCTGCTATTTTGACTATTTGCCAAAATGGAACCTATTCACACCATCCATGTTTGTAGGAAAACTTTGTCCGATAAGTTTAAGGACCTAAATATAGATGGCCTGGCCATATCAGAATGCCCTGGCGCAAGTAACTTTCATCTCCCACCTAACTACTAGAATTGAGATGCATTGTAAAGTAGGCACATTTTTCTGCTGTTTTAACCATTGGCCAAAATGGAACCTATTCACACCATCCATGTTTGTAGGAAAACTTTGTCCGATAAGTTTAAGGACCTAAAGATAGATGGCCTGGCCATATCAGAATGCCCTGGCGCAAGAAACTTTCATCTACCCCCTAACTGATAGCGTGGAGGTGCATTATAAAGTAGTCTCATTTCTGTGCTGATTTTTCCATTGGCTACCATTGAACCTGACAATGTTTTCACAGGATCCATGTTTGTTGGAAAACCTTCTGTGCGATATCCTTATGGAACCACAGATACATGGCTGGGCCATATCTCAATACTTTGCAGCATGTAACTTTCTTCTACCACCTAACTACTAGAGTGGAGATGCATTATAAAGTAGGCACATTTTTCTACTATTTTGACTGTTTGCCAAAATGGAACCTATTCACACCATCCATGTTTGTAGGAAAACTTTGTCCGATAAGTTTAAGGACCTAAAGGTAGATGGCCTGGCCATATCAGAATGCCCTGGCGCAAGAAACTTTCATCTACCACCTAACTACTAGAATTGAGATGCATTATAAAGTAGGCACCTTTTTCTGCTATTTTGACTGTTTGCCCAAATGGAACCTATTCACACCATCCATGTTTGTAGGAAAACTTTGACAGATAAGTTTAAGGACCTAAAGATAGATGGCCTGGCCATATCAGAATTCCCTGGCGCAAGAAACTTTCATCCACCACCTAACTGTTAGAATTGAGATGCATTATAAAGTAGGCACCTTTTTCTGCTATTTTGACTATTTGCCAAAATGGAACCTATTCACACCATCCATGTTTGTAGGAAAACTTTGTCCGATAAGTTTAAGGACCTAAATATAGATGGCCTGGCCATATCAGAATGCCCTGGCGCAAGAAACTTTCATCTACCACCTAACTGTTAGAATTGAGATGCATTGTAAAGTAGGCACATTTTTCTGCTGTTTTAACCATTGGCCAAAATGGAACCTATTCACACCATCCATGTTTGTAGGAAAACTTTGTCCGATAAGTTTAAGGACCTAAAGATAGATGGCCTGGCCATATCAGAATGCCCTGGCGCAAGAAACTTTCATCTACCCCCTAACTGATAGCGTGGAGGTGCATTATAAAGTAGTCTCATTTCTGTGCTGATTTTTCCATTGGCTACCATTGAACCTGACAATGTTTTCACAGGATCCATGTTTGTTGGAAAACCTTCTGTGCGATATCCTTATGGAACCACAGATACATGGCTGGGACATATCTCAATGCTTTGCAGCATGTAACTTTCTTCTACCACCTACCTACTAGAGTGGAGATGCATTATAAAGTAGGCACATTTTTCTGCTGTTTTAACCATTGGCCAAAATGGAACCTATTCACACCATCCATGTTTGTAGGAAAACTTTGTCCGATAAGTTTAAGGACCTAAAGGTAGATGGCCTGGCCATATCAGAATGCCCTGGCGCAAGAAACTTTCATCTACCCCCTAACTGATAGCGTGGAGGTGCATTATAAAGTAGTCTCATTTCTGTGCTGATTTTTCCATTGGCTACCATTGAACCTGACAATGTTTTCACAGGATCCATGTTTGTTGGAAAACCTTCTGTGCGATATCCTTATGGAACCACAGATACATGGCTGGGACATATCTCAATGCTTTGCAGCATGTAACTTTCTTCTACCACCTACCTACTAGAGTGGAGATGCATTATAAAGTAGGCACATTTTTCTGCTGTTTTAACCATTGGCCAAAATGGAACCTATTCACACCATCCATGTTTGTAGGAAAACTTTGTCCGATAAGTTTAAGGACCTAAAGGTAGATGGCCTGGCCATATCAGAATGCCCTGGCGCAAGAAACTTTCATCTACCACCTAACTACTAGAATTGAGATGCATTATAATGTAGGCACATTTTTCTGCTATTTTGACTGCCAAAATGGAACCTATTCACACCATCCATGTTTGTAGGAAAACTTTGTCCGATAAGTTTAAGGACCTAAATATAGATGGCCTGGCCATATCAGAATGCCCTGGCGCAAGAAACTTTCATCTACCACCTAACTACTAGAATTGAGATGCATTGTAAAGTAGGCACATTTTTCTGCTGTTTTAACCATTGGCCAAAATGGAACCTATTCACACCATCCATGTTTGTAGGAAAACTTTGTCCGATAAGTTTAAGGACCTAAAGATAGATGGCCTGGCCATATCAGAATGCCCTGGCGCAAGAAACTTTCATCTACCCCCTAACTGTTAGAATTGAGATGCATTATAAAGTAGGCACCTTTTTCTGCTATTTTGACTATTTGCCAAAATGGAACCTATTCACACCATCCATGTTTGTAGGAAAACTTTGTCCGATAAGTTTAAGGACCTAAATATAGATGGCCTGGCCATATCAGAATGCCCTGGCGCAAGAAACTTTCATCTACCACCTAACTACTAGAATTGAGATGCATTGTAAAGTAGGCACATTTTTCTGCTGTTTTAACCATTGGCCAAAATGGAACCTATTCACACCATCCATGTTTGTAGGAAAACTTTGTCCGATAAGTTTAAGGACCTAAAGATAGATGGCCTGGCCATATCAGAATGCCCTGGCGCAAGAAACTTTCATCTACCCCCTAACTGATAGCGTGGAGGTGCATTATAATGTAGTCTCATTTCTGTGCTGATTTTTCCATTGGCTACCTTTGAACCTGACAATGTTTTCACAGGATCCATGTTTGTTGGAAAACCTTCTGTGCGATATCCTTATGGAACCACAGATACATGGCTGGGCCATATCTCAATGCTTTGCAGCATGTAACTTTCTTCTACCACCTAACTACTAGAGTGGAGATGCATTATAAAGTAGGCACCTTTTTCTACTATTTTGACTGTTTGCCAAAATGGAACCTATTCACACCATCCATGTTTGTAGGAAAACTTTGTCCGATAAGTTTAAGGACCTAAAGGTAGATGGCCTGGCCATATCAGAATGCCCTGGCGCAAGAAACTTTCATCTACCACCTAACTACTAGAATTGAGATGCATTATAAAGTAGGCACCTTTTTCTGCTATTTTGACTGTTTGCCCAAATGGAACCTATTCACACCATCCATGTTTGTAGGAAAACTTTGACAGATAAGTTTAAGGACCTAAAGATAGATGGCCTGGCCATATCAGAATTCCCTGGCGCAAGAAACTTTCATCCACCACCTAACTGTTAGAATTGAGATGCATTATAAAGTAGGCACCTTTTTCTGCTATTTTGACTATTTGCCAAAATGGAACCTATTCACACCATCCATGTTTGTAGGAAAACTTTGTCCGATAAGTTTAAGGACCTAAATATAGATGGCCTGGCCATATCAGAATGCCCTGGCGCAAGTAACTTTCATCTACCACCTAACTACTAGAATTGAGATGCATTGTAAAGTAGGCACATTTTTCTGCTGTTTTAACCATTGGCCAAAATGGAACCTATTCACACCATCCATGTTTGTAGGAAAACTTTGTCCGATAAGTTTAAGGACCTAAAGATAGATGGCCTGGCCATATCAGAATGCCCTGGCGCAAGAAACTTTCATCTACCCCCTAACTGATAGCGTGGAGGTGCATTATAAAGTAGTCTCATTTCTGTGCTGATTTTTCCATTGGCTACCATTGAACCTGACAATGTTTTCACAGGATCCATGTTTGTTGGAAAACCTTCTGTGCGATATCCTTATGGAACCACAGATACATGGCTGGGCCATATCTCAATGCTTTGCAGCATGTAACTTTCTTCTACCACCTAACTACTAGAGTGGAGATGCATTATAAAGTAGGCACATTTTTCTGCTATTTTGACTGTTTGCCAAAATGGAACCTATTCACACCATCCATGTTTGTAGGAAAACTTTGTCCGATAAGTTTAAGGACCTAAAGGTAGATGGCCTGGCCATATCAGAATGCCCTGGCGCAAGAAACTTTCATCTACCACCTAACTACTAGAATTGAGATGCATTATAAAGTAGGCACATTTTTCTGCTGTTTTAACCATTGGCCAAAATGGAACCTATTCACACCATCCATGTTTGTAGGAAAACTTTGTCAGATAAGTTTAAGGACCTAAAGATAGATGGCCTGGCCATATCAGAATTCCCTGGCGCAAGAAACTTTCATCCACCACCTAACTGTTAGAATTGAGATGCATTATAAAGTAGGCACCTTTTTCTGCTATTTTGACTATTTGCCAAAATGGAACCTATTCACACCATCCATGTTTGTAGGAAAACTTTGACAGATAGGTTTAAGGACCTAAAGATAGATGGCCTGGCCATATCAGAATTCCCTGGCGCAAGAAACTTTCATCCACCACCTAACTGTTAGAATTGAGATGCATTATAAAGTAGGCACCTTTTTCTGCTATTTTGACTATTTGCCAAAATGGAACCTATTCACACCATCCATGTTTGTAGGAAAACTTTGTCCGATAAGTTTAAGGACCTAAATATAGATGGCCTGGCCATATCAGAATGCCCTGGCGCAAGAAACTTTCATCTACCACCTAACTGTTAGAATTGAGATGCATTGTAAAGTAGGCACATTTTTCTGCTGTTTTAACCATTGGCCAAAATGGAACCTATTCACACCATCCATGTTTGTAGGAAAACTTTGTCCGATAAGTTTAAGGACCTAAAGATAGATGGCCTGGCCATATCAGAATGCCCTGGCGCAAGAAACTTTCATCTACCCCCTAACTGATAGCGTGGAGGTGCATTATAAAGTAGTCTCATTTCTGTGCTGATTTTTCCATTGGCTACCATTGAACCTGACAATGTTTTCACAGGATCCATGTTTGTTGGAAAACCTTCTGTGCGATATCCTTATGGAACCACAGATACATGGCTGGGACATATCTCAATGCTTTGCAGCATGTAACTTTCTTCTACAACCTACCTACTAGAGTGGAGATGCATTATAAAGTAGGCACATTTTTCTGCTGTTTTAACCATTGGCCAAAATGGAACCTATTCACACCATCCATGTTTGTAGGAAAACTTTGTCCGATAAGTTTAAGGACCTAAAGGTAGATGGCCTGGCCATATCAGAATGCCCTGGCGCAAGAAACTTTCATCTACCACCTAACTACTAGAATTGAGATGCATTATAATGTAGGCACATTTTTCTGCTATTTTGACTGCCAAAATGGAACCTATTCACACGACCCATGTTTGTAGGAAAACTTTGTCCGATAAGTTTAAGGACCTAAATATAGATGGCCTGGCCATATCAGAATGCCCTGGCGCAAGAAACTTTCATCTACCACCTAAATACTAGAATTGAGATGCATTGTAAAGTAGGCACATTTTTCTGCTGTTTTAACCATTGGCCAAAATGGAACCTATTCACACCATCCATGTTTGTAGGAAAACTTTGTCCGATAAGTTTAAGGACCTAAAGATAGATGGCCTGGCCATATCAGAATGCCCTGGCGCAAGAAACTTTCATCTACCCCCTAACTGTTAGAATTGAGATGCATTATAAAGTAGGCACCTTTTTCTGCTATTTTGACTATTTGCCAAAATGGAACCTATTCACACCATCCATGTTTGCAGGAAAACTTTGTCCGATAAGTTTAAGGACCTAAATATAGATGGCCTGGCCATATCAGAATGCCCTGGCGCAAGAAACTTTCATCTACCACCTAACTACTAGAATTGAGATGCATTGTAAAGTAGGCACATTTTTCTGCTGTTTTAACCATTGGCCAAAATGGAACCTATTCACACCATCCATGTTTGTAGGAAAACTTTGTCCGATAAGTTTAAGGACCTAAAGATAGATGGCCTGGCCATATCAGAATGCCCTGGCGCAAGAAACTTTCATCTACCCCCTAACTGATAGCGTGGAGGTGCATTATAATGTAGTCTCATTTCTGTGCTGATTTTTCCATTGGCTACCATTGAACCTGACAATGTTTTCACAGGATCCATGTTTGTTGGAAAACCTTCTGTGCGATATCCTTATGGAACCACAGATACATGGCTGGGCCATATCTCAATGCTTTGCAGCATGTAACTTTCTTCTACCACCTAACTACTAGAGTGGAGATGCATTATAAAGTAGGCACATTTTTCTGCTATTTTGACTGTTTGCCAAAATGGAACCTATTCACACCATCCATGTTTGTAGGAAAACTTTGTCCGATAAGTTTAAGGACCTAAAGGTAGATGGCCTGGCCATATCAGAATGCCCTGGCGCAAGAAACTTTCATCTACCACCTAACTACTAGAATTGAGATGCATTATAAAGTAGGCACATTTTTCTGCTGTTTTAACCATTGGCCAAAATGGAACCTATTCACACCATCCATGTTTGTAGGAAAACTTTGTCAGATAAGTTTAAGGACCTAAAGATAGATGGCCTGGCCATATCAGAATTCCCTGGCGCAAGAAACTTTCATCCACCACCTAACTGTTAGAATTGAGATGCATTATAAAGTAGGCACCTTTTTCTGCTATTTTGACTATTTGCCAAAATGGAACCTATTCACACCATCCATGTTTGTAGGAAAACTTTGACAGATAAGTTTAAGGACCTAAAGATAGATGGCCTGGCCATATCAGAATTCCCTGGCGCAAGAAACTTTCATCCACCACCTAACTGTTAGAATTGAGATGCATTATAAAGTAGGCACCTTTTTCTGCTATTTTGACTATTTGCCAAAATGGAACCTATTCACACCATCCATGTTTGTAGGAAAACTTTGTCCGATAAGTTTAAGGACCTAAATATAGATGGCCTGGCCATATCAGAATGCCCTGGCGCAAGAAACTTTCATCTACCACCTAACTGTTAGAATTGAGATGCATTGTAAAGTAGGCACATTTTTCTGCTGTTTTAACCATTGGCCAAAATGGAACCTATTCACACCATCCATGTTTGTAGGAAAACTTTGTCCGATAAGTTTAAGGACCTAAAGATAGATGGCCTGGCCATATCAGAATGCCCTGGCGCAAGAAACTTTCATCTACCCCCTAACTGATAGCGTGGAGGTGCATTATAAAGTAGTCTCATTTCTGTGCTGATTTTTCCATTGGCTACCATTGAACCTGACAATGTTTTCACAGGATCCATGTTTGTTGGAAAACCTTCTGTGCGATATCCTTATGGAACCACAGATACATGGCTGGGACATATCTCAATGCTTTGCAGCATGTAACTTTCTTCTACCACCTACCTACTAGAGTGGAGATGCATTATAAAGTAGGCACATTTTTCTGCTGTTTTAACCATTGGCCAAAATGGAACCTATTCACACCATCCATGTTTGTAGGAAAACTTTGTCCGATAAGTTTAAGGACCTAAAGGTAGATGGCCTGGCCATATCAGAATGCCCTGGCGCAAGAAACTTTCATCTACCACCTAACTACTAGAATTGAGATGCATTATAATGTAGGCACATTTTTCTGCTATTTTGACTGCCAAAATGGAACCTATTCACACGACCCATGTTTGTAGGAAAACTTTGTCAGATAAGTTTAAGGACCTAAAGATAGATGGCCTGGCCATATCAGAATTACCTGGCGCAAGAAACTTTCATCCTCCACCTAACTGTTAGAATTGAGATGCATTATAAAGTAGGCACCTTTTTCTGCTATTTTGACTATTTGCCAAAATGGAACCTATTCACACCATCCATGTTTGTAGGAAAACTTTGTCCGATAAGTTTAAGGACCTAAAGGTAGATGGCCTGGCCATATCAGAATGCCCTGGCGCAAGAAACTTTCATCTACCACCTAACTACTAGAATTGAGATGCATTATAAAGTAGGCACCTTTTTCTGCTATTTTGACTGTTTGCCCAAATGGAACCTATTCACACCATCCATGTTTGTAGGAAAACTTTGACAGATAAGTTTAAGGACCTAAAGATAGATGGCCTGGCCATATCAGAATTCCCTGGCGCAAGAAACTTTCATCCACCACCTAACTGTTAGAATTGAGATGCATTATAAAGTAGGCACCTTTTTCTGCTATTTTGACTATTTGCCAAAATGGAACCTATTCACACCATCCATGTTTGTAGGAAAACTTTGTCCGATAAGTTTAAGGACCTAAATATAGATGGCCTGGCCATATCAGAATGCCCTGGCGCAAGTAACTTTCATCTACCACCTAACTACTAGAATTGAGATGCATTGTAAAGTAGGCACATTTTTCTGCTGTTTTAACCATTGGCCAAAATGGAACCTATTCACACCATCCATGTTTGTAGGAAAACTTTGTCCGATAAGTTTAAGAACCTAAAGATAGATGGCCTGGCCATATCAGAATGCCCTGGCGCAAGAAACTTTCATCTACCCCCTAACTGATAGCGTGGAGGTGCATTATAAAGTAGTCTCATTTCTGTGCTGATTTTTCCATTGGCTACCATTGAACCTGACAATGTTTTCACAGGATCCATGTTTGTTGGAAAACCTTCTGTGCGATATCCTTATGGAACCACAGATACATGGCTGGGCCATATCTCAATGCTTTGCAGCATGTAACTTTCTTCTACCACCTAACTACTAGAGTGGAGATGCATTATAAAGTAGGCACCTTTTTCTGCTATTTTGACTGTTTGCCAAAATGGAACCTATTCACACCATCCATGTTTGTAGGAAAACTTTGTCCGATAAGTTTAAGGACCTAAAGGTAGATGGCCTGGCCATATCAGAATTCCCTGGCGCAAGAAACTTTCATCCACCACCTAACTGTTAGAATTGAGATGCATTATAAAGTAGGCACCTTTTTCTGCTATTTTGACTATTTGCCAAAATGGAACCTATTCACACCATCCATGTTTGTAGGAAAACTTTGACAGATAAGTTTAAGGACCTAAAGATAGATGGCCTGGCCATATCAGAATTCCCTGGCGCAAGAAACTTTCATCCACCACCTAACTGTTAGAATTGAGATGCATTATAAAGTAGGCACCTTTTTCTGCTATTTTGACTATTTGCCAAAATGGAACCTATTCACACCATCCATGTTTGTAGGAAAACTTTGTCCGATAAGTTTAAGGACCTAAATATAGATGGCCTGGCCATATCAGAATGCCCTGGCGCAAGTAACTTTCATCTACCACCTAACTACTAGAATTGAGATGCATTGTAAAGTAGGCACATTTTTCTGCTGTTTTAACCATTGGCCAAAATGGAACCTATTCACACCATCCATGTTTGTAGGAAAACTTTGTCCGATAAGTTTAAGGACCTAAAGATAGATGGCCTGGCCATATCAGAATGCCCTGGCGCAAGAAACTTTCATCTACCCCCTAACTGATAGCGTGGAGGTGCATTATAAAGTAGTCTCATTTCTGTGCTGATTTTTCCATTGGCTACCATTGAACCTGACAATGTTTTCACAGGATCCATGTTTGTTGGAAAACCTTCTGTGCGATATCCTTATGGAACCACAGATACATGGCTGGGCCATATCTCAATGCTTTGCAGCATGTAACTTTCTTCTACCACCTAACTACTAGAGTGGAGATGCATTATAAAGTAGGCACATTTTTCTGCTATTTTGACTGTTTGCCAAAATGGAACCTATTCACACCATCCATGTTTGTAGGAAAACTTTGTCCGATAAGTTTAAGGACCTAAAGGTAGATGGCCTGGCCATATCAGAATGCCCTGGCGCAAGAAACTTTCATCTACCACCTAACTACTAGAATTGAGATGCATTATAAAGTAGGCACATTTTTCTGCTGTTTTAACCATTGGCCAAAATGGAACCTATTCACACCATCCATGTTTGTAGGAAAACTTTGTCAGATAAGTTTAAGGACCTAAAGATAGATGGCCTGGCCATATCAGAATTCCCTGGCGCAAGAAACTTTCATCCACCACCTAACTGTTAGAATTGAGATGCATTATAAAGTAGGCACCTTTTTCTGCTATTTTGACTATTTGCCAAAATGGAACCTATTCACACCATCCATGTTTGTAGGAAAACTTTGACAGATAAGTTTAAGGACCTAAAGATAGATGGCCTGGCCATATCAGAATTCCCTGGCGCAAGAAACTTTCATCCACCACCTAACTGTTAGAATTGAGATGCATTATAAAGTAGGCACCTTTTTCTGCTATTTTGACTATTTGCCAAAATGGAACCTATTCACACCATCCATGTTTGTAGGAAAACTTTGTCCGATAAGTTTAAGGACCTAAATATAGATGGCCTGGCCATATCAGAATGCCCTGGCGCAAGAAACTTTCATCTACCACCTAACTGTTAGAATTGAGATGCATTGTAAAGTAGGCACATTTTTCTGCTGTTTTAACCATTGGCCAAAATGGAACCTATTCACACCATCCATGTTTGTAGGAAAACTTTGTCCGATAAGTTTAAGGACCTAAAGATAGATGGCCTGGCCATATCAGAATGCCCTGGCGCAAGAAACTTTCATCTACCCCCTAACTGATAGCGTGGAGGTGCATTATAAAGTAGTCTCATTTCTGTGCTGATTTTTCCATTGGCTACCATTGAACCTGACAATGTTTTCACAGGATCCATGTTTGTTGGAAAACCTTCTGTGCGATATCCTTATGGAACCACAGATACATGGCTGGGACATATCTCAATGCTTTGCAGCATGTAACTTTCTTCTACAACCTACCTACTAGAGTGGAGATGCATTATAAAGTAGGCACATTTTTCTGCTGTTTTAACCATTGGCCAAAATGGAACCTATTCACACCATCCATGTTTGTAGGAAAACTTTGTCCGATAAGTTTAAGGACCTAAAGGTAGATGGCCTGGCCATATCAGAATGCCCTGGCGCAAGAAACTTTCATCTACCACCTAACTACTAGAATTGAGATGCATTATAATGTAGGCACATTTTTCTGCTATTTTGACTGCCAAAATGGAACCTATTCACACGACCCATGTTTGTAGGAAAACTTTGTCCGATAAGTTTAAGGACCTAAATATAGATGGCCTGGCCATATCAGAATGCCCTGGCGCAAGAAACTTTCATCTACCACCTAAATACTAGAATTGAGATGCATTGTAAAGTAGGCACATTTTTCTGCTGTTTTAACCATTGGCCAAAATGGAACCTATTCACACCATCCATGTTTGTAGGAAAACTTTGTCCGATAAGTTTAAGGACCTAAATATAGATGGCCTGGCCATATCAGAATGCCCTGGCGCAAGAAACTTTCATCTACCACCTAACTACTAGAATTGAGATGCATTGTAAAGTAGGCACATTTTTCTGCTGTTTTAACCATTGGCCAAAATGGAACCTATTCACACCATCCATGTTTGTAGGAAAACTTTGTCCGATAAGTTTAAGGACCTAAAGATAGATGGCCTGGCCATATCAGAATGCCCTGGCGCAAGAAACTTTCATCTACCCCCTAACTGTTAGAATTGAGATGCATTATAAAGTAGGCACCTTTTTCTGCTATTTTGACTATTTGCCAAAATGGAACCTATTCACACCATCCATGTTTGCAGGAAAACTTTGTCCGATAAGTTTAAGGACCTAAATATAGATGGCCTGGCCATATCAGAATGCCCTGGCGCAAGAAACTTTCATCTACCACCTAACTACTAGAATTGAGATGCATTGTAAAGTAGGCACATTTTTCTGCTGTTTTAACCATTGGCCAAAATGGAACCTATTCACACCATCCATGTTTGTAGGAAAACTTTGTCCGATAAGTTTAAGGACCTAAAGATAGATGGCCTGGCCATATCAGAATGCCCTGGCGCAAGAAACTTTCATCTACCCCCTAACTGATAGCGTGGAGGTGCATTATAATGTAGTCTCATTTCTGTGCTGATTTTTCCATTGGCTACCATTGAACCTGACAATGTTTTCACAGGATCCATGTTTGTTGGAAAACCTTCTGTGCGATATCCTTATGGAACCACAGATACATGGCTGGGCCATATCTCAATGCTTTGCAGCATGTAACTTTCTTCTACCACCTAACTACTAGAGTGGAGATGCATTATAAAGTAGGCACCTTTTTCTACTATTTTGACTGTTTGCCAAAATGGAACCTATTCACACCATCCATGTTTGTAGGAAAACTTTGTCCGATAAGTTTAAGGACCTAAAGGTAGATGGCCTGGCCATATCAGAATGCCCTGGCGCAAGAAACTTTCATCTACCACCTAACTACTAGAATTGAGATGCATTATAAAGTAGGCACCTTTTTCTGCTATTTTGACTATTTGCCAAAATGGAACCTATTCACACCATCCATGTTTGTAGGAAAACTTTGACAGATAAGTTTAAGGACCTAAAGATAGATGGCCTGGCCATATCAGAATTCCCTGGCGCAAGAAACTTTCATCCACCACCTAACTGTTAGAATTGAGATGCATTATAAAGTAGGCACCTTTTTCTGCTATTTTGACTATTTGCCAAAATGGAACCTATTCACACCATCCATGTTTGTAGGAAAACTTTGTCCGATAAGTTTAAGGACCTAAATATAGATGGCCTGGCCATATCAGAATGCCCTGGCGCAAGTAACTTTCATCTACCACCTAACTACTAGAATTGAGATGCATTGTAAAGTAGGCACATTTTTCTGCTGTTTTAACCATTGGCCAAAATGGAACCTATTCACACCATCCATGTTTGTAGGAAAACTTTGTCCGATAAGTTTAAGGACCTAAAGATAGATGGCCTGGCCATATCAGAATGCCCTGGCGCAAGAAACTTTCATCTACCCCCTAACTGATAGCGTGGAGGTGCATTATAAAGTAGTCTCATTTCTGTGCTGATTTTTCCATTGGCTACCATTGAACCTGACAATGTTTTCACAGGATCCATGTTTGTTGGAAAACCTTCTGTGCGATATCCTTATGGAACCACAGATACATGGCTGGGCCATATCTCAATGCTTTGCAGCATGTAACTTTCTTCTACCACCTAACTACTAGAGTGGAGATGCATTATAAAGTAGGCACCTTTTTCTGCTATTTTGACTGTTTGCCAAAATGGAACCTATTCACACCATCCATGTTTGTAGGAAAACTTTGTCCGATAAGTTTAAGGACCTAAAGGTAGATGGCCTGGCCATATCAGAATTCCCTGGCGCAAGAAACTTTCATCCACCACCTAACTGTTAGAATTGAGATGCATTATAAAGTAGGCACCTTTTTCTGCTATTTTGACTATTTGCCAAAATGGAACCTATTCACACCATCCATGTTTGTAGGAAAACTTTGACAGATAAGTTTAAGGACCTAAAGATAGATGGCCTGGCCATATCAGAATTCCCTGGCGCAAGAAACTTTCATCCACCACCTAACTGTTAGAATTGAGATGCATTATAAAGTAGGCACCTTTTTCTGCTATTTTGACTATTTGCCAAAATGGAACCTATTCACACCATCCATGTTTGTAGGAAAACTTTGTCCGATAAGTTTAAGGACCTAAATATAGATGGCCTGGCCATATCAGAATGCCCTGGCGCAAGTAACTTTCATCTACCACCTAACTACTAGAATTGAGATGCATTGTAAAGTAGGCACATTTTTCTGCTGTTTTAACCATTGGCCAAAATGGAACCTATTCACACCATCCATGTTTGTAGGAAAACTTTGTCCGATAAGTTTAAGGACCTAAAGATAGATGGCCTGGCCATATCAGAATGCCCTGGCGCAAGAAACTTTCATCTACCCCCTAACTGATAGCGTGGAGGTGCATTATAAAGTAGTCTCATTTCTGTGCTGATTTTTCCATTGGCTACCATTGAACCTGACAATGTTTTCACAGGATCCATGTTTGTTGGAAAACCTTCTGTGCGATATCCTTATGGAACCACAGATACATGGCTGGGCCATATCTCAATGCTTTGCAGCATGTAACTTTCTTCTACCACCTAACTACTAGAGTGGAGATGCATTATAAAGTAGGCACATTTTTCTGCTATTTTGACTGTTTGCCAAAATGGAACCTATTCACACCATCCATGTTTGTAGGAAAACTTTGTCCGATAAGTTTAAGGACCTAAAGGTAGATGGCCTGGCCATATCAGAATGCCCTGGCGCAAGAAACTTTCATCTACCACCTAACTACTAGAATTGAGATGCATTATAAAGTAGGCACATTTTTCTGCTGTTTTAACCATTGGCCAAAATGGAACCTATTCACACCATCCATGTTTGTAGGAAAACTTTGTCAGATAAGTTTAAGGACCTAAAGATAGATGGCCTGGCCATATCAGAATTCCCTGGCGCAAGAAACTTTCATCCACCACCTAACTGTTAGAATTGAGATGCATTATAAAGTAGGCACCTTTTTCTGCTATTTTGACTATTTGCCAAAATGGAACCTATTCACACCATCCATGTTTGTAGGAAAACTTTGACAGATAAGTTTAAGGACCTAAAGATAGATGGCCTGGCCATATCAGAATTCCCTGGCGCAAGAAACTTTCATCCACCACCTAACTGTTAGAATTGAGATGCATTATAAAGTAGGCACCTTTTTCTGCTATTTTGACTATTTGCCAAAATGGAACCTATTCACACCATCCATGTTTGTAGGAAAACTTTGTCCGATAAGTTTAAGGACCTAAATATAGATGGCCTGGCCATATCAGAATGCCCTGGCGCAAGAAACTTTCATCTACCACCTAACTGTTAGAATTGAGATGCATTGTAAAGTAGGCACATTTTTCTGCTGTTTTAACCATTGGCCAAAATGGAACCTATTCACACCATCCATGTTTGTAGGAAAACTTTGTCCGATAAGTTTAAGGACCTAAAGATAGATGGCCTGGCCATATCAGAATGCCCTGGCGCAAGAAACTTTCATCTACCCCCTAACTGATAGCGTGGAGGTGCATTATAAAGTAGTCTCATTTCTGTGCTGATTTTTCCATTGGCTACCATTGAACCTGACAATGTTTTCACAGGATCCATGTTTGTTGGAAAACCTTCTGTGCGATATCCTTATGGAACCACAGATACATGGCTGGGACATATCTCAATGCTTTGCAGCATGTAACTTTCTTCTACAACCTACCTACTAGAGTGGAGATGCATTATAAAGTAGGCACATTTTTCTGCTGTTTTAACCATTGGCCAAAATGGAACCTATTCACACCATCCATGTTTGTAGGAAAACTTTGTCCGATAAGTTTAAGGACCTAAAGGTAGATGGCCTGGCCATATCAGAATGCCCTGGCGCAAGAAACTTTCATCTACCACCTAACTACTAGAATTGAGATGCATTATAATGTAGGCACATTTTTCTGCTATTTTGACTGCCAAAATGGAACCTATTCACACGACCCATGTTTGTAGGAAAACTTTGTCCGATAAGTTTAAGGACCTAAATATAGATGGCCTGGCCATATCAGAATGCCCTGGCGCAAGAAACTTTCATCTACCACCTAAATACTAGAATTGAGATGCATTGTAAAGTAGGCACATTTTTCTGCTGTTTTAACCATTGGCCAAAATGGAACCTATTCACACCATCCATGTTTGTAGGAAAACTTTGTCCGATAAGTTTAAGGACCTAAAGATAGATGGCCTGGCCATATCAGAATGCCCTGGCGCAAGAAACTTTCATCTACCCCCTAACTGTTAGAATTGAGATGCATTATAAAGTAGGCACCTTTTTCTGCTATTTTGACTATTTGCCAAAATGGAACCTATTCACACCATCCATGTTTGCAGGAAAACTTTGTCCGATAAGTTTAAGGACCTAAATATAGATGGCCTGGCCATATCAGAATGCCCTGGCGCAAGAAACTTTCATCTACCACCTAACTACTAGAATTGAGATGCATTGTAAAGTAGGCACATTTTTCTGCTGTTTTAACCATTGGCCAAAATGGAACCTATTCACACCATCCATGTTTGTTGGAAAACTTTGTCCGATAAGTTTAAGGACCTAAAGATAGATGGCCTGGCCATATCAGAATGCCCTGGCGCAAGAAACTTTCATCTACCCCCTAACTGATAGCGTGGAGGTGCATTATAATGTAGTCTCATTTCTGTGCTGATTTTTCCATTGGCTACCATTGAACCTGACAATGTTTTCACAGGATCCATGTTTGTTGGAAAACCTTCTGTGCGATATCCTTATGGAACCACAGATACATGGCTGGGCCATATCTCAATGCTTTGCAGCATGTAACTTTCTTCTACCACCTAACTACTAGAGTGGAGATGCATTATAAAGTAGGCACATTTTTCTGCTATTTTGACTGTTTGCCAAAATGGAACCTATTCACACCATCCATGTTTGTAGGAAAACTTTGTCCGATAAGTTTAAGGACCTAAAGGTAGATGGCCTGGCCATATCAGAATGCCCTGGCGCAAGAAACTTTCATCTACCACCTAACTACTAGAATTGAGATGCATTATAAAGTAGGCACATTTTTCTGCTGTTTTAACCATTGGCCAAAATGGAACCTATTCACACCATCCATGTTTGTAGGAAAACTTTGTCAGATAAGTTTAAGGACCTAAAGATAGATGGCCTGGCCATATCAGAATTCCCTGGCGCAAGAAACTTTCATCCACCACCTAACTGTTAGAATTGAGATGCATTATAAAGTAGGCACCTTTTTCTGCTATTTTGACTATTTGCCAAAATGGAACCTATTCACACCATCCATGTTTGTAGGAAAACTTTGACAGATAAGTTTAAGGACCTAAAGATAGATGGCCTGGCCATATCAGAATTCCCTGGCGCAAGAAACTTTCATCCACCACCTAACTGTTAGAATTGAGATGCATTATAAAGTAGGCACCTTTTTCTGCTATTTTGACTATTTGCCAAAATGGAACCTATTCACACCATCCATGTTTGTAGGAAAACTTTGTCCGATAAGTTTAAGGACCTAAATATAGATGGCCTGGCCATATCAGAATGCCCTGGCGCAAGAAACTTTCATCTACCACCTAACTGTTAGAATTGAGATGCATTGTAAAGTAGGCACATTTTTCTGCTGTTTTAACCATTGGCCAAAATGGAACCTATTCACACCATCCATGTTTGTAGGAAAACTTTGTCCGATAAGTTTAAGGACCTAAAGATAGATGGCCTGGCCATATCAGAATGCCCTGGCGCAAGAAACTTTCATCTACCCCCTAACTGATAGCGTGGAGGTGCATTATAAAGTAGTCTCATTTCTGTGCTGATTTTTCCATTGGCTACCATTGAACCTGACAATGTTTTCACAGGATCCATGTTTGTTGGAAAACCATCTGTGCGATATCCTTATGGAACCACAGATACATGGCTGGGACATATCTCAATGCTTTGCAGCATGTAACTTTCTTCTACCACCTACCTACTAGAGTGGAGATGCATTATAAAGTAGGCACATTTTTCTGCTGTTTTAACCATTGGCCAAAATGGAACCTATTCACACCATCCATGTTTGTAGGAAAACTTTGTCCGATAAGTTTAAGGACCTAAAGGTAGATGGCCTGGCCATATCAGAATGCCCTGGCGCAAGAAACTTTCATCTACCACCTAACTACTAGAATTGAGATGCATTATAATGTAGGCACATTTTTCTGCTATTTTGACTGCCAAAATGGAACCTATTCACACGACCCATGTTTGTAGGAAAACTTTGTCAGATAAGTTTAAGGACCTAAAGATAGATGGCCTGGCCATATCAGAATTACCTGGCGCAAGAAACTTTCATCCTCCACCTAACTGTTAGAATTGAGATGCATTATAAAGTAGGCACCTTTTTCTGCTATTTTGACTATTTGCCAAAATGGAACCTATTCACACCATCCATGTTTGTAGGAAAACTTTGTCCGATAAGTTTAAGGACCTAAATATAGATGGCCTGGCCATATCAGAATGCCCTGGCGCAAGAAACTTTCATCTACCACCTAACTACTAGAATTGAGATGCATTGTAAAGTAGGCACATTTTTCTGCTGTTTTAACCATTGGCCAAAATGGAACCTATTCACACCATCCATGTTTGTAGGAAAACTTTGTCCGATAAGTTTAAGGACCTAAAGATAGATGGCCTGGCCATATCAGAATGCCCTGGCGCAAGAAGCTTTCATCTACCCCCTAACTGTTAGAATTGAGATGCATTATAAAGTAGGCACCTTTTTCTGCTATTTTGACTATTTGCCAAAATGGAACCTATTCACACCATCCATGTTTGCAGGAAAACTTTGTCCGATAAGTTTAAGGACCTAAATATAGATGGCCTGGCCATATCAGAATGCCCTGGCGCAAGAAACTTTCATCTACCACCTAACTACTAGAATTGAGATGCATTGTAAAGTAGGCACATTTTTCTGCTGTTTTAACCATTGGCCAAAATGGAACCTATTCACACCATCCATGTTTGTAGGAAAACTTTGTCCGATAAGTTTAAGGACCTAAAGATAGATGGCCTGGCCATATCAGAATGCCCTGGCGCAAGAAACTTTCATCTACCCCCTAACTGATAGCGTGGAGGTGCATTATAATGTAGTCTCATTTCTGTGCTGATTTTTCCATTGGCTACCATTGAACCTGACAATGTTTTCACAGGATCCATGTTTGTTGGAAAACCTTCTGTGCGATATCCTTATGGAACCACAGATACATGGCTGGGCCATATCTCAATGCTTTGCAGCATGTAACTTTCTTCTACCACCTAACTACTAGAGTGGAGATGCATTATAAAGTAGGCACCTTTTTCTACTATTTTGACTGTTTGCCAAAATGGAACCTATTCACACCATCCATGTTTGTAGGAAAACTTTGTCCGATAAGTTTAAGGACCTAAAGGTAGATGGCCTGGCCATATCAGAATGCCCTGGCGCAAGAAACTTTCATCTACCACCTAACTACTAGAATTGAGATGCATTATAAAGTAGGCACCTTTTTCTGCTATTTTGACTGTTTGCCCAAATGGAACCTATTCACACCATCCATGTTTGTAGGAAAACTTTGACAGATAAGTTTAAGGACCTAAAGATAGATGGCCTGGCCATATCAGAATTCCCTGGCGCAAGAAACTTTCATCCACCACCTAACTGTTAGAATTGAGATGCATTATAAAGTAGGCACCTTTTTCTGCTATTTTGACTATTTGCCAAAATGGAACCTATTCACACCATCCATGTTTGTAGGAAAACTTTGTCCGATAAGTTTAAGGACCTAAATATAGATGGCCTGGCCATATCAGAATGCCCTGGCGCAAGTAACTTTCATCTACCACCTAACTACTAGAATTGAGATGCATTGTAAAGTAGGCACATTTTTCTGCTGTTTTAACCATTGGCCAAAATGGAACCTATTCACACCATCCATGTTTGTAGGAAAACTTTGTCCGATAAGTTTAAGGACCTAAAGATAGATGGCCTGGCCATATCAGAATGCCCTGGCGCAAGAAACTTTCATCTACCCCCTAACTGATAGCGTGGAGGTGCATTATAAAGTAGTCTCATTTCTGTGCTGATTTTTCCATTGGCTACCATTGAACCTGACAATGTTTTCACAGGATCCATGTTTGTTGGAAAACCTTCTGTGCGATATCCTTATGGAACCACAGATACATGGCTGGGCCATATCTCAATGCTTTGCAGCATGTAACTTTCTTCTACCACCTAACTACTAGAGTGGAGATGCATTATAAAGTAGGCACCTTTTTCTGCTATTTTGACTGTTTGCCAAAATGGAACCTATTCACACCATCCATGTTTGTAGGAAAACTTTGTCCGATAAGTTTAAGGACCTAAAGGTAGATGGCCTGGCCATATCAGAATTCCCTGGCGCAAGAAACTTTCATCCACCACCTAACTGTTAGAATTGAGATGCATTATAAAGTAGGCACCTTTTTCTGCTATTTTGACTATTTGCCAAAATGGAACCTATTCACACCATCCATGTTTGTAGGAAAACTTTGTCCGATAAGTTTAAGGACCTAAATATAGATGGCCTGGCCATATCAGAATGCCCTGGCGCAAGAAACTTTCATCTACCCCCTAACTGATAGCGTGGAGGTGCATTATAAAGTAGTCTCATTTCTGTGCTAATTTTTCCATTGGCTACCATTGAACCTGACAATGTTTTCACAGGATCCATGTTTGTTGGAAAACCTTCTGTGCGATATCCTTATGGAACCAAAGATACATGGCCTGGCCATATCAGAATGCCCTGGCGCAAGAAACTTTCATCTACCACCTAACTACTAGAATTGAGATGCATTATAAAGTAGGCACCTTTTTCTGCTATTTTGACTGTTTGCCCAAATGGAACCTATTCACACCATCCATGTTTGTAGGAAAACTTTGACAGATAAGTTTAAGGACCTAAAGATAGATGGCCTGGCCATATCAGAATTCCCTGGCGCAAGAAACTTTCATCCACCACCTAACTGTTAGAATTGAGATGCATTATAAAGTAGGCACCTTTTTCTGCTATTTTGACTATTTGCCAAAATGGAACCTATTCACACCATCCATGTTTGTAGGAAAACTTTGTCCGATAAGTTTAAGGACCTAAATATAGATGGCCTGGCCATATCAGAATGCCCTGGCGCAAGAAACTTTCATCTACCACCTAACTGTTAGAATTGAGATGCATTGTAAAGTAGGCACATTTTTCTGCTGTTTTAACCATTGGCCAAAATGGAACCTATTCACACCATCCATGTTTGTAGGAAAACTTTGTCCGATAAGTTTAAGGACCTAAAGATAGATGGCCTGGCCATATCAGAATGCCCTGGCGCAAGAAACTTTCATCTACCCCCTAACTGATAGCGTGGAGGTGCATTATAAAGTAGTCTCATTTCTGTGCTGATTTTTCCATTGGCTACCATTGAACCTGACAATGTTTTCACAGGATCCATGTTTGTTGGAAAACCTTCTGTGCGATATCCTTATGGAACCACAGATACATGGCTGGGACATATCTCAATGCTTTGCAGCATGTAACTTTCTTCTACCACCTACCTACTAGAGTGGAGATGCATTATAAAGTATGCACATTTTTCTGCTGTTTTAACCATTGGCCAAAATGGAACCTATTCACACCATCCATGTTTGTAGGAAAACTTTGTCCGATAAGTTTAAGGACCTAAAGGTAGATGGCCTGGCCATATCAGAATGCCCTGGCGCAAGAAACTTTCATCTACCACCTAACTACTAGAATTGAGATGCATTATAATGTAGGCACATTTTTCTGCTATTTTGACTGCCAAAATGGAACCTATTCACACGACCCATGTTTGTAGGAAAACTTTGTCAGATAAGTTTAAGGACCTAAAGATAGATGGCCTGGCCATATCAGAATTCCCTGGCGCAAGAAACTTTCATCCTCCACCTAACTGTTAGAATTGAGATGCATTATAAAGTAGGCACCTTTTTCTGCTATTTTGACTATTTGCCAAAATGGAACCTATTCACACCATCCATGTTTGTAGGAAAACTTTGTCCGATAAGTTTAAGGACCTAAATATAGATGGCCTGGCCATATCAGAATGCCCTGGCGCAAGAAACTTTCATCTACCACCTAACTACTAGAATTGAGATGCATTGTAAAGTAGGCACATTTTTCTGCTGTTTTAACCATTGGCCAAAATGGAACCTATTCACACCATCCATGTTTGTAGGAAAACTTTGTCCGATAAGTTTAAGGACCTAAAGATAGATGGCCTGGCCATATCAGAATGCCCTGGCGCAAGAAACTTTCATCTACCCCCTAACTGTTAGAATTGAGATGCATTATAAAGTAGGCACCTTTTTCTGCTATTTTGACTATTTGCCAAAATGGAACCTATTCACACCATCCATGTTTGTAGGAAAACTTTGTCCGATAAGTTTAAGGACCTAAATATAGATGGCCTGGCCATATCAGAATGCCCTGGCGCAAGAAACTTTCATCTACCACCTAACTACTAGAATTGAGATGCATTGTAAAGTAGGCACATTTTTCTGCTGTTTTAACCATTGGCCAAAATGGAACCTATTCACACCATCCATGTTTGTAGGAAAACTTTGTCCGATAAGTTTAAGGACCTAAAGATAGATGGCCTGGCCATATCAGAATGCCCTGGCGCAAGAAACTTTCATCTACCCCCTAACTGATAGCGTGGAGGTGCATTATAATGTAGTCTCATTTCTGTGCTGATTTTTCCATTGGCTACCATTGAACCTGACAATGTTTTCACAGGATCCATGTTTGTTGGAAAACCTTCTGTGCGATATCCTTATGGAACCACAGATACATGGCTGGGCCATATCTCAATGCTTTGCAGCATGTAACTTTCTTCTACCACCTAACTACTAGAGTGGAGATGCATTATAAAGTAGGCACCTTTTTCTACTATTTTGACTGTTTGCCAAAATGGAATCTATTCACACCATCCATGTTTGTTGGAAAACCTTCTGTGCGATATCCTTATGGAACCAAAGATACATGGCCTGGCCATATCAGAATGCCCTGGCGCAAGAAACTTTCATCTACCACCTAACTACTAGAATTGAGATGCATTATAAAGTAGGCACCTTTTTCTGCTATTTTGACTGTTTGCCCAAATGGAACCTATTCACACCATCCATGTTTGTAGGAAAACTTTGACAGATAAGTTTAAGGACCTAAAGATAGATGGCCTGGCCATATCAGAATTCCCTGGCGCAAGAAACTTTCATCCACCACCTAACTGTTAGAATTGAGATGCATTATAAAGTAGGCACCTTTTTCTGCTATTTTGACTATTTGCCAAAATGGAACCTATTCACACCATCCATGTTTGTAGGAAAACTTTGTCCGATAAGTTTAAGGACCTAAATATAGATGGCCTGGCCATATCAGAATGCCCTGGCGCAAGTAACTTTCATCTACCACCTAACTACTAGAATTGAGATGCATTGTAAAGTAGGCACATTTTTCTGCTGTTTTAACCATTGGCCAAAATGGAACCTATTCACACCATCCATGTTTGTAGGAAAACTTTGTCCGATAAGTTTAAGGACCTAAAGATAGATGGCCTGGCCATATCAGAATGCCCTGGCGCAAGAAACTTTCATCTACCCCCTAACTGATAGCGTGGAGGTGCATTATAAAGTAGTCTCATTTCTGTGCTGATTTTTCCATTGGCTACCATTGAACCTGACAATGTTTTCACAGGATCCATGTTTGTTGGAAAACCTTCTGTGCGATATCCTTATGGAACCACAGATACATGGCTGGGCCATATCTCAATGCTTTGCAGCATGTAACTTTCTTCTACCACCTAACTACTAGAGTGGAGATGCATTATAAAGTAGGCACATTTTTCTGCTATTTTGACTGTTTGCCAAAATGGAACCTATTCACACCATCCATGTTTGTAGGAAAACTTTGTCCGATAAGTTTAAGGACCTAAAGGTAGATGGCCTGGCCATATCAGAATGCCCTGGCGCAAGAAACTTTCATCTACCACCTAACTACTAGAATTGAGATGCATTATAAAGTAGGCACATTTTTCTGCTGTTTTAACCATTGGCCAAAATGGAACCTATTCACACCATCCATGTTTGTAGGAAAACTTTGTCAGATAAGTTTAAGGACCTAAAGATAGATGGCCTGGCCATATCAGAATTCCCTGGCGCAAGAAACTTTCATCCACCACCTAACTGTTAGAATTGAGATGCATTATAAAGTAGGCACCTTTTTCTGCTATTTTGACTATTTGCCAAAATGGAACCTATTCACACCATCCATGTTTGTAGGAAAACTTTGTCCGATAAGTTTAAGGACCTAAAGATAGATGGCCTGGCCATATCAGAATGCCCTGGCGCAAGAAACTTTCATCTACCCCCTAACTGATAGCGTGGAGGTGCATTATAAAGTAGTCTCATTTCTGTGCTAATTTTTCCATTGGCTACCATTGAACCTGACAATGTTTTCACAGGATCCATGTTTGTTGGAAAACCTTCTGTGCGATATCCTTATGGAACCAAAGATACATGGCTGGGCCATATCTCAATGCTTTGCAGCATGTAACTTTCTTCTACCACCTAACTACTAGAGTGGAGATGCATTATAAAGTAGGCACCTTTTTCTGCTATTTTGACTGTTTGCCCAAATGGAACCTATTCACACCATCCATGTTTGTAGGAAAACTTTGTCAGATAAGTTTAAGGACCTAAAGATAGATGGCCTGGCCATATCAGAATTCCCTGGCGCAAGAAACTTTCATCCACCACCTAACTGTTAGAATTGAGATGCATTATAAAGTAGGCACCTTTTTCTGCTATTTTGACTATTTGCCAAAATGGAACCTATTCACACCATCCATGTTTGTAGGAAAACTTTATCCGATAGGTTTAAGGACCTAAATATAGATGGCCTGGCCATATCAGAATGCCCTGGCGCAAGAAACTTTCATCTACCACCTAACTACTAGAATTGAGATGCATTGTAAAGTAGGCACATTTTTCTGCTGTTTTAAACATTGGCCAAAATGGAACCTATTCACACCATCCATGTTTGTAGGAAAACTTTGTCCGATAAGTTTAAGGACCTAAATATAGATGGCCTGGCCATATCAGAATGCCCTGGCGCAAGAAACTTTCATCTACCACCTAACTACTAGAATTGAGATGCATTGTAAAGTAGGCACATTTTTCTGCTGTTTTAACCATTGGCCAAAATGGAACCTATTCACACCATCCATGTTTGTAGGAAAACTTTGTCCGATAAGTTTAAGGACCTAAAGGTAGATGGCCTGGCCATATCAGAATGCCCTGGCGCAAGAAACTTTCATCTACCACCTAACTACTAGAATTGAGATGCATTATAATGTAAGCACATTTTTCTGCTATTTGGACTGCCAAAATGGAACCTATTCACACGACCCATGTTTGTAGGAAAACTTTGTCAGATAAGTTTAAGGACCTAAAGATAGATGGCCTGGCCATATCAGAATGCCCTGGCGCAAGAAACTTTCATCCACCACCTAACTGTTAGAATTGAGATGCATTATAAAATAGGCACCTTTTTCTCCTATTTTGACTATTTGCCAAAATGGAACCTATTCACACCATCCATGTTTGTAGGAAAACTTTGTCCGATAAGTTTAAGGACCTAAAGATAGATGGCCTGGCCATATCAGAATGCCCTGGCGCAAGAAACTTTCATCTACCCCCTAACTGATAGCGTGGAGGTGCATTATAAAGTAGTCTCATTTCTGTGCTGATTTTTCCATTGGCAACCATTGAACCTGACAATGTTTTCACAGGATCCATGTTTGTTGGAAAATCTTTTGTGCGATATCCTTATGGAACCACAGATACATGGCTGGGCCATATCTCAATGCTTTGCAGCATGTAACTTTCTTCTACCACCGAACTACTAGAATTGAGATGCATTATAATGTAGGCACATTTTTCTGCTGTTTTAACCATTGGCCAAAATGGAACCTATTCACACCATCCATGTTTGTAGGAAAACATTGTCCGATAAATTTAAGGACCTAAAGATAGATGGCCTGGCCATATCAGAATGCCCTGGCGCAAGAAACTTTCATCTACCACCTAACTACTAGAATTGAGATGCATTATAATGTAGGCACATTTTTCTGCTGTTTTAACCATTGGCCAAAATGGAACCTATTCAAACCATCCATGTTTGTAGGAAAACATTGTCCGATAAGTTTAAGGACCTAAAGATAGATGGCCTGGCCATATCAGAATGCCCTGGCGCAAGAAACTTTCATCTACCCCCTAACTGATAGCGTGGAGGTGCATTATAAAGTAGTCTCATTTCTGTGCTGATTTTTCCATTGGCTACCATTGAACCTGACAATGTTTTCACAGGATCCATGTTTATTGGAAAACCTTCTGTGCGATATCCTTATGGAACCACAGATACATGGCTGGGCCATATCTCAATGCTTTGCAGCATGTAACTTTCTTCTACCACCTAACTACTAGAGTGGAGATGCATTATAAAGTAGGCACCTTTTTCTGCTATTTTGACTGTTTGCCCAAATGGAACCTATTCACACCATCCATGTTTGTAGGAAAACTTTGTCCGATAAGTTTAAGGACCTAAAGGTAGATGGCCTGGCCATATCAGAATGCCCTGGCGCAAGAAACTTTCATCTACCACCTAACTACTAGAATTGAGATGCATTATAAAGTAGGCACCTTTTTCTGCTATTTTGACTATTTGCCAAAATGGAACCTATTCACACCATCCATGTTTGTAGGAAAACTTTGTCCGATAAGTTTAAGGACCTAAATATAGATGGCCTGGCCATATCAGAATGCCCTGGCGCAAGAAACTTTCATCTACCCACTAACTGATAGCGTGGAGGTGCATTATAAAGTAGTCTCATTTCTGTGCTGATTTTTCCATTGGCTACCATTGAACCTGACAATGTTTTCACAGGATCCATGTTTGTTGGAAAACCTTCTGTGCGATATCCTTATGGAACCACAGATACATGGCTGGGCCATATCTCAATGCTTTGCAGCATGTAACTTTCTTCTACCACCTAACTACTAGAGTGGAGATGCATTATAAAGTAGGCACCTTTTTCTGCTATTTTGACTGTTTGCCCAAATGGAACCTATTCACACCATCCATGTTTGTAGGAAAACTTTGTCAGATAAGTTTAAGGACCTAAAGATAGATGGCCTGGCCATATCAGAATTCCCTGGCGCAAGAAACTTTCATCCACCACCTAACTGTTAGAATTGAGATGCATTATAAAGTAGGCACCTTTTTCTGCTATTTTGACTATTTGCCAAAATGGAACCTATTCACACCATCCCTGTTTCTAGGAAAACTTTGTCCGATAAGTTTAAGGACCTAAATATAGATGGCCTGGCCATATCAGAATGCCCTGGCGCAAGAAACTTTCATCTACCACCTAACTACTAGAATTGAGATGCATTGTAAAGTAGGCACATTTTTCTGCTGTTTTAACCATTGGCCAAAATGGAACCTATTCACACCATCCATGTTTGTAGGAAAACTTTGTCCGATAAGTTTAAGGACCTAAAGGTAGATGGCCTGGCCATATCAGAATGCCCTGGCGCAAGAAACTTTCATCTACCACCTAACTACTAGAATTGAGATGCATTATAATGTAGGCACATTTTTCTGCTATTTTGACTGCCAAAATGGAACCTATTCACACGACCCATGTTTGTAGGAAAACTTTGTCAGATAAGTTTAAGGACCTAAAGATAGATGGCCTGGCCATATCAGAATGCCCTGGCGCAAGAAACTTTCATCCACCACCTAACTGTTAGAATTGAGATGCATTATAAAATAGGCACCTTTTTCTCCTATTTTGACTATTTGCCAAAATGGAACCTATTCACACCATCCATGTTTGTAGGAAAACTTTGTCCGATAAGTTTAAGGACCTAAATATAGATGGCCTGGCCATATCAGAATGCCCTGGCGCAAGAAACTTTCATCTACCACCTAACTACTAGAATTGAGATGCATTGTAAAGTAGGCACATTTTTCTGCTGTTTTAACCATTGGCCAAAATGGAACCTATTCACACCATCCATGTTTGTAGGAAAACTTTGTCCGATAAGTTTAAGGACCTAAAGGTAGATGGCCTGGCCATATCAGAATGCCCTGGCGCAAGAAACTTTCATCTACCACCTAACTACTAGAATTGAGATGCATTATAATGTAGGCACATTTTTCTGCTATTTTGACTGCCAAAATGGAACCTATTCACACGACCCATGTTTGTAGGAAAACTTTGTCAGATAAGTTTAAGGACCTAAAGATAGATGGCCTGGCCATATCAGAATGCCCTGGCGCAAGAAACTTTCATCCACCACCTAACTGTTAGAATTGAGATGCATTATAAAATAGGCACCTTTTTCTCCTATTTTGACTATTTGCCAAAATGGAACCTATTCACACCATCCATGTTTGTAGGAAAACTTTGTCCGATAAGTTTAAGGACCTAAAGATAGATGGCCTGGCCATATCAGAATGCCCTGGCGCAAGAAACTTTCATCTACCCCCTAACTGATAGCGTGGAGGTGCATTATAAAGTAGTCTCATTTCTGTGCTGATTTTTCCATTGGCAACCATTGAACCTGACAATGTTTTCACAGGATCCATGTTTGTTGGAAAATCTTTTGTGCGATATCCTTATGGAACCACAGATACATGGCTGGGCCATATCTCAATGCTTTGCAGCATGTAACTTTCTTCTACCACCGAACTACTAGAGTGCAGATGCATTATAAAGTAGGCACCTTTTTCTGCTATTTTGACTGTTTGCCAAAATGGAACCTATTCACAGCATCCATGTTTGTAGGAAAACTTTGTCCGATAAGTTTAAGGACCTAAAGGTAGATGGCCTGGCCATATCAGAATGCCCTGGCGCAAGAAACTTTCATCTACCACCTAACTACTAGAATTGAGATGCATTATAATGTAGGCACATTTTTCTGCTGTTTTAACCATTGGCCAAAATGGAACCTATTCACACCATCCATGTTTGTAGGAAAACATTGTCCGATAAATTTAAGGACCTAAAGATAGATGGCCTGGCCATATCAGAATGCCCTGGCGCAAGAAACTTTCATCTACCACCTAACTACTAGAATTGAGATGCATTATAATGTAGGCACATTTTTCTGCTGTTTTAACCATTGGCCAAAAGGGAACCTATTCAAACCATCCATGTTTGTAGGAAAACATTGTCCGATAAGTTTAAGGACCTAAAGATAGATGGCCTGGCCATATCAGAATGCCCTGGCGCAAGAAACTTTCATCTACCCCCTAACTGATAGCGTGGAGGTGCATTATAAAGTAGTCTCATTTCTGTGCTGATTTTTCCATTGGCTACCATTGAACCTGACAATGTTTTCACAGGATCCATGTTTATTGGAAAACCTTCTGTTCGATATCCTTATGGAACCACAGATACATGGCTGGGCCATATCTCAATGCTTTGCAGCATGTAACTTTCTTCTACCACCTAACTACTAGAGTGGAGATGCATTATAAAGTAGGCACCTTTTTCTGCTATTTTGACTGTTTGCCCAAATGGAACCTATTCACACCATCCATGTTTGTAGGAAAACTTTGTCCGATAAGTTTAAGGACCTAAAGGTAGATGGCCTGGCCATATCAGAATGCCCTGGCGCAAGAAACTTTCATCTACCACCTAACTACTAGAATTGAGATGCATTATAAAGTAGGCACCTTTTTCTGCTATTTTGACTATTTGCCAAAATGGAACCTATTCACACCATCCATGTTTGTAGGAAAACTTTGTCCGATAAGTTTAAGGACCTAAATATAGATGGCCTGGCCATATCAGAATGCCCTGGCGCAAGAAACTTTCATCTACCCACTAACTGATAGCGTGGAGGTGCATTATAAAGTAGTCTCATTTCTGTGCTGATTTTTCCATTGGCTACCATTGAACCTGACAATGTTTTCACAGGATCCATGTTTGTTGGAAAACCTTCTGTGCGATATCCTTATGGAACCACAGATACATGGCTGGGCCATATCTCAATGCTTTGCAGCATGTAACTTTCTTCTACCACCTAACTACTAGAGTGGAGATGCATTATAAAGTAGGCACCTTTTTCTGCTATTTTGACTGTTTACCCAAATGGAACCTATTCACACCAACCATGTTTGTAGGAAAACTTTGTCAGATAAGTTTAAGGACCTAAAGATAGATGGCCTGGCCATATCAGAATTCCCTGGCGCAAGAAACTTTCATCCACCACCTAACTGTTAGAATTGAGATGCATTATAAAGCAGGCACCTTTTTCTGCTATTTTGACTATATGCCAAAATGGAACCTATTCACACCATCCATGTTTCTAGGAAAACTTTGTCCGATAAGTTTAAGGACCTAAATATAGATGGCCTGGCCATATCAGAATGCCCTGGCGCAAGAAACTTTCATCTACCACCTAACTACTAGAATTGAGATGCATTGTAAAGTAGGCACATTTTTCTGCTGTTTTAACCATTGGCCAAAATGGAACCTATTCACACCATCCATGTTTGTAGGAAAACTTTGTCCGATAAGTTTAAGGACCTAAAGGTAGATGGCCTGGCCATATCAGAATGCCCTGGCGCAAGAAACTTTCATCTACCACCTAACTACTAGAATTGAGATGCATTATAATGTAGGCACATTTTTCTGCTATTTTGACTGCCAAAATGGAACCTATTCACACGATCCATGTTTGTAGGAAAACTTTGTCAGATAAGTTTAAGGACCTAAAGATAGATGGCCTGGCCATATCAGAATGCCCTGGCGCAAGAAACTTTCATCCACCACCTAACTGTTAGAATTGAGATGCATTATAAAATAGGCACCTTTTTCTGCTATTTTGACTATTTGCCAAAATGGAACCTATTCACACCATCCATGTTTGTAGGAAAACTTTGTCCGATAAGTTTAAGGACCTAAATATAGATGGCCTGGCCATATCAGAATGCCCTGGCGCAAGAAACTTTCATCTACCACCTAACTACTAGAATTGAGATGCATTGTAAAGTAGGCACATTTTTCTGCTGTTTTAACCATTGGCCAAAATGGAACCTATTCACACCATCCATGTTTGTAGGAAAACTTTGTCCGATAAGTTTAAGGACCTAAAGATAGATGGCCTGGCCATATCAGAATGCCCTGGCGCAAGAAACTTTCATCTACCCCCTAACTGATAGCGTGGAGGTGCATTATAAAGTAGTCTCATTTCTGTGCTGATTTTTCCATTGGCTACCATTGAACCTGACAATGTTTTCACAGGATCCATGTTTGTTGGAAAACCTTCTGTGCGATATCCTTATGGAACCACAGATACATGGCTGGGACATATCTCAATGCTTTGCAGCATGTAACTTTCTTCTACCACCTACCTACTAGAGTGGAGATGCATTATAAAGTAGGCACCTTTTTCTGCTATTTTGACTGTTTGCCAAAATGGAACCTATTCACACCATCCATGTTTGTAGGAAAACTTTGTCCGATAAGTTTAAGGACCTAAAGGTAGATGGCCTGGCCATATCAGAATGCCCTGGCGCAAGAAACTTTCATCTACCACCTAACTACTAGAATTGAGATGCATTATAAAGTAGGCACATTTTTCTGCTGTTTTAACCATTGGCCAAAATGGAACCTATTCACACCATCCATGTTTGTAGGAAAACTTTGTCAGATAAGTTTAAGGACCTAAAGATAGATGGCCTGGCCATATCAGAATTCCCTGGCGCAAGAAACTTTCATCCACCACCTAACTGTTAGAATTGAGATGCATTATAAAGTAGGCACCTTTTTCTGCTATTTTGACTATTTGCCAAAATGGAACCTATTCACACCATCCATGTTTGTAGGAAAACTTTGTCCGATAAGTTTAAGGACCTAAATATAGATGGCCTGGCCATATCAGAATGCCCTGGCGCAAGAAACTTTCATCTACCCCCTAACTGATAGCGTGGAGGTGCATTATAAAGTAGTCTCATTTCTGTGCTGATTTTTCCATTGGCTACCATTGAACCTGACAATGTTTTCACAGGATCCATGTTTGTTGGAAAACCTTCTGTGCGATATCCTTATGGAACCAAAGATACATGGCTGGGCCATATCTCAATGCTTTGCAGCATGTAACTTTCTTCTACAACCTAACTACTAGAGTGGAGATGCATTATAATGTAGGCACATTTTTCTGCTGTTTTAACCATTGGCCAAAATGGAACCTATTCACACCATCCATGTTTGTAGGAAAACTTTGTCCGATAAGTTTAAGGACCTAAAGGTAGATGGCCTGGCCATATCAGAATGCCCTGGCGCAAGAAACTTTCATCTACCACCTAACTACTAGAATTGAGATGCATTATAATGTAGGCACATTTTTCTGCTATTTTGACTGCCAAAATGGAACCTATTCACACGACCCATGTTTGTAGGAAAACTTTGTCAGATAAGTTTAAGGACCTAAAGATAGATGGCCTGGCCATATCAGAATGCCCTGGCGCAAGAAACTTTCATCCACCACCTAACTGTTAGAAGTGAGATGCATTATAAAATAGGCACCTTTTTCTCCTATTTTGACTATTTCCCAAAATGGAACCTATTCACACCATCCATGTTTGCAGGAAAACTTTGTCAGATAAGTTTAAGGACCTAAAGATAGATGGCCTGGCCATATCAGAATTCCCTGGCGCAAGAAACTTTCATCCACCACCTAACTGTTAGAATTGAGATGCATTATAAAGTAGGCACCTTTTTCTGCTATTTTGACTATTTGCCAAAATGGAACCTATTCACACCATCCATGTTTGTAGGAAAACTTTGTCCGATAAGTTTAAGTACCTAAATATAGATGGCCTGGCCATATCAGAATGCCCTGGCGCAAGAAACTTTCATCCACCACCTAACTGTTAGAAGTGAGATGCATTATAAAATAGGCACCTTTTTCTCCTATTTTGACTATTTCCCAAAATGGAACCTATTCACACCATCCATGTTTGCAGGAAAACTTTGTCAGATAAGTTTAAGGACCTAAAGATAGATGGCCTGGCCATATCAGAATTCCCTGGCGCAAGAAACTTTCATCCACCACCTAACTGTTAGAATTGAGATGCATTATAAAGTAGGCACCTTTTTCTGCTATTTTGACTATTTGCCAAAATGGAACCTATTCACACCATCCATGTTTGTAGGAAACCTTTGTCCGATAAGTTTAAGGACCTAAATATAGATGGCCTGGCCATATCAGAATGCCCTGGCGCAAGAAACTTTCATCTACCACCTAACTACTAGAATTGAGATGCATTGTAAAGTAGGCACATTTTTCTGCTGTTTTAACCATTGGCCAAAATGGAACCTATTCACACCATCCATGTTTGTAGGAAAACTTTGTCCGATAAGTTTAAGGACCTAAAGATAGAAGGCCTGGCCATATCAGAATGCCCTGGCGCAAGAAACTTTCATCTACCCCCTAACTGATAGCGTGGAGGTGCATTATAATGTAGTCTCATTTCTGTGCTGATTTTTCCATTGGCTACCATTGAACCTGACAATGTTTTCACAGGATCCATGTTTGTTGGAAAACCTTCTGTGCGATATCCTTATGGAACCACAGATACATGGCTGGGCCATATCTCAATGCTTTGCAGCATGTAACTTTCTTCTACCACCTAACTACTAGAGTGGAGATGCATTATAAAGTAGGCACCTTTTTCTGCTATTTTGACTATTTGCCAAAATGGAACCTATTCACACCATCCATGTTTGCAGGAAAACTTTGTCAGATAAGTTTAAGGACCTAAAGATAGATGGCCTGGCCATATCAGAATTCCCTGGCGCAAGAAACTTTCATCCACCACCTAACTGTTAGAATTGAGATGCATTATAAAGTAGGCACCTTTTTCTGCTATTTTGACTATTTGCCAAAATGGAACCTATTCACACCATCCATGTTTGTAGGAAAACTTTGTCCGATAAGTTTAAGGACCTAAATATAGATGGCCTGGCCATATCAGAATGCCCTGGCGCAAGAAACTTTCATCTACCACCTAACTACTAGAATTGAGATGCATTGTAAAGTAGGCACATTTTTCTGCTGTTTTAACCATTGGCCAAAATGGAACCTATTCACACCATCCATGTTTGTAGGAAAACTTTGTCCGATAAGTTTAAGGACCTAAAGATAGAAGGCCTGGCCATATCAGAATGCCCTGGCGCAAGAAACTTTCATCTACCCCCTAACTGATAGCGTGGAGGTGCATTATAATGTAGTCTCATTTCTGTGCTGATTTTTCCATTGGCTACCATTGAACCTGACAATGTTTTCACAGGATCCATGTTTGTTGGAAAACCTTCTGTGCGATATCCTTATGGAACCACAGATACATGGCTGGGCCATATCTCAATGCTTTGCAGCATGTAACTTTCTTCTACCACCTAACTACTAGAGTGGAGATGCATTATAAAGTAGGCACCTTTTTCTGCTATTTTGACTGTTTGCCAAAATGGAACCTATTCACACCATCCATGTTTGTAGGAAAACTTTGTCCGATAAGTTTAAGGACCTAAAGGTAGATGGCCTGGCCATATCAGAATGCCCTGGCGCAAGAAACTTTCATCTACCACCTAACTACTAGAATTGAGATGCATTGTAAAGTAGGCACATTTTTCTGCTGTTTTAACCATTGGCCAAAATGGAACCTATTCACACCATCCATGTTTGTAGGAAAACATTGTCCGATAAATTTAAGGACCTAAAGATAGATGGCCTGGCCATATCAGAATGCCCTGGCGCAAGAAACTTTCATCTACCACCTAACTACTAGAATTGAGATGCATTATAATGTAGGCACATTTTTCTGCTATTTTGACTATTTGCCAAAATGGAACCTATTCACACCATCCATGTTTGTAGGAAAACTTTGTCAGATAAGTTTAAGGACCTAAAGATAGATGGCCTGGCCATATCAGAATGCCCTGGCGCAAGAAACTTTCATCCACCACCTAACTGTTAGAATTGAGATGCATTATAAAATAGGCACCTTTTTCTGCTATTTTGACTATTTGCCAAAATGGAACCTATTCACACCATCCATGTTTGTAGGAAAACTTTGTCCGATAAGTTTAAGGACCTAAAGATAGATGGCCTGGCCATATCAGAATGCCCTGGCGCAAGAAACTTTCATCTACCCCGTAACTGATAGCGTGGAGGTGCATTATAAAGTAGTCTCATTTCTGTGCTGATTTTTCCATTGGCAACCATTGAACCTGACAATGTTTTCACAGGATCCATGTTTGTTGGAAAATCTTTTGTGCGATATCCTTATGGAACCACAGATACATGGCTGGGCCATATCTCAATGTTTTGCAGCATGTAACTTTCTTCTACCACCGAACTACTAGAGTGGAGATGCATTATAAAGTAGGCACCTTTTTCTGCTATTTTGACTGTTTGCCAAAATGGAACCTATTCACAGCATCCATGTTTGTAGGAAAACTTTGTCCGATAAGTTTAAGGACCTAAAGGTAGATGGCCTGGCCATATCAGAATGCCCTGGCGCAAGAAACTTTCATCTACCACCTAACTACTAGAATTGAGATGCATTATAATGTAGGCACATTTTTCTGCTGTTTTAACCATTGGCCAAAATGGAACCTATTCACACCATCCATGTTTGTAGGAAAACATTGTCCGATAAATTTAAGGACCTAAAGATAGATGGCCTGGCCATATCAGAATGCCCTGGCGCAAGAAACTTTCATCTACCACCTAACTACTAGAATTGAGATGCATTATAATGTAGGCACATTTTTCTGCTGTTTTAACCATTGGCCAAAATGGAACCTATTCAAACCATCCATGTTTGTAGGAAAACATTGTCCGATAAGTTTAAGGACCTAAAGATAGATGGCCTGGCCATATCAGAATGCCCTGGCGCAAGAAACTTTCATCCACCACCTAAGTGTTAGAATGGAGATGCATTATAAAGTAGGCACCTTTTTCTGCTATTTTGACTATTTGCCAAAATGGAACCTATTCACACCATCCATGTTTGTAGGAAAACTTTGTCCGATAAGTTTAAGGACCTAAATATAGATGGCCTGGCCATATCAGAATGCCCTGGCGCAAGAAACATTCATCTACCCCCTAACTGATAGCGTGGAGGTGCATTATAAAGTAGTCTCATTTCTGTGCTGATTTTTCCATTGGCTACCATTGAACCTGACAATGTTTTCACAGGATCCATGTTTGTTGGAAAACCTTCTGTGCGATATCCTTATGGAACCACAGATACATGGCTGGGCCATATCTCAATGCTTTGCAGCATGTAACTTTCTTCTACCACCTAACTACTAGAGTGGAGATGCATTATAAAGTAGGCACTTTTTCTGCTATTTTGACTGTTTGCCCAAATGGAACCTATTCACACCATCCATGTTTGTAGGAAAACTTTGTCAGATAAGTTTAAGGACCTAAAGATAGATGGCCTGGCCATATCAGAATTCCCTGGCGCAAGAAACTTTCATCCACCACCTAACTGTTAGAATTGAGATGCATTATAAAGTAGGCACCTTTTTCTGCTATTTTGACTATTTGCCAAAATGGAACCTATTCACACCATCCATGTTTGTAGGAAAACTTTGTCCGATAAGTTTAAGGACCTAAATATAGATGGCCTGGCCATATCAGAATGCCCTGGCGCAAGAAACTTTCATCTGCCACCTAACTACTAGAATTGAGATGCATTGTAAAGTAGGCACATTTTTCTGCTGTTTTAACCATTGGCCAAAATGGAACCTATTCACACCATCCATGTTTGTAGGAAAACTTTGTCCGATAAGTTTAAGGACCTAAAGATAGATGGCCTGGCCATATCAGAATGCCCTGGCGCAAGAAACTTTCATCTACCCCCTAACTGATAGCGTGGAGGTGCATTATAAAGAAGTCTCATTTCTGTGCTGATTTTTCCATTGGCTACCATTGAACCTGACAATGTTTTCACAGGATCCATGTTTGTTGGAAAACCTTCTGTGCGATATCCTTATGGAACCACAGATACATGGCTGGGCCATATCTCAATGCTTTGCAGCATGTAACTTTCTTCTACCACCTAACTACTAGAGTGGAGATGCATTATAAAGTAGGCACCTTTTTCTGCTATTTTGACTGTTTGCCAAAATGGAACCTATTCACACCATCCATGTTTGTAGGAAAACTTTGTCCGATAAGTTTAAGGACCTAAAGGTAGATGGCCTGGCCATATCAGAATGCCCTGGCGCAAGAAACTTTCATCTACCACCTAACTACTAGAATTGAGATGCATTATAAAGTAGGCACATTTTTCTGCTGTTTTAACCATTGGCCAAAATGGAACCTATTCACACCATCCATGTTTGTAGGAAAACTTTGTCAGATAAGTTTAAGGACCTAAAGATAGATGGCCTGGCCATATCAGAATTCCCTGGCGCAAGAAACTTTCATCCACCACCTAACTGTTAGAATTGAGATGCATTATAAAGTAGGCACCTTTTTCTGCTATTTTGACTATTTGCCAAAATGGAACCTATTCACACCATCCATGTTTGTAGGAAAACTTTGTCCGATAAGTTTAAGGACCTAAATATAGATGGCCTGGCCATATCAGAATGCCCTGGCGCAAGAAACTTTCATCTACCACCTAACTACTAGAATTGAGATGCATTGTAAAGTAGGCACATTTTTCTGCTGTTTTAACCATTGGCCAAAATGGAACCTATTCACACCATCCATGTTTGTAGGAAAACTTTGTCCGATAAGTTTAAGGACCTAAATATAGATGGCCTGGCCATATCAGAATGCCCTGGCGCAAGAAACTTTCATCTACCCCCTAACTGATAGCGTGGAGGTGCATTATAAAGTAGTCTCATTTCTGTGCTGATTTTTCCATTGGCTACCATTGAACCTGACAATATTTTCACAGGATCCATGTTTGTTGGAAAAAATTCTGTGCGATATCCTTATGGAACCACAGATACATGGCTGGGCCATATCTCAATGCTTTGCAGCATGTAACTTTCTTCTACCACCTAACTACTAGAGTGGAGATGCATTATAAAGTAGGCACCTTTTTCTGCTATTTTGACTGTTTGCCCAAATGGAACCTATTCACACCATCCATGTTTGTAGGAAAACTTTGTCAGATAAGTTTAAGGACCTAAAGATAGATGGCCTGGCCATATCAGAATTCCCTGGCGCAAGAAACTTTCATCCACCACCTAAATGTTAGAATTGAGATGCATTATAAAGTAGGCACCTTTTCCTGCTATTTTGACTATTTGCCAAAATGGAACCTATTCACACCATCCATGTTTGTAGGAAAACTTTGTCCGATAAGTTTAAGGACCTAAATATAGATGGCCTGGCCATATCAGAATGCCCTGGCGCAAGAAACTTTCATCTACCACCTAACTACTAGAATTGAGATGCATTGTAAAGTAGGCACATTTTTCTGCTGTTTTAACCATTGGCCAAAATGGAACCTATTCACACCATCCATGTTTGTAGGAAAACTTTGTCCGATAAGTTTAAGGACCTAAAGATAGATGGCCTGGCCATATCAGAATGCCCTGGCGCAAGAAACTTTCATCTACCCCCTAACTGATAGCGTGGAGGTGCATTATAATGTAGTCTCATTTCTGTGCTGATTTTTCCATTGGCTACCATTGAACCTGACAATGTTTTCACAGGATCCATGTTTGTTGGAAAACCTTCTGTGCGATATCCTTATGGAACCACAGATACATGGCTGGGCCATATCTCAATGCTTTGCAGCATGTAACTTTCTTCTACCACCTAACTACTAGAGTGGAGATGCATTATAAAGTAGGCACCTTTTTCTGCTATTTTGACTGTTTGCCAAAATGGAACCTATTCACACCATCCATGTTTGTAGGAAAACTTTGTCCGATAAGTTTAAGGACCTAAAGGTAGATGGCCTGGCCATATCAGAATGCCCTGGCGCAAGAAACTTTCATCTACCACCTAACTACTAGAATTGAGATGCATTATAAAGTAGGCACATTTTTCTGCTGTTTTAACCATTGGCCAAAATGGAACCTATTCACACCATCCATGTTTGTAGGAAAACTTTGTCCGATATGTTTAAGGACCTAAAGGTAGATGGCCTGGCCATATCAGAATGCCCTGGCGCAAGAAACTTTCTTCTACCACCTAACTACTAGAGTGGAGATGCATTATAAAGTAGGCACCTTTTTCTGCTATTTTGACTGTTTGCCAAAATGGAACCTATTCACAGCATCCATGTTTGTAGGAAAACTTTGTCCGATAAGTTTAAGGACCTAAAGGTAGATGGCCTGGCCATATCAGAATGCCCTGGCGCAAGAAACTTTCATCTAGCACCTAACTACTAGAATTGAGATGCATTATAATGTAGGCACATTTTTCTGCTGTTTTAACCATTGGCCAAAATGGAACCTATTCACACCATCCATGTTTGTAGGAAAACATTGTCCGATAAATTTAAGGACCTAAAGATAGATGGCCTGGCCATATCAGAATGCCCTGGCGCAAGAAACTTTCATCTACCACCTAACTACTAGAATTGAGATGCATTATAATGTAGGCACATTTTTCTGCTGTTTTAACCATTGGCCAAAATGGAACCTATTCAAACCATCCATGTTTGTAGGAAAACATTGTCCGATAAGTTTAAGGACCTAAAGATAGATGGCCTGGCCATATCAGAATGCCCTGGCGCAAGAAACTTTCATCTACCCCCTAACTGATAGCGTGGAGGTGCATTATAAAGTAGTCTCATTTCTGTGCTGATTTTTCCATTGGCTACCATTGAACCTGACAATGTTTTCACAGGATCCATGTTGGTTGGAAAACCTTCTGTGCGATATCCTTATGGAACCACAGATACATGGCTGGGCCATATCTCAATGCTTTGCAGCATGTAACTTTCTTCTACCACCTAACTACTAGAATTGAGATGCATTATAATGTAGGCACATTTTTCTGCTGTTTTAACCATTGGCCAAAATGGAACCTATTCATAACATCCATGTTTGTAGGAAAACTTTGTCCGATAAGTTTAAGGACCTAAAGCTAGATGGCCTGGCCATATCAGAATGCCCTGGCGCAAGAAACTTTCATCTACCACCTAACTACTAGAATTGAGATGCATTATAAAGTAGGCACCTTTTTCTGCTATTTTGACTGTTTGCCAAAATGGAACCTATTCACACCATCCATGTTTGTAGGAAAACTTTGTCCGATAAGTTTAAGGACCTAAAGGTAGATGGCCTGGCCATATCAGAATGCCCTGGCGCAAGAAACTTTCATCTACCACCTAACTACTAGAATTGAGATGCATTATAAAGTAGGCACATTTTTCTGCTGTTTTAACCATTGGCCAAAATGGAACCTATTCACACCATCCATGTTTGTAGGAAAACTTTCTCCGATATGTTTAAGGACCTAAAGGTAGATGGCCTGGCCATATCAGAATGCCCTGGCGCAAGAAACTTTCTTCTACCACCTAACTACTAGAGTGGAGATGCATTATAAAGTAGGCACCTTTTTCTGCTATTTTGACTGTTTGCCAAAATGGAACCTATTCACACCATCCATGTTTGTAGGAAAACTTTGTCCGATAAGTTTAAGGACCTAAAGGTAGATGGCCTGGCCATATCAGAATGCCCTGGCGCAAGAAACTTTCATCTACCACCTAACTACTAGAATTGAGATGCATTATAATGTAGGCACATTTTTCTGCTGTTTTAACCATTGGCCAAAATGGAACCTATTCACACCATCCATGTTTGTAGGAAAACATTGTCCGATAAATTTAAGGACCTAAAGATAGATGGCCTGGCCATATCAGAATGCCCTGGCGCAAGAAACTTTCATCTACCACCTAACTACTAGAATTGAGATGCATTATAATGTAGGCACATTTTTCTGCTGTTTTAACCATTGGCCAAAATGGAACCTATTCAAACCATCCATGTTTGTAGGAAAACATTGTCCGATAAGTTTAAGGACCTAAAGATAGATGGCCTGGCCATATCAGAATGCCCTGGCGCAAGAAACTTTCATCTACCCCCTAACTGATAGCGTGGAGGTGCATTATAAAGTAGTCTCATTTCTGTGCTGATTTTTCCATTGGCTACCATTGAACCTGACAATGTTTTCACAGGATCCATGTTGGTTGGAAAACCTTCTGTGCGATATCCTTATGGAACCACAGATACATGGCTGGGCCATATCTCAATGCTTTGCAGCATGTAACTTTCTTCTACCACCTAACTACTAGAATTGAGATGCATTATAATGTAGGCACATTTTTCTGCTATTTTGACCGTTTGCCAAAATGGAACCTATTCACACCATCCATGTTTGTAGGAAAACTTTGTCAGATAAGTTTAAGGACCTAAAGATAGATGGCCTGGCCATATCAGAATTCCCTGGCGCAAGAAACTTTCATCCACCACCTAACTGTTAGAATTGAGATGCATTATAAAGTAGGCACCTTTTTCTGCTATTTTGACTGTTTGCCCAAATGGAACCTATTCACACCATCCATGTTTGTAGGAAAACTTTGTCAGATAAGTTTAAGGACCTAAAGATAGATGGCCTGGCCATATCAGAATTCCCTGGCGCAAGAAACTTTCATCCACCACCTAACTGTTAGAATTGAGATGCATTATAAAGTAGGCACCTTTTTCTGCTATTTTGACTATTTGCCAAAATGGAACCTATTCACACCATCCATCTTTGTAGGAAAACTTTGTCCGATAAGTTTAAGGACCTAAATATAGATGACCTGGCCATATCAGAATGCCCTGGCGCAAGAAACATTCATCTACCACCTAACTACTAGAATTGAGATGCATTGTAAAGTAGGCACATTTTTCTGCTGTTTTAACCATTGTCCAAAATGGAACCTATTCACACCATCCATGTTTGTAGGAAAACTTTGTCCGATAAGTTTAAGGACCTAAAGATAGATGGCCTGGCCATATCAGAATGCCCTGGCGCAAGAAACTTTCATCTACCCCCTAACTGATAGCGTGGAGGTGCATTATAAAGTAGTCTCATTTCTGTGCTGATTTTTCCATTGGCTACCATTGAACCTGACAATGTTTTCACAGGATCCATGTTTGTTGGAAAACCTTCTGTGCGATATCCTTATGGAACCACAGATACATGGCTGGGCCATATCTCAATGCTTTGCAGCATGTAACTTTCTTCTACCACCTAACTACTAGAGTGGAGATGCATTATAAAGTAGGCACCTTTTTCTGCTATTTTGACTGTTTGCCCAAATGGAACCTATTCACACCATCCATGTTTGTAGGAAAACTTTGTCCGATAAGTTTAAGGACCTAAAGATAGATGGCCTGGCCATATCAGAATGCCCTGGCGCAAGAAACTTTCATCTACCCCCTAACTGATAGCGTGGAGGTGCATTATAAAGTAGTCTCATTTCTGTGCTGATTTTTCCATTGGCTACCATTGAACCTGACAATGTTTTCACAGGATCCATGTTTGTTGGAAAACCTTCTGTGCGATATCCTTATGGAACCACAGATACATGGCTGGGCCATATCTCAATGCTTTGCAGCATGTAACTTTCTTCTACCACCTAACTACTAGAGTGGAGATGCATTATAAAGTAGGCACCTTTTTCTGCTATTTTGACTGTTTGCCCAAATGGAACCTATTCACACCATCCATGTTTGTAGGAAAACTTTGTCCGATAAGTTTAAGCACCTAAAGGTAGATGGCCTGGCCATATCAGAATGCCCTGGCGCAAGAAACTTTCATCTACCACCTAACTACTAGAATTGAGATGCATTATAAAGTAGGCACATTTTTCTGCTGTTTTAACCATTGGCCAAAATGGAACCTATTCACAACATCCATGTTTGTAGGAAAACTTTGTCCGATAAGTTTAAGGACCTAAAGGTAGATGGCCTGGCCATATCAGAATGCCCTGGCGCAAGAAACTTTCATCTACCCCCTAACTGATAGCGTGGAGGTGCATTATAATGTAGTCTCATTTCTGTGCTGATTTTTCCATTGGCTACCATTGAACCTGACAATGTTTTCACAGGATCCATGTTTGTTGGAAAACCTTTTGTGCGATATCCTTATGCAACCACAGATACATGGCTGGGCCATATCTCAATGCTTTGCAGCATGTAACTTTCTTCTACCACCTAACTACTAGAGTGGAGATGCATTATAAAGTAGGCACCTTTTTCTGCTATTTTGACTGTTTGCCAAAATGTAACCTATTCACACCATCCATGTTTGTAGGAAAACTTTGTCCGATAAGTTTAAGGACCTAAAGGTAGATGGCCTGGCCATATCAGAATGCCCTGGCGCAAGAAACTTTCATCTACCACCTAACTACTAGAATTGAGATGCATTATAAAGTAGGCACATTTTTCTGCTGTTTTAACCATTGGCCAAAATGGAACCTATTCACACCATCCATGTTTGTAGGAAAACTTTGTCCGATAAGTTTAAGGACCTAAAGCTAGATGGCCTGGCCATATCAGAATGCCCTGGCGCAAGAAACTTTCATCTACCACCTAACTACTAGAATTGAGATGCATTATAAAGTAGGCACCTTTTTCTGCTATTTTGACCGTTTGCCAAAATGGAACCTAGTCACACCATCCATGTTTGTAGGAAAACTTTGTCAGATAAGTTTAAGGACCTAAAGATAGATGGCCTGGCCATATCAGAATTCCCTGGCGCAAGAAACTTTCATCCACCACCTAACTGTTAGAATTGAGATGCATTATAAAGTAGGCACCTTTTTCTGCTATTTTGACTGTTTGCCCAAATGGAACCTATTCACACCATCCATGTTTGTAGGAAAACTTTGTCCGATAAGTTTAAGGACCTAAATATAGATGGCCTGGCCATATCAGAATGCCCTGGCGCAAGAAACTTTCATCTACCACCTAAGTGTTAGAATGGAGATGCATTATAAAGTAGGCACATTTTTCTGCTGTTTTAACCATTGGCCAAAATGGAACCTATTCACACCATCCATGTTTGTAGGAAAACTTTGTCAGATAAGTTTAAGGAACTAAAGATAGATGGCCTGGCCATATCAGAATGCCCTGGCGCAAGAAACTTTCATCTACCACCTAACTACTAGAATTGAGATGCATTATAATGTAGGCACATTTTTCTGCTGTTTTAACCATTGGCCAAAATGGAACCTATTCACACCATCCATGTTTGTAGGAAAACTTTGTCAGATAAGTTTAAGGAACTAAAGATAGATGGCCTGGCCATATCAGAATTCCCTGGCGCAAGAAACTTTCATCTACCACCTAACTACTAGAATTGAGATGCATTCTAAAGTAGGCACATTTTTCTGCTGTTTTAACCATGGGCCAAAATGGAACCTATGCACACCATCCATGTTTGCAGGAAAACTTTGTCAGGTAAGTTTAAGGAACTAAAGATAGATGGCCTGGCCATATCAGAATGCCCTGGCGCAAGAAACTTTCATCTACCACCTAAGTGTTAGAATGGAGATGCATTATAAAGTAGGCACATTTTTCTGCTGTTTTAACCATTAGCCAAAATGGAACCTATTCACACCATCCATGTTTGCAGGAAAACTTTGTCCGATAAAAGTTTAAGGACCTAAAGATAGATGGCCTAGCCATATCAGAATGCCCTGGTACAAGAAACTTTCATCTACCCCCTAACTACTAGAATTGAGATGCATTATAAAGTAGGCACATTTTTCTGCTGTTTTAACCACGGGCCAAAATGGAACCTATTCACACCATCCATGTTTGTAGGAAAACTTTGTCCGATAAAAGTTTAAGGACCTAAAGATAGATGGCCTAGCCATATCAGAATGCCCTGGTACAAGAAACTTTCATCTACCACCTAACTACTAGAATTGAGATGCATTTTAAAGTAGGCACATTTTTCTGCTGTTTTAACCATGGGCCAAAATGGAACCTATTCACACCATCCATGTTTGTAGGAAAACTTTGTCAGATAAGTTTAAGGACCTAAAGATAGATGGCCTGGCCATATCAGAATTCCCTGGCGCAAGAAACTTTCATCTACCACCTAAGTGTTAGAATGGAGATGCATGATAAAGTAGGCACATTTTTCTGCTGTTTTAACCATTGGCCAAAATGGAACCTATTCACACCATCCATGTTTGTAGGAAAACTTTGTCAGATAAGTTTAAGGAACAAAAGATAGATGGCCTGGCCATATCAGAATGCCCTGGCGCAAGAAACTTTCATCTACCACCTAACTACTAGAATTGAGATGCATTATAAAGTAGGCACATTTTTCTGCTGTTTTAACCATTGGCCAAAATGGAACATATTCACACCATCCATGTTTGTAGGAAAACTTTGTCCGATAAGTTTAACGACCTAAAGATAGATGGCCTAGCGATATCAGAATGCCCTGGTACAAGAAACTTTCATCTACCAACTAACTACTAGAATTGAGATGCATTCTAAAGTAGGCACATTTTTCTGCTTTTTTAACCATGGGCCAAAATGGAACCTATGCACACCATCCATGTTTGCAGGAAAACTTTGTCAGATAAGTTTAAGGAACTAAAGATAGATGGTCTGGCCATATCAGAATGCCCTGGCGCAAGAAAGTTTCATCTACCACCTAACTACTAGAATTGAGATGCATGATAAAGTAGGCACATTTTTCTGCTGTTTTAACCATTGGACAAAATGGAACCTATTCACACCATCCATGTTTGTAGGAAAACTTTGTCAGATAAGTTTAAGGAACTAAAGATAGATGGCCTGGCCATATCAGAATGCCCTGGCGCAAGAAACTTTCATCTACCCCCTAACTGATAGCGTGGAGGTGCATTATAAATTAGTCTCATTTCTGTGCTGATTTTTCCATTGGCTACCATTGAACCTGACAATGTTTTCACAGGATCCATGTTTGTTGGAAAACCTTCTGTGCGATATCCTTATGGAACCACAGATACATGGCTGGGCCATATCTCAATGCTTTGCAGCATGTAACTTTCTTCTACCACCTAACTACTAGAGTGGAGATGCATTATAAAGTAGGCACCTTTTTCTGCTATTTTGACTGTTTGCCCAAATGGAACCTATTCACACCAACCATGTTTGTAGGAAAACTTTGTCCGATAAGTTTAAGGACCTAAAGATAGATGGCCTGGCCATATCAGAATTCCCTGGCGCAAGAAACTTTCATCCACCACCTAACTGTTAGAATTGAGATGCATTATAAAGCAGGCACCTTTTTCTGCTATTTTGACTATATGCCAAAATGGAACCTATTCACACCATCCATGTTTCTAGGAAAACTTTGTCCGATAAGTTTAAGGACCTAAATATAGATGGCCTGGCCATATCAGAATGCCCTGGCGCAAGAAACTTTCATCTACCACCTAACTACTAGAATTGAGATGCATTGTAAAGTAGGCACATTTTTCTGCTGTTTTAACCATTGGCCAAAATGGAACCTATTCACACCATCCATGTTTGTAGGAAAACTTTGTCCGATAAGTTTAAGGACCTAAAGATAGATGGCCTGGCCATATCAGAATGCCCTGGCGCAAGAAACTTTCATCTACCACCTAACTACTAGAATTGAGATGCATTGTAAAGTAGGCACATTTTTCTGCTGTTTTAACCATTGGCCAAAATGGAACCTATTCACACCATCCATGTTTGTAGGAAAACTTTGTCCGATAAGTTTAAGGACCTAAAGGTAGATGGCCTGGCCATATCAGAATGCCCTGGCGCAAGAAACTTTCATCTACCACCTAACTACTAGAATTGAGATGCATTATAATGTAGGCACATTTTTCTGCTATTTTGACTGCCAAAATGGAACCTATTCACACGATCCATGTTTGTAGGAAAACTTTGTCAGATAAGTTTAAGGACCTAAAGATAGATGGCCTGGCCATATCAGAATGCCCTGGCGCAAGAAACTTTCATCCACCACCTAACTGTTAGAATTGAGATGCATTATAAAATAGGCACCTTTTTCTGCTATTTTGACTATTTGCCAAAATGGAACCTATTCACACCATCCATGTTTGTAGGAAAACTTTGTCCGATAAGTTTAAGGACCTAAATATAGATGGCCTGGCCATATCAGAATGCCCTGGCGCAAGAAACTTTCATCTACCACCTAACTACTAGAATTGAGATGCATTGTAAAGTAGGCACATTTTTCTGCTGTTTTAACCATTGGCCAAAATGGAACCTATTCACACCATCCATGTTTGTAGGAAAACTTTGTCCGATAAGTTTAAGGACCTAAAGATAGATGGCCTGGCCATATCAGAATGCCCTGGCGCAAGAAACTTTCATCTACCCCCTAACTGATAGCGTGGAGGTGCATTATAAAGTAGTCTCATTTCTGTGCTGATTTTTCCATTGGCTACCATTGAACCTGACAATGTTTTCACAGGATCCATGTTTGTTGGAAAACCTTCTGTGCGATATCCTTATGGAACCACAGATACATGGCTGGGACATATCTCAATGCTTTGCAGCATGTAACTTTCTTCTACCACCTACCTACTAGAGTGGAGATGCATTATAAAGTAGGCACCTTTTTCTGCTATTTTGACTGTTTGCCAAAATGGAACCTATTCACACCATCCATGTTTGTAGGAAAACTTTGTCCGATAAGTTTAAGGACCTAAAGGTAGATGGCCTGGCCATATCAGAATGCCCTGGCGCAAGAAACTTTCATCTACCACCTAACTACTAGAATTGAGATGCATTATAAAGTAGGCACATTTTTCTGCTGTTTTAACCATTGGCCAAAATGGAACCTATTCACACCATCCATGTTTGTAGGAAAACTTTGTCAGATAAGTTTAAGGACCTAAAGATAGATGGCCTGGCCATATCAGAATTCCCTGGCGCAAGAAACTTTCATCCACCACCTAACTGTTAGAATTGAGATGCATTATAAAGTAGGCACCTTTTTCTGCTATTTTGACTATTTGCCAAAATGGAACCTATTCACACCATCCATGTTTGTAGGAAAACTTTGTCCGATAAGTTTAAGGACCTAAATATAGATGGCCTGGCCATATCAGAATGCCCTGGCGCAAGAAACTTTCATCTACCCCCTAACTGATAGCGTGGAGGTGCATTATAAAGTAGTCTCATTTCTGTGCTGATTTTTCCATTGGCTACCATTGAACCTGACAATGTTTTCACAGGATCCATGTTTGTTGGAAAACCTTCTGTGCGATATCCTTATGGAACCAAAGATACATGGCTGGGCCATATCTCAATGCTTTGCAGCATGTAACTTTCTTCTACCACCTAACTACTAGAGTGGAGATGCATTATAATGTAGGCACATTTTTCTGCTGTTTTAACCATTGGCCAAAATGGAACCTATTCACACCATCCATGTTTGTAGGAAAACTTTGTCCGATAAGTTTAAGGACCTAAAGGTAGATGGCCTGGCCATATCAGAATGCCCTGGCGCAAGAAACTGTCATCTACCACCTAACTACTAGAATTGAGATGCATTATAATGTAGGCACATTTTTCTGCTATTTTGACTGCCAAAATGGAACCTATTCACACGACCCATGTTTGTAGGAAAACTTTGTCAGATAAGTTTAAGGACCTAAAGATAGATGGCCTGGCCATATCAGAATGCCCTGGCGCAAGAAACTTTCATCCACCACCTAACTGTTAGAAGTGAGATGCATTATAAAATAGGCACCTTTTTCTCCTATTTTGACTATTTGCCAAAATGGAACCTATTCACACCATCCATGTTTGCAGGAAAACTTTGTCAGATAAGTTTAAGGACCTAAAGATAGATGGCCTGGCCATATCAGAATTCCCTGGTGCAAGAAACTTTCATCCACCACCTAACTGTTAGAATTGAGATGCATTATAAAGTAGGCACCTTTTTCTGCTATTTTGACTATTTGCCAAAATGGAACCTATTCACACCATCCATGTTTGTAGGAAAACTTTGTCCGATAAGTTTAAGGACCTAAATATAGATGGCCTGGCCATATCAGAATGCCCTGGCGCAAGAAACTTTCATCTACCACCTAACTACTAGAATTGAGATGCATTGTAAAGTAGGCACATTTTTCTGCTGTTTTAACCATTGGCCAAAATGGAACCTATTCACACCATCCATGTTTGTAGGAAAACTTTGTCCGATAAGTTTAAGGACCTAAAGATAGAAGGCCTGGCCATATCAGAATGCCCTGGCGCAGGAAACTTTCATCTACCCCCTAACTGATAGCGTGGAGGTGCATTATAATGTAGTCTCATTTCTGTGCTGATTTTTCCATTGGCTACCATTGAACCTGACAATGTTTTCACAGGATCCATGTTTGTTGGAAAACCTTCTGTGCGATATCCTTATGGAACCACAGATACATGGCTGGGCCATATCTCAATGCTTTGCAGCATGTAACTTTCTTCTACCACCTAACTACTAGAGTGGAGATGCATTATAAAGTAGGCACCTTTTTCTGCTATTTTGACTGTTTGCCAAAATGGAACCTATTCACACCATCCATGTTTGTAGGAAAACTTTGTCCGATAAGTTTAAGGACCTAAAGGTAGATGGCCTGGCCATATCAGAATGCCCTGGCGCAAGAAACTTTCATCTACCACCTAACTACTAGAATTGAGATGCATTATAAAGTAGGCACCTTTTTCTGCTATTTTGACTGTTTGCCCAAATGGAACCTATTCACACCATCCATGTTTGTAGGAAAACTTTGACAGATAAGTTTAAGGACCTAAAGATAGATGGCCTGGCCATATCAGAATTCCCTGGCGCAAGAAACTTTCATCCACCACCTAACTGTTAGAATTGAGATGCATTATAAAGTAGGCACCTTTTTCTGCTATTTTGACTATTTGCCAAAATGGAACCTATTCACACCATCCATGTTTGTAGGAAAACTTTGTCCGATAAGTTTAAGGACCTAAATATAGATGGCCTGGCCATATCAGAATGCCCTGGCGCAAGAAACTTTCATCTACCACCTAACTACTAGAATTGAGATGCATTGTAAAGTAGGCACATTTTTCTGCTGTTTTAACCATTGGCCAAAATGGAACCTATTCACACCATCCATGTTTGTAGGAAAACTTTGTCCGATAAGTTTAAGGACCTAAAGATAGATGGCCTGGCCATATCAGAATGCCCTGGCGCAAGAAACTTTCATCTACCCCCTAACTGATAGCGTGGAGGTGCATTATAAAGTAGTCTCATTTCTGTGCTGATTTTTCCATTGGCTACCATTGAACCTGACAATGTTTTCACAGGATCCATGTTTGTTGGAAAACCTTCTGTGCGATATCCTTATGGAACCACAGATACATGGCTGGGCCATATCTCAATGCTTTGCAGCATGTAACTTTCTTCTACCACCTAACTACTAGAGTGGAGATGCATTATAAAGTAGGCACCTTTTTCTGCTATTTTGACTGTTTGCCAAAATGGAACCTATTCACACCATCCATGTTTGTAGGAAAACTTTGTCCGATAAGTTTAAGGACCTAAAGGTAGATGGCCTGGCCATATCAGAATTCCCTGGCGCAAGAAACTTTCATCCACCACCTAACTGTTAGAATTGAGATGCATTATAAAGTAGGCACCTTTTTCTGCTATTTTGACTATTTGCCAAAATGGAACCTATTCACACCATCCATGTTTGTAGGAAAACTTTGTCCGATAAGTTTAAGGACCTAAATATAGATGGCCTGGCCATATCAGAATGCCCTGGCGCAAGAAACTTTCATCTACCACCTAACTACTAGAATTGAGATGCATTGTAAAGTAGGCACATTTTTCTGCTGTTTTAAACATTGGCCAAAATGGAACCTATTCACACCATCCATGTTTGTAGGAAAACTTTGTCCGATAAGTTTAAGGACCTAAAGGTAGATGGCCTGGCCATATCAGAATGCCCTGGCGCAAGAAACTTTCATCTACCACCTAACTACTAGAATTGAGATGCATTGTAAAGTAGGCACATTTTTCTGCTGTTTTAACCATTGGCCAAAATGGAACCTATTCACACCATCCATGTTTGTAGGAAAACATTGTCCGATAAATTTAAGGACCTAAAGATAGATGGCCTGGCCATATCAGAATGCCCTGGCACAAGAAACTTTCATCTACCACCTAACTACTAGAATTGAGATGCATTATAATGTAGGCACATTTTTCTGCTATTTTGACTATTTGCCAAAATGGAACCTATTCACACCATCCATGTTTGTAGGAAAACTTTGTCAGATAAGTTTAAGGACCTAAAGATAGATGGCCTGGCCATATCAGAATGCCCTGGCGCAAGAAACTTTCATCCACCACCTAACTGTTAGAATTGAGATGCATTATAAAATAGGCACCTTTTTCTGCTATTTTGACTATTTGCCAAAATGGAACCTATTCACACCATCCATGTTTGTAGGAAAACTTTGTCCGATAAGTTTAAGGACCTAAAGATAGATGGCCTGGCCATATCAGAATGCCCTGGCGCAAGAAACTTTCATCTACCCCGTAACTGATAGCGTGGAGGTGCATTATAAAGTAGTCTCATTTCTGTGCTGATTTTTCCATTGGCAACCATTGAACCTGACAATGTTTTCACAGGATCCATGTTTGTTGGAAAATCTTTTGTGCGATATCCTTATGGAACCACAGATACATGGCTGGGCCATATCTCAATGTTTTGCAGCATGTAACTTTCTTCTACCACCGAACTACTAGAGTGGAGATGCATTATAAAGTAGGCACCTTTTTCTGCTATTTTGACTGTTTGCCAAAATGGAACCTATTCACAGCATCCATGTTTGTAGGAAAACTTTGTCCGATAAGTTTAAGGACCTAAAGGTAGATGGCCTGGCCATATCAGAATGCCCTGGCGCAAGAAACTTTCATCTACCACCTAACTACTAGAATTGAGATGCATTATAATGTAGGCACATTTTTCTGCTGTTTTAACCATTGGCCAAAATGGAACCTATTCACACCATCCATGTTTGTAGGAAAACATTGTCCGATAAATTTAAGGACCTAAAGATAGATGGCCTGGCCATATCAGAATGCCCTGGCGCAAGAAACTTTCATCTACCACCTAACTACTAGAATTGAGATGCATTATAATGTAGGCACATTTTTCTGCTGTTTTAACCATTGGCCAAAATGGAACCTATTCAAACCATCCATGTTTGTAGGAAAACATTGTCCGATAAGTTTAAGGACCTAAAGATAGATGGCCTGGCCATATCAGAATGCCCTGGCGCAAGAAACTTTCATCCACCACCTAAGTGTTAGAATGGAGATGCATTATAAAGTAGGCACCTTTTTCTGCTATTTTGACTATTTGCCAAAATGGAACCTATTCACACCATCCATGTTTGTAGGAAAACTTTGTCCGATAAGTTTAAGGACCTAAATATAGATGGCCTGGCCATATCAGAATGCCCTGGCGCAAGAAACATTCATCTACCCCCTAACTGATAGCGTGGAGGTGCATTATAAAGTAGTCTCATTTCTGTGCTGATTTTTCCATTGGCTACCATTGAACCTGACAATGTTTTCACAGGATCCATGTTTGTTGGAAAACCTTCTGTGCGATATCCTTATGGAACCACAGATACATGGCTGGGCCATATCTCAATGCTTTGCAGCATGTAACTTTCTTCTACCACCTAACTACTAGAGTGGAGATGCATTATAAAGTAGGCACTTTTTCTGCTATTTTGACTGTTTGCCCAAATGGAACCTATTCACACCATCCATGTTTGTAGGAAAACTTTGTCAGATAAGTTTAAGGACCTAAAGATAGATGGCCTGGCCATATCAGAATTCCCTGGCGCAAGAAACTTTCATCCACCACCTAACTGTTAGAATTGAGATGCATTATAAAGTAGGCACCTTTTTCTGCTATTTTGACTATTTGCCAAAATGGAACCTATTCACACCATCCATGTTTGTAGGAAAACTTTGTCAGATAAGTTTAAGGACCTAAAGATAGATGGCCTGGCCATATCAGAATGCCCTGGCGCAAGAAACTTTCATCTACCCCCTAACTGATAGCGTGGAGGTGCATTATAAAGAAGTCTCATTTCTGTGCTGATTTTTCCATTGGCTACCATTGAACCTGACAATGTTTTCACAGGATCCATGTTTGTTGGAAAACCTTCTGTGCGATATCCTTATGGAACCACAGATACATGGCTGGGCAATATCTCAATGCTTTGCAGCATGTAACTTTCTTCTACCACCTAACTACTAGAGTGGAGATGCATTATAAAGTAGGCACCTTTTTCTGCTATTTTGACTGTTTGCCAAAATGGAACCTATTCACACCATCCATGTTTGTAGGAAAACTTTGTCCGATAAGTTTAAGGACCTAAAGGTAGATGGCCTGGCCATATCAGAATGCCCTGGCGCAAGAAACTTTCATCTACCACCTAACTACTAGAATTGAGATGCATTATAAAGTAGGCACATTTTTCTGCTGTTTTAACCATTGGCCAAAATGGAACCTATTCACACCATCCATGTTTGTAGGAAAACTTTGTCAGATAAGTTTAAGGACCTAAAGATAGATGGCCTGGCCATATCAGAATTCCCTGGCGCAAGAAACTTTCATCCACCACCTAACTGTTAGAATTGAGATGCATTATAAAGTAGGCACCTTTTTCTGCTATTTTGACTATTTGCCAAAATGGAACCTATTCACACCATCCATGTTTGTAGGAAAACTTTGTCCGATAAGTTTAAGGACCTAAATATAGATGGCCTGGCCATATCAGAATGCCCTGGCGCAAGAAACTTTCATCTACCCCCTAACTGATAGCGTGGAGGTGCATTATAAAGTAGTCTCATTTCTGTGCTGATTTTTCCATTGGCTACCATTGAACCTGACAATGTTTTCACAGGATCCATGTTTGTTGGAAAACCTTCTGTGCGATATCCTTATGGAACCACAGATACATGGCTGGGCCATATCTCAATGCTTTGCAGCATGTAACTTTCTTCTACCACCTAACTACTAGAGTGGAGATGCATTATAAAGTAGGCACCTTTTTCTGCTATTTTGACTGTTTGCCCAAATGGAACCTATTCACACCATCCATGTTTGTAGGAAAACTTTGTCAGATAAGTTTAAGGACCTAAAGATAGATGGCCTGGCCATATCAGAATTCCCTGGCGCAAGAAACTTTCATCCACCACCTAAATGTTAGAATTGAGATGCATTATAAAGTAGGCACCTTTTCCTGCTATTTTGACTATTTGCCAAAATGGAACCTATTCACACCATCCATGTTTGTAGGAAAACTTTGTCCGATAAGTTTAAGGACCTAAATATAGATGGCCTGGCCATATCAGAATGCCCTGGCGCAAGAAACTTTCATCTACCACCTAACTACTAGAATTGAGATGCATTGTAAAGTAGGCACATTTTTCTGCTGTTTTAACCATTGGCCAAAATGGAACCTATTCACACCATCCATGTTTGTAGGAAAACTTTGTCCGATAAGTTTAAGGACCTAAAGATAGATGGCCTGGCCATATCAGAATGCCCTGGCACAAGAAACTTTCATCTACCCCCTAACTGATAGCGTGGAGGTGCATTATAATGTAGTCTCATTTCTGTGCTGATTTTTCCATTGGCTACCATTGAACCTGACAATGTTTTCACAGGATCCATGTTTGTTGGAAAACCTTCAGTGCGATATCCTTATGGAACCACAGATACATGGCTGGGCCATATCTCAATTCTTTGCAGCATGTAACTTTCTTCTACCACCTAACTACTAGAGTGGAGATGCATTATAAAGTAGGCACCTTTTTCTGCTATTTTGACTGTTTGCCAAAATGGAACCTATTCACACCATCCATGTTTGTAGGAAAACTTTGTCCGATAAGTTTAAGGACGTAAAGGTAGATGGCCTGGCCATATCAGAATGCCCTGGCGCAAGAAACTTTCATCTACCACCTAACTACTAGAATTGAGATGCATTATAAAGTAGGCACATTTTTCTGCTGTTTGAACCATTGGCCAAAATGGAACCTATTCACACCATCCATGTTTGTAGGAAAACTTTGTCCGATATGTTTAAGGACCTAAAGGTAGATGGCCTGGCCATATCAGAATGCCCTGGCGCAAGAAACTTTCTTCTACCACCTAACTACTAGAGTGGAGATGCATTATAAAGTAGGCACCTTTTTCTGCTATTTTGACTGTTTGCCAAAATGGAACCTATTCACAGCATCCATGTTTGTAGGAAAACTTTGTCCGATAAGTTTAAGGACCTAAAGGTAGATGGCCTGGCCATATCAGAATGCCCTGGCGCAAGAAACTTTCATCTACCACCTAACTACTAGAATTGAGATGCATTATAATGTAGGCACATTTTTCTGCTGTTTTAACCATTGGCCAAAATGGAACCTATTCACACCATCCATGTTTGTAGGAAAACATTGTCCGATAAATTTAAGGACCTAAAGATAGATGGCCTGGCCATATCAGAATGCCCTGGCGCAAGAAACTTTCATCTACCACCTAACTACTAGAATTGAGATGCATTATAATGTAGGCACATTTTTCTGCTGTTTTAACCATTGGCCAAAATGGAACCTATTCAAACCATCCATGTTTGTAGGAAAACATTGTCCGATAAGTTTAAGGACCTAAAGATAGATGGCCTGGCCATATCAGAATGCCCTGGCGCAAGAAACTTTCATCTACCCCCTAACTGATAGCGTGGAGGTGCATTATAAAGTAGTCTCATTTCTGTGCTGATTTTTCCATTGGCTACCATTGAACCTGACAATGTTTTCACAGGATCCATGTTTGTTGGAAAACCTTCTGTGCGATATCCTTATGGAACCACAGATACATGGCTGGGCAATATCTCAATGCTTTGCAGCATGTAACTTTCTTCTACCACCTAACTACTAGAGTGGAGATGCATTATAAAGTAGGCACCTTTTTCTGCTATTTTGACTGTTTGCCAAAATGGAACCTATTCACACCATCCATGTTTGTAGGAAAACTTTGTCCGATAAGTTTAAGGACCTAAAGGTAGATGGCCTGGCCATATCAGAATGCCCTGGCGCAAGAAACTTTCATCTACCACCTAACTACTAGAATTGAGATGCATTATAAAGTAGGCACATTTTTCTGCTGTTTTAACCATTGGCCAAAATGGAACCTATTCACACCATCCATGTTTGTAGGAAAACTTTGTCAGATAAGTTTAAGGACCTAAAGATAGATGGCCTGGCCATATCAGAATTCCCTGGCGCAAGAAACTTTCATCCACCACCTAACTGTTAGAATTGAGATGCATTATAAAGTAGGCACCTTTTTCTGCTATTTTGACTATTTGCCAAAATGGAACCTATTCACACCATCCATGTTTCTAGGAAAACTTTGTCCGATAAGTTTAAGGACCTAAATATAGATGGCCTGGCCATATCAGAATGCCCTGGCGCAAGAAACTTTCATCTACCACCTAACTACTAGAATTGAGATGCATTGTAAAGTAGGCACATTTTTCTGCTGTTTTAACCATTGGCCAAAATGGAACCTATTCACACCATCCATGTTTGTAGGAAAACTTTGTCCGATAAGTTTAAGGACCTAAATATAGATGGCCTGGCCATATCAGAATGCCCTGGCGCAAGAAACTTTCATCTACCCCCTAACTGATAGCGTGGAGGTGCATTATAAAGTAGTCTCATTTCTGTGCTGATTTTTCCATTGGCTACCATTGAACCTGACAATGTTTTCACAGGATCCATGTTTGTTGGAAAACCTTCTGTGCGATATCCTTATGGAACCACAGATACATGGCTGGGCCATATCTCAATGCTTTGCAGCATGTAACTTTCTTCTACCACCTAACTACTAGAGTGGAGATGCATTATAAAGTAGGCACCTTTTTCTGCTATTTTGACTGTTTGCCCAAATGGAACCTATTCACACCATCCATGTTTGTAGGAAAACTTTGTCAGATAAGTTTAAGGACCTAAAGATAGATGGCCTGGCCATATCAGAATTCCCTGGCGCAAGAAACTTTCATCCACCACCTAAATGTTAGAATTGAGATGCATTATAAAGTAGGCACCTTTTCCTGCTATTTTGACTATTTGCCAAAATGGAACCTATTCACACCATCCATGTTTGTAGGAAAACTTTGTCCGATAAGTTTAAGGACCTAAATATAGATGGCCTGGCCATATCAGAATGCCCTGGCGCAAGAAACTTTCATCTACCACCTAACTACTAGAATTGAGATGCATTGTAAAGTAGGCACATTTTTCTGCTGTTTTAACCATTGGCCAAAATGGAACCTATTCACACCATCCATGTTTGTAGGAAAACTTTGTCCGATAAGTTTAAGGACCTAAAGATAGATGGCCTGGCCATATCAGAATGCCCTGGCGCAAGAAACTTTCATCTACCCCCTATCTGATAGCGTGGAGGTGCATTATAATGTAGTCTCATTTCTGTGCTGATTTTTCCATTGGCTACCATTGAACCTGACAATGTTTTCACAGGATCCATGTTTGTTGGAAAACCTTCTGTGCGATATCCTTATGGAACCACAGATACATGGCTGGGCCATATCTCAATGCTTTGCAGCATGTAACTTTCTTCTACCACCTAACTACTAGAGTGGAGATGCATTATAAAGTAGGCACCTTTTTCTGCTATTTTGACTGTTTGCCAAAATGGAACCTATTCACACCATCCATGTTTGTAGGAAAACTTTGTCCGATAAGTTTAAGGACCTAAAGGTAGATGGCCTGGCCATATCAGAATGCCCTGGCGCAAGAAACTTTCATCTAGCACCTAACTACTAGAATTGAGATGCATTATAAAGTAGGCACATTTTTCTGCTGTTTTAACCATTGGCCAAAATGGAACCTATTCACACCATCCATGTTTGTAGGAAAACTTTGTCCGATATGTTTAAGGACCTAAAGGTAGATGGCCTGGCCATATCAGAATGCCCTGGCGCAAGAAACTTTCTTCTACCACCTAACTACTAGAGTGGAGATGCATTATAAAGTAGGCACCTTTTTCTGCTATTTTGACTGTTTGCCAAAATGGAACCTATTCACAGCATCCATGTTTGTAGGAAAACTTTGTCCGATAAGTTTAAGGACCTAAAGGTAGATGGCCTGGCCATATCAGAATGCCCTGGCGCAAGAAACTTTCATCTAGCACCTAACTACTAGAATTGAGATGCATTATAATGTAGGCACATTTTTCTGCTGTTTTCACCATTGGCCAAAATGGAACCTATTCACACCATCCATGTTTGTAGGAAAACATTGTCCGATAAATTTAAGGACCTAAAGATAGATGGCCTGGCCATATCAGAATGCCCTGGCGCAAGAAACTTTCATCTACCACCTAACTACTAGAATTGAGATGCATTATAATGTAGGCACATTTTTCTGCTGTTTTAACCATTGGCCAAAATGGAACCTATTCAAACCATCCATGTTTGTAGGAAAACATTGTCCGATAAGTTTAAGGACCTAAAGATAGATGGCCTGGCCATATCAGAATGCCCTGGCGCAAGAAACTTTCATCTACCCCCTAACTGATAGCGTGGAGGTGCATTATAAAGTAGTCTCATTTCTGTGCTGATTTTTCCATTGGCTACCATTGAACCTGACAATGTTTTCACAGGATCCATGTTGGTTGGAAAACCTTCTGTGCGATATCCTTATGGAACCACAGATACATGGCTGGGCCATATCTCAATGCTTTGCAGCATGTAACTTTCTTCTACCACCTAACTACTAGAATTGAGATGCATTATAATGTAGGCACATTTTTCTGCTGTTTTAACCATTGGCCAAAATGGAACCTATTCATAACATCCATGTTTGTAGGAAAACTTTGTCCGATAAGTTTAAGGACCTAAAGCTAGATGGCCTGGCCATATCAGAATGCCCTGGCGCAAGAAACTTTCATCTACCACCTAACTACTAGAATTGAGATGCATTATAAAGTAGGCACCTTTTTCTGCTATTTTGACTGTTTGCCAAAATGGAACCTATTCACACCATCCATGTTTGTAGGAAAACTTTGTCCGATAAGTTTAAGGACCTAAAGGTAGATGGCCTGGCCATATCAGAATGCCCTGGCGCAAGAAACTTTCATCTACCACCTAACTACTAGAATTGAGATGCATTATAAAGTAGGCACATTTTTCTGCTGTTTTAACCATTGGCCAAAATGGAACCTATTCACACCATCCATGTTTGTAGGAAAACTTTGTCCGATATGTTTAAGGACCTAAAGGTAGATGGCCTGGCCATATCAGAATGCCCTGGCGCAAGAAACTTTCTTCTACCACCTAACTACTAGAGTGGAGATGCATTATAAAGTAGGCACCTTTTTCTGCTATTTTGACTGTTTGCCAAAATGGAAACTATTCACACCATCCATGTTTGTAGGAAAACTTTGTCCGATAAGTTTAAGGACCTAAAGGTAGATGGCCTGGCCATATCAGAATGCCCTGGCGCAAGAAACTTTCATCTACCACCTAACTACTAGAATTGAGATGCATTATAATGTAGGCACATTTTTCTGCTGTTTTAACCATTGGCCAAAATGGAACCTATTCACACCATCCATGTTTGTAGGAAAACATTGTCCGATAAATTTAAGGACCTAAAGATAGATGGCCTGGCCATATCAGAATGCCCTGGCGCAAGAAACTTTCATCTACCACCTAACTACTAGAATTGAGATGCATTATAATGTAGGCACATTTTTCTGCTGTTTTAACCATTGGCCAAAATGGAACCTATTCAAACCATCCATGTTTGTAGGAAAACATTGTCCGATAAGTTTAAGGACCTAAAGATAGATGGCCTGGCCATATCAGAATGCCCTGGCGCAAGAAACTTTCATCTACCCCCTAACTGATAGCGTGGAGGTGCATTATAAAGTAGTCTCATTTCTGTGCTGATTTTTCCATTGGCTACCATTGAACCTGACAATGTTTTCACAGGATCCATGTTGGTTGGAAAACCTTCTGTGCGATATCCTTATGGAACCACAGATACATGGCTGGGCCATATCTCAATGCTTTGCAGCATGTAACTTTCTTCTACCACCTAACTACTAGAATTGAGATGCATTATAATGTAGGCACATTTTTCTGCTATTTTGACCGTTTGCCAAAATGGAACCTATTCACACCATCCATGTTTGTAGGAAAACTTTGTCAGATAAGTTTAAGGACCTAAAGATAGATGGCCTGGCCATATCAGAATTCCCTGGCGCAAGAAACTTTCATCCACCACCTAACTGTTAGAATTGAGATGCATTATAAAGTAGGCACCTTTTTCTGCTATTTTGACTGTTTGCCCAAATGGAACCTATTCACACCATCCATGTTTGTAGGAAAACTTTGTCAGATAAGTTTAAGGACCTAAAGATAGATGGCCTGGCCATATCAGAATTCCCTGGCGCAAGAAACTTTCATCCACCACCTAACTGTTAGAATTGAGATGCATTATAAAGTAGGCACCTTTTTCTGCTATTTTGACTATTTGCCAAAATGGAACCTATTCACACCATCCATGTTTGTAGGAAAACTTTGTCCGATAAGTTTAAGGACCTAAATATAGATGACCTGGCCATATCAGAATGCCCTGGCGCAAGAAACATTCATCTACCACCTAACTACTAGAATTGAGATGCATTGTAAAGTAGGCACATTTTTCTGCTGTTTTAACCATTGTCCAAAATGGAACCTATTCACACCATCCATGTTTGTAGGAAAACTTTGTCCGATAAGTTTAAGGACCTAAAGATAGATGGCCTGGCCATATCAGAATGCCCTGGCGCAAGAAACTTTCATCTACCCCCTAACTGATAGCGTGGAGGTGCATTATAAAGTAGTCTCATTTCTGTGCTGATTTTTCCATTGGCTACCATTGAACCTGACAATGTTTTCACAGGATCCATGTTTGTTGGAAAACCTTCTGTGCGATATCCTTATGGAACCACAGATACATGGCTGGGCCATATCTCAATGCTTTGCAGCATGTAACTTTCTTCTACCACCTAACTACTAGAGTGGAGATGCATTATAAAGTAGGCACCTTTTTCTGCTATTTTGACTGTTTGCCCAAATGGAACCTATTCACACCATCCATGTTTGTAGGAAAACTTTGTCAGATAAGTTTAAGGACCTAAAGATAGATGGCCTGGCCATATCAGAATTCCCTGGCGCAAGAAACTTTCATCCACCACCTAAATGTTAGAATTGAGATGCATTATAAAGTAGGCACCTTTTCCTGCTATTTTGACTATTTGCCAAAATGGAACCTATTCACACCATCCATGTTTGTAGGAAAACTTTGTCCGATAAGTTTAAGGACCTAAATATAGATGGCCTGGCCATATCAGAATGCCCTGGCGCAAGAAACTTTCATCTACCACCTAACTACTAGAATTGAGATGCATTGTAAAGTAGGCACATTTTTCTGCTGTTTTAACCATTGGCCAAAATGGAACCTATTCACACCATCCATGTTTGTAGGAAAACTTTGTCCGATAAGTTTAAGGACCTAAACATAGATGGCCTGGCCATATCAGAATGCCCTGGCGCAAGAAACTTTCATCTACCCCCTAACTGATAGCGTGGAGGTGCATTATAATGTAGTCTCATTTCTGTGCTGATTTTTCCATTGGCTACCATTGAACCTGACAATGTTTTCACAGGATCCATGTTTGTTGGAAAACCTTCTGTGCGATATCCTTATGGAACCACAGATACATGGCTGGGCCATATCTCAATGCTTTGCAGCATGTAACTTTCTTCTACCACCTAACTACTAGAGTGGAGATGCATTATAAAGTAGGCACCTTTTTCTGCTATTTTGACTGTTTGCCAAAATGGAACCTATTCACACCATCCATGTTTGTAGGAAAACTTTGTCCGATAAGTTTAAGGACCTAAAGGTAGATGGCCTGGCCATATCAGAATGCCCTGGCGCAAGAAACTTTCATCTACCACCTAACTACTAGAATTGAGATGCATTGTAAAGTAGGCACCTTTTTCTGCTATTTTGACTGTTTGCCCAAATGGAACCTATTCACACCATCCATGTTTGTAGGAAAACTTTGTCCGATAAGTTTAAGGACCTAAATATAGATGGCCTGGCCATATCAGAATGCCCTGGCGCAAGAAACTTTCATCTACCACCTAAGTGTTAGAATGGAGATGCATTATAAAGTAGGCACATTTTTCTGCTGTTTTAACCATTGGCCAAAATGGAACCTATTCACACCATCCATGTTTGTAGGAAAACTTTGTCAGATAAGTTTAAGGAACTAAAGATAGATGGCCTGGCCATATCAGAATGCCCTGGCGCAAGAAACTTTCATCTACCACCTAACTACTAGAATTGAGATGCATTATAATGTAGGCACATTTTTCTGCTGTTTTAACCATTGGCCAAAATGGAACCTATTCACACCATCCATGTTTGTAGGAAAACTTTGTCAGATAAGTTTAAGGAACTAAAGATAGATGGCCTGGCCATATCAGAATTCCCTGGCGCAAGAAACTTTCATCTACCACCTAACTACTAGAATTGAGATGCATTCTAAAGTAGGCACATTTTTCTGCTGTTTTAACCATGGGCCAAAATGGAACCTATGCACACCATCCATGTTTGCAGGAAAACTTTGTCAGGTAAGTTTAAGGAACTAAAGATAGATGGCCTGGCCATATCAGAATGCCCTGGCGCAAGAAACTTTCATCTACCACCTAAGTGTTAGAATGGAGATGCATTATAAAGTAGGCACATTTTTCTGCTGTTTTAACCATTAGCCAAAATGGAACCTATTCACACCATCCATGTTTGCAGGAAAACTTTGTCCGATAAAAGTTTAAGGACCTAAAGATAGATGGCCTAGCCATATCAGAATGCCCTGGTACAAGAAACTTTCATCTACCCCCTAACTACTAGAATTGAGATGCATTATAAAGTAGGCACATTTTTCTACTGTTTTAACCACGGGCCAAAATGGAACCTATTCACACCATCCATGTTTGTAGGAAAACTTTGTCCGATAAAAGTTTAAGGACCTAAAGATAGATGGCCTAGCCATATCAGAATGCCCTGGTACAAGAAACTTTCATCTACCACCTAACTACTAGAATTGAGATGCATTTTAAAGTAGGCACATTTTTCTGCTGTTTTAACCATGGGCCAAAATGGAACCTATTCACACCATCCATGTTTGTAGGAAAACTTTGTCAGATAAGTTTAAGGACCTAAAGATAGATGGCGTGGCCATATCAGAATTCCCTGGCGCAAGAAACTTTCATCTACCACCTAAGTGTTAGAATGGAGATGCATGATAAAGTAGGCACATTTTTCTGCTGTTTTAACCATTGGCCAAAATGGAACCTATTCACACCATCCATGTTTGTAGGAAAACTTTGTCAGATAAGTTTAAGGAACAAAAGATAGATGGCCTGGCCATATCAGAATGCCCTGGCGCAAGAAACTTTCATCTACCACCTAACTACTAGAATTGAGATGCATTATAAAGTAGGCACATTTTTCTGCTGTTTTAACCATTGGCCAAAATGGAACATATTCACACCATCCATGTTTGTAGGAAAACTTTGTCCGATAAGTTTAACGACCTAAAGATAGATGGCCTAGCCATATCAGAATGCCCTGGTACAAGAAACTTTCATCTACCAACTAACTACTAGAATTGAGATGCATTCTAAAGTAGGCACATTTTTCTGCTTTTTTAACCATGGGCCAAAATGGAACCTATGCACACCATCCATGTTTGCAGGAAAACTTTGTCAGATAAGTTTAAGGAACTAAAGATAGATGGCCTGGCCATATCAGAATGCCCTGGCGCAAGAAAGTTTCATCTACCACCTAACTACTAGAATTGAGATGCATGATAAAGTAGGCACATTTTTCTGCTGTTTTAACCATTGGACAAAATGGAACCTATTCACACCATCCATGTTTGTAGGAAAACTTTGTCAGATAAGTTTAAGGAACTAAAGATAGATGGCCTGGCCATATCAGAATGCCCTGGCGCAAGAAACTTTCATCTACCCCCTAACTGATAGCGTGGAGGTGCATTATAAATTAGTCTCATTTCTGTGCTGATTTTTCCATTGGCTACCATTGAACCTGACAATGTTTTCACAGGATCCATGTTTGTTGGAAAACCTTCTGTGCGATATCCTTATGGAACCACAGATACATGGCTGGGCCATATCTCAATGCTTTGCAGCATGTAACTTTCTTCTACCACCTAACTACTAGAGTGGAGATGCATTATAAAGTAGGCACCTTTTTCTGCTATTTTGACTGTTTGCCCAAATGGAACCTATTCACACCAACCATGTTTGTAGGAAAACTTTGTCCGATAAGTTTAAGGACCTAAAGATAGATGGCCTGGCCATATCAGAATTCCCTGGCGCAAGAAACTTTCATCCACCACCTAACTGTTAGAATTGAGATGCATTATAAAGCAGGCACCTTTTTCTGCTATTTTGACTATATGCCAAAATGGAACCTATTCACACCATCCATGTTTCTAGGAAAACTTTGTCCGATAAGTTTAAGGACCTAAATATAGATGGCCTGGCCATATCAGAATGCCCTGGCGCAAGAAACTTTCATCTACCACCTAACTACTAGAATTGAGATGCATTGTAAAGTAGGCACATTTTTCTGCTGTTTTAACCATTGGCCAAAATGGAACCTATTCACACCATCCATGTTTGTAGGAAAACTTTGTCCGATAAGTTTAAGGACCTAAAGATAGATGGCCTGGCCATATCAGAATGCCCTGGCGCAAGAAACTTTCATCTACCACCTAACTACTAGAATTGAGATGCATTGTAAAGTAGGCACATTTTTCTGCTGTTTTAACCATTGGCCAAAATGGAACCTATTCACACCATCCATGTTTGTAGGAAAACTTTGTCCGATAAGTTTAAGGACCTAAAGGTAGATGGCCTGGCCATATCAGAATGCCCTGGCGCAAGAAACTTTCATCTACCACCTAACTACTAGAATTGAGATGCATTATAATGTAGGCACATTTTTCTGCTATTTTGACTGCCAAAATGGAACCTATTCACACGATCCATGTTTGTAGGAAAACTTTGTCAGATAAGTTTAAGGACCTAAAGATAGATGGCCTGGCCATATCAGAATGCCCTGGCGCAAGAAACTTTCATCCACCACCTAACTGTTAGAATTGAGATGCATTATAAAATAGGCACCTTTTTCTGCTATTTTGACTATTTGCCAAAATGGAACCTATTCACACCATCCATGTTTGTAGGAAAACTTTGTCCGATAAGTTTAAGGACCTAAATATAGATGGCCTGGCCATATCAGAATGCCCTGGCGCAAGAAACTTTCATCTACCACCTAACTACTAGAATTGAGATGCATTGTAAAGTAGGCACATTTTTCTGCTGTTTTAACCATTGGCCAAAATGGAACCTATTCACACCATCCATGTTTGTAGGAAAACTTTGTCCGATAAGTTTAAGGACCTAAAGATAGATGGCCTGGCCATATCAGAATGCCCTGGCGCAAGAAACTTTCATCTACCCCCTAACTGATAGCGTGGAGGTGCATTATAAAGTAGTCTCATTTCTGTGCTGATTTTTCCATTGGCTACCATTGAACCTGACAATGTTTTCACAGGATCCATGTTTGTTGGAAAACCTTCTGTGCGATATCCTTATGGAACCACAGATACATGGCTGGGACATATCTCAATGCTTTGCAGCATGTAACTTTCTTCTACCACCTACCTACTAGAGTGGAGATGCATTATAAAGTAGGCACCTTTTTCTGCTATTTTGACTGTTTGCCAAAATGGAACCTATTCACACCATCCATGTTTGTAGGAAAACTTTGTCCGATAAGTTTAAGGACCTAAAGGTAGATGGCCTGGCCATATCAGAATGCCCTGGCGCAAGAAACTTTCATCTACCACCTAACTACTAGAATTGAGATGCATTATAAAGTAGGCACATTTTTCTGCTGTTTTAACCATTGGCCAAAATGGAACCTATTCACACCATCCATGTTTGTAGGAAAACTTTGTCAGATAAGTTTAAGGACCTAAAGATAGATGGCCTGGCCATATCAGAATTCCCTGGCGCAAGAAAATTTCATCCACCACCTAACTGTTAGAATTGAGATGCATTATAAAGTAGGCACCTTTTTCTGCTATTTTGACTATTTGCCAAAATGGAACCTATTCACACCATCCATGTTTGTAGGAAAACTTTGTCCGATAAGTTTAAGGACCTAAATATAGATGGCCTGGCCATATCAGAATGCCCTGGCGCAAGAAACTTTCATCTACCCCCTAACTGATAGCGTGGAGGTGCATTATAAAGTAGTCTCATTTCTGTGCTGATTTTTCCATTGGCTACCATTGAACCTGACAATGTTTTCACAGGATCCATGTTTGTTGGAAAACCTTCTGTGCGATATCCTTATGGAACCAAAGATACATGGCTGGGCCATATCTCAATGCTTTGCAGCATGTAACTTTCTTCTACCACCTAACTACTAGAGTGGAGATGCATTATAATGTAGGCACATTTTTCTGCTGTTTTAACCATTGGCCAAAATGGAACCTATTCACACCATCCATGTTTGTAGGAAAACTTTGTCCGATAAGTTTAAGGACCTAAAGGTAGATGGCCTGGCCATATCAGAATGCCCTGGCGCAAGAAACTTTCATCTACCACCTAACTACTAGAATTGAGATGCATTATAATGTAGGCACATTTTTCTGCTATTTTGACTGCCAAAATGGAACCTATTCACACGACCCATGTTTGTAGGAAAACTTTGTCAGATAAGTTTAAGGACCTAAAGATAGATGGCCTGGCCATATCAGAATGCCCTGGCGCAAGAAACTTTCATCCACCACCTAACTGTTAGAAGTGAGATGCATTATAAAATAGGCACCTTTTTCTCCTATTTTGACTATTTGCCAAAATGGAACCTATTCACACCATCCATGTTTGCAGGAAAACTTTGTCAGATAAGTTTAAGGACCTAAAGATAGATGGCCTGGCCATATCAGAATTCCCTGGTGCAAGAAACTTTCATCCACCACCTAACTGTTAGAATTGAGATGCATTATAAAGTAGGCACCTTTTTCTGCTATTTTGACTATTTGCCAAAATGGAACCTATTCACACCATCCATGTTTGTAGGAAAACTTTGTCCGATAAGTTTAAGGACCTAAATATAGATGGCCTGGCCATATCAGAATGCCCTGGCGCAAGAAACTTTCATCTACCACCTAACTACTAGAATTGAGATGCATTGTAAAGTAGGCACATTTTTCTGCTGTTTTAACCATTGGCCAAAATGGAACCTATTCACACCATCCATGTTTGTAGGAAAACTTTGTCCGATAAGTTTAAGGACCTAAAGATAGAAGGCCTGGCCATATCAGAATGCCCTGGCGCAAGAAACTTTCATCTACCCCCTAACTGATAGCGTGGAGGTGCATTATAATGTAGTCTCATTTCTGTGCTGATTTTTCCATTGGCTACCATTGAACCTGACAATGTTTTCACAGGATCCATGTTTGTTGGAAAACCTTCTGTGCGATATCCTTATGGAACCACAGATACATGGCTGGGCCATATCTCAATGCTTTGCAGCATGTAACTTTCTTCTACCACCTAACTACTAGAGTGGAGATGCATTATAAAGTAGGCACCTTTTTCTGCTATTTTGACTGTTTGCCAAAATGGAACCTATTCACACCATCCATGTTTGTAGGAAAACTTTGTCCGATAAGTTTAAGGACCTAAAGGTAGATGGCCTGGCCATATCAGAATGCCCTGGCGCAAGAAACTTTCATCTACCACCTAACTACTAGAATTGAGATGCATTATAAAGTAGGCACCTTTTTCTGCTATTTTGACTGTTTGCCCAAATGGAACCTATTCACACCATCCATGTTTGTAGGAAAACTTTGACAGATAAGTTTAAGGACCTAAAGATAGATGGCCTGGCCATATCAGAATTCCCTGGCGCAAGAAACTTTCATCCACCACCTAACTGTTAGAATTGAGATGCATTATAAAGTAGGCACCTTTTTCTGCTATTTTGACTATTTGCCAAAATGGAACCTATTCACACCATCCATGTTTGTAGGAAAACTTTGTCCGATAAGTTTAAGGACCTAAATATAGATGGCCTGGCCATATCAGAATGCCCTGGCGCAAGAAACTTTCATCTACCACCTAACTACTAGAATTGAGATGCATTGTAAAGTAGGCACATTTTTCTGCTGTTTTAACCATTGGCCAAAATGGAACCTATTCACACCATCCATGTTTGTAGGAAAACTTTGTCCGATAAGTTTAAGGACCTAAAGATAGATGGCCTGGCCATATCAGAATGCCCTGGCGCAAGAAACTTTCATCTACCCCCTAACTGATAGCGTGGAGGTGCATTATAAAGTAGTCTCATTTCTGTGCTGATTTTTCCATTGGCTACCATTGAACCTGACAATGTTTTCACAGGATCCATGTTTGTTGGAAAACCTTCTGTGCGATATCCTTATGGAACCACAGATACATGGCTGGGCCATATCTCAATGCTTTGCAGCATGTAACTTTCTTCTACCACCTAACTACTAGAGTGGAGATGCATTATAAAGTAGGCACCTTTTTCTGCTATTTTGACTGTTTGCCAAAATGGAACCTATTCACACCATCCATGTTTGTAGGAAAACTTTGTCCGATAAGTTTAAGGACCTAAAGGTAGATGGCCTGGCCATATCAGAATTCCCTGGCGCAAGAAACTTTCATCCACCACCTAACTGTTAGAATTGAGATGCATTATAAAGTAGGCACCTTTTTCTGCTATTTTGACTATTTGCCAAAATGGAACCTATTCACACCATCCATGTTTGTAGGAAAACTTTGTCCGATAAGTTTAAGGACCTAAATATAGATGGCCTGGCCATATCAGAATGCCCTGGCGCAAGAAACTTTCTTCTACCACCTAACTACTAGAATTGAGATGCATTGTAAAGTAGGCACATTTTTCTGCTGTTTTAAACATTGGCCAAAATGGAACCTATTCACACCATCCATGTTTGTAGGAAAACTTTGTCCGATAAGTTTAAGGACCTAAAGGTAGATGGCCTGGCCATATCAGAATGCCCTGGCGCAAGAAACTTTCATCTACCACCTAACTACTAGAATTGAGATGCATTGTAAAGTAGGCACATTTTTCTGCTGTTTTAACCATTGGCCAAAATGGAACCTATTCACACCATCCATGTTTGTAGGAAAACTTTGTCCGATAAGTTTAAGGACCTAAAGGTAGATGGCCTGGCCATATCAGAATGCCCTGGCGCAAGAAACTTTCATCTACCACCTACCTACTAGAATTGAGATGCATTATAATGTAGGCACATTTTTCTGCTATTTTGACTGCCAAAATGGAACCTATTCACATGATCCATGTTTGTAGGAAAACTTTGTCAGATAAGTTTAAGGACCTAAAGATAGATGGCCTGGCCATATCAGAATGCCCTGGCGCAAGAAACTTTCATCCACCACCTAACTGTTAGAATTGAGATGCATTATAAAATAGGCACCTTTTTCTGCTGTTTTAACCATTGGCCAAAATGGAACCTATTCACACCATCCATGTTTGTAGGAAAACTTTGTCCGATAAGTTTAAGGACCTAAATATAGATGGCCTGGCCATATCAGAATGCCCTGGCGCAAGAAACTTTCATCTGCCACCTAACTACTAGAATTGAGATGCATTGTAAAGTAGGCACATTTTTCTGCTGTTTTAACCATTGGCCAAAATGGAACCTATTCACACCATCCATGTTTGTAGGAAAACTTTGTCCGATAAGTTTAAGGACCTAAAGATAGATGGCCTGGCCATATCAGAATGCCCTGGCGCAAGAAACTTTCATCTACCCCCTAACTGATAGCGTGGAGGTGCATTATAAAGTAGTCTCATTTCTGTGCTGATTTTTCCATTGACTACCATTGAACCTGACAATGTTTTCACAGGATCCATGTTTGTTGGAAAACCTTCTGTGCGATATCCTTATGGAACCACAGATACATGGCTGGGCAATATCTCAATGCTTTGCAGCATGTAACTTTCTTCTACCACCTAACTACTAGAGTGGAGATGCATTATAAAGTAGGCACCTTTTTCTGCTATTTTGACTGTTTGCCAAAATGGAACCTATTCACACCATCCATGTTTGTAGGAAAACTTTGTCCGATAAGTTTAAGGACCTAAAGGTAGATGGCCTGGCCATATCAGAATGCCCTGGCGCAAGAAACTTTCATCTACCACCTAACTACTAGAATTGAGATGCATTATAAAGTAGGCCCATTTTTCTGCTGTTTTAACCATTGGCCAAAATGGAACCTATTCACACCATCCATGTTTGTAGGAAAACTTTGTCAGATAAGTTTAAGGACCTAAAGATAGATGGCCTGGCCATATCAGAATTCCCTGGCGCAAGAAACTTTCATCCACCACCTAACTGTTAGAATTGAGATGCATTATAAAGTAGGCACCTTTTTCTGCTATTTTGACTATTTGCCAAAATGGAACCTATTCACACCATCCATGTTTGTAGGAAAACTTTGTCCGATAAGTTTAAGGACCTAAATATAGATGGCCTGGCCATATCAGAATGCCCTGGCGCAAGAAACTTTCATCTACCACCTAACTACTAGAATTGAGATGCATTGTAAAGTAGGCACATTTTTCTGCTGTTTTAACCATTGGCCAAAATGGAACCTATTCACACCATCCATGTTTGTAGGAAAACTTTGTCCGATAAGTTTAAGGACCTAAATATAGATGGCCTGGCCATATCAGAATGCCCTGGCGCAAGAAACTTTCATCTACCCCCTAACTGATAGCGTGGAGGTGCATTATAAAGTAGTCTCATTTCTGTGCTGATTTTTCCATTGGCTACCATTGAACCTGACAATGTTTTCACAGGATCCATGTTTGTTGGAAAACCTTCTGTGCGATATCCTTATGGAACCACAGATACATGGCTGGGCCATATCTCAATGCTTTGCAGCATGTAACTTTCTTCTACCACCTAACTACTAGAGTGGAGATGCATTATAAAGTAGGCACCTTTTTCTGCTATTTTCACTGTTTGCCCAAATGGAACCTATTCACACCATCCATGTTTGTAGGAAAACTTTGTCAGATAAGTTTAAGGACCTAAAGATAGATGGCCTGGCCATATCAGAATTCCCTGGCGCAAGAAACTTTCATCCACCACCTAAATGTTAGAATTGAGATGCATTATAAAGTAGGCACCTTTTCCTGCTATTTTGACTATTTGCCAAAATGGAACCTATTCACACCATCCATGTTTGTAGGAAAACTTTGTCCGATAAGTTTAAGGACCTAAATATAGATGGCCTGGCCATATCAGAATGCCCTGGCGCAAGAAACTTTCATCTACCACCTAACTACTAGAATTGAGATGCATTGTAAAGTAGGCACATTTTTCTGCTGTTTTAACCATTGGCCAAAATGGAACCTATTCACACCATCCATGTTTGTAGGAAAACTTTGTCCGATAAGTTTAAGGACCTAAAGATAGATGGCCTGGCCATATCAGAATGCCCTGGCGCAAGAAACTTTCATCTACCCCCTAACTGATAGCGTGGAGGTGCATTATAATGTAGTCTCATTTCTGTGCTGATTTTTCCATTGGCTACCATTGAACCTGACAATGTTTTCACAGGATCCATGTTTGTTGGAAAACCTTCTGTGCGATATCCTTATGGAACCACAGATACATGGCTGGGCCATATCTCAATGCTTTGCAGCATGTAACTTTCTTCTACCACCTAACTACTAGAGTGGAGATGCATTATAAAGTAGGCACTTTTTCTGCTATTTTGACTGTTTGCCCAAATGGAACCTATTCACACCATCCATGTTTGTAGGAAAACTTTGTCAGATAAGTTTAAGGACCTAAAGATAGATGGCCTGGCCATATCAGAATTCCCTGGCGCAAGAAACTTTCATCCACCACCTAACTGTTAGAATTGAGATGCATTATAAAGTAGGCACCTTTTTCTGCTATTTTGACTATTTGCCAAAATGGAACCTATTCACACCATCCATGTTTGTAGGAAAACTTTGTCCGATAAGTTTAAGGACCTAAATATAGATGGCCTGGCCATATCAGAATGCCCTGGCGCAAGAAACTTTCATCTGCCACCTAACTACTAGAATTGAGATGCATTGTAAAGTAGGCACATTTTTCTGCTGTTTTAACCATTGGCCAAAATGGAACCTATTCACACCATCCATGTTTGTAGGAAAACTTTGTCCGATAAGTTTAAGGACCTAAAGATAGATGGCCTGGCCATATCAGAATGCCCTGGCGCAAGAAACTTTCATCTACCCCCTAACTGATAGCGTGGAGGTGCATTATAAAGTAGTCTCATTTCTGTGCTGATTTTTCCATTGACTACCATTGAACCTGACAATGTTTTCACAGGATCCATGTTTGTTGGAAAACCTTCTGTGCGATATCCTTATGGAACCACAGATACATGGCTGGGCAATATCTCAATGCTTTGCAGCATGTAACTTTCTTCTACCACCTAACTACTAGAGTGGAGATGCATTATAAAGTAGGCACCTTTTTCTGCTATTTTGACTGTTTGCCAAAATGGAACCTATTCACACCATCCATGTTTGTAGGAAAACTTTGTCCGATAAGTTTAAGGACCTAAAGGTAGATGGCCTGGCCATATCAGAATGCCCTGGCGCAAGAAACTTTCATCTACCACCTAACTACTAGAATTGAGATGCATTATAAAGTAGGCCCATTTTTCTGCTGTTTTAACCATTGGCCAAAATGGAACCTATTCACACCATCCATGTTTGTAGGAAAACTTTGTCAGATAAGTTTAAGGACCTAAAGATAGATGGCCTGGCCATATCAGAATTCCCTGGCGCAAGAAACTTTCATCCACCACCTAAGTGTTAGAATGGAGATGCATTATAAAGTAGGCACCTTTTTCTGCTATTTTGACTATTTGCCAAAATGGAACCTATTCACACCATCCATGTTTGTAGGAAAACTTTGTCCGATAAGTTTAAGGACCTAAATATAGATGGCCTGGCCATATCAGAATGCCCTGGCGCAAGAAACTTTCATCTACCACCTAACTACTAGAATTGAGATGCATTGTAAAGTAGGCACATTTTTCTGCTGTTTTAACCATTGGCCAAAATGGAACCTATTCACACCATCCATGTTTGTAGGAAAACTTTGTCCGATAAGTTTAAGGACCTAAATATAGATGGCCTGGCCATATCAGAATGCCCTGGCGCAAGAAACTTTCATCTACCCCCTAACTGATAGCGTGGAGGTGCATTATAAAGTAGTCTCATTTCTGTGCTGATTTTTCCATTGGCTACCATTGAACCTGACAATGTTTTCACAGGATCCATGTTTGTTGGAAAACCTTCTGTGCGATATCCTTATGGAACCACAGATACATGGCTGGGCCATATCTCAATGCTTTGCAGCATGTAACTTTCTTCTACCACCTAACTACTAGAGTGGAGATGCATTATAAAGTAGGCACCTTTTTCTGCTATTTTGACTGTTTGCCCAAATGGAACCTATTCACACCATCCATGTTTGTAGGAAAACTTTGTCAGATAAGTTTAAGGACCTAAAGATAGATGGCCTGGCCATATCAGAATTCCCTGGCGCAAGAAACTTTCATCCACCACCTAAATGTTAGAATTGAGATGCATTATAAAGTAGGCACCTTTTCCTGCTATTTTGACTATTTGCCAAAATGGAACCTATTCACACCATCCATGTTTGTAGGAAAACTTTGTCCGATAAGTTTAAGGACCTAAATATAGATGGCCTGGCCATATCAGAATGCCCTGGCGCAAGAAACTTTCATCTACCACCTAACTACTAGAATTGAGATGCATTGTAAAGTAGGCACATTTTTCTGCTGTTTTAACCATTGGCCAAAATGGAACCTATTCACACCATCCATGTTTGTAGGAAAACTTTGTCCGATAAGTTTAAGGACCTAAAGATAGATGGCCTGGCCATATCAGAATGCCCTGGCGCAAGAAACTTTCATCTACCCCCTAACTGATAGCGTGGAGGTGCATTATAATGTAGTCTCATTTCTGTGCTGATTTTTCCATTGGCTACCATTGAACCTGACAATGTTTTCACAGGATCCATGTTTGTTGGAAAACCTTCTGTGCGATATCCTTATGGAACCACAGATACATGGCTGGGCCATATCTCAATGCTTTGCAGCATGTAACTTTCTTCTACCACCTAACTACTAGAGTGGAGATGCATTATAAAGTAGGCACCTTTTTCTGCTATTCTGACTGTTTGCCAAAATGGAACCTATTCACAGCATCCATGTTTGTAGGAAAACTTTGTCCGATAAGTTTAAGGACCTAAAGGTAGATGGCCTGGCCATATCAGAATGCCCTGGCGCAAGAAACTTTCATCTACCACCTAACTACTAGAATTGAGATGCATTATAATGTAGGCACATTTTTCTGCTGTTTTAACCATTGGCCGAAATGGAACCTATTCACACCATCCATGTTTGTAGGAAAACATTGTCCGATAAATTTAAGGACCTAAAGATAGATGGCCTGGCCATATCAGAATGCCCTGGCGCAAGAAACTTTCATCTACCACCTAACTACTAGAATTGAGATGCATTATAATGTAGGCACATTTTTCTGCTGTTTTAACCATTGGCCAAAATGGAACCTATTCAAACCATCCATGTTTGTAGGAAAACATTGTCCGATAAGTTTAAGGACCTAAAGATAGATGGCCTGGCCATATCAGAATGCCCTGGCGCAAGAAACTTTCATCTACCCCCTAACTGATAGCGTGGAGGTGCATTATAAAGTAGTCTCATTTCTGTGCTGATTTTTCCATTGGCTACCATTGAACCTGACAATGTTTTCACAGGATCCATGTTGGTTGGAAAACCTTCTGTGCGATATCCTTATGGAACCACAGATACATGGCTGGGCCATATCTCAATGCTTTGCAGCATGTAACTTTCTTCTACCACCTAACTACTAGAATTGAGATGCATTATAATGTAGGCACATTTTTCTGCTGTTTTAACCATTGGCCAAAATGGAACCTATTCATAACATCCATGTTTGTAGGAAAACTTTGTCCGATAAGTTTAAGGACCTAAAGCTAGATGGCCTGGCCATATCAGAATGCCCTGGCGCAAGAAACTTTCATCTACCACCTAACTACTAGAATTGAGATGCATTATAAAGTAGGCACCTTTTTCTGCTATTTTGACTGTTTGCCAAAATGGAACCTATTCACACCATCCATGTTTGTAGGAAAACTTTGTCCGATAAGTTTAAGGACCTAAAGGTAGATGGCCTGGCCATATCAGAATGCCCTGGCGCAAGAAACTTTCATCTACCACCTAACTACTAGAATTGAGATGCATTATAAAGTAGGCACATTTTTCTGCTGTTTTAACCATTGGCCAAAATGGAACCTATTCACACCATCCATGTTTGTAGGAAAACTTTGTCCGATATGTTTAAGGACCTAAAGGTAGATGGCCTGGCCATATCAGAATGCCCTGGCGCAAGAAACTTTCTTCTACCACCTAACTACTAGAGTGGAGATGCATTATAAAGTAGGCACCTTTTTCTGCTATTTTGACTGTTTGCCAAAATGGAACCTATTCACACCATCCATGTTTGTAGGAAAACTTTGTCCGATAAGTTTAAGGACCTAAAGGTAGATGGCCTGGCCATATCAGAATGCCCTGGCACAAGAAACTTTCATCTACCACCTAACTACTAGAATTGAGATGCATTATAATGTAGGCACATTTTTCTGCTGTTTTAACCATTGGCCAAAATGGAACCTATTCAAACCATCCATGTTTGTAGGAAAACATTGTCCGATAAGTTTAAGGACCTAAAGATAGATGGCCTGGCCATATCAGAATGCCCTGGCGCAAGAAACTTTCATCTACCCCCTAACTGATAGCGTGGAGGTGCATTATAAAGTAGTCTCATTTCTGTGCTGATTTTTCCATTGGCTACCATTGAACCTGACAATGTTTTCACAGGATCCATGTTGGTTGGAAAACCTTCTGTGCGATATCCTTATGGAACCACAGATACATGGCTGGGCCATATCTCAATGCTTTGCAGCATGTAACTTTCTTCTACCACCTAACTACTAGAATTGAGATGCATTATAATGTAGGCACATTTTTCTGCTATTTTGACCGTTTGCCAAAATGGAACCTATTCACACCATCCATGTTTGTAGGAAAACTTTGTCAGATAAGTTTAAGGACCTAAAGATAGATGGCCTGGCCATATCAGAATTCCCTGGCGCAAGAAACTTTCATCCACCACCTAACTGTTAGAATTGAGATGCATTATAAAGTAGGCACCTTTTTCTGCTATTTTGACTGTTTACCCAAATGGAACCTATTCACACCATCCATGTTTGTAGGAAAACTTTGTCAGATAAGTTTAAGGACCTAAAGATAGATGGCCTGGCCATATCAGAATTCCCTGGCGCAAGAAACTTTCATCCACCACCTAACTGTTAGAATTGAGATGCATTATAAAGTAGGCACCTTTTTCTGCTATTTTGACTATTTGCCAAAATGGAACCTATTCACACCATCCATGTTTGTAGGAAAACTTTGTCCGATAAGTTTAAGGACCTAAATATAGATGACCTGGCCATATCAGAATGCCCTGGCGCAAGAAACATTCATCTACCACCTAACTACTAGAATTGAGATGCATTGTAAAGTAGGCACATTTTTCTGCTGTTTTAACCATTGTCCAAAATGGAACCTATTCACACCATCCATGTTTGTAGGAAAACTTTGTCCGATAAGTTTAAGGACCTAAAGATAGATGGCCTGGCCATATCAGAATGCCCTGGCGCAAGAAACTTTCATCTACCCCCTAACTGATAGCGTGGAGGTGCATTATAAAGTAGTCTCATTTCTGTGCTGATTTTTCCATTGGCTACCATTGAACCTGACAATGTTTTCACAGGATCCATGTTTGTTGGAAAACCTTCTGTGCGATATCCTTATGGAACCACAGATACATGGCTGGGCCATATCTCAATGCTTTGCAGCATGTAACTTTCTTCTACCACCTAACTACTAGAGTGGAGATGCATTATAAAGTAGGCACCTTTTTCTGCTATTTTGACTGTTTGCCCAAATGGAACCTATTCACACCATCCATGTTTGTAGGAAAACTTTGTCCGATAAGTTTAAGGACCTAAAGATAGATGGCCTGGCCATATCAGAATGCCCTGGCGCAAGAAACTTTCATCTACCCCCTAACTGATAGCGTGGAGGTGCATTATAAAGTAGTCTCATTTCTGTGCTGATTTTTCCATTGGCTACCATTGAACCTGACAATGTTTTCACAGGATCCATGTTTCTTGGAAAACCTTCTGTGCGATATCCTTATGGAACCACAGATACATGGCTGGGCCATATCTCAATGCTTTGCAGCATGTAACTTTCTTCTACCACCTAACTACTAGAGTGGAGATGCATTATAAAGTAGGCACCTTTTTCTGCTATTTTGACTGTTTGCCCAAATGGAACCTATTCACACCATCCATGTTTGTAGGAAAACTTTGTCCGATAAGTTTAAGGACCTAAAGGTAGATGGCCTGGCCATATCAGAATGCCCTGGCGCAAGAAACTTTCATCTACCACCTAACTACTAGAATTGAGATGCATTATAAAGTAGGCACATTTTTCTGCTGTTTTAACCATTGGCCAAAATGGAACCTATTCACAACATCCATGTTTGTAGGAAAACTTTGTCCGATAAGTTTAAGGACCTAAAGGTAGATGGCCTGGCCATATCAGAATGCCCTGGCGCAAGAAACTTTCATCTACCCCCTAACTGATAGCGTGGAGGTGCATTATAATGTAGTCTCATTTCTGTGCTGATTTTTCCATTGGCTACCATTGAACCTGACAATGTTTTCACAGGATCCATGTTTGTTGGAAAACCTTTTGTGCGATATCCTTATGCAACCACAGATACATGGCTGGGCCATATCTCAATGCTTTGCAGCATGTAACTTTCTTCTACCACCTAACTACTAGAGTGGAGATGCATTATAAAGTAGGCACCTTTTTCTGCTATTTTGACTGTTTGCCAAAATGTAACCTATTCACACCATCCATGTTTGTAGGAAAACTTTGTCCGATAAGTTTAAGGACCTAAAGGTAGATGGCCTGGCCATATCAGAATGCCCTGGCGCAAGAAACTTTCATCTACCACCTAACTACTAGAATTGAGATGCATTATAAAGTAGGCACATTTTTCTGCTGTTTTAACCATTGGTCAAAATGGAACCTATTCACACCATCCATGTTTGTAGGAAAACTTTGTCCGATAAGTTTAAGGACCTAAAGCTAGATGGCCTGGCCATATCAGAATGCCCTGGCGCAAGAAACTTTCATCTACCACCTAACTACTAGAATTGAGATGCATTATAAAGTAGGCACCTTTTTCTGCTATTTTGACCGTTTGCCAAAATGGAACCTAGTCACACCATCCATGTTTGTAGGAAAACTTTGTCAGATAAGTTTAAGGACCTAAAGATAGATGGCCTGGCCATATCAGAATTCCCTGGCGCAAGAAACTTTCATCCACCACCTAACTGTTAGAATTGAGATGCATTATAAAGTAGGCACCTTTTTCTGCTATTTTGACTGTTTGCCCAAATGGAACCTATTCACACCATCCATGTTTGTAGGAAAACTTTGTCCGATAAGTTTAAGGACCTAAATATAGATGGCCTGGCCATATCAGAATGCCCTGGCGCAAGAAACTTTCATCTACCACCTAAGTGTTAGAATGGAGATGCATTATAAAGTAGGCACATTTTTCTGCTGTTTTAACCATTGGCCAAAATGGAACCTATTCACACCATCCATGTTTGTAGGAAAACTTTGTCAGATAAGTTTAAGGAACTAAAGATAGATGGCCTGGCCATATCAGAATGCCCTGGCGCAAGAAACTTTCATCTACCACCTAACTACTAGAATTGAGATGCATTATAATGTAGGCACATTTTTCTGCTGTTTTAACCATTGGCCAAAATGGAACCTATTCACACCATCCATGTTTGTAGGAAAACTTTGTCAGATAAGTTTAAGGAACTAAAGATAGATGGCCTGGCCATATCAGAATTCCCTGGCGCAAGAAACTTTCATCTACCACCTAACTACTAGAATTGAGATGCATTCCAAAGTAGGCACATTTTTCTGCTGTTTTAACCATGGGCCAAAATGGAACCTATGCACACCATCCATGTTTGCAGGAAAACTTTGTCAGGTAAGTTTAAGGAACTAAAGATAGATGGCCTGGCCATATCAGAATGCCCTGGCGCAAGAAACTTTCATCTACCACCTAAGTGTTAGAATGGAGATGCATTATAAAGTAGGCACATTTTTCTGCTGTTTTAACCATTAGCCAAAATGGAACCTATTCACACCATCCATGTTTGCAGGAAAACTTTGTCCGATAAAAGTTTAAGGACCTAAAGATAGATGGCCTAGCCATATCAGAATGCCCTGGTACAAGAAACTTTCATCTACCCCCTAACTACTAGAATTGAGATGCATTATAAAGTAGGCACATTTTTCTGCTGTTTTAACCACGGGCCAAAATGGAACCTATTCACACCATCCATGTTTGTAGGAAAACTTTGTCCGATAAAAGTTTAAGGACCTAAAGATAGATGGCCTAGCCATATCAGAATGCCCTGGTACAAGAAACTTTCATCTACCACCTAACTACTAGAATTGAGATGCATTTTAAAGTAGGCACATTTTTCTGCTGTTTTAACCATGGGCCAAAATGGAACCTATTCACACCATCCATGTTTGTAGGAAAACTTTGTCAGATAAGTTTAAGGACCTAAAGATAGATGGCCTGGCCATATCAGAATTCCCTGGCGCAAGAAACTTTCATCTACCACCTAAGTGTTAGAATGGAGATGCATGATAAAGTAGGCACATTTTTCTGCTGTTTTAACCATTGGCCAAAATGGAACCTATTCACACCATCCATGTTTGTAGGAAAACTTTGTCCGATAAGTTTAAGGACCTAAATATAGATGGCCTGGCCATATCAGAATGCCCTGGCGCAAGAAACTTTCATCTACCACCTAACTACTAGAATTGAGATGCATTGTAAAGTAGGCACATTTTTCTGCTGTTTTAACCATTGGCCAAAATGGAACCTATTCACACCATCCATGTTTGTAGGAAAACTTTGTCCGATAAGTTTAAGGACCTAAAGATAGATGGCCTGGCCATATCAGAATGCCCTGGCGCAAGAAACTTTCATCTACCCCCTAACTGATAGCGTGGAGGTGCATTATAATGTAGTCTCATTTCTGTGCTGATTTTTCCATTGGCTACCATTGAACCTGACAATGTTTTCACAGGATCCATGTTTGTTGGAAAACCTTCTGTGCGATATCCTTATGGAACCACAGATACATGGCTGGGCCATATCTCAATGCTTTGCAGCATGTAACTTTCTTCTACCACCTAACTACTAGAGTGGAGATGCATTATAAAGTAGGCACCTTTTTCTGCTATTTTGACTGTTTGCCAAAATGGAACCTATTCACACCATCCATGTTTGTAGGAAAACTTTGTCCGATAAGTTTAAGGACCTAAAGGTAGATGGCCTGGCCATATCAGAATGCCCTGGCGCAAGAAACTTTCATCTACCACCTAACTACTAGAATTGAGATGCATTATAAAGTAGGCACATTTTTCTGCTGTTTTAACCATTGGCCAAAATGGAACCTATTCACACCATCCATGTTTGTAGGAAAACTTTGTCCGATATGTTTAAGGACCTAAAGGTAGATGGCCTGGCCATATCAGAATGCCCTGGCGCAAGAAACTTTCTTCTACCACCTAACTACTAGAGTGGAGATGCATTATAAAGTAGGCACCTTTTTCTGCTATTTTGACTGTTTGCCAAAATGGAACCTATTCACAGCATCCATGTTTGTAGGAAAACTTTGTCCGATAAGTTTAAGGACCTAAAGGTAGATGGCCTGGCCATATCAGAATGCCCTGGCGCAAGAAACTTTCATCTACCACCTAACTACTAGAATTGAGATGCATTATAATGTAGGCACATTTTTCTGCTGTTTTAACCATTGGCCGAAATGGAACCTATTCACACCATCCATGTTTGTAGGAAAACATTGTCCGATAAATTTAAGGACCTAAAGATAGATGGCCTGGCCATATCAGAATGCCCTGGCGCAAGAAACTTTCATCTACCACCTAACTACTAGAATTGAGATGCATTATAATGTAGGCACATTTTTCTGCTGTTTTAACCATTGGCCAAAATGGAACCTATTCAAACCATCCATGTTTGTAGGAAAACATTGTCCGATAAGTTTAAGGACCTAAAGATAGATGGCCTGGCCATATCAGAATGCCCTGGCGCAAGAAACTTTCATCTACCCCCTAACTGATAGCGTGGAGGTGCATTATAAAGTAGTCTCATTTCTGTGCTGATTTTTCCATTGGCTACCATTGAACCTGACAATGTTTTCACAGGATCCATGTTGGTTGGAAAACCTTCTGTGCGATATCCTTATGGAACCACAGATACATGGCTGGGCCATATCTCAATGCTTTGCAGCATGTAACTTTCTTCTACCACCTAACTACTAGAATTGAGATGCATTATAATGTAGGCACATTTTTCTGCTGTTTTAACCATTGGCCAAAATGGAACCTATTCATAACATCCATGTTTGTAGGAAAACTTTGTCCGATAAGTTTAAGGACCTAAAGCTAGATGGCCTGGCCATATCAGAATGCCCTGGCGCAAGAAACTTTCATCTACCACCTAACTACTAGAATTGAGATGCATTATAAAGTAGGCACCTTTTTCTGCTATTTTAACTGTTTGCCAAAATGGAACCTATTCACACCATCCATGTTTGTAGGAAAACTTTGTCCGATAAGTTTAAGGACCTAAAGGTAGATGGCCTGGCCATATCAGAATGCCCTGGCGCAAGAAACTTTCATCTACCACCTAACTACTAGAATTGAGATGCATTATAAAGTAGGCACATTTTTCTGCTGTTTTAACCATTGGCCAAAATGGAACCTATTCACACCATCCATGTTTGTAGGAAAACTTTGTCCGATATGTTTAAGGACCTAAAGGTAGATGGCCTGGCCATATCAGAATGCCCTGGCGCAAGAAACTTTCTTCTACCACCTAACTACTAGAGTGGAGATGCATTATAAAGTAGGCACCTTTTTCTGCTATTTTGACTGTTTGCCAAAATGGAACCTATTCACACCATCCATGTTTGTAGGAAAACTTTGTCCGATAAGTTTAAGGACCTAAAGGTAGATGGCCTGGCCATATCAGAATGCCCTGGCACAAGAAACTTTCATCTACCACCTAACTACTAGAATTGAGATGCATTATAATGTAGGCACATTTTTCTGCTGTTTTAACCATTGGCCGAAATGGAACCTATTCACACCATCCATGTTTGTAGGAAAACATTGTCCGATAAATTTAAGGACCTAAAGATAGATGGCCTGGCCATATCAGAATGCCCTGGCGCAAGAAACTTTCATCTACCACCTAACTACTAGAATTGAGATGCATTATAATGTAGGCACATTTTTCTGCTGTTTTAACCATTGGCCAAAATGGAACCTATTCAAACCATCCATGTTTGTAGGAAAACATTGTCCGATAAGTTTAAGGACCTAAAGATAGATGGCCTGGCCATATCAGAATGCCCTGGCGCAAGAAACTTTCATCTACCCCCTAACTGATAGCGTGGAGGTGCATTATAAAGTAGTCTCATTTCTGTGCTGATTTTTCCATTGGCTACCATTGAACCTGACAATGTTTTCACAGGATCCATGTTGGTTGGAAAACCTTCTGTGCGATATCCTTATGGAACCACAGATACATGGCTGGGCCATATCTCAATGCTTTGCAGCATGTAACTTTCTTCTACCACCTAACTACTAGAATTGAGATGCATTATAATGTAGGCACATTTTTCTGCTATTTTGACCGTTTGCCAAAATGGAACCTATTCACACCATCCATGTTTGTAGGAAAACTTTGTCAGATAAGTTTAAGGACCTAAAGATAGATGGCCTGGCCATATCAGAATTCCCTGGCGCAAGAAACTTTCATCCACCACCTAACTGTTAGAATTGAGATGCATTATAAAGTAGGCACCTTTTTCTGCTATTTTGACTGTTTGCCCAAATGGAACCTATTCACACCATCCATGTTTGTAGGAAAACTTTGTCAGATAAGTTTAAGGACCTAAAGATAGATGGCCTGGCCATATCAGAATTCCCTGGCGCAAGAAACTTTCATCCACCACCTAACTGTTAGAATTGAGATGCATTATAAAGTAGGCACCTTTTTCTGCTATTTTGACTATTTGCCAAAATGGAACCTATTCACACCATCCATGTTTGTAGGAAAACTTTGTCCGATAAGTTTAAGGACCTAAATATAGATGACCTGGCCATATCAGAATGCCCTGGCGCAAGAAACATTCATCTACCACCTAACTACTAGAATTGAGATGCATTGTAAAGTAGGCACATTTTTCTGCTGTTTTAACCATTGTCCAAAATGGAACCTATTCACACCATCCATGTTTGTAGGAAAACTTTGTCCGATAAGTTTAAGGACCTAAAGATAGATGGCCTGGCCATATCAGAATGCCCTGGCGCAAGAAACTTTCATCTACCCCCTAACTGATAGCGTGGAGGTGCATTATAAAGTAGTCTCATTTCTGTGCTGATTTTTCCATTGGCTACCATTGAACCTGACAATGTTTTCACAGGATCCATGTTTGTTGGAAAACCTTCTGTGCGATATCCTTATGGAACCACAGATACATGGCTGGGCCATATCTCAATGCTTTGCAGCATGTAACTTTCTTCTACCACCTAACTACTAGAGTGGAGATGCATTATAAAGTAGGCACCTTTTTCTGCTATTTTGACTGTTTGCCCAAATGGAACCTATTCACACCATCCATGTTTGTAGGAAAACTTTGTCCGATAAGTTTAAGGACCTAAAGATAGATGGCCTGGCCATATCAGAATGCCCTGGCGCAAGAAACTTTCATCTACCCCCTAACTGATAGCGTGGAGGTGCATTATAAAGTAGTCTCATTTCTGTGCTGATTTTTCCATTGGCTACCATTGAACCTGACAATGTTTTCACAGGATCCATGTTTCTTGGAAAACCTTCTGTGCGATATCCTTATGGAACCACAGATACATGGCTGGGCCATATCTCAATGCTTTGCAGCATGTAACTTTCTTCTACCACCTAACTACTAGAGTGGAGATGCATTATAAAGTAGGCACCTTTTTCTGCTATTTTGACTGTTTGCCCAAATGGAACCTATTCACACCATCCATGTTTGTAGGAAAACTTTGTCCGATAAGTTTAAGGACCTAAAGGTAGATGGCCTGGCCATATCAGAATGCCCTGGCGCAAGAAACTTTCATCTACCACCTAACTACTAGAATTGAGATGCATTATAAAGTAGGCAAATTTTTCTGCTGTTTTAACCATTGGCCAAAATGGAACCTATTCACAACATCCATGTTTGTAGGAAAACTTTGTCCGATAAGTTTAAGGACCTAAAGGTAGATGGCCTGGCCATATCAGAATGCCCTGGCGCAAGAAACTTTCATCTACCACCTAAGTGTTAGAATGGAGATGCATTATAAAGTAGGCACATTTTTCTGCTGTTTTAACCATTGGCCAAAATGGAACCTATTCACACCATCCATGTTTGTAGGAAAACTTTGTCAGATAAGTTTAAGGAACTAAAGATAGATGGCCTGGCCATATCAGAATGCCCTGGCGCAAGAAACTTTCATCTACCACCTAACTACTAGAATTGAGATGCATTATAATGTAGGCACATTTTTCTGCTGTTTTAACCATTGGCCAAAATGGAACCTATTCACACCATCCATGTTTGTAGGAAAACTTTCTCAGATAAGTTTAAGGAACTAAAGATAGATGGCCTGGCCATATCAGAATGCCCTGGCGCAAGAAACTTTCATCTACCACCTAACTACTAGAATTGAGATGCATTCCAAAGTAGGCACATTTTTCTGCTGTTTTAACCATGGGCCAAAATGGAACCTATGCACACCATCCATGTTTGCAGGAAAACTTTGTCAGGTAAGTTTAAGGAACTAAAGATAGATGGCCTGGCCATATCAGAATGCCCTGGCGCAAGAAACTTTCATCTACCACCTAAGTGTTAGAATGGAGATGCATTATAAAGTAGGCACATTTTTCTGCTGTTTTAACCATTAGCCAAAATGGAACCTATTCACACCATCCATGTTTGCAGGAAAACTTTGTCCGATAATAGTTTAAGGACCTAAAGATAGATGGCCTAGCCATATCAGAATGCCCTGGTACAAGAAACTTTCATCTACCCCCTAACTACTAGAATTGAGATGCATTATAAAGTAGGCACATTTTTCTGCTGTTTTAACCACGGGCCAAAATGGAACCTATTCACACCATCCATGTTTGTAGGAAAACTTTGTCCGATAAAAGTTTAAGGACCTAAAGATAGATGGCCTAGCTATATCAGAATGCCCTGGTACAAGAAACTTTCATCTACCACCTAACTACTAGAATTGAGATGCATTTTAAAGTAGGCACATTTTTCTGCTGTTTTAACCATGGGCCAAAATGGAACCTATTCACACCATCCATGTTTGTAGGAAAACTTTGTCAGATAAGTTTAAGGACCTAAAGATAGATGGCCTGGCCATATCAGAATTCCCTGGCGCAAGAAACTTTCATCTACCACCTAAGTGTTAGAATGGAGATGCATGATAAAGTAGGCACATTTTTCTGCTGTTTTAACCATTGGCCAAAATGGAACCTATTCACACCACCCATGTTTGTAGGAAAACTTTGTCAGATAAGTTTAAGGAACAAAAGATAGATGGCCTGGCCATATCAGAATGCCCTGGCGCAAGAAACTTTCATCTACCACCTAACTACTAGAATTGAGATGCATTATAAAGTAGGCACATTTTTCTGCTGTTTTAACCATTGGCCAAAATGGAACATATTCACACCATCCATGTTTGTAGGAAAACTTTGTCCGATAAGTTTAACGACCTAAAGATAGATGGCCTAGCCATATCAGAATGCCCTGGTACAAGAAACTTTCATCTACCAACTAACTACTAGAATTGAGATGCATTCTAAAGTAGGCACATTTTTCTGCTTTTTTAACCATGGGCCAAAATGGAACCTATGCACACCATCCATGTTTGCAGGAAAACTTTGTCAGATAAGTTTAAGGAACTAAAGATAGATGGCCTGGCCATATCAGAATGCCCTGGCGCAAGAAAGTTTCATCTACCACCTAACTACTAGAATTGAGATGCATGATAAAGTAGGCACATTTTTCTGCTGTTTTAACCATTGGACAAAATGGAACCTATTCACACCATCCATGTTTGTAGGAAAACTTTGTCAGATAAGTTTAAGGAACTAAAGATAGATGGCCTGGCCATATCAGAATGCCCTGGCGCAAGAACCTTTCATCTACCACCTAACTACTAGAATTGAGATGCATTATAAAGTAGGCACATTTTTCTGCTGTTTTAACCATTGGCCAAAATGGAACCTATTCACACCATCCATGTTTGCAGGAAAACTTTGTCAGGTAAGTTTAAGGAACTAAAGATAGATGGCCTGGCCATATCAGAATGCCCTGGCGCAAGAAACTTTCATCTACCACCTAACTACTAGAATTGAGATGCATTCTAAAGTAGGCACATTTTTCTGCTGTTTTAACCATGGGCCAAAATGGAACCTATGCACACCATCCATGTTTGCAGGAAAACTTTGTCAGGTAAGTTTAAGGAACTAAAGATAGATGGCCTGGCCATATCAGAATGCCCTGGCGCAAGAAACTTTCATCTACCACCTATGTTAGAATGGAGATGCATTATAAAGTAGGCACATTTTTCTGCTGTTTTAACCATTAGCCAAAATGGAACCTATTCACACCATCCATGTTTGTAGGAAAACTTTGTCCGATAAAAGTTTAAGGACCTAAAGATAGATGGCCTAGCCATATCAGAATGCCCTGGTACAAGAAACTTTCATCTACCCCCTAACTACTAGAATTGAGATGCATTATAAAGTAGGCACATTTTTCTGCTGTTTTAACCACGGGCCAAAATGGAACCTATTCACACCATCCATGTTTGTAGGAAAACTTTGTCCGATAAAAGTTTAAGGACCTAAAGATAGATGGCCTAGCCATATCAGAATGCCCTGGTACAAGAAACTTTCATCTACCACCTAACTACTAGAATTGAGATGCATTTTAAAGTAGGCACATTTTTCTGCTGTTTTAACCATGGGCCAAAATGGAACCTATTCACACCATCCATGTTTGTAGGAAAACTTTGTCAGATAAGTTTAAGGACCTAAAGATAGATGGCCTGGCCATATCAGAATTCCCTGGCGCAAGAAACTTTCATCTACCACCTAAGTGTTAGAATGGAGATGCATGATAAAGTAGGCACATTTTTCTGCTGTTTTAACCATTGGCCAAAATGGAACCTATTCACACCATCCATGTTTGTAGGAAAACTTTGTCCGATAAAAGTTTAAGGACCTAAAGATAGATGGCCTAGCCATATCAGAATGCCCTGGTACAAGAAACTTTCATCTACCCCCTAACTACTAGAATTGAGATGCATTAAAAAGTAGGCACATTTTTCTGCTGTTTTAACCACGGGCCAAAATGGAACCTATTCACACCATCCATGTTTGTAGGAAAACTTTGTCAGGTAAGTTTAAGGAACTAAAGATAGATGGCCTGGCCATATCAGAATGCACTGGCGCAAGAAAGTTTCATCTACCACCTAACTACTAGAATTGAGATGGATTATAAAGTAGGCACATTTTTCTGCTGTTTTAACCATGGGCCAAAATGGAACCTATGCACACCATCCATGTTTGCAGGAAAACTTTGTCAGGTAAGTTTAAGGAACTATAGATAGATGGCCTGGCCATATCAGAATGCCCTGGCGCAAGAAACTTTCATCTACCACCTAACTACTCGAATTGAGATGCATTATAAAGTAGGCACATTTTTCTGCTGTTTTAACCATTGGCCAAAATGGAACCTATTCACACCATCCATGTTTGTAGGAAAACTTTGTCCGATAAGTTTAAGGACCTAAAGATAGATGGCCTGGCCATATCAGAATGCCCTGGCGCAAGAAACTTTCATCTACCACCTAACTACTAGAATTGAGATGCATTATAAAGTAGGCACATTTTTCTGCTGTTTTAACCATGGGCCAAAATGGAACCTATGCACACCATCCATGTTTGCAGGAAAACTTTGTCAGGTAAGTTTAAGGAACAAAAGATAGATGGCCTGGCCATATCAGAATGCCCTGGCGCAAGAAACTTTCATCTACTACCTAACTGTTAGAATGGAGATGCATTATAAAGTAGGCACATTTTTCTGCTGTTTTAACCATTGGCCAAAATGGAACCTATTCACACCATCCATGTTTGTAGGAAAACTTTGTCAGATAAGTTTAAGGAACTAAAGATAGATGGCCTGGCCATATCAGAATGCCCTGGTACAAGAAACTTTCATCTACCACCTAACTACTAGAATTGAGATGCATTATAAAGTAGGCACATTTTTCTGCTATTTTAACCATGGGCCAAAATGGAACCTATGCACACCATCCATGTTTGCAGGAAAACTTTCTCAGATAAGTTTAAGGAACTAAAGATAGATGGCCTGGCCATATCAGAATGCCCTGGCGCAAGAAACTTTCATCTACCACCTAAGTGTTAGAATGGAGATGCATTATAAAGTAGGCACATTTTTCTGCTGTTTTAACCATTGGCCAAAATGGAACCTATTCACACCATCCATGTTTGTAGGAAAACTTTGTCAGATAAGTTTAAGGAACTAAAGATAGATGGCCTGGCCATATCAGAATGCCCTGGCGCAAGAAACTTTCATCTACCACCTAACTACTAGAATTGAGATGCATTATAAAGTAGTCTCATTTCTGTGCTGATTTTTCCATTGGCAACCATTGAACCTGACAATGTTTTCACAGGATCCATGTTTGTTGGAAAACCTTTTGTGCGATATCCTTATGGAACCACAAATACATGGCTGGGCCATATCTCAATGCTTTGCAGCATGTAACTTTCTTCTACCACCGAACTACTAGAGTGGAGATGCATTATAAAGTAGGCACCTTTATCTGCTATTTTGACTGTTTGCCAAAATGGAACCTATTCACACCATCCATGTTTGTAGGAAAACTTTGTCCGATAAGTTTAAGGACCTAAAGGTAGATGGCCTGGCCATATCAGAATGCCCTGGCGCAAGAAACTTTCATCTACCACCTAACTACTAGAATTGAGATGCATTATAATGTAGGCACATTTTTCTGCTGTTTTAACCATTGGCCAAAATGGAACCTATTCACACCATCCATGTTTGTAGGAAAACATTGACCGATAAATTTAAGGACCTAAAGATAGATGGCCTGGCCATATCAGAATGCCCTGGCGCAAGAAACTTTCATCTACCACCTAACTACTAGAATTGAGATGCATTATAATGTAGGCACATTTTTCTGCTGTTTTAACCATTGGCCAAAATGGAACCTATTCAAACCATCCATGTTTGTAGGAAAACATTGTCCGATAAGTTTAAGGACCTAAAGATAGATGGCCTGGCCATATCAGAATGCCCTGGCGCAAGAAACTTTCATCTACCCCCTAACTGATAGCGTGGAGGTGCATTATAAAGTAGTCTCATTTCTGTGCTGATTTTTCCATTGGCTACCATTGAACCTGACAATGTTTTCACAGGATCCATGTTTATTGGAAAACCTTCTGTGCGATATCCTTATGGAACCACAGATACATGGCTGGGCCATATCTCAATGCTTTGCAGCATGTAACTTTCTTCTACCACCTAACTACTAGAGTGGAGATGCATTATAAAGTAGGCACCTTTTTCTGCTATTTTGACTGTTTGCCCAAATGGAACCTATTCACACCATCCATGTTTGTAGGAAAACTTTGTCAGATAAGTTTAAGGACCTAAAGATAGATGGCCTGGCCATATCAGAATGCCCTGGCGCAAGAAACTTTCATCTACCACCTAACTACTAGAATTGAGATGCATTGTAAAGTAGGCACATTTTTCTGCTGTTTTAACCATTGGCCAAAATGGAACCTATTCACACCATCCATGTTTGTAGGAAAACTTTGTCCGATAAGTTTAAGGACCTAAAGGTAGATGGCCTGGCCATATCAGAATGCCCTGGCGCAAGAAACTTTCATCTACCACCTAACTACTAGAATTGAGATGCATTATAATGTAGGCACATTTTTCTGCTATTTTGACTGCCAAAATGGAACCTATTCACACGATCCATGTTTGTAGGAAAACTTTGTCAGATAAGTTTAAGGACCTAAAGATAGATGGCCTGGCCATATCAGAATGCCCTGGCGCAAGAAACTTTCATCCACCACCTAACTGTTAGAATTGAGATGCATTATAAAATAGGCACCTTTTTCTCCTATTTTGACTATTTTCCAAAATGGAACCTATTCACACCATCCATGTTTGTAGGAAAACTTTGACCGATAAGTTTAAGGACCTAAAGGTAGATGGCCTGGCCATATCAGAATGCCCTGGCGCAAGAAACTTTCATCTACCCACTAACTGATAGCGTGGAGGTGCATTATAAAGTAGTCTCATTTCTGTGCTGATTTTTCCATTGGCTACCATTGAACCTGACAATGTTTTCACAGGATCCATGTTTGTTGGAAAACCTTCTGTGCGATATCCTTATGGAACCACAGATACATGGCTGGGCCATATCTCAATGCTTTGCAGCATGTAACTTTCTTCTACCACCTAACTACTAGAGTGGAGATGCATTATAAAGTAGGCACCTTTTTCTGCTATTTTGACTGTTTGCCCAAATGGAACCTATTCACACCATCCATGTTTGTAGGAAAACTTTGTCAGATAAGTTTAAGGACCTAAAGATAGATGGCCTGGCCATATCAGAATTCCCTGGCGCAAGAAACTTTCATCCACCACCTAACTGTTAGAATTGAGATGCATTATAAAGTAGGCACCTTTTTCTGCTATTTTGACTATTTGCCAAAATGGAACCTATTCACACCATCCATGTTTGTAGGAAAACTTTGTCCGATAAGTTTAAGGACCTAAAGATAGATGGCCTGGCCATATCAGAATGCCCTGGCGCAAGAAACTTTCATCTACCCCGTAACTACTAGAATTGAGATGCATTGTAAAGTAGGCACATTTTTCTGCTGTTTTAACCATTGGCCAAAATGGAACCTATTCACACCATCCATGTTTGTAGGAAAACTTTGTCCGATAAGTTTAAGGACCTAAAGGTAGATGGCCTGGCCATATCAGAATGCCCTGGCGCAAGAAACTTTCATCTACCACCTAACTACTACAATTGAGATGCATTATAATGTAGGCACATTTTTCTGCTATTTTGACTGCCAAAATGAAACCTAATCACACGATCCATGTTTGTAGGAAAACTTTGTCCGATAAGTTTAAGGACCTAAAGATAGATCGCCTGGCCATATCAGAATGCCCTGGCGCAAGAAACTTTCATCCACCACCTAACTGTTAGAATTGAGATGCATTATAAAATAGGCACCTTTTTCTGCTATTTTGACTATTTGCCAAAATGGAACCTATTCACACCATCCATGTTTGTAGGAAAACTTTGTCCGATAAGTTTAAGGACCTAAAGATAGATGGCCTGGCCATATCAGAATGCCCTGGCGCAAGAAACTTCCATCTACCCCCTAACTGATAGCGTGGAGGTGCATTATAAAGTAGTCTCATTTCTGTGCTGATTTTTCCATTGGCAACCATTGAACCTGACAATGTTTTCACAGGATCCATGTTTGTTGGAAAATCTTTTGTGCGATATCCTTATGGAACCACAGATACATGGCTGGGCCATATCTCAATGCTTTGCAGCATGTAACTTTCTTCTACCACCGAACTACTAGAGTGGAGATGCATTATAAAGTAGGCACCTTTTTCTGCTATTTTGACTGTTTGCCAAAATGGAACCTATTCACAGCATCCATGTTTGTAGGAAAACTTTGTCCGATAAGTTTAAGGACCTAAAGGTAGATGGCCTGGCCATATCAGAATGCCCTGGCGCAAGAAACTTTCATCTACCACCTAACTACTAGAATTGAGATGCATTATAATGTAGGCACATTTTTCTGCTGTTTTAACCATTGGCCAAAATGGAACCTATTCACACCATCCATGTTTATAGGAAAACATTGTCCGATAAATTTAAGGACCTAAAGATAGATGGCCTGGCCATATCAGAATGCCCTGGCGCAAGAAACTTTCATCTACCACCTAACTACTAGAATTGAGATGCATTATAATGTAGGCACATTTTTCTGCTGTTTTAACCATTGGCCAAAATGGAACCTATTCAAACCATCCATGTTTGTAGGAAAACATTGTCCGATAAGTTTAAGGACCTAAAGATAGATGGCCTGGCCATATCAGAATGCCCTGGCGCAAGAAACTTTCATCTACCCCCTAACTGATACCGTGGAGGTGCATTATAAAGTAGTCTCATTTCTGTGCTGATTTTTCCATTGGCTACCATTGAACCTGACAATGTTTTCACAGGATCCATGTTTATTGGAAAACCTTCTGTGCGATATCCTTATGGAACCACAGATACATGGCTGGGCCATATCTCAATGCTTTGCAGCATGTAACTTTCTTCTACCACCTAACTACTAGAGTGGAGATGCATTATAAAGTAGGCACCTTTTTCTGCTATTTTGACTGTTTGCCCAAATGGAACCTATTCACACCATCCATGTTTGTAGGAAAACTTTGTCCGATAAGTTTAAGGACCTAAAGGTAGATGGCCTGGCCATATCAGAATGCCCTGGCGCAAGAAACTTTCATCTGCCACCTAACTACTAGAATTGAGATGCATTATAAAGTAGGCACCTTTTTCTGCTATTTTGACTATTTGCCAAAATGGAACCTATTCACACCATCCATGTTTGTAGGAAAACTTTGTCCGATAAGTTTAAGGACCTAAATATAGATGGCCTGGCCATATCAGAATGCCCTGGCGCAAGAAACTTTCATCTACCCACTAACTGATAGCGTGGAGGTGCATTATAAAGTAGTCTCATTTCTGTGCTGATTTTTCCATTGTCTACCATTGAACCTGACAATGTTTTCACAGGATCCATGTTTGTTGGAAAACCTTCTGTGCGATATCCTTATGGAAACACAGATACATGGCTGGGCCATATCCCAATGCTTTGCAGCATGTAACTTTCTTCTACCACCTAACTACTAGAGTGGAGATGCATTATAAAGTAGGCACTTTTTCTGCTATTTTGACTGTTTGCCCAAATGGAACCTATTCACACCATCCATGTTTGTAGGAAAACTTTGTCAGATAAGTTTAAGGACCTAAAGATAGATGGCCTGGCCATATCAGAATTCCCTGGCGCAAGAAACTTTCATCCACCACCTAACTGTTAGAATTGAGATGCATTATAAAGTAGGCACCTTTTTCTGCTATTTTGACTATTTGCCAAAATGGAACCTATTCACACCATCCATGTTTGTAGGAAAACTTTGTCCGATAAGTTTAAGGACCTAAATATAGATGGCCTGGCCATATCAGAATGCCCTGGCGCAAGAAACTTTCATCTACCACCTAACTACTAGAATTGAGATGCATTGTAAAGTAGGCACATTTTTCTGCTGTTTTAACCATTGGCCAAAATGGAACCTATTCACACCATCCATGTTTGTAGGAAAACTTTGTCCGATAAGTTTAAGGACCTAAAGATAGATGGCCTGGCCATATCAGAATGCCCTGGCGCAAGAAACTTTCATCTACCCCCTAACTGATAGCGTGGAGGTGCATTATAAAGTAGTCTCATTTCTGTGCTGATTTTTCCATTGGCTACCATTGAACCTGACAATGTTTTCACAGGATCCATGTTTGTTGGAAAACCTTCTGTGCTATATCCTTATGGAACCACAGATACATGGCTGGGCCATATCTCAATGCTTTGCAGCATGTAACTTTCTTCGACCACCTAACTACTAGAGTGGAGATGCATTATAAAGTAGGCACCTTTTTCTGCTATTTTGACTGTTTGCCAAAATGGAACCTATTCACACCATCCATGTTTGTAGGAAAACTTTGTCCGATAAGTTTAAGGACCTAAAGGTAGATGGCCTGGCCATATCAGAATGCCCTGGCGCAAGAAACTTTCATCTACCACCTAACTACTAGAATTGAGATGCATTATAAAGTAGGCACCTTTTTCTGCTATTTTGACTGTTTGCCCAAATGGAACCTATTCACACCATCCATGTTTGTAGGAAAACTTTGACAGATAAGTTTAAGGACCTAAAGATAGATGGCCTGGCCATATCAGAATTCCCTGGCGCAAGAAACTTTCATCCACCACCTAACTGTTAGAATTGAGATGCATTATAAAGTAGGCACCTTTTTCTGCTATTTTGACTATTTGCCAAAATGGAACCTATTCACACCATCCATGTTTGTAGGAAAACTTTGTCCGATAAGTTTAAGGACCTAAATATAGATGGCCTGGCCATATCAGAATGCCCTGGCGCAAGAAACTTTCATCTACCACCTAACTGTTAGAATTGAGATGCATTGTAAAGTAGGCACATTTTTCTGCTGTTTTAACCATTGGCCAAAATGGAACCTATTCACACCATCCATGTTTGTAGGAAAACTTTGTCCGATAAGTTTAAGGACCTAAAGATAGATTGCCTGGCCATATCAGAATGCCCTGGCGCAAGAAACTTTCATCTACCCCCTAACTGATAGCGTGGAGGTGCATTATAAAGTAGTCTCATTTCTGTGCTGATTTTTCCATTGGCTACCATTGAACCTGACAATGTTTTCACAGGATCCATGTTTGTTGGAAAACCTTCTGTGCGATATCCTTATGGAACCACAGATACATGGCTGGGACATATCTCAATGCTTTGCAGCATGTAACTTTCTTCTACCACCTACCTACTAGAGTGGACATGCATTATAAAGTAGGCACATTTTTCTGCTGTTTTAACCATTGGCCAAAATGGAACCTATTCACACCATCCATGTTTGTAGGAAAACTTTGTCCGATAAGTTTAAGGACCTAAAGGTAGATGGCCTGGCCATATCAGAATGCCCTGGCGCAAGAAACTTTCATCTACCACCTAACTACTAGAATTGAGATGCATTATAATGTAGGCACATTTTTCTGCTATTTTGACTGCCAAAATGGAACCTATTCACACGACCCATGTTTGTAGGAAAACTTTGTCAGATAAGTTTAAGGACCTAAAGATAGATGGCCTGGCCATATCAGAATGCCCTGGCGCAAGAAACTTTCATCTACCACCTAACTACTAGAATTGAGATGCATTGTAAAGTAGGCACATTTTTCTGCTGTTTTAACCATTGGCCAAAATGGAACCTATTCACACCATCCATGTTTGTAGGAAAACTTTGTCCGATAAGTTTAAGGACCTAAAGATAGATGGCCTGGCCATATCAGAATGCCCTGGCGCAAGAAACTTTCATCTACCCCCTAACTGTTAGAATTGAGATGCATTATAAAGTAGGCACCTTTTTCTGCTATTTTGACTATTTGCCAAAATGGAACCTATTCACACCATCCATGTTTGTAGGAAAACTTTGTCCGATAAGTTTAAGGACCTAAATATAGATGGCCTGGCCATATCAGAATGCCCTGGCGCAAGAAACTTTCATCTACCACCTAACTACTAGAATTGAGATGCATTGTAAAGTAGGCACATTTTTCTGCTGTTTTAACCATTGGCCAAAATGGAACCTATTCACACCATCCATATTTGTAGGAAAATTTTGTCCGATAAGTTTAAGGACCTAAAGATAGATGGCCTGGCCATATCAGAATGCCCTGGCGCAAGAAACTTTCATCTACCCCCTAACTGATAGCGTGGAGGTGCATTATAATGTAGTCTCATTTCTGTGCTGATTTTTCCATTGGCTACCATTGAACCTGACAATGTTTTCACAGGATCCATGTTTGTTGGAAAACCTTCTGTGCGATATCCTTATGGAACCACAGATACATGGCTGGGCCATATCTCAATGCTTTGCAGCATGTAACTTTCTTCTACCACCTAACTACTAGAGTGGAGATGCATTATAAAGTAGGCACCTTTTTCTGCTATTTTGACTGTTTGCCGAAATGGAACCTATTCACACCATCCATGTTTGTAGGAAAACTTTGTCCGATAAGTTTAAGGACCTAAAGGTAGATGGCCTGGCCATATCAGAATGCCCTGGCGCAAGAAACTTTCATCTACCACCTAACTACTAGAATTGAGATGCATTATAAAGTAGGCACCTTTTTCTGCTATTTTGACTGTTTGCCCAAATGGAACCTATTCACACCATCCATGTTTGTAGGAAAACTTTGACAGATAAGTTTAAGGACCTAAAGATAGATGGCCTGGCCATATCAGAATTCCCTGGCGCAAGAAACTTTCATCCACCACCTAACTGTTAGAATTGAGATGCATTATAAAGTAGGCACCTTTTTCTGCTATTTTGACTATTTGCCAAAATGGAACCTATTCACACCATCCATGTTTGTAGGAAAACTTTGTCCGATAAGTTTAAGGACCTAAATATAGATGGCCTGGCCATATCAGAATGCCCTGGCGCAAGAAACTTTCATCTACCACCTAACTACTAGAATTGAGATGCATTGTAAAGTAGGCACATTTTTCTGCTGTTTTAACCATTGGCCAAAATGGAACCTATTCACACCATCCATGTTTGTAGGAAAACTTTGTCCGATAAGTTTAAGGACCTAAAGATAGATGGCCTGGCCATATCAGAATGCCCTGGCGCAAGAAACTTTCATCTACCCCCTAACTGATAGCGTGGAGGTGCATTATAAAGTAGTCTCATTTCTGTGCTGATTTTTCCATTGGCTACCATTGAACCTGACAATGTTTTCACAGGATCCATGTTTGTTGGAAAACCTTCTGTGCGATATCCTTATGGAACCACAGATACATGGCTGGGCCATATCTCAATGCTTTGCAGCATGTAACTTTCTTCTACCACCTAACTACTAGAGTGGAGATGCATTATAAAGTAGGCACCTTTTTCTGCTATTTTGACTGTTTGCCAAAATGGAACCTATTCACACCATCCATGTTTGTAGGAAAACTTTGTCCGATAAGTTTAAGGACCTAAAGGTAGATGGCCTGGCCATATCAGAATGCCCTGGCGCAAGAAACTTTCATCTACCACCTAACTACTAGAATTGAGATGCATTATAAAGTAGGCCCATTTTTCTGCTGTTTTAACCATTGGCCAAAATGGAACCTATTCACACCATCCATGTTTGTAGGAAAACTTTGTCAGATAAGTTTAAGGACCTAAAGATAGATGGCCTGGCCATATCAGAATTCCCTGGCGCAAGAAACTTTCATCCACCACCTAACTGTTAGAATTGAGATGCATTATAAAGTAGGCACCTTTTTCTGCTATTTTGACTATTTGCCAAAATGGAACCTATTCACACCATCCATGTTTGTAGGAAAACTTTGTCCGATAAGTTTAAGGACCTAAATATAGATGGCCTGGCCATATCAGAATGCCCTGGCGCAAGAAACTTTCATCTACCCCCTAACTGATAGCGTGGAGGTGCATTATAAAGTAGTCTCATTTCTGTGCTAATTTTTCCATTGGCTACCATTGAACCTGACAATGTTTTCACAGGATCCATGTTTGTTGGAAAACCTTCTGTGCGATATCCTTATGGAACCAAAGATACATGGCTGGGCCATATCTCAATGCTTTGCAGCATGTAACTTTCTTCTACCACCTAACTACTAGAGTGGAGATGCATTATAAAGTAGGCACCTTTTTCTGCTATTTTGACTGTTTGCCCAAATGGAACCTATTCACACCATCCATGTTTGTAGGAAAACTTTGTCAGATAAGTTTAAGGACCTAAAGATAGATGGCCTGGCCATATCAGAATTCCCTGGCGCAAGAAACTTTCATCCACCACCTAACTGTTAGAATTGAGATGCATTATAAAGTAGGCACCTTTTTCTGCTATTTTGACTATTTGCCAAAATGGAACCTATTCACACCATCCATGTTTGTAGGAAAACTTTATCCGATAGGTTTAAGGACCTAAATATAGATGGCCTGGCCATATCAGAATGCCCTGGCGCAAGAAACTTTCATCTACCACCTAACTACTAGAATTGAGATGCATTGTAAAGTAGGCACATTTTTCTGCTGTTTTAAACATTGGCCAAAATGGAACCTATTCACACCATCCATGTTTGTAGGAAAACTTTGTCCGATAAGTTTAAGGACCTAAAGATAGATGGCCTGGCCATATCAGAATGCCCTGGCGCAAGAAACTTTCATCTACCACCTAACTACTAGAATTGAGATGCATTGTAAAGTAGGCACATTTTTCTGCTGTTTTAACCATTGGCCAAAATGGAACCTATTCACACCATAAATGTTTGTAGGAAAACTTTGTCCGATCAGTTTAAGGACCTAAAGGTAGATGGCCTGGCCATATCAGAATGCCCTGGCGCAAGAAACTTTCATCTACCACCTAACTACTAGAATTCAGATGCATTATAAAATAGGCACCTTTTTCTCCTATTTTGACTATTTGCCAAAATGGAACCTATTCACACCATCCATGTTTGTAGGAAAACTTTGTCCGATAAGTTTAAGGACCTAAAGATAGATGGCCTGGCCATATCAGAATGCCCTGGCGCAAGAAACTTTCATCTACCCCCTAACTGATAGCGTGGAGGTGCATTATAAAGTAGTCTCATTTCTGTGCTGATTTTTCCATTGGCAACCATTGAACCTGACAATGTTTTCACAGGATCCATGTTTGTTGGAAAATCTTTTGTGCGATATCCTTATGGAACCACAGATACATGGCTGGGCCATATCTCAATGCTTTGCAGCATGTAACTTTCTTCTACCACCGAACTACTAGAGTGCAGATGCATTATAAAGTAGGCACCTTTTTCTGCTATTTTGACTGTTTGCCAAAATGGAACCTATTCACAGCATCCATGTTTGTAGGAAAACTTTGTCCGATAAGTTTAAGGACCTAAAGGTAGATGGCCTGGCCATATCAGAATGCCCTGGCGCAAGAAACTTTCATCTACCACCTAACTACTAGAATTGAGATGCATTATAATGTAGGCACATTTTTCTGCTGTTTTAACCATTGGCCAAAATGGAACCTATTCACACCATCCATGTTTGTAGGAAAACATTGTCCGATAAGTTTAAGGACCTAAATATAGATGGCCTGGCCATATCAGAATGCCCTGGCGCAAGAAACTTTCATCTACCCCCTAACTGATAGCGTGGAGGTGCATTATAAAGTAGTCTCATTTCTGTGCTGATTTTTCCATTGGCTACCATTGAACCTGACAATGTTTTCACAGGATCCATGTTTATTGGAAAACCTTCTGTGCGATATCCTTATGGAACCACAGATACATGGCTGGGCCATATCTCAATGCTTTGCAGCATGTAACTTTCTTCTACCACCTAACTACTAGAGTGGAGATGCATTATAAAGTAGGCACCTTTTTCTGCTATTTTGACTGTTTGCCCAAATGGAACCTATTCACACCATCCATGTTTGTAGGAAAACTTTGTCCGATAAGTTTAAGGACCTAAAGGTAGATGGCCTGGCCATATCAGAATGCCCTGGCGCAAGAAACTTTCATCTACCACCTAACTACTAGAATTGAGATGCATTATAAAGTAGGCACATTTTTCTGCTGTTTTAACCATTGGCCAAAATGGAACCTATTCACACCATCCATGTTTGTAGGAAAACTTTGTCCGATAAGTTTAAGGACCTAAATATAGATGTCCTGGCCATATCAGAATGCCCTGGCGCAAGAAACTTTCATCTACCCACTAACTGATAGCGTGGAGGTGCATTATAAAGTAGTCTCATTTCTGTGCTGATTTTTCCATTGACTACCATTGAACCTGACAATGTTTTCACAGGATCCATGTTTGTTGGAAAACCTTCTGTGCGATATCCTTATGGAACCACAGATACATGGCTGGGCCATATCTCAATGCTTTGCAGCATGTAACTTTCTTCTACCACCTAACTACTAGAGTGGAGATGCATTATAAAGTAGGCACCTTTTTCTGCTATTTTGACTGTTTGCCGAAATGGAACCTATTCACACCATCCATGTTTGTAGGAAAACTTTGTCCGATAAGTTTAAGGACCGAAAGGTAGATGGCCTGGCCATATCAGAATTCCCTGGCGCAAGAAACTTTCATCCACCACCTAACTGTTAGAATTGAGATGCATTATAAAGTAGGCACCTTTTTCTGCTATTTTGACTATTTGCCAAAATGGAACCTATTCACACCATCCATGTTTCTAGGAAAACTTTGTCCGATAAGTTTAAGGACCTAAATATAGATGGCCTGGCCATATCAGAATGCCCTGGCGCAAGAAACTTTCATCTACCACCTAACTACTAGAATTGAGATGCATTATAAAGTAGGCACATTTTTCTGCTGTTTTAACCATTGGCCAAAATGGAACCTATTCACACCATCCATGTTTGTAGGAAAACTTTGTCCGATAAGTTTAAGGACCTAAAGGTAGATGGCCTGGCCATATCAGAATGCCCTGGCGCAAGAAACTTTCATCTACCACCTAACTACTAGAATTGAGATGCATTATAATGTAGACACATTTTTCTGCTATTTTGACTGCCAAAATGGAACCTATTCACACGACCCATGTTTGTAGGAAAACTTTGTCAGATAAGTTTAAGGACCTAAAGATAGATGGCCTGGCCATATCAGAATGCCCTGGCGCAAGAAACTTTCATCTACCACCTAACTACTAGAATTGAGATGCATTGTAAAGTAGGCACATTTTTCTGCTGTTTTAACCATTGGCCAAAATGGAACCTATTCACACCATCCATGTTTGTAGGAAAACTTTGTCCGATAAGTTTAAGGACCTAAAGATAGATGGCCTGGCCATATCAGAATGCCCTGGCGCAAGAAACTTTCATCTACCCCCTAACTGTTAGAATTGAGATGCATTATAAAGTAGGCACCTTTTTCTGCTATTTTGACTATTTGCCAAAATGGAACCTATTCACACCATCCATGTTTGTAGGAAAACTTTGTCCGATAAGTTTAAGGACCTAAATATAGATGGCCTGGCCATATCAGAATGCCCTGGCGCAAGAAACTTTCATCTACCCCCTAACTGATAGCGTGGAGGTGCATTATAAAGTAGTCTCATTTCTGTGCTAATTTTTCCATTGGCTACCATTGAACCTGACAATGTTTTCACAGGATCCATGTTTGTTGGAAAACCTTCTGTGCGATATCCTTATGGAACCAAAGATACATGGCTGGGCCATATCTCAATGCTTTGCAGCATGTAACTTTCTTCTACCACCTAACTACTAGAGTGGAGATGCATTATAAAGTAGGCACCTTTTTCTGCTATTTTGACTGTTTGCCCAAATGGAACCTATTCACACCATCCATGTTTGTAGGAAAACTTTGTCAGATAAGTTTAAGGACCTAAAGATAGATGGCCTGGCCATATCAGAATTCCCTGGCGCAAGAAACTTTCATCCACCACCTAACTGTTAGAATTGAGATGCATTATAAAGTAGGCACCTTTTTCTGCTATTTTGACTATTTGCCAAAATGGAACCTATTCACACCATCCATGTTTGTAGGAAAACTTTATCCGATAGGTTTAAGGACCTAAATATAGATGGCCTGGCCATATCAGAATGCCCTGGCGCAAGAAACTTTCATCTACCACCTAACTACTAGAATTGAGATGCATTGTAAAGTAGGCACATTTTTCTGCTGTTTTAAACATTGGCCAAAATGGAACCTATTCACACCATCCATGTTTGTAGGAAAACTTTGTCCGATAAGTTTAAGGACCTAAAGATAGATGGCCTGGCCATATCAGAATGCCCTGGCGCAAGAAACTTTCATCTACCACCTAACTACTAGAATTGAGATGCATTGTAAAGTAGGCACATTTTTCTGCTGTTTTAACCATTGGCCAAAATGGAACCTATTCACACCATAAATGTTTGTAGGAAAACTTTGTCCGATAAGTTTAAGGACCTAAAGATAGATGGCCTAGCCATATCAGAATGCCCTGGCGCAAGAAACTTTCATCTACCCCCTAACTGATAGCGTGGAGGTGCATTATAAAGTAGTCTCATTTCTGTGCTGATTTTTCCATTGGCAACCATTGAACCTGACAATGTTTTCACAGGATCCATGTTTGTTGGAAAATCTTTTGTGCGATATCCTTATGGAACCACAGATACATGGCTGGGCCATATCTCAATGCTTTGCAGCATGTAACTTTCTTCTACCACCGAACTACTAGAGTGCAGATGCATTATAAAGTAGGCACCTTTTTCTGCTATTTTGACTGTTTGCCAAAATGGAACCTATTCACAGCATCCATGTTTGTAGGAAAACTTTGTCCGATAAGTTTAAGGACCTAAAGGTAGATGGCCTGGCCATATCAGAATGCCCTGGCGCAAGAAACTTTCATCTACCACCTAACTACTAGAATTGAGATGCATTATAATGTAGGCACATTTTTCTGCTGTTTTAACCATTGGCCAAAATGGAACCTATTCACACCATCCATGTTTGTAGGAAAACATTGTCCGATAAGTTTAAGGACCTAAATATAGATGGCCTGGCCATATCAGAATGCCCTGGCGCAAGAAACTTTCATCTACCCCCTAACTGATAGCGTGGAGGTGCATTATAAAGTAGTCTCATTTCTGTGCTGATTTTTCCATTGGCTACCATTGAACCTGACAATGTTTTCACAGGATCCATGTTTATTGGAAAACCTTCTGTGCGATATCCTTATGGAACCACAGATACATGGCTGGGCCATATCTCAATGCTTTGCAGCATGTAACTTTCTTCTACCACCTAACTACTAGAGTGGAGATGCATTATAAAGTAGGCACCTTTTTCTGCTATTTTGACTGTTTGCCCAAATGGAACCTATTCACACCATCCATGTTTGTAGGAAAACTTTGTCCGATAAGTTTAAGGACCTAAAGGTAGATGGCCTGGCCATATCAGAATGCCCTGGCGCAAGAAACTTTCATCTACCACCTAACTACTAGAATTGAGATGCATTATAAAGTAGGCACATTTTTCTGCTGTTTTAACCATTGGCCAAAATGGAACCTATTCACACCATCCATGTTTGTAGGAAAACTTTGTCCGATAAGTTTAAGGACCTAAATATAGATGTCCTGGCCATATCAGAATGCCCTGGCGCAAGAAACTTTCATCTACCCACTAACTGATAGCGTGGAGGTGCATTATAAAGTAGTCTCATTTCTGTGCTGATTTTTCCATTGACTACCATTGAACCTGACAATGTTTTCACAGGATCCATGTTTGTTGGAAAACCTTCTGTGCGATATCCTTATGGAACCACAGATACATGGCTGGGCCATATCTCAATGCTTTGCAGCATGTAACTTTCTTCTACCACCTAACTACTAGAGTGGAGATGCATTATAAAGTAGGCACCTTTTTCTGCTATTTTGACTGTTTGCCGAAATGGAACCTATTCACACCATCCATGTTTGTAGGAAAACTTTGTCCGATAAGTTTAAGGACCTAAAGGTAGATGGCCTGGCCATATCAGAATTCCCTGGCGCAAGAAACTTTCATCCACCACCTAACTGTTAGAATTGAGATGCATTATAAAGTAGGCACCTTTTTCTGCTATTTTGACTATTTGCCAAAATGGAACCTATTCACACCATCCATGTTTCTAGGAAAACTTTGTCCGATAAGTTTAAGGACCTAAATATAGATGGCCTGGCCATATCAGAATGCCCTGGCGCAAGAAACTTTCATCTACCACCTAACTACTAGAATTGAGATGCATTATAAAGTAGGCACATTTTTCTGCTGTTTTAACCATTGGCCAAAATGGAACCTATTCACACCATCCATGTTTGTAGGAAAACTTTGTCCGATAAGTTTAAGGACCTAAAGGTAGATGGCCTGGCCATATCAGAATGCCCTGGCGCAAGAAACTTTCATCTACCACCTAACTACTAGAATTGAGATGCATTATAATGTAGACACATTTTTCTGCTATTTTGACTGCCAAAATGGAACCTATTCACACGACCCATGTTTGTAGGAAAACTTTGTCAGATAAGTTTAAGGACCTAAAGATAGATGGCCTGGCCATATCAGAATGCCCTGGCGCAAGAAACTTTCATCTACCACCTAACTACTAGAATTGAGATGCATTGTAAAGTAGGCACATTTTTCTGCTGTTTTAACCATTGGCCAAAATGGAACCTATTCACACCATCCATGTTTGTAGGAAAACTTTGTCCGATAAGTTTAAGGACCTAAAGATAGATGGCCTGGCCATATCAGAATGCCCTGGCGCAAGAAACTTTCATCTACCCCCTAACTGTTAGAATTGAGATGCATTATAAAGTAGGCACCTTTTTCTGCTATTTTGACTATTTGCCAAAATGGAACCTATTCACACCATCCATGTTTGTAGGAAAACTTTGTCCGATAAGTTTAAGGACCTAAATATAGATGGCCTGGCCATATCAGAATGCCCTGGCGCAAGAAACTTTCATCTACCACCTAACTACTAGAATTGAGATGCATTGTAAAGTAGGCACATTTTTCTGCTGTTTTAACCATTGGCCAAAATGGAACCTATTCACACCATCCATATTTGTAGGAAAATTTTGTCCGATAAGTTTAAGGACCTAAAGATAGATGGCCTGGCCATATCAGAATGCCCTGGCGCAAGAAACTTTCATCTACCCCCTAACTGATAGCGTGGAGGTGCATTATAATGTAGTCTCATTTCTGTGCTGATTTTTCCATTGGCTACCATTGAACCTGACAATGTTTTCACAGGATCCATGTTTGTTGGAAAACCTTCTGTGCGATATCCTTATGGAACCACAGATACATGGCTGGGCCATATCTCAATGCTTTGCAGCATGTAACTTTCTTCTACCACCTAACTACTAGAGTGGAGATGCATTATAAAGTAGGCACCTTTTTCTGCTATTTTGACTGTTTGCCGAAATGGAACCTATTCACACCATCCATGTTTGTAGGAAAACTTTGTCCGATAAGTTTAAGGACCTAAAGGTAGATGGCCTGGCCATATCAGAATGCCCTGGCGCAAGAAACTTTCATCTACCACCTAACTACTAGAATTGAGATGCATTATAAAGTAGGCACCTTTTTCTGCTATTTTGACTGTTTGCCCAAATGGAACCTATTCACACCATCCATGTTTGTAGGAAAACTTTGACAGATAAGTTTAAGGACCTAAAGATAGATGGCCTGGCCATATCAGAATTCCCTGGCGCAAGAAACTTTCATCCACCACCTAACTGTTAGAATTGAGATGCATTATAAAGTAGGCACCTTTTTCTGCTATTTTGACTATTTGCCAAAATGGAACCTATTCACACCATCCATGTTTGTAGGAAAACTTTGTCCGATAAGTTTAAGGACCTAAATATAGATGGCCTGGCCATATCAGAATGCCCTGGCGCAAGAAACTTTCATCTACCACCTAACTACTAGAATTGAGATGCATTGTAAAGTAGGCACATTTTTCTGCTGTTTTAACCATTGGCCAAAATGGAACCTATTCACACCATCCATGTTTGTAGGAAAACTTTGTCCGATAAGTTTAAGGACCTAAAGATAGATGGCCTGGCCATATCAGAATGCCCTGGCGCAAGAAACTTTCATCTACCCCCTAACTGATAGCGTGGAGGTGCATTATAAAGTAGTCTCATTTCTGTGCTGATTTTTCCATTGGCTACCATTGAACCTGACAATGTTTTCACAGGATCCATGTTTGTTGGAAAACCTTCTGTGCGATATCCTTATGGAACCACAGATACATGGCTGGGCCATATCTCAATGCTTTGCAGCATGTAACTTTCTTCTACCACCTAACTACTAGAGTGGAGATGCATTATAAAGTAGGCACCTTTTTCTGCTATTTTGACTGTTTGCCAAAATGGAACCTATTCACACCATCCATGTTTGTAGGAAAACTTTGTCCGATAAGTTTAAGGACCTAAAGGTAGATGGCCTGGCCATATCAGAATGCCCTGGCGCAAGAAAGTTTCATCTACCACCTAACTACTAGAATTGAGATGCATTATAAAGTAGGCACATTTTTCTGCTGTTTTAACCATTGGCCAAAATGGAACCTATTCACACCATCCATGTTTGTAGGAAAACTTTGTCAGATAAGTTTAAGGACCTAAAGATAGATGGCCTGGCCATATCAGAATTCCCTGGCGCAAGAAACTTTCATCCACCACCTAACTGTTAGAATTGAGATGCATTATAAAGTAGGCACCTTTTTCTGCTATTTTGACTATTTGCCAAAATGGAACCTATTCACACCATCCATGTTTGTAGGAAAACTTTGTCCGATAAGTTTAAGGACCTAAATATAGATGGCCTGGCCATATCAGAATGCCCTGGCGCAAGAAACTTTCATCTACCCCCTAACTGATAGCGTGGAGGTGCATTATAAAGTAGTCTCATTTCTGTGCTAATTTTTCCATTGGCTACCATTGAACCTGACAATGTTTTCACAGGATCCATGTTTGTTGGAAAACCTTCTGTGCGATATCCTTATGGAACCAAAGATACATGGCTGGGCCATATCTCAATGCTTTGCAGCATGTAACTTTCTTCTACCACCTAACTACTAGAGTGGAGATGCATTATAAAGTAGGCACCTTTTTCTGCTATTTTGACTGTTTGCCCAAATGGAACCTATTCACACCATCCATGTTTGTAGGAAAACTTTGTCAGATAAGTTTAAGGACCTAAAGATAGATGGCCTGGCCATGTCAGAATTCCCTGGCGCAAGAAACTTTCATCCACCACCTAACTGTTAGAATTGAGATGCATTATAAAGTAGGCACCTTTTTCTGCTATTTTGACTATTTGCCAAAATGGAACCTATTCACACCATCCATGTTTGTAGGAAAACTTTATCCGATAGGTTTAAGGACCTAAATATAGATGGCCTGGCCATATCAGAATGCCCTGGCGCAAGAAACTTTCATCTACCACCTAACTACTAGAATTGAGATGCATTGTAAAGTAGGCACATTTTTCTGCTGTTTTAAACATTGGCCAAAATGGAACCTATTCACACCATCCATGTTTGTAGGAAAACTTTGTCCGATAAGTTTAAGGACCTAAAGATAGATGGCCTGGCCATATCAGAATGCCCTGGCGCAAGAAACTTTCATCTACCACCTAACTACTAGAATTGAGATGCATTGTAAAGTAGGCACATTTTTCTGCTGTTTTAACCATTGGCCAAAATGGAACCTATTCACACCATAAATGTTTGTAGGAAAACTTTGTCCGATCAGTTTAAGGACCTAAAGGTAGATGGCCTGGCCATATCAGAATGCCCTGGCGCAAGAAACTTTCATCTACCACCTAACTACTAGAATTCAGATGCATTATAAAATAGGCACCTTTTTCTCCTATTTTGACTATTTGCCAAAATGGAACCTATTCACACCATCCATGTTTGTAGGAAAACTTTGTCCGATAAGTTTAAGGACCTAAAGATAGATGGCCTGGCCATATCAGAATGCCCTGGCGCAAGAAACTTTCATCTACCCCCTAACTGATAGCGTGGAGGTGCATTATAAAGTAGTCTCATTTCTGTGCTGATTTTTCCATTGGCAACCATTGAACCTGACAATGTTTTCACAGGATCCATGTTTGTTGGAAAATCTTTTGTGCGATATCCTTATGGAACCACAGATACATGGCTGGGCCATATCTCAATGCTTTGCAGCATGTAACTTTCTTCTACCACCGAACTACTAGAGTGCAGATGCATTATAAAGTAGGCACCTTTTTCTGCTATTTTGACTGTTTGCCAAAATGGAACCTATTCACAGCATCCATGTTTGTAGGAAAACTTTGTCCGATAAGTTTAAGGACCTAAAGGTAGATGGCCTGGCCATATCAGAATGCCCTGGCGCAAGAAACTTTCATCTACCACCTAACTACTAGAATTGAGATGCATTATAATGTAGGCACATTTTTCTGCTGTTTTAACCATTGGCCAAAATGGAACCTATTCACACCATCCATGTTTGTAGGAAAACATTGTCCGATAAATTTAAGGACCTAAAGATAGATGGCCTGGCCATATCAGAATGCCCTGGCGCAAGAAACTTTCATCTACCACCTAACTACTAGAATTGAGATGCATTATAATGTAGGCACATTTTTCTGCTGTTTTAACCATTGGCCAAAATGGAACCTATTCAAACCATCCATGTTTGTAGGAAAACATTGTCCGATAAGTTTAAGGACCTAAAGATAGATGGCCTGGCCATATCAGAATGCCCTGGCGCAAGAAACTTTCATCTACCCCCTAACTGATAGCGTGGAGGTGCATTATAAAGTAGTCTCATTTCTGTGCTGATTTTTCCATTGGCTACCATTGAACCTGACAATGTTTTCACAGGATCCATGTTTATTGGAAAACCTTCTGTGCGATATCCTTATGGAACCACAGATACATGGCTGGGCCATATCTCAATGCTTTGCAGCATGTAACTTTCTTCTACCACCTAACTACTAGAGTGGAGATGCATTATAAAGTAGGCACCTTTTTCTGCTATTTTGACTGTTTGCCCAAATGGAACCTATTCACACCATCCATGTTTGTAGGAAAACTTTGTCCGATAAGTTTAAGGACCTAAAGGTAGATGGCCTGGCCATATCAGAATGCCCTGGCGCAAGAAACTTTCATCTACCACCTAACTACTAGAATTGAGATGCATTATAAAGTAGGCACCTTTTTCTGCTATTTTGACTATTTGCCAAAATGGAACCTATTCACACCATCCATGTTTGTAGGAAAACTTTGTCCGATAAGTTTAAGGACCTAAATATAGATGTCCTGGCCATATCAGAATGCCCTGGCGCAAGAAACTTTCATCTACCCACTAACTGATAGCGTGGAGGTGCATTATAAAGTAGTCTCATTTCTGTGCTGATTTTTCCATTGACTACCATTGAACCTGACAATGTTTTCACAGGATCCATGTTTGTTGGAAAACCTTCTGTGCGATATCCTTATGGAACCACAGATACATGGCTGGGCCATATCTCAATGCTTTGCAGCATGTAACTTTCTTCTACCACCTAACTACTAGAGTGGAGATGCATTATAAAGTAGGCACCTTTTTCTGCTATTTTGACTGTTTGCCCAAATGGAACCTATTCACACCATCCATGTTTGTAGGAAAACTTTGTCAGATAAGTTTAAGGACCTAAAGATAGATGGCCTGGCCATATCAGAATTCCCTGGCGCAAGAAACTTTCATCCACCACCTAACTGTTAGAATTGAGATGCATTATAAAGTAGGCACCTTTTTCTGCTATTTTGACTATTTGCCAAAATGGAACCTATTCACACCATCCATGTTTGTAGGAAAACTTTGTCCGATAAGTTTAAGGACCTAAATATAGATGGCCTGGCCATATCAGAATGCCCTGGCGCAAGAAACTTTCATCTACCACCTAACTACTAGAATTGAGATGCATTGTAAAGTAGGCACATTTTTCTGCTGTTTTAACCATTGGCCAAAATGGAACCTATTCACACCATCCATGTTTGTAGGAAAACTTTGTCCGATAAGTTTAAGGACCTAAAGGTAGATGGCCTGGCCATATCAGAATGCCCTGGCGCAAGAAACTTTCATCTACCACCTAACTACTAGAATTGAGATGCATTATAATGTAGGCACATTTTTCTGCTATTTTGACTGCCAAAATGGAACCTATTCACACGACCCATGTTTGTAGGAAAACTTTGTCAGATAAGTTTAAGGACCTAAAGATAGATGGCCTGGCCATATCAGAATGCCCTGGCGCAAGAAACTTTCATCCACCACCTAACTGTTAGAATTGAGATGCATTATAAAATAGGCACCTTTTTCTCCTATTTTGACTATTTGCCAAAATGGAACCTATTCACACCATCCATGTTTGTAGGAAAACTTTGTCCGATAAAAGTTTAAGGACCTAAAGATAGATGGCCTAGCCATATCAGAATGCCCTGGCGCAAGAAACTTTCATCTACCACCTAACTACTAGAATTGAGATGCATTGTAAAGTAGGCACATTTTTCTGCTGTTTTAACCATTGGCCAAAATGGAACCTATTCACACCATCCATGTTTGTAGGAAAACTTTGTCCGATAAGTTTAAGGACCTAAAGGTAGATGGCCTGGCCATATCAGAATGCCCTGGCGCAAGAAACTTTCATCTACCACCTAACTACTAGAATTGAGATGCATTATAATGTAGGCACATTTTTCTGCTATTTTGACTGCCAAAATGGAACCTATTCACAGGACCCATGTTTGTAGGAAAACTTTGTCAGATAAGTTTAAGGACCTAAAGATAGATGGCCTGGCCATATCAGAATGCCCTGGCGCAAGAAACTTTCATCCACCACCTAACTGTTAGAATTGAGATGCATTATAAAATAGGCACCTTTTTCTCCTATTTTGACTATTTGCCAAAATGGAACCTATTCACACCATCCATGTTTGTAGGAAAACTTTGTCCGATAAGTTTAAAGACCTAAAGATAGATGGCCTGGCCATATCAGAATGCCCTGGCGCAAGAAACTTTCATCTACCCCCTAACTGATAGCGTGGAGGTGCATTATAAAGTAGTCTCATTTCTGTGCTGATTTTTCCATTGGCAACCATTGAACCTGACAATGTTTTCACAGGATCCATGTTTGTTGGAAAATCTTTTGTGCGATATCCTTATGGAACCACAGATACATGGCTGGGCCATATCTCAATGCTTTGCAGCATGTAACTTTCTTCTACCACCTAACTACTAGAGTGCAGATGCATTATAAAGTAGGCACCTTTTTCTGCTATTTTGACTGTTTGCCAAAATGGAACCTATTCACAGCATCCATGTTTGTAGGAAAACTTTGTCCGATAAGTTTAAGGACCTAAAGGTAGATGGCCTGGCCATATCAGAATGCCCTGGCGCAAGAAACTTTCATCTACCACCTAACTACTAGAATTGAGATGCATTATAATGTAGGCACATTTTTCTGCTGTTTTAACCATTGGCCAAAATGGAACCTATTCACACCATCCATGTTTGTAGGAAAACATTGTCCGATAAATTTAAGGACCTAAAGATAGATGGCCTGGCCATATCAGAATGCCCTGGCGCAAGAAACTTTCATCTACCACCTAACTACTAGAATTGAGATGCATTATAATGTAGGCACATTTTTCTGCTGTTTTAACCATTGGCCAAAAGGGAACCTATTCAAACCATCCATGTTTGTAGGAAAACATTGTCCGATAAGTTTAAGGACCTAAAGATAGATGACCTGGCCATATCAGAATGCCCTGGCGCAAGAAACTTTCATCTACCCCCTAACTGATAGCGTGGAGGTGCATTATAAAGTAGTCTCATTTCTGTGCTGATTTTTCCATTGGCTACCATTGAACCTGACAATGTTTTCACAGGATCCATGTTTATTGGAAAACCTTCTGTTCGATATCCTTATGGAACCACAGATACATGGCTGGGCCATATCTCAATGCTTTGCAGCATGTAACTTTCTTCTACCACCTAACTACTAGAGTGGAGATGCATTATAAAGTAGGCACCTTTTTCTGCTATTTTGACTGTTTGCCCAAATGGAACCTATTCACACCATCCATGTTTGTAGGAAAACTTTGTCCGATAAGTTTAAGGACCTAAAGGTAGATGGCCTGGCCATATCAGAATGCCCTGGCGCAAGAAACTTTCATCTACCACCTAACTACTAGAATTGAGATGCATTATAAAGTAGGCACCTTTTTCTGCTATTTTGACTATTTGCCAAAATGGAACCTATTCACACCATCCATGTTTGTAGGAAAACTTTGTCCGATAAGTTTAAGGACCTAAATATAGATGGCCTGGCCATATCAGAATGCCCTGGCGCAAGAAACTTTCATCTACCCACTAACTGATAGCGTGGAGGTGCATTATAAAGTAGTCTCATTTCTGTGCTGATTTTTCCATTGGCTACCATTCAACCTGACAATGTTTTCACAGGATCCATGTTTGTTGGAAAACCTTCTGTGCGATATCCTTATGGAACCACAGATACATGGCTGGGCCATATCTCAATGCTTTGCAGCATGTAACTTTCTTCTACCACCTAACTACTAGAGTGGAGATGCATTATAAAGTAGGCACCTTTTTCTGCTATTTTGACTGTTTGCCCAAATGGAACCTATTCACACCAACCATGTTTGTAGGAAAACTTTGTCAGATAAGTTTAAGGACCTAAAGATAGATGGCCTGGCCATATCAGAATGCCCTGGCGCAAGAAACTTTCATCCACCACCTAACTGTTAGAATTGAGATGCATTATAAAGTAGGCACCTTTTTCTGCTATTTTGACTATATGCCAAAATGGAACCTATTCACACCATCCATGTTTCTAGGAAAACTTTGTCCGATAAGTTTAAGGACCTAAATATAGATGGCCTGGCCATATCAGAATGCCCTGGCGCAAGAAACTTTCATCTACCACCTAACTACTAGAATTGAGATGCATTGTAAAGTAGGCACATTTTTCTGCTGTTTTAACCATTGGCCAAAATGGAACCTATTCACACCATCCATGTTTGTAGGAAAACTTTGTCCGATAAGTTTAAGGACCTAAAGATAGATGGCCTGGCCATATCAGAATGCCCTGGCGCAAGAAACTTTCATCTACCACCTAACTACTAGAATTGAGATGCATTGTAAAGTAGGCACATTTTTCTGCTGTTTTAACCATTGGCCAAAATGGAACCTATTCACACCATCCATGTTTGTAGGAAAACTTTGTCAGATAAGTTTAAGGACCTAAAGATAGATGGCCTGGCCATATCAGAATGCCCTGGCGCAAGAAACTTTCATCCACCACCTAACTGTTAGAATTGAGATGCATTATAAAATAGGCACCTTTTTCTGCTATTTTGACTATTTGCCAAAATGGAACCTATTCACACCATCCATGTTTGTAGGAAAATTTTGTCCGATAAGTTTAAGGACCTAAATATAGATGGCCTGGCCATATCAGAATGCCCTGGCGCAAGAAACTTTCATCTACCAGCTAACTACTAGAATTGAGATGCATTGTAAAGTAGGCACTTTTTTCTGCTGTTTTAACCATTGGCCAAAAGGGAACCTATTCAAACCATCCATGTTTGTAGGAAAACATTGTCCGATAAGTTTAAGGACCTAAAGATAGATGGCCTGGCCATATCAGAATGCCCTGGCGCAAGAAACTTTCATCTACCCCCTAACTGATAGCGTGGAGGTGCATTATAAAGTAGTCTCATTTCTGTGCTGATTTTTCCATTGGCTACCATTGAACCTGACAATGTTTTCACAGGATCCATGTTTATTGGAAAACCTTCTGTGCGATATCCTTATGGAACCACAGATACATGGCTGGGCCATATCTCAATGCTTTGCAGCATGTAACTTTCTTCTACCACCTAACTACTAGAGTGGAGATGCATTATAAAGTAGGCACCTTTTTCTGCTATTTTGACTGTTTGCCCAAATGGAACCTATTCACACCATCCATGTTTGTAGGAAAACTTTGTCCGATAAGTTTAAGGACCTAAAGGTAGATGGCCTGGCCATATCAGAATGCCCTGGCGCAAGAAACTTTCATCTACCACCTAACTACTAGAATTGAGATGCATTATAAAGTAGGCACCTTTTTCTGCTATTTTGACTATTTGCCAAAATGGAACCTATTCACACCATCCATGTTTGTAGGAAAACTTTGTCCGATAAGTTTAAGGACCTAAATATAGATGGCCTGGCCATATCAGAATGCCCTGGTGCAAGAAACTTTCATCTACCCACTAACTGATAGCGTGGAGGTGCATTATAAAGTAGTCTCATTTCTGTGCTGATTTTTCCATTGGCTACCATTCAACCTGACAATGTTTTCACAGGATCCATGTTTGTTGGAAAACCTTCTGTGCGATATCCTTATGGAACCACAGATACATGGCTGGGCCATATCTCAATGCTTTGCAGCATGTAACTTTCTTCTACCACCTAACTACTAGAGTGGAGATGCATTATAAAGTAGGCACCTTTTTCTGCTATTTTGACTGTTTGCCCAAATGGAACCTATTCACACCAACCATGTTTGTAGGAAAACTTTGTCAGATAAGTTTAAGGACCTAAAGATAGATGGCCTGGCCATATCAGAATTCCCTGGCGCAAGAAACTTTCATCCACCACCTAACTGTTAGAATTGAGATGCATTATAAAGTAGGCACCTTTTTCTGCTATTTTGACTATATGCCAAAATGGAACCTATTCACACCATCCATGTTTCTAGGAAAACTTTGTCCGATAAGTTTAAGGACCTAAATATAGATGGCCTGGCCATATCAGAATGCCCTGGCGCAAGAAACTTTCATCTACCACCTAACTACTAGAATTGAGATGCATTGTAAAGTAGGCACATTTTTCTGCTGTTTTAACCATTGGCCAAAATGGAACCTATTCACACCATCCATGTTTGTAGGAAAACTTTGTCCGATAAGTTTAAGGACCTAAAGATAGATGGCCTGGCCATATCAGAATGCCCTGGCGCAAGAAACTTTCATCTACCACCTAACTACTAGAATTGAGATGCATTGTAAAGTAGGCACATTTTTCTGCTGTTTTAACCATTGGCCAAAATGGAACCTATTCACACCATCCATGTTTGTAGGAAAACTTTGTCCGATAAGTTTAAGGACCTAAAGGTAGATGGCCTGGCCATATCAGAATGCCCTGGCGCAAGAAACTTTCATCTACCACCTAACTACTAGAATTGAGATGCATTATAATGTAGGCACATTTTTCTGCTATTTTGACTGCCAAAATGGAACCTATTCACACGATCCATGTTTGTAGGAAAACTTTGTCAGATAAGTTTAAGGACCTAAAGATAGATGGCCTGGCCATATCAGAATGCCCTGGCGCAAGAAACTTTCATCCACCACCTAACTGTTAGAATTGAGATGCATTATAAAATAGGCACCTTTTTCTGCTATTTTGACTATTTGCCAAAATGGAACCTATTCACACCATCCATGTTTGTAGGAAAATTTTGTCCGATAAGTTTAAGGACCTAAATATAGATGGCCTGGCCATATCAGAATGCCCTGGCGCAAGAAACTTTCATCTACCACCTAACTACTAGAATTGAGATGCATTGTAAAGTAGGCACTTTTTTCTGCTGTTTTAACCATTGGCCAAAAGGGAACCTATTCAAACCATCCATGTATGTAGGAAAACATTGTCCGATAAGTTTAAGGACCTAAAGATAGATGGCCTGGCCATATCAGAATGCCCTGGCGCAAGAAACTTTCATCTACCCCCTAACTGATAGCGTGGAGGTGCATTATAAAGTAGTCTCATTTCTGTGCTGATTTTTCCATTGGCTACCATTGAACCTGACAATGTTTTCACAGGATCCATGTTTATTGGAAAACCTTCTGTGCGATATCCTTATGGAACCACAGATACATGGCTGGGCCATATCTCAATGCTTTGCAGCATGTAACTTTCTTCTACCACCTAACTACTAGAGTGGAGATGCATTATAAAGTAGGCACCTTTTTCTGCTATTTTCACTGTTTGCCCAAATGGAACCTATTCACACCATCCATGTTTGTAGGAAAACTTTGTCCGATAAGTTTAAGGACCTAAAGGTAGATGGCCTGGCCATATCAGAATGCCCTGGCGCAAGAAACTTTCATCTACCACCTAACTACTAGAATTGAGATGCATTATAAAGTAGGCACCTTTTTCTGCTATTTTGACTATTTGCCAAAATGGAACCTATTCACACCATCCATGTTTGTAGGAAAACTTTGTCCGATAAGTTTAAGGACCTAAATATAGATGGCCTGGCCATATCAGAATGCCCTGGCGCAAGAAACTTTCATCTACCCACTAACTGATAGCGTGGAGGTGCATTATAAAGTAGTCTCATTTTTGTGCTGATTTTTCCATTGGCTACCATTCAACCTGACAATGTTTTCACAGGATCCATGTTTGTTGGAAAACCTTCTGTGCGATATCCTTATGGAACCACAGATACATGGCTGGGCCATATCTCAATGCTTTGCAGCATGTAACTTTCTTCTACCACCTAACTACTAGAGTGGAGATGCATTATAAAGTAGGCACCTTTTTCTGCTATTTTGACTGTTTGCCCAAATGGAACCTATTCACACCATCCATGTTTGTAGGAAAACTTTGTCCGATAAGTTTAAGGACCTAAAGATAGATGGCCTGGCCATATCAGAATGCCCTGGCGCAAGAAACTTTCATCTACCACCTAACTACTAGAATTGAGATGCATTGTAAAGTAGGCACATTTTTCTGCTGTTTTAACCATTGGCCAAAATGGAACCTATTCACACCATCCATGTTTGTAGGAAAACTTTGTCCGATAAGTTTAAGGACCTAAAGGTAGATGGCCTGGCCATATCAGAATGCCCTGGCGCAAGAAACTTTCATCTACCACCTAACTACTAGAATTGAGATGCATTATAATGTAGGCACATTTTTCTGCTATTTTGACTGCCAAAATGGAACCTATTCACACGATCCATGTTTGTAGGAAAACTTTGTCAGATAAGTTTAAGGACCTAAAGATAGATGGCCTGGCCATATCAGAATGCCCTGGCGCAAGAAACTTTCATCCACCACCTAACTGTTAGAATTGAGATGCATTATAAAATAGGCACCTTTTTCTGCTATTTTGACTATTTGCCAAAATGGAACCTATTCACACCATCCATGTTTGTAGGAAAACTTTGTCCGATAAGTTTAAGGACCTAAAGATAGATGGCCTGGCCATATCAGAATGCCCTGGCGCAAGAAACTTTCATCTACCCCGTAACTGATAGCGTGGAGGTGCATTATAAAGTAGTCTCATTTCTGTGCTGATTTTTCCATTGGCAACCATTGAACCTGACAATGTTTTCACAGGATCCATGTTTGTTGGAAAATCTTTTGTGCGATATCCTTATGGAACCACAGATACATGGCTGGGCCATATCTCAATGTTTTGCAGCATGTAACTTTCTTCTACCACCGAACTACTAGAGTGGAGATGCATTATAAAGTAGGCACCTTTTTCTGCTATTTTGACTGTTTGCCCAAATGGAACCTATTCACACCATCCATGTTTGTAGGAAAACTTTGTCCGATAAGTTTAAGGACCTAAAGGTAGATGGCCTGGCCATATCAGAATGCCCTGGCGCAAGAAACTTTCATCTACCACCTAACTACTAGAATTGAGATGCATTATAAAGTAGGCACCTTTTTCTGCTATTTTGACTATTTGCCAAAATGGAACCTATTCACACCATCCATGTTTGTAGGAAAACTTTGTCTGATAAGTTTAAGGACCTAAATATAGATGGCCTGGCCATATCAGAATGCCCTGGCGCAAGAAACTTTCATCTACCCACTAACTGATAGCGTGGAGGTGCATTATAAAGTAGTCTCATTTCTGTGCTGATTTTTCCATTGGCTACCATTGAACCTGACAATGTTTTCACAGGATCCATGTTTGTTGGAAAACCTTCTGTGCGATATCCTTATGGAACCACAGATACATGGCTGGGCCATATCTCAATGCTTTGCAGCATGTAACTTTCTTCTACCACCTAACTACTAGAGTGGAGATGCATTATAAAGTAGGCACCTTTTTCTGCTATTTTGACTGTTTGCCCAAATGGAACCTATTCACACCATCCATGTTTGTAGGAAAACTTTGTCCGATAAGTTTAAGGACCTAAAGATAGATGGCCTGGCCATATCAGAATGCCCTGGCGCAAGAAACTTTCATCTACCACCTAACTACTAGAATTGAGATGCATTGTAAAGTAGGCACATTTTTCTGCTGTTTTAACCATTGGCCAAAATGGAACCTATTCACACCATCCATGTTTGTAGGAAAACTTTGTCCGATAAGTTTAAGGACCTAAAGGTAGATGGCCTGGCCATATCAGAATGCCCTGGCGCAAGAAACTTTCATCTACCACCTAACTACTAGAATTGAGATGCATTATAATGTAGGCACATTTTTCTGCTATTTTGACTGCCAAAATGGAACCTATTCACACGATCCATGTTTGTAGGAAAACTTTGTCAGATAAGTTTAAGGACCTAAAGATAGATGGCCTGGCCATATCAGAATGCCCTGGCGCAAGAAACTTTCATCCACCACCTAACTGTTAGAATTGAGATGCATTATAAAATAGGCACCTTTTTCTGCTATTTTGACTATTTGCCAAAATGGAACCCATTCACACCATCCATGTTTGTAGGAAAACTTTGTCCGATAAGTTTAAGGACCTAAAGATAGATGGCCTGGCCATATCAGAATGCCCTGGCGCAAGAAACTTTCATCTACCCCGTAACTGATAGCGTGGAGGTGCATTATAAAGTAGTCTCATTTCTGTGCTGATTTTTCCATTGGCTACCATTGAACCTGACAATGTTTTCACAGGATCCATGTTTGTTGGAAAATCTTTTGTGCGATATCCTTATGGAACCACAGATACATGGCTGGGCCATATCTCAATGTTTTGCAGCATGTAACTTTCTTCTACCACCGAACTACTAGAGTGGAGATGCATTATAAAGTAGGCACCTTTTTCTGCTATTTTGACTGTTTGCCAAAATGGAACCTATTCACAGCATCCATGTTTGTAGGAAAACTTTGTCCGATAAGTTTAAGGACCTAAAGGTAGATGGCCTGGCCATATCAGAATGCCCTGGCGCAAGAAACTTTCATCTACCACCTAACTACTAGAATTGAGATGCATTATAATGTAGGCACATTTTTCTGCTGTTTTAACCATTGGCCAAAATGGAACCTATTCACACCAACCATGTTTGTAGGAAAACTTTGTCAGATAAGTTTAAGGACCTAAAGATAGATGGCCTGGCCATATCAGAATTCCCTGGCGCAAGAAACTTTCATCCACCACCTAACTGTTAGAATTGAGATGCATTATAAAGTAGGCACCTTTTTCTGCTATTTTGACTATATGCCAAAATGGAACCTATTCACACCATCCATGTTTCTAGGAAAACTTTGTCCGATAAGTTTAAGGACCTAAATATAGATGGCCTGGCCATATCAGAATGCCCTGGCGCAAGAAACTTTCATCTACCACCTAACTACTAGAATTGAGATGCATTGTAAAGTAGGCACATTTTTCTGCTGTTTTAACCATTGGCCAAAATGGAACCTATTCACACCATCCATGTTTGTAGGAAAACTTTGTCCGATAAGTTTAAGGACCTAAAGATAGATGGCCTGGCCATATCAGAATGCCCTGGCGCAAGAAACTTTCATCTACCACCTAACTACTAGAATTGAGATGCATTGTAAAGTAGGCACATTTTTCTGCTGTTTTAACCATTGGCCAAAATGGAACCTATTCACACCATCCATGTTTGTAGGAAAACTTTGTCCGATAAGTTTAAGGACCTAAAGGTAGATGGCCTGGCCATATCAGAATGCCCTGGCGCAAGAAACTTTCATCTACCACCTAACTACTAGAATTGAGATGCATTATAATGTAGGCACATTTTTCTGCTATTTTGACTGCCAAAATGGAACCTATTCACACGATCCATGTTTGTAGGAAAACTTTGTCAGATAAGTTTAAGGACCTAAAGATAGATGGCCTGGCCATATCAGAATGCCCTGGCGCAAGAAACCTTCATCCACCACCTAACTGTTAGAATTGAGATGCATTATAAAATAGGCACCTTTTTCTGCTATTTTGACTATTTGCCAAAATGGAACCTATTCACACCATCCATGTTTGTAGGAAAATTTTGTCCGATAAGTTTAAGGACCTAAATATAGATGGCCTGGCCATATCAGAATGCCCTGGCGCAAGAAACTTTCATCTACCACCTAACTACTAGAATTGAGATGCATTGTAAAGTAGGCACTTTTTTCTGCTGTTTTAACCATTGGCCAAAAGGGAACCTATTCAAACCATCCATGTTTGTAGGAAAACATTGTCCGATAAGTTTAAGGACCTAAAGATAGATGGCCTGGCCATATCAGAATGCCCTGGCGCAAGAAACTTTCATCTACCCCCTAACTGATAGCGTGGAGGTGCATTATAAAGTAGTCTCATTTCTGTGCTGATTTTTCCATTGGCTACCATTGAACCTGACAATGTTTTCACAGGATCCATGTTTATTGGAAAACCTTCTGTGCGATATCCTTATGGAACCACAGATACATGGCTGGGCCATATCTCAATGCTTTGCAGCATGTAACTTTCTTCTACCACCTAACTACTAGAGTGGAGATGCATTATAAAGTAGGCACCTTTTTCTGCTATTTTCACTGTTTGCCCAAATGGAACCTATTCACACCATCCATGTTTGTAGGAAAACTTTGTCCGATAAGTTTAAGGACCTAAAGGTAGATGGCCTGGCCATATCAGAATGCCCTGGCGCAAGAAACTTTCATCTACCACCTAACTACTAGAATTGAGATGCATTATAAAGTAGGCACCTTTTTCTGCTATTTTGACTATTTGCCAAAATGGAACCTATTCACACCATCCATGTTTGTAGGAAAACTTTGTCCGATAAGTTTAAGGACCTAAATATAGATGGCCTGGCCATATCAGAATGCCCTGGCGCAAGAAACTTTCATCTACCCACTAACTGATAGCGTGGAGGTGCATTATAAAGTAGTCTCATTTTTGTGCTGATTTTTCCATTGGCTACCATTCAACCTGACAATGTTTTCACAGGATCCATGTTTGTTGGAAAACCTTCTGTGCGATATCCTTATGGAACCACAGATACATGGCTGGGCCATATCTCAATGCTTTGCAGCATGTAACTTTCTTCTACCACCTAACTACTAGAGTGGAGATGCATTATAAAGTAGGCACCTTTTTCTGCTATTTTGACTGTTTGCCCAAATGGAACCTATTCACACCATCCATGTTTGTAGGAAAACTTTGTCCGATAAGTTTAAGGACCTAAAGATAGATGGCCTGGCCATATCAGAATGCCCTGGCGCAAGAAACTTTCATCTACCACCTAACTACTAGAATTGAGATGCATTGTAAAGTAGGCACATTTTTCTGCTGTTTTAACCATTGGCCAAAATGGAACCTATTCACACCATCCATGTTTGTAGGAAAACTTTGTCCGATAAGTTTAAGGACCTAAAGGTAGATGGCCTGGCCATATCAGAATGCCCTGGCGCAAGAAACTTTCATCTACCACCTAACTACTAGAATTGAGATGCATTATAATGTAGGCACATTTTTCTGCTATTTTGACTGCCAAAATGGAACCTATTCACACGATCCATGTTTGTAGGAAAACTTTGTCAGATAAGTTTAAGGACCTAAAGATAGATGGCCTGGCCATATCAGAATGCCCTGGCGCAAGAAACTTTCATCCACCACCTAACTGTTAGAATTGAGATGCATTATAAAATAGGCACCTTTTTCTGCTATTTTGACTATTTGCCAAAATGGAACCTATTCACACCATCCATGTTTGTAGGAAAACTTTGTCCGATAAGTTTAAGGACCTAAAGATAGATGGCCTGGCCATATCAGAATGCCCTGGCGCAAGAAACTTTCATCTACCCCGTAACTGATAGCGTGGAGGTGCATTATAAAGTAGTCTCATTTCTGTGCTGATTTTTCCATTGGCAACCATTGAACCTGACAATGTTTTCACAGGATCCATGTTTGTTGGAAAATCTTTTGTGCGATATCCTTATGGAACCACAGATACATGGCTGGGCCATATCTCAATGTTTTGCAGCATGTAACTTTCTTCTACCACCGAACTACTAGAGTGGAGATGCATTATAAAGTAGGCACCTTTTTCTGCTATTTTGACTGTTTGCCCAAATGGAACCTATTCACACCATCCATGTTTGTAGGAAAACTTTGTCCGATAAGTTTAAGGACCTAAAGGTAGATGGCCTGGCCATATCAGAATGCCCTGGCGCAAGAAACTTTCATCTACCACCTAACTACTAGAATTGAGATGCATTATAAAGTAGGCACCTTTTTCTGCTATTTTGACTATTTGCCAAAATGGAACCTATTCACACCATCCATGTTTGTAGGAAAACTTTGTCTGATAAGTTTAAGGACCTAAATATAGATGGCCTGGCCATATCAGAATGCCCTGGCGCAAGAAACTTTCATCTACCCACTAACTGATAGCGTGGAGGTGCATTATAAAGTAGTCTCATTTCTGTGCTGATTTTTCCATTGGCTACCATTGAACCTGACAATGTTTTCACAGGATCCATGTTTGTTGGAAAACCTTCTGTGCGATATCCTTATGGAACCACAGATACATGGCTGGGCCATATCTCAATGCTTTGCAGCATGTAACTTTCTTCTACCACCTAACTACTAGAGTGGAGATGCATTATAAAGTAGGCACCTTTTTCTGCTATTTTGACTGTTTGCCCAAATGGAACCTATTCACACCATCCATGTTTGTAGGAAAACTTTGTCCGATAAGTTTAAGGACCTAAAGATAGATGGCCTGGCCATATCAGAATGCCCTGGCGCAAGAAACTTTCATCTACCACCTAACTACTAGAATTGAGATGCATTGTAAAGTAGGCACATTTTTCTGCTGTTTTAACCATTGGCCAAAATGGAACCTATTCACACCATCCATGTTTGTAGGAAAACTTTGTCCGATAAGTTTAAGGACCTAAAGGTAGATGGCCTGGCCATATCAGAATGCCCTGGCGCAAGAAACTTTCATCTACCACCTAACTACTAGAATTGAGATGCATTATAATGTAGGCACATTTTTCTGCTATTTTGACTGCCAAAATGGAACCTATTCACACGATCCATGTTTGTAGGAAAACTTTGTCAGATAAGTTTAAGGACCTAAAGATAGATGGCCTGGCCATATCAGAATGCCCTGGCGCAAGAAACTTTCATCCACCACCTAACTGTTAGAATTGAGATGCATTATAAAATAGGCACCTTTTTCTGCTATTTTGACTATTTGCCAAAATGGAACCCATTCACACCATCCATGTTTGTAGGAAAACTTTGTCCGATAAGTTTAAGGACCTAAAGATAGATGGCCTGGCCATATCAGAATGCCCTGGCGCAAGAAACTTTCATCTACCCCGTAACTGATAGCGTGGAGGTGCATTATAAAGTAGTCTCATTTCTGTGCTGATTTTTCCATTGGCTACCATTGAACCTGACAATGTTTTCACAGGATCCATGTTTGTTGGAAAATCTTTTGTGCGATATCCTTATGGAACCACAGATACATGGCTGGGCCATATCTCAATGTTTTGCAGCATGTAACTTTCTTCTACCACCGAACTACTAGAGTGGAGATGCATTATAAAGTAGGCACCTTTTTCTGCTATTTTGACTGTTTGCCAAAATGGAACCTATTCACAGCATCCATGTTTGTAGGAAAACTTTGTCCGATAAGTTTAAGGACCTAAAGGTAGATGGCCTGGCCATATCAGAATGCCCTGGCGCAAGAAACTTTCATCTACCACCTAACTACTAGAATTGAGATGCATTATAATGTAGGCACATTTTTCTGCTGTTTTAACCATTGGCCAAAATGGAACCTATTCACACCAACCATGTTTGTAGGAAAACTTTGTCAGATAAGTTTAAGGACCTAAAGATAGATGGCCTGGCCATATCAGAATTCCCTGGCGCAAGAAACTTTCATCCACCACCTAACTGTTAGAATTGAGATGCATTATAAAGTAGGCACCTTTTTCTGCTATTTTGACTATATGCCAAAATGGAACCTATTCACACCATCCATGTTTCTAGGAAAACTTTGTCCGATAAGTTTAAGGACCTAAATATAGATGGCCTGGCCATATCAGAATGCCCTGGCGCAAGAAACTTTCATCTACCACCTAACTACTAGAATTGAGATGCATTGTAAAGTAGGCACATTTTTCTGCTGTTTTAACCATTGGCCAAAATGGAACCTATTCACACCATCCATGTTTGTAGGAAAACTTTGTCCGATAAGTTTAAGGACCTAAAGATAGATGGCCTGGCCATATCAGAATGCCCTGGCGCAAGAAACTTTCATCTACCACCTAACTACTAGAATTGAGATGCATTGTAAAGTAGGCACATTTTTCTGCTGTTTTAACCATTGGCCAAAATGGAACCTATTCACACCATCCATGTTTGTAGGAAAACTTTGTCCGATAAGTTTAAGGACCTAAAGGTAGATGGCCTGGCCATATCAGAATGCCCTGGCGCAAGAAACTTTCATCTACCACCTAACTACTAGAATTGAGATGCATTATAATGTAGGCACATTTTTCTGCTATTTTGACTGCCAAAATGGAACCTATTCACACGATCCATGTTTGTAGGAAAACTTTGTCAGATAAGTTTAAGGACCTAAAGATAGATGGCCTGGCCATATCAGAATGCCCTGGCGCAAGAAACCTTCATCCACCACCTAACTGTTAGAATTGAGATGCATTATAAAATAGGCACCTTTTTCTGCTATTTTGACTATTTGCCAAAATGGAACCTATTCACACCATCCATGTTTGTAGGAAAATTTTGTCCGATAAGTTTAAGGACCTAAATATAGATGGCCTGGCCATATCAGAATGCCCTGGCGCAAGAAACTTTCATCTACCACCTAACTACTAGAATTGAGATGCATTGTAAAGTAGGCACTTTTTTCTGCTGTTTTAACCATTGGCCAAAAGGGAACCTATTCAAACCATCCATGTTTGTAGGAAAACATTGTCCGATAAGTTTAAGGACCTAAAGATAGATGGCCTGGCCATATCAGAATGCCCTGGCGCAAGAAACTTTCATCTACCCCCTAACTGATAGCGTGGAGGTGCATTATAAAGTAGTCTCATTTCTGTGCTGATTTTTCCATTGGCTACCATTGAACCTGACAATGTTTTCACAGGATCCATGTTTATTGGAAAACCTTCTGTGCGATATCCTTATGGAACCACAGATACATGGCTGGGCCATATCTCAATGCTTTGCAGCATGTAACTTTCTTCTACCACCTAACTACTAGAGTGGAGATGCATTATAAAGTAGGCACCTTTTTCTGCTATTTTCACTGTTTGCCCAAATGGAACCTATTCACACCATCCATGTTTGTAGGAAAACTTTGTCCGATAAGTTTAAGGACCTAAAGGTAGATGGCCTGGCCATATCAGAATGCCCTGGCGCAAGAAACTTTCATCTACCACCTAACTACTAGAATTGAGATGCATTATAAAGTAGGCACCTTTTTCTGCTATTTTGACTATTTGCCAAAATGGAACCTATTCACACCATCCATGTTTGTAGGAAAACTTTGTCCGATAAGTTTAAGGACCTAAATATAGATGGCCTGGCCATATCAGAATGCCCTGGCGCAAGAAACTTTCATCTACCCACTAACTGATAGCGTGGAGGTGCATTATAAAGTAGTCTCATTTCTGTGCTGATTTTTCCATTGGCTACCATTGAACCTGACAATGTTTTCACAGGATCCATGTTTGTTGGAAAACCTTCTGTGCGATATCCTTATGGAACCACAGATACATGGCTGGGCCATATCTCAATGCTTTGCAGCATGTAACTTTCTTCTACCACCTAACTACTAGAGTGGAGATGCATTATAAAGTAGGCACCTTTTTCTGCTATTTTGACTGTTTGCCCAAATGGAACCTATTCACACCATCCATGTTTGTAGGAAAACTTTGTCCGATAAGTTTAAGGACCTAAAGATAGATGGCCTGGGCATATCAGAATGCCCTGGCGCAAGAAACTTTCATCTACCACCTAACTACTAGAATTGAGATGCATTGTAAAGTAGGCACATTTTTCTGCTGTTTTAACCATTGGCCAAAATGGAACCTATTCACACCATCCATGTTTGTAGGAAAACTTTGTCCGATAAGTTTAAGGACCTAAAGGTAGATGGCCTGGCCATATCAGAATGCCCTGGCGCAAGAAACTTTCATCTACCACCTAACTACTAGAATTGAGATGCATTATAATGTAGGCACATTTTTCTGCTATTTTGACTGCCAAAATGGAACCTATTCACACGATCCATGTTTGTAGGAAAACTTTGTCAGATAAGTTTAAGGACCTAAAGATAGATGGCCTGGCCATATCAGAATGCCCTGGCGCAAGAAACTTTCATCCACCACCTAACTGTTAGAATTGAGATGCATTATAAAATAGGCACCTTTTTCTGCTATTTTGACTATTTGCCAAAATGGAACCCATTCACACCATCCATGTTTGTAGGAAAACTTTGTCCGATAAGTTTAAGGACCTAAAGATAGATGGCCTGGCCATATCAGAATGCCCTGGCGCAAGAAACTTTCATCTACCCCGTAACTGATAGCGTGGAGGTGCATTATAAAGTAGTCTCATTTCTGTGCTGATTTTTCCATTGGCTACCATTGAACCTGACAATGTTTTCACAGGATCCATGTTTGTTGGAAAATCTTTTGTGCGATATCCTTATGGAACCACAGATACATGGCTGGGCCATATCTCAATGTTTTGCAGCATGTAACTTTCTTCTACCACCGAACTACTAGAGTGGAGATGCATTATAAAGTAGGCACCTTTTTCTGCTATTTTGACTGTTTGCCAAAATGGAACCTATTCACAGCATCCATGTTTGTAGGAAAACTTTGTCCGATAAGTTTAAGGACCTAAAGGTAGATGGCCTGGCCATATCAGAATGCCCTGGCGCAAGAAACTTTCATCTACCACCTAACTACTAGAATTGAGATGCATTATAATGTAGGCACATTTTTCTGCTGTTTTAACCATTGGCCAAAATGGAACCTATTCACACCATCCATGTTTGTAGGAAAACATTGTCCGATAAATTTAAGGACCTAAAGATAGATGGCCTGGCCATATCAGAATGCCCTGGCGCAAGAAACTTTCATCTACCACCTAACTACTAGAATTGAGATGCATTATAATGTAGGCACATTTTTCTGCTGTTTTAACCATTGGCCAAAATGGAACCTATTCAAACCATCCATGTTTGTAGGAAAACATTGTCCGATAAGTTTAAGGACCTAAAGATAGATGGCCTGGCCATATCAGAATGCCCTGGCGCAAGAAACTTTCATCCACCACCTAACTGTTAGAATTGAGATGCATTATAAAGTAGGCACCTTTTTCTGCTATTTTGACTATTTGCCAAAATGGAACCTATTCACACCATCCATGTTTGTAGGAAAACTTTGTCCGATAAGTTTAAGGACCTAAATATAGATGGCCTGGCCATATCAGAATGCCCTGGCGCAAGAAACTTTCATCTACCCCCTAACTGATAGCGTGGAGGTGCATTATAAAGTAGTCTCATTTCTGTGCTGATTTTTCCATTGGCTACCATTGAACCTGACAATGTTTTCACAGGATCCATGTTTGTTGGAAAACCTTCTGTGCGATATCCTTATGGAACCACAGATACATGGCTGGGCCATATCTCAATGCTTTGCAGCATGTAACTTTCTTCTACCACCTAACTACTAGAGTGGAGATGCATTATAAAGTAGGCACCTTTTTCTGCTATTTTGACTGTTTGCCCAAATGGAACCTATTCACACCATCCATGTTTGTAGGAAAACTTTGTCAGATAAGTTTAAGGACCTAAAGATAGATGGCCTGGCCATATCAGAATTCCCTGGCGCAAGAAACTTTCATCCACCACCTAACTGTTAGAATTGAGATGCATTATAAAGTAGGCACCTTTTTCTGCTATTTTGACTATTTGCCAAAATGGAACCTATTCACACCATCCATGTTTGTAGGAAAACTTTGTCCGATAAGTTTAAGGACCTAAATATAGATGGCCTGGCCATATCAGAATGCCCTGGCGCAAGAAACTTTCATCTACCCACTAACTGATAGCGTGGAGGTGCATTATAAAGTAGTCTCATTTCTGTGCTGATTTTTCCATTGGCTACCATTGAACCTGACAATGTTTTCACAGGATCCATGTTTGTTGGAAAACCTTCTGTGCGATATCCTTATGGAACCACAGATACATGGCTGGGCCATATCTCAATGCTTTGCAGCATGTAACTTTCTTCTACCACCTAACTACTAGAGTGGAGATGCATTATAAAGTAGGCACTTTTTCTGCTATTTTGACTGTTTGCCCAAATGGAACCTATTCACACCATCCATGTTTGTAGGAAAACTTTGTCAGATAAGTTTAAGGACCTAAAGATAGATGGCCTGGCCATATCAGAATTCCCTGGCGCAAGAAACTTTCATCCACCACCTAACTGTTAGAATTGAGATGCATTATAAAGTAGGCACCTTTTTCTGCTATTTTGACTATTTGCCAAAATGGAACCTATTCACACCATCCATGTTTGTAGGAAAACTTTGTCCGATAAGTTTAAGGACCTAAATATAGATGGCCTGGCCATATCAGAATGCCCTGGCGCAAGAAACTTTCATCTACCACCTAACTACTAGAATTGAGATGCGTTGTAAAGTAGGCACATTTTTCTGCTGTTTTAACCATTGGCCAAAATGGAACCTATTCACACCATCCATGTTTGTAGGAAAACTTTGTCCGATAAGTTTAAGGACCTAAAGATAGATGGCCTGGCCATATCAGAATGCCCTGGCGCAAGAAACTTTCATCTACCCCCTAACTGATAGCGTGGATGTGCATTATAAAGTAGTCTCATTTCTGTGCTGATTTTTCCATTGGCTACCATTGAACCTGACAATGTTTTCACAGGATCCATGTTTGTTGGAAAACCTTCTGTGCGATATCCTTATGGAACCACAGATACATGGCTGGGCAATATCTCAATGCTTTGCAGCATGTAACTTTCTTCTACCACCTAACTACTAGAGTGGAGATGCATTATAAAGTAGGCACCTTTTTCTGCTATTTTGACTGTTTGCCAAAATGGAACCTATTCACACCATCCATGTTTGTAGGAAAACTTTGTCCGATAAGTTTAAGGACCTAAAGGTAGATGGCCTGGCCATATCAGAATGCCCTGGCGCAAGAATCTTTCATCTACCACCTAACTACTAGAATTGAGATGCATTATAAAGTAGGCACATTTTTCTGCTGTTTTAACCATTGGCCAAAATGGAACCTATTCACACCATCCATGTTTGTAGGAAAACTTTGTCAGATAAGTTTAAGGACCTAAAGATAGATGGCCTGGCCATATCAGAATTCCCTGGCGCAAGAAACTTTCATCCACCACCTAACTGTTAGAATTGAGATGCATTATAAAGTAGGCACCTTTTTCTGCTATTTTGACTATTTGCCAAAATGGAACCTATTCACACCATCCATGTTTGTAGGAAAACTTTGTCCGATAAGTTTAAGGACCTAAATATAGATGGCCTGGCCATATCAGAATGCCCTGGCGCAAGAAACTTTCATCTACCACCTAACTACTTGAATTGAGATGCATTGTAAAGTAGGCACATTTTTCTGCTGTTTTAACCATTGGCCAAAATGGAACCTATTCACACCATCCATGTTTGTAGGAAAACTTTGTCCGATAAGTTTAAGGACCTAAATATAGATGGCCTGGCCATATCAGAATGCCCTGGCGCAAGAAACTTTCATCTACCCACTAACTGATAGCGTGGAGGTGCATTATAAAGTAGTCTCATTTCTGTGCTGATTTTTCCATTGGCTACCATTGAACCTGACAATGTTTTCACAGGATCCATGTTTGTTGGAAAACCTTCTGTGCGATATCCTTATGGAACCACAGATACATGGCTGGGCCATATCTCAATGCTTTGCAGCATGTAACTTTCTTCTACCACCTAACTACTAGAGTGGAGATGCATTATGAAATAGGCACCTTTTTCTGCTATTTTGACTGTTTGCCCAAATGGAACCTATTCACACCATCCATGTTTGTAGGAAAACTTTGTCCGATAAGTTTAAGGACCTAAAGATAGATGGCCTGGCCATATCAGAATGCCCTGGCGCAAGAAACTTTCATCTACCACCTAACTACTAGAATTGAGATGCATTGTAAAGTAGGCACATTTTTCTGCTGTTTTAACCATTGGCCAAAATGGAACCTATTCACACCATCCATGTTTGTAGGAAAACTTTGTCCGATAAGTTTAAGGACCTAAAGGTAGATGGCCTGGCCATATCAGAATGCCCTGGCGCAAGAAACTTTCATCTACCACCTAACTACTAGAATTGAGATGCATTATAATGTAGGCACATTTTTCTGCTATTTTGACTGCCAAAATGGAACCTATTCACACGATCCATGTTTGTAGGAAAACTTTGTCAGATAAGTTTAAGGACCTAAAGATAGATGGCCTGGCCATATCAGAATGCCCTGGCGCAAGAAACTTTCATCCACCACCTAACTGTTAGAATTGAGATGCATTATAAAATAGGCACCTTTTTCTGCTATTTTGACTATTTGCCAAAATGGAACCCATTCACACCATCCATGTTTGTAGGAAAACTTTGTCCGATAAGTTTAAGGACCTAAAGATAGATGGCCTGGCCATATCAGAATGCCCTGGCGCAAGAAACTTTCATCTACCCCGTAACTGATAGCGTGGAGGTGCATTATAAAGTAGTCTCATTTCTGTGCTGATTTTTCCATTGGCAACCATTGAACCTGACAATGTTTTCACAGGATCCATGTTTGTTGGAAAATCTTTTGTGCGATATCCTTATGGAACCACAGATACATGGCTGGGCCATATCTCAATGTTTTGCAGCATGTAACTTTCTTCTACCACCGAACTACTAGAGTGGAGATGCATTATAAAGTAGGCACCTTTTTCTGCTATTTTGACTGTTTGCCAAAATGGAACCTATTCACAGCATCCATGTTTGTAGGAAAACTTTGTCCGATAAGTTTAAGGACCTAAAGGTAGATGGCCTGGCCATATCAGAATGCCCTGGCGCAAGAAACTTTCATCTACCACCTAACTACTAGAATTGAGATGCATTATAATGTAGGCACATTTTTCTGCTGTTTTAACCATTGGCCAAAATGGAACCTATTCACACCATCCATGTTTGTAGGAAAACATTGTCCGATAAATTTAAGGACCTAAAGATAGATGGCCTGGCCATATCAGAATGCCCTGGCGCAAGAAACTTTCATCTACCACCTAACTACTAGAATTGAGATGCATTATAATGTAGGCACATTTTTCTGCTGTTTTAACCATTGGCCAAAATGGAACCTATTCAAACCATCCATGTTTGTAGGAAAACATTGTCCGATAAGTTTAAGGACCTAAAGATAGATGGCCTGGCCATATCAGAATGCCCTGGCGCAAGAAACTTTCATCCACCACCTAACTGTTAGAATTGAGATGCATTATAAAGTAGGCACCTTTTTCTGCTATTTTGACTATTTGCCAAAATGGAACCTATTCACACCATCCATGTTTGTAGGAAAACTTTGTCCGATAAGTTTAAGGACCTAAATATAGATGGCCTGGCCATATCAGAATGCCCTGGCGCAAGAAACTTTCATCTACCCCCTAACTGATAGCGTGGAGGTGCATTATAAAGTAGTCTCATTTCTGTGCTGATTTTTCCATTGGCTACCATTGAACCTGACAATGTTTTCACAGGATCCATGTTTGTTGGAAAACCTTCTGTGCGATATCCTTATGGAACCACAGATACATGGCTGGGCCATATCTCAATGCTTTGCAGCATGTAACTTTCTTCTACCACCTAACTACTAGAGTGGAGATGCATTATAAAGTAGGCACCTTTTTCTGCTATTTTGACTGTTTGCCCAAATGGAACCTATTCACACCATCCATGTTTGTAGGAAAACTTTGTCAGATAAGTTTAAGGACCTAAAGATAGATGGCCTGGCCATATCAGAATTCCCTGGCGCAAGAAACTTTCATCCACCACCTAACTGTTAGAATTGAGATGCATTATAAAGTAGGCACCTTTTTCTGCTATTTTGACTATTTGCCAAAATGGAACCTATTCACACCATCCATGTTTGTAGGAAAACTTTGTCCGATAAGTTTAAGGACCTAAATATAGATGGCCTGGCCATATCAGAATGCCCTGGCGCAAGAAACTTTCATCTACCCACTAACTGATAGCGTGGAGGTGCATTATAAAGTAGTCTCATTTCTGTGCTGATTTTTCCATTGGCTACCATTGAACCTGACAATGTTTTCACAGGATCCATGTTTGTTGGAAAACCTTCTGTGCGATATCCTTATGGAACCACAGATACATGGCTGGGCCATATCTCAATGCTTTGCAGCATGTAACTTTCTTCTACCACCTAACTACTAGAGTGGAGATGCATTATAAAGTAGGCACTTTTTCTGCTATTTTGACTGTTTGCCCAAATGGAACCTATTCACACCATCCATGTTTGTAGGAAAACTTTGTCAGATAAGTTTAAGGACCTAAAGATAGATGGCCTGGCCATATCAGAATTCCCTGGCGCAAGAAACTTTCATCCACCACCTAACTGTTAGAATTGAGATGCATTATAAAGTAGGCACCTTTTTCTGCTATTTTGACTATTTGCCAAAATGGAACCTATTCACACCATCCATGTTTGTAGGAAAACTTTGTCCGATAAGTTTAAGGACCTAAATATAGATGGCCTGGCCATATCAGAATGCCCTGGCGCAAGAAACTTTCATCTACCACCTAACTACTAGAATTGAGATGCATTGTAAAGTAGGCACATTTTTCTGCTGTTTTAACCATTGTCCAAAATGGAACCTATTCACACCATCCATGTTTGTAGGAAAACTTTGTCCGATAAGTTTAAGGACCTAAAGATAGATGGCCTGGCCATATCAGAATGCCCTGGCGCAAGAAACTTTCATCTACCCCCTAACTGATAGCGTGGAGGTGCATTATAAAGTAGTCTCATTTCTGTGCTGATTTTTCCATTGGCTACCATTGAACCTGACAATGTTTTCACAGGATCCATGTTTGTTGGAAAACCTTCTGTGCGATATCCTTATGGAACCACAGATACATGGCTGGGCAATATCTCAATGCTTTGCAGCATGTAACTTTCTTCTACCACCTAACTACTAGAGTGGAGATGCATTATAAAGTAGGCACCTTTTTCTGCTATTTTGACTGTTTGCCAAAATGGAACCTATTCACACCATCCATGTTTGTAGGAAAACTTTGTCCGATAAGTTTAAGGACCTAAAGGTAGATGGCCTGGCCATATCAGAATGCCCTGGCGCAAGAAACTTTCATCTACCACCTAACTACTAGAATTGAGATGCATTATAAAGTAGGCACATTTTTCTGCTGTTTTAACCATTGGCCAAAATGGAACCTATTCACACCATCCATGTTTGTAGGAAAACTTTGTCAGATAAGTTTAAGGACCTAAAGATAGATGGCCTGGCCATATCAGAATTCCCTGGCGCAAGAAACTTTCATCCACCACCTAACTGTTAGAATTGAGATGCATTATAAAGTAGGCACCTTTTTCTGCTATTTTGACTATTTCCCAAAATGGAACCTATTCACACCATCCATGTTTGTAGGAAAACTTTGTCCGATAAGTTTAAGGACCTAAATATAGATGGCCTGGCCATATCAGAATGCCCTGGCGCAAGAAACTTTCATCTACCACCTAACTACTAGAATTGAGATGCATTGTAAAGTAGGCACATTTTTCTGCTGTTTTAACCATTGGCCAAAATGGAACCTATTCACACCATCCATGTTTGTAGGAAAACTTTGTCCGATAAGTTTAAGGACCTAAAGATAGATGGCCTGGCCATATCAGAATGCCCTGGCACAAGAAACTTTCATCTACCCCCTAACTGATAGCGTGGAGGTGCATTATAAAGTAGTCTCATTTCTGTGCTGATTTTTCCATTGGCTACCATTGAACCTGACAATGTTTTCACAGGATCCATGTTTGTTGGAAAACCTTCTGTGCGATATCCTTATGGAACCAAAGATACATGGCTGGGCCATATCTCAATGCTTTGCAGCATGTAACTTTCTTCTACCACCTAACTACTAGAGTGGAGATGCATTATAAAGTAGGCACCTTTTTCTGCTATTTTGACTGTTTGCCCAAATGGAACCTATTCACACCATCCATGTTTGTAGGAAAACTTTGTCAGATAAGTTTAAGGACCTAAAGATAGATGGCCTGGCCATATCAGAATTCCCTGGAGCAAGAAACTTTCATCCACCACCTAACTGTTAGAATTGAGAGGCATTATAAAGTAGGCACCTTTTCCTGCTATTTTGACTATTTGCCAAAATGGAACCTATTCACACCATCCATGTTTGTAGGAAAACTTTGTCCGATAAGTTTAAGGACCTAAATATAGATGGCCTGGCCATATCAGAATGCCCTGGCGAAAGAAACTTTCATCTACCACCTAACTACTAGAATTGAGATGCATTGTAAAGTAGGCACATTTTTCTGCTGTTTTAACCATTGGCCAAAATGGAACCTATTCACACCATCCATGTTTGTAGGAAAACTTTGTCCGATAAGTTTAAGGACCTAAAGATAGATGGCCTGGCCATATCAGAATGCCCTGGCGCAAGAAACTTTCATCTACCCCCTAACTGATAGCGTGGAGGTGCATTATAATGTAGTCTCATTTCTGTGCTGATTTTTCCATTGGCTACCATTGAACCTGACAATGTTTTCACAGGATCCATGTTTGTTGGAAAACCTTCTGTGCGATATCCTTATGGAACCACAGATACATGGCTGGGCCATATCTCAATGCTTTGCAGCATGTAACTTTCTTCTACCACCGAACTACTAGAGTGGAGATGCATTATAAAGTAGGCACCTTTTTCTGCTATTTTGACTGTTTGCCAAAATGGAACCTATTCACACCATCCATGTTTGTAGGAAAACTTTGTCCGATAAGTTTAAGGACCTAAAGGTAGATGGCCTGGCCATATCAGAATGCCCTGGCGCAAGAAACTTTCATCTACCACCTAACTACTAGAATTGAGATGCATTATAAAGTAGGCACATTTTTCTGCTGTTTTAACCATTGGCCAAAATGGAACCTATTCACACCATCCATGTTTGTAGGAAAACTTTGTCCGATATGTTTAAGGACCTAAAGGTAGATGGCCTGGCCATATCAGAATGCCCTGGCGCAAGAAACTTTCTTCTACCACCTAACTACTAGAGTGGAGATGCATTATAAAGTAGGCACCTTTTTCTGCTATTTTGACTGTTTGCCCAAATGGAACCTATTCACAGCATCCATGTTTGTAGGAAAACTTTGTCCGATAAGTTTAAGGACCTAAAGGTAGATGGCCTGGCCATATCAGAATGCCCTGGCGCAAGAAACTTTCATCTGCCACCTAACTACTCGAATTGAGATGCATTATAATGTAGGCACATTTTTCTGCTGTTTTAACCATTGGCCAAAATGGAACCTATTCACACCATCCATGTTTGTAGGAAAACATTGTCCGATAAATTTAAGGACCTAAAGATAGATGGCCTGGCCATATCAGAATGCCCTGGCGCAAGAAACTTTCATCTACCACCTAACTACTAGAATTGAGATGCATTATAATGTAGGCACATTTTTCTGCTGTTTTAACCATTGGCCAAAATGGAACCTATTCAAACCATCCATGTTTGTAGGAAAACATTGTCCGATAAGTTTAAGGACCTAAAGATAGATGGCCTGGCCATATCAGAATGCCCTGGCGCAAGAAACTTTCATCTACCCCCTAACTGATAGCGTGGAGGTGCATTATAAAGTAGTCTCATTTCTGTGCTGATTTTTCCATTGGCTACCATTGAACCTGACAATGTTTTCACAGGATCCATGTTTGTTGGAAAACCTTCTGTGCGATATCCTTATGGAACCACAGATACATGGCTGGGCCATATCTCAATGCTTTGCAGCATGTAACTTTCTTCTACCACCTAACTACTAGAGTGGAGATGCATTATAAAGTAGGCACCTTTTTCTGCTATTTTGACTGTTTGCCCAAATGGAACCTATTCACACCATCCATGTTTGTAGGAAAACTTTGTCCGATAAGTTTAAGGACCTAAAGGTAGATGGCCTGGCCATATCAGAATGCCCTGGCGCAAGAAACTTTCATCTACCCCCTAACTGATAGCGTGGAGGTGCATTATAAAGTAGTCTCATTTCTGTGCTGATTTTTCCATTGGCTACCATTGAACCTGACAATGTTTTCACAGGATCCATGTTGGTTGGAAAACCTTCTGTGCGATATCCTTATGGAACCACAGATACATGGCTGGGCCATATCTCAATGCTTTGCAGCATGTAACTTTCTTCTACCACCTAACTACTAGAATTGAGATGCATTATAATGTAGGCACATTTTTCTGCTGTTTTAACCATTGGCCAAAATGGAACCTATTCATAACATCCATGTTTGTAGGAAAACTTTGTCCGATAAGTTTAAGGACCTAAAGCTAGATGGCCTGGCCATATCAGAATGCCCTGGCGCAAGAAACTTTCATCTACCACCTAACTACTAGAATTGAGATGCATTATAAAGTAGGCACCTTTTTCTGCTATTTTGACTGTTTGCCAAAATGGAACCTATTCACACCATCCATGTTTGTAGGAAAACTTTGTCCGATAAGTTTAAGGACCTAAAGGTAGATGGCCTGGCCATATCAGAATGCCCTGGCGCAAGAAACTTTCATCTACCACCTAACTACTAGAATTGAGATGCATTATAAAGTAGGCACATTTTTCTGCTGTTTTAACCATTGGCCAAAATGGAACCTATTCACACCATCCATGTTTGTAGGAAAACTTTGTCCGATATGTTTAAGGACCTAAAGGTAGATGGCCTGGCCATATCAGAATGCCCTGGCGCAAGAAACTTTCTTCTACCACCTAACTACTAGAGTGGAGATGCATTATAAAGTAGGCACCTTTTTCTGCTATTTTGACTGTTTGCCAAAATGGAACCTATTCACACCATCCATGTTTGTAGGAAAACTTTGTCCGATAAGTTTAAGGACCTAAAGGTAGATGGCCTGGCCATATCAGAATGCCCTGGCGCAAGAAACTTTCATCTACCACCTAACTACTAGAATTGAGATGCATTATAATGTAGGCACATTTTTCTGCTGTTTTAACCATTGGCCAAAATGGAACCTATTCACACCATCCATGTTTGTAGGAAAACATTGTCCGATAAATTTAAGGACCTAAAGATAGATGGCCTGGCCATATCAGAATGCCCTGGCGCAAGAAACTTTCATCTACCACCTAACTACTAGAATTGAGATGCATTATAATGTAGGCACATTTTTCTGCTGTTTTAACCATTGGCCAAAATGGAACCTATTCAAACCATCCATGTTTGTAGGAAAACATTGTCCGATAAGTTTAAGGACCTAAAGATAGATGGCCTGGCCATATCAGAATGCCCTGGCGCAAGAAACTTTCATCTACCCCCTAACTGATAGCGTGGAGGTGCATTATAAAGTAGTCTCATTTCTGTGCTGATTTTTCCATTGGCTACCATTGAACCTGACAATGTTTTCACAGGATCCATGTTGGTTGGAAAACCTTCTGTGCGATATCCTTATGGAACCACAGATACATGGCTGGGCCATATCTCAATGCTTTGCAGCATGTAACTTTCTTCTACCACCTAACTACTAGAATTGAGATGCATTATAATGTAGGCACATTTTTCTGCTATTTTGACCGTTTGCCAAAATGGAACCTATTCACACCATCCATGTTTGTAGGAAAACTTTGTCAGATAAGTTTAAGGACCTAAAGATAGATGGCCTGGCCATATCAGAATTCCCTGGCGCAAGAAACTTTCATCCACCACCTAACTGTTAGAATTGAGATGCATTATAAAGTAGGCACCTTTTTCTGCTATTTTGACTGTTTGCCCAAATGGAACCTATTCACACCATCCATGTTTGTAGGAAAACTTTGTCAGATAAGTTTAAGGACCTAAAGATAGATGGCCTGGCCATATCAGAATTCCCTGGCGCAAGAAACTTTCATCCACCACCTAACTGTTAGAATTGAGATGCATTATAAAGTAGGCACCTTTTTCTGCTATTTTGACTATTTGCCAAAATGGAACCTATTCACACCATCCATGTTTGTAGGAAAACTTTGTCCGATAAGTTTAAGGACCTAAATATAGATGACCTGGCCATATCAGAATGCCCTGGCGCAAGAAACTTTCATCTACCACCTAACTACTAGAATTGAGATGCATTGTAAAGTAGGCACATTTTTCTGCTGTTTTAACCATTGTCCAAAATGGAACCTATTCACACCATCCATGTTTGTAGGAAAACTTTGTCCGATAAGTTTAAGGACCTAAAGATAGATGGCGTGGCCATATCAGAATGCCCTGGCGCAAGAAACTTTCATCTACCCCCTAACTGATAGCGTGGAGGTGCATTATAAAGTAGTCTCATTTCTGTGCTGATTTTTCCATTGGCTACCATTGAACCTGACAATGTTTTCACAGGATCCATGTTTGTTGGAAAACCTTCTGTGCGATATCCTTATGGAACCACAGATACATGGCTGGGCCATATCTCAATGCTTTGCAGCATGTAACTTTCTTCTACCACCTAACTACTAGAGTGGAGATGCATTATAAAGTAGGCACCTTTTTCTGCTATTTTGACTGTTTGCCCAAATGGAACCTATTCACACCATCCATGTTTGTAGGAAAACTTTGTCCGATAAGTTTAAGGACCTAAAGGTAGATGGCCTGGCCATATCAGAATGCCCTGGCGCAAGAAACTTTCATCTACCCCCTAACTGATAGCGTGGAGGTGCATTATAAAGTAGTCTCATTTCTGTGCTGATTTTTCCATTGGCTACCATTGAACCTGACAATGTTTTCACAGGATCCATGTTTGTTGGAAAACCTTCTGTGCGATATCCTTATGGAACCACAGATACATGGCTGGGCCATATCTCAATGCTTTGCAGCATGTAACTTTCTTCTACCACCTAACTACTAGAGTGGAGATGCATTATAAAGTAGGCACCTTTTTCTGCTATTTTGACTGTTTGCCCAAATGGAACCTATTCACACCATCCATGTTTGTAGGAAAACTTTGTCCGATAAGTTTAAGGACCTAAAGGTAGATGGCCTGGCCATATCAGAATGCCCTGGCGCAAGAAACTTTCATCTACCACCTAACTACTAGAATTGAGATGCATTATAAAGTAGGCACATTTTTCTGCTGTTTTAACCATTGGCCAAAATGGAACCTATTCACAACATCCATGTTTGTAGGAAAACTTTGTCCGATAAGTTTAAGGACCTAAAGGTAGATGGCCTGGCCATATCAGAATGCCCTGGCGCAAGAAACTTTCATCTACCCCCTAACTGATAGCGTGGAGGTGCATTATAATGTAGTCTCATTTCTGTGCTGATTTTTCCATTGGCTACCATTGAACCTGACAATGTTTTCACAGGATCCATGTTTGTTGGAAAACCTTTTGTGCGATATCCTTATGCAACCACAGATACATGGCTGGGCCATATCTCAATGCTTTGCAGCATGTAACTTTCTTCTACCACCTAACTACTAGAGTGGAGATGCATTATAAAGTAGGCACCTTTTTCTGCTATTTTGACTGTTTGCCAAAATGTAACCTATTCACACCATCCATGTTTGTAGGAAAACTTTGTCCGATAAGTTTAAAGACCTAAAGGTAGATGGCCTGGCCATATCAGAATGCCCTGGCGCAAGAAACTTTCATCTACCACCTAACTACTAGAATTGAGATGCATTATAAAGTAGGCACATTTTTCTGCTGTTTTAACCATTGGCCAAAATGGAACCTATTCACAACATCCATGTTTGTAGGAAAACTTTGTCCGATAAGTTTAAGGACCTAAAGCTAGATGGCCTGGCCATATCAGAATGCCCTGGCGCAAGAAACTTTCATCTACCACCTAACTACTAGAATTGAGATGCATTATAAAGTAGGCACCTTTTTCTGCTATTTTGACCGTTTGCCAAAACGGAACCTAGTCACACCATCCATGTTTGTAGGAAAACTTTGTCAGATAAGTTTAAGGACCTAAAGATAGATGGCCTGGCCATATCAGAATTCCCTGGCGCAAGAAACTTTCATCCACCACCTAACTGTTAGAATTGAGATGCATTATAAAGTAGGCACCTTTTTCTGCTATTTTGACTGTTTGCCCAAATGGAACCTATTCACACCATCCATGTTTGTAGGAAAACTTTGTCCGATAAGTTTAAGGACCTAAATATAGATGGCCTGGCCATATCAGAATGCCCTGGCGCAAGAAACTTTCATCTACCACCTAAGTGTTAGAATGGAGATGCATTATAAAGTAGGCACATTTTTCTGCTGTTTTAACCATTGGCCAAAATGGAACCTATTCACACCATCCATGTTTGTAGGAAAACTTTGTCAGATAAGTTTAAGGAACTAAAGATAGATGGCCTGGCCATATCAGAATGCCCTGGCGCAAGAAACTTTCATCTACCACCTAACTACTAGAATTGAGATGCATTATAATGTAGGCACATTTTTCTGCTGTTTTAACCATTGGCCAAAATGGAACCTATTCACACCATCCATGTTTGTAGGAAAACTTTGTCAGATAAGTTTAAGGAACTGAAGATAGATGGCCTGGCCATATCAGAATTCCCTGGCGCAAGAAACTTTCATCTACCACCTAACTACTAGAATTGAGATGCATTCTAAAGTAGGCACATTTTTCTGCTGTTTTAACCATGGGCCAAAATGGAACCTATGCACACCATCCATGTTTGCAGGAAAACTTTGTCAGGTAAGTTTAAGGAACTAAAGATAGATGGCCTGGCCATATCAGAATGCCCTGGCGCAAGAAACTTTCATCTACCACCTAAGTGTTAGAATGGAGATGCATTATAAAGTAGGCACATTTTTCTGCTGTTTTAACCATTAGCCAAAATGGAACCTATTCACACCATCCATGTTTGCAGGAAAACTTTGTCCGATAAAAGTTTAAGGACCTAAAGATAGATGGCCTAGCCATATCAGAATGCCCTGGTACAAGAAACTTTCATCTACCCCCTAACTACTAGAATTGAGATGCATTATAAAGTAGGCACATTTTTCTGCTGTTTTAACCACGGGCCAAAATGGAACCTATTCACACCATCCATGTTTGTAGGAAAACTTTGTCCGATAAAAGTTTAAGGACCTAAAGATAGATGGCCTAGCCATATCAGAATGCCCTGGTACAAGAAACTTTCATCTACCACCTAACTACTAGAATTGAGATGCATTTTAAAGTAGGCACATTTTTCTGCTGTTTTAACCATGGGCCAAAATGGAACCTATTCACACCATCCATGTTTGTAGGAAAACTTTGTCAGATAAGTTTAAGGACCTAAAGATAGATGGCCTGGCCATATCAGAATTCCCTGGCGCAAGAAACTTTCATCTACCACCTAAGTGTTAGAATAGAGATGCATGATAAAGTAGGCACATTTTTCTGCTGTTTTAACCATTGGCCAAAATGGAACCTATTCACACCATCCATGTTTGTAGGAAAACTTTGTCAGATAAGTTTAAGGAACAAAAGATAGATGGCCTGGCCATATCAGAATGCCCTGGCGCAAGAAACTTTCATCTACCACCTAACTACTAGAATTGAGATGCATTATAAAGTAGGCACATTTTTCTGCTGTTTTAACCATTGGCCAAAATGGAACATATTCACACCATCCATGTTTGTAGGAAAACTTTGTCCGATAAGTTTAACGACCTAAAGATAGATGGCCTAGCCATATCAGAATGCCCTGGTACAAGAAACTTTCATCTACCAACTAACTACTAGAATTGAGATGCATTCTAAAGTAGGCACATTTTTCTGCTTTTTTAACCATGGGCCAAAATGGAACCTATGCACACCATCCATGTTTGCAGGAAAACTTTGTCAGATAAGTTTAAGGAACTAAAGATAGATGGCCTGGCCATATCAGAATGCCCTGGCGCAAGAAAGTTTCATCTACCACCTAACTACTAGAATTGAGATGCATGATAAAGTAGGCACATTTTTCTGCTGTTTTAACCATTGGACAAAATGGAACCTATTCACACCATCCATGTTTGTAGGAAAACTTTGTCAGATAAGTTTAAGGAACTAAAGATAGATGGCCTGGCCATATCAGAATGCCCTGGCGCAAGAAACTTTCATCTACCACCTAACTACTAGAATTGAGATGCATTATAAAGTAGGCACATTTTTCTGCTGTTTTAACCATTGGCCAAAATGGAACCTATTCACACCATCCATGTTTGCAGGAAAACTTTGTCAGGTAAGTTTAAGGAACTAAAGATAGATGGCCTGGCCATATCAGAATGCCCTGGCGCAAGAAACTTTCATCTACCACCTAACTACTAGAATTGAGATGCATTCTAAAGTAGGCACATTTTTCTGCTGTTTTAACCATGGGCCAAAATGGAACCTATGCACACCATCCATGTTTGCAGGAAAACTTTGTCAGGTAAGTTTAAGGAACTAAAGATAGATGGCCTGGCCATATCAGAATGCCCTGGCGCAAGAAACTTTCATCTACCACCTAAGTGTTAGAATGGAGATGCATTATAAAGTAGGCACATTTTTCTGCTGTTTTAACCATTAGCCAAAATGGAACCTGTTCACACCATCCATGTTTGTAGGAAAACTTTGTCCGATAAAAGTTTAAGGACCTAAAGATAGATGGCCTAGCCATATCAGAATGCCCTGGTACAAGAAACTTTCATCTACCCCCTAACTACTAGAATTGAGATGCATTATAAAGTAGGCACATTTTTCTGCTGTTTTAACCACGGACCAAAATGGAACCTATTCACACCATCCATGTTTGTAGGAAAACTTTGTCCGATAAAAGTTTAAGGACCTAAAGATAGATGGCCTAGCCATATCAGAATGCCCTGGTACAAGAAACTTTCATCTACCACCTAACTACTAGAATTGAGATGCATTTTAAAGTAGGCACATTTTTCTGCTGTTTTAACCATGGGCCAAAATGGAACCTATTCACACCATCCATGTTTGTAGGAAAACTTTGTCAGATAAGTTTAAGGACCTAAAGATAGATGGCCTGGCCATATCAGAATTCCCTGGCGCAAGAAACTTTCATCTACCACCTAAGTGTTAGAATGGAGATGCATGATAAAGTAGGCACATTTTTCTGCTGTTTTAACCATTGGCCAAAATGGAACCTATTCACACCATCCATGTTTGTAGGAAAACTTTGTCCGATAAAAGTTTAAGGACCTAAAGATAGATGGCCTAGCCATATCAGAATGCCCTGGTACAAGAAACTTTCATCTACCCCCTAACTACTAGAATTGAGATGCATTAAAAAGTAGGCACATTTTTCTGCTGTTTTAACCACGGGCCAAAATGGAACCTATTCACACCATCCATGTTTGTAGGAAAACTTTGTCAGGTAAGTTTAAGGAACTAAAGATAGATGGCCTGGCCATATCAGAATGCCCTGGCGCAAGAAAGTTTCATCTACCACCTAACTACTAGAATTGAGATGGATTATAAAGTAGGCACATTTTTCTGCTGTTTTAACCATGGGCCAAAATGGAACCTATGCACACCATCCATGTTTGCAGGAAAACTTTGTCAGGTAAGTTTAAGGAACTATAGATAGATGGCCTGGCCATATCAGAATGCCCTGGCGCAAGAAACTTTCATCTACCACCTAACTACTCGAATTGAGATGCATTATAAAGTAGGCACATTTTTCTGCTGTTTTAACCATTGGCCAAAATGGAACCTATTCACACCATCCATGTTTGTAGGAAAACTTTGTCCGATAAGTTTAAGGACCTAAAGATAGATGGCCTGGCCATATCAGAATGCCCTGGCGCAAGAAACTTTCATCTACCACCTAACTACTAGAATTGAGATGCATTATAAAGTAGGCACATTTTTCTGCTGTTTTAACCATGGGCCAAAATGGAACCTATGCACACCATCCATGTTTGCAGGAAAACTTTGTCAGGTAAGTTTAAGGAACAAAAGATAGATGGCCTGGCCATATCAGAATGCCCTGGCGCAAGAAACTTTCATCTACTACCTAACTGTTAGAATGGAGATGCATTATAAAGTAGGCACATTTTTCTGCTGTTTTAACCATTGGCCAAAATGGAACCTATTCACACCATCCATGTTTGTAGGAAAACTTTGTCAGATAAGTTTAAGGAACTAAAGATAGATGGCCTGGCCATATCAGAATGCCCTGGTACAAGAAACTTTCATCTACCACCTAACTACTAGAATTGAGATGCATTATAAAGTAGGCACATTTTTCTGCTATTTTAACCATGGGCCAAAATGGAACCTATGCACACCATCCATGTTTGCAGGAAAACTTTGTCAGATAAGTTTAAGGAACTAAAGATAGATGGCCTGGCCATATCAGAATGCCCTGGCGCAAGAAACTTTCATCTACCACCTAAGTGTTAGAATGGAGATGCATTATAAAGTAGGCACATTTTTCTGCTGTTTTAACCATTGGCCAAAATGGAACCTATTCACACCATCCATGTTTGTAGGAAAACTTTGTCAGATAAGTTTAAGGAACTAAAGATAGATGGCCTGGCCATATCAGAATGCCCTGGCGCAAGAAACTTTCATCTACCACCTAACTACTAGAATTGAGATGCATTATAAAGTAGGCACATTTTTCTGCTGTTTTAACCATTGGCCAAAATGGAACCTATGCACACCATCCATGTTTGTAGGAAAACTTTGTCCGATAAGTTTAAGGACATAAAGATAGATGTCCTGGCCATGTCAGAATGCCCTGGCGCAAGATACTTTCATCTACCACCTAACTGTTAGAATTGAGATGCATTATAAAGTAGGCACATTTTTCTGCTGTTTTAACCATGGGCCAAAATGGAACCTATGCACACCATCCATGTTTGCAGGAAAACTTTGTCAGATAAGTTTAAGGAACTAAAGATAGATGGCCTGGCCATATCAGAATGCCCTGGCGCAAGAAACTTTCATCTACCACCTAACTGTTAGAATGGAGATGCATGATAAAGTAGGCACATTTTTCTGCTATTTTAACCATTGGCCAAAATGGAACCTATTCACACCATCCATGTTTGTAGGAAAACTTTGTCAGATAAGTTTAAGGAACTAAAGATAGATGGCCTAGCCATATCAGAATGCCCTGGTACAAGAAACTTTCATCTACCACCTAACTACTAGAATTGAGATGCATTCTAAAGTAGGCACATTTTTCTGCTGTTTTAACCATGGGCCAAAATGGAACGTATGCACACCATCCATGTTTGCAGGAAAACTTTGTCAGGTATGTTTAAGGAACTAAAGATAGATGGCCTGGCCATATCAGAATGCCCTGGCGCAAGAAAGTTTCATCTACCACCTAACTACTAGAATTGAGATGCATTATAATGTAGGCACATTTTTCTGCTGTTTTAACCATGGGCCAAAATGGAACCTATGCACACCATCCATGTTTGCAGGAAAACTTTGTCAGGTAAGTTTAAGGAACTATAGATAGATGGCCTGGCCATATCAGAATGCCCTGGCGCAAGAAACTTTCATCTACCACCTAACTACTCGAATTGAGATGCATTATAAAGTAGACACATTTTTCTGCTGTTTTAACCATTGGCCAAAATGGAACCTATTCACACCATCCATGTTTGCAGGAAAACTTTGTCCGATAAAAGTTTAAGGAACTAAAGATAGATGGCCTGGCCATATCAGAATGCCCTGGCGCAAGAAACTTTCATCTACCACCTAACTACTAGAATTGAGATGCATTATAAAGTAGGCACATTTTTCTGCTGTTTTAACCATTGGCCAAAATGGAACCTATTCACACCATCCATGTTTGTAGGAAAACTTTGTCCGATAAGTTTAAGGAACTAAAGATAGATGGCCTGGCCATATCAGAATGCCCTGGCGCAAGAAACTTTCATCTACCACCTAAGTGTTAGAATGGAGATGCATTATAAAGTAGGCACATTTTTCTGCTGTTTTAACCATTGGCCAAAATGGAACCTATTCACACCATCCATGTTTGTAGGAAAACTTTGTCAGATAAGTTTAAGGAACTAAAGATAGATGGCCTGGCCATATCAGAATGCCCTGGTACAAGAAACTTTCATCTACCACCTAACTACTAGAATTGAGATGCATTATAAAGTAGGCACATTTTTCTGCTATTTTAACCATGGGCCAAAATGGAACCTATGCACACCATCCATGTTTGCAGGAAAACTTTGTCAGATAAGTTTAAGGAACTAAAGATAGATGGCCTGGCCATATCAGAATGCCCTGGCGCAAGAAACTTTCATCTACCACCTAAGTGTTAGAATGGAGATGCATTATAAAGTAGGCACATTTTTCTGCTGTTTTAACCATTGGCCAAAATGGAACCTATTCACACCATCCATGTTTGTAGGAAAACTTTGTCAGATAAGTTTAAGGAACTAAAGATAGATGGCCTGGCCATATCAGAATGCCCTGGCGCAAGAAACTTTCATCTACCACCTAACTACTAGAATTGAGATGCATTATAAAGTAGGCACATTTTTCTGCTGTTTTAACCATTGGCCAAAATGGAACCTATGCACACCATCCATGTTTGTAGGAAAACTTTGTCCGATAAGTTTAAGGACATAAAGATAGATGTCCTGGCCATGTCAGAATGCCCTGGCGCAAGATACTTTCATCTACCACCTAACTGTTAGAATTGAGATGCATTATAAAATAGGCACCTTTTTCTCCTATTTTGACTATTTGCCAAAATGGAACCTATTCACACCATCCATGTTTGTAGGAAAACTTTGTCCGATAAGTTTAAGGACCTAAAGATAGATGGCCTGGCCATATCAGAATGCCCTGGCGCAAGAAACTTTCATCTACCCCCTAACTGATAGCGTGGAGGTGCATTATAAAGTAGTCTCATTTCTGTGCTGATTTTTCCATTGGCAACCATTGAACCTGACAATGTTTTCACAGGATCCATGTTTGTTGGAAAATCTTTTGTGCGATATCCTTATGGAACCACAGATACATGGCTGGGCCATATCTCAATGCTTTGCAGCATGTAACTTTCTTCTACCACCGAACTACTAGAGTGCAGATGCATTATAAAGTAGGCACCTTTTTCTGCTATTTTGACTGTTTGCCAAAATGGAACCTATTCACAGCATCCATGTTTGTAGGAAAACTTTGTCCGATAAGTTTAAGGACCTAAAGGTAGATGGCCTGGCCATATCAGAATGCCCTGGCGCAAGAAACTTTCATCTACCACCTAACTACTAGAATTGAGATGCATTATAATGTAGGCACATTTTTCTGCTGTTTTAACCATTGGCCAAAATGGAACCTATTCACACCATCCATGTTTGTAGGAAAACTTTGTCCGATAAGTTTAAGGACCTAAATATAGATGTCCTGGCCATATCAGAATGCCCTGGCGCAAGAAACTTTCATCTACCCACTAACTGATAGCGTGGAGGTGCATTATAAAGTAGTCTCATTTCTGTGCTGATTTTTCCATTGACTACCATTGAACCTGACAATGTTTTCACAGGATCCATGTTTGTTGGAAAACCTTCTGTGCGATATCCTTATGGAACCACAGATACATGGCTGGGCCATATCTCAATGCTTTGCAGCATGTAACTTTCTTCTACCACCTAACTACTAGAGTGGAGATGCATTATAAAGTAGGCACCTTTTTCTGCTATTTTGACTGTTTGCCGAAATGGAACCTATTCACACCATCCATGTTTGTAGGAAAACTTTGTCCGATAAGTTTAAGGACCTAAAGGTAGATGGCCTGGCCATATCAGAATTCCCTGGCGCAAGAAACTTTCATCCACCACCTAACTGTTAGAATTGAGATGCATTATAAAGTAGGCACCTTTTTCTGCTATTTTGACTATTTGCCAAAATGGAACCTATTCACACCATCCATGTTTCTAGGAAAACTTTGTCCGATAAGTTTAAGGACCTAAATATAGATGGCCTGGCCATATCAGAATGCCCTGGCGCAAGAAACTTTCATCTACCACCTAACTACTAGAATTGAGATGCATTATAAAGTAGGCACATTTTTCTGCTGTTTTAACCATTGGCCAAAATGGAACCTATTCACACCATCCATGTTTGTAGGAAAACTTTGTCCGATAAGTTTAAGGACCTAAAGGTAGATGGCCTGGCCATATCAGAATGCCCTGGCGCAAGAAACTTTCATCTACCACCTAACTACTAGAATTGAGATGCATTATAATGTAGACACATTTTTCTGCTATTTTGACTGCCAAAATGGAACCTATTCACACGACCCATGTTTGTAGGAAAACTTTGTCAGATAAGTTTAAGGACCTAAAGATAGATGGCCTGGCCATATCAGAATGCCCTGGCGCAAGAAACTTTCATCTACCACCTAACTACTAGAATTGAGATGCATTGTAAAGTAGGCACATTTTTCTGCTGTTTTAACCATTGGCCAAAATGGAACCTATTCACACCATCCATGTTTGTAGGAAAACTTTGTCCGATAAGTTTAAGGACCTAAAGATAGATGGCCTGGCCATATCAGAATGCCCTGGCGCAAGAAACTTTCATCTACCCCCTAACTGTTAGAATTGAGATGCATTATAAAGTAGGCACCTTTTTCTGCTATTTTGACTATTTGCCAAAATGGAACCTATTCACACCATCCATGTTTGTAGGAAAACTTTGTCCGATAAGTTTAAGGACCTAAATATAGATGGCCTGGCCATATCAGAATGCCCTGGCGCAAGAAACTTTCATCTACCCCCTAACTGATAGCGTGGAGGTGCATTATAAAGTAGTCTCATTTCTGTGCTAATTTTTCCATTGGCTACCATTGAACCTGACAATGTTTTCACAGGATCCATGTTTGTTGGAAAACCTTCTGTGCGATATCCTTATGGAACCAAAGATACATGGCTGGGCCATATCTCAATGCTTTGCAGCATGTAACTTTCTTCTACCACCTAACTACTAGAGTGGAGATGCATTATAAAGTAGGCACCTTTTTCTGCTATTTTGACTGTTTGCCCAAATGGAACCTATTCACACCATCCATGTTTGTAGGAAAACTTTGTCAGATAAGTTTAAGGACCTAAAGATAGATGGCCTGGCCATATCAGAATTCCCTGGCGCAAGAAACTTTCATCCACCACCTAACTGTTAGAATTGAGATGCATTATAAAGTAGGCACCTTTTTCTGCTATTTTGACTATTTGCCAAAATGGAACCTATTCACACCATCCATGTTTGTAGGAAAACTTTATCCGATAGGTTTAAGGACCTAAATATAGATGGCCTGGCCATATCAGAATGCCCTGGCGCAAGAAACTTTCATCTACCACCTAACTACTAGAATTGAGATGCATTGTAAAGTAGGCACATTTTTCTGCTGTTTTAAACATTGGCCAAAATGGAACCTATTCACACCATCCATGTTTGTAGGAAAACTTTGTCCGATAAGTTTAAGGACCTAAAGATAGATGGCCTGGCCATATCAGAATGCCCTGGCGCAAGAAACTTTCATCTACCACCTAACTACTAGAATTGAGATGCATTGTAAAGTAGGCACATTTTTCTGCTGTTTTAACCATTGGCCAAAATGGAACCTATTCACACCATAAATGTTTGTAGGAAAACTTTGTCCGATCAGTTTAAGGACCTAAAGGTAGATGGCCTGGCCATATCAGAATGCCCTGGCGCAAGAAACTTTCATCTACCACCTAACTACTAGAATTCAGATGCATTATAAAATAGGCACCTTTTTCTCCTATTTTGACTATTTGCCAAAATGGAACCTATTCACACCATCCATGTTTGTAGGAAAACTTTGTCCGATAAGTTTAAGGACCTAAAGATAGATGGCCTGGCCATATCAGAATGCCCTGGCGCAAGAAACTTTCATCTACCCCCTAACTGATAGCGTGGAGGTGCATTATAAAGTAGTCTCATTTCTGTGCTGATTTTTCCATTGGCAACCATTGAACCTGACAATGTTTTCACAGGATCCATGTTTGTTGGAAAATCTTTTGTGCGATATCCTTATGGAACCACAGATACATGGCTGGGCCATATCTCAATGCTTTGCAGCATGTAACTTTCTTCTACCACCGAACTACTAGAGTGCAGATGCATTATAAAGTAGGCACCTTTTTCTGCTATTTTGACTGTTTGCCAAAATGGAACCTATTCACAGCATCCATGTTTGTAGGAAAACTTTGTCCGATAAGTTTAAGGACCTAAAGGTAGATGGCCTGGCCATATCAGAATGCCCTGGCGCAAGAAACTTTCATCTACCACCTAACTACTAGAATTGAGATGCATTATAATGTAGGCACATTTTTCTGCTGTTTTAACCATTGGCCAAAATGGAACCTATTCACACCATCCATGTTTGTAGGAAAACATTGTCCGATAAGTTTAAGGACCTAAATATAGATGGCCTGGCCATATCAGAATGCCCTGGCGCAAGAAACTTTCATCTACCCCCTAACTGATAGCGTGGAGGTGCATTATAAAGTAGTCTCATTTCTGTGCTGATTTTTCCATTGGCTACCATTGAACCTGACAATGTTTTCACAGGATCCATGTTTATTGGAAAACCTTCTGTGCGATATCCTTATGGAACCACAGATACATGGCTGGGCCATATCTCAATGCTTTGCAGCATGTAACTTTCTTCTACCACCTAACTACTAGAGTGGAGATGCATTATAAAGTAGGCACCTTTTTCTGCTATTTTGACTGTTTGCCCAAATGGAACCTATTCACACCATCCATGTTTGTAGGAAAACTTTGTCCGATAAGTTTAAGGACCTAAAGGTAGATGGCCTGGCCATATCAGAATGCCCTGGCGCAAGAAACTTTCATCTACCACCTAACTACTAGAATTGAGATGCATTATAAAGTAGGCACATTTTTCTGCTGTTTTAACCATTGGCCAAAATGGAACCTATTCACACCATCCATGTTTGTAGGAAAACTTTGTCCGATAAGTTTAAGGACCTAAATATAGATGTCCTGGCCATATCAGAATGCCCTGGCGCAAGAAACTTTCATCTACCCACTAACTGATAGCGTGGAGGTGCATTATAAAGTAGTCTCATTTCTGTGCTGATTTTTCCATTGACTACCATTGAACCTGACAATGTTTTCACAGGATCCATGTTTGTTGGAAAACCTTCTGTGCGATATCCTTATGGAACCACAGATACATGGCTGGGCCATATCTCAATGCTTTGCAGCATGTAACTTTCTTCTACCACCTAACTACTAGAGTGGAGATGCATTATAAAGTAGGCACCTTTTTCTGCTATTTTGACTGTTTGCCGAAATGGAACCTATTCACACCATCCATGTTTGTAGGAAAACTTTGTCCGATAAGTTTAAGGACCTAAAGGTAGATGGCCTGGCCATATCAGAATTCCCTGGCGCAAGAAACTTTCATCCACCACCTAACTGTTAGAATTGAGATGCATTATAAAGTAGGCACCTTTTTCTGCTATTTTGACTATTTGCCAAAATGGAACCTATTCACACCATCCATGTTTCTAGGAAAACTTTGTCCGATAAGTTTAAGGACCTAAATATAGATGGCCTGGCCATATCAGAATGCCCTGGCGCAAGAAACTTTCATCTACCACCTAACTACTAGAATTGAGATGCATTATAAAGTAGGCACATTTTTCTGCTGTTTTAACCATTGGCCAAAATGGAACCTATTCACACCATCCATGTTTGTAGGAAAACTTTGTCCGATAAGTTTAAGGACCTAAAGGTAGATGGCCTGGCCATATCAGAATGCCCTGGCGCAAGAAACTTTCATCTACCACCTAACTACTAGAATTGAGATGCATTATAATGTAGACACATTTTTCTGCTATTTTGACTGCCAAAATGGAACCTATTCACACGACCCATGTTTGTAGGAAAACTTTGTCAGATAAGTTTAAGGACCTAAAGATAGATGGCCTGGCCATATCAGAATGCCCTGGCGCAAGAAACTTTCATCTACCACCTAACTACTAGAATTGAGATGCATTGTAAAGTAGGCACATTTTTCTGCTGTTTTAACCATTGGCCAAAATGGAACCTATTCACACCATCCATGTTTGTAGGAAAACTTTGTCCGATAAGTTTAAGGACCTAAAGATAGATGGCCTGGCCATATCAGAATGCCCTGGCGCAAGAAACTTTCATCTACCCCCTAACTGTTAGAATTGAGATGCATTATAAAGTAGGCACCTTTTTCTGCTATTTTGACTATTTGCCAAAATGGAACCTATTCACACCATCCATGTTTGTAGGAAAACTTTGTCCGATAAGTTTAAGGACCTAAATATAGATGGCCTGGCCATATCAGAATGCCCTGGCGCAAGAAACTTTCATCTACCACCTAACTACTAGAATTGAGATGCATTGTAAAGTAGGCACATTTTTCTGCTGTTTTAACCATTGGCCAAAATGGAACCTATTCACACCATCCATATTTGTAGGAAAATTTTGTCCGATAAGTTTAAGGACCTAAAGATAGATGGCCTGGCCATATCAGAATGCCCTGGCGCAAGAAACTTTCATCTACCCCCTAACTGATAGCGTGGAGGTGCATTATAATGTAGTCTCATTTCTGTGCTGATTTTTCCATTGGCTACCATTGAACCTGACAATGTTTTCACAGGATCCATGTTTGTTGGAAAACCTTCTGTGCGATATCCTTATGGAACCACAGATACATGGCTGGGCCATATCTCAATGCTTTGCAGCATGTAACTTTCTTCTACCACCTAACTACTAGAGTGGAGATGCATTATAAAGTAGGCACCTTTTTCTGCTATTTTGACTGTTTGCCGAAATGGAACCTATTCACACCATCCATGTTTGTAGGAAAACTTTGTCCGATAAGTTTAAGGACCTAAAGGTAGATGGCCTGGCCATATCAGAATGCCCTGGCGCAAGAAACTTTCATCTACCACCTAACTACTAGAATTGAGATGCATTATAAAGTAGGCACCTTTTTCTGCTATTTTGACTGTTTGCCCAAATGGAACCTATTCACACCATCCATGTTTGTAGGAAAACTTTGACAGATAAGTTTAAGGACCTAAAGATAGATGGCCTGGCCATATCAGAATTCCCTGGCGCAAGAAACTTTCATCCACCACCTAACTGTTAGAATTGAGATGCATTATAAAGTAGGCACCTTTTTCTGCTATTTTGACTATTTGCCAAAATGGAACCTATTCACACCATCCATGTTTGTAGGAAAACTTTGTCCGATAAGTTTAAGGACCTAAATATAGATGGCCTGGCCATATCAGAATGCCCTGGCGCAAGAAACTTTCATCTACCACCTAACTACTAGAATTGAGATGCATTGTAAAGTAGGCACATTTTTCTGCTGTTTTAACCATTGGCCAAAATGGAACCTATTCACACCATCCATGTTTGTAGGAAAACTTTGTCCGATAAGTTTAAGGACCTAAAGATAGATGGCCTGGCCATATCAGAATGCCCTGGCGCAAGAAACTTTCATCTACCCCCTAACTGATAGCGTGGAGGTGCATTATAAAGTAGTCTCATTTCTGTGCTGATTTTTCCATTGGCTACCATTGAACCTGACAATGTTTTCACAGGATCCATGTTTGTTGGAAAACCTTCTGTGCGATATCCTTATGGAACCACAGATACATGGCTGGGCCATATCTCAATGCTTTGCAGCATGTAACTTTCTTCTACCACCTAACTACTAGAGTGGAGATGCATTATAAAGTAGGCACCTTTTTCTGCTATTTTGACTGTTTGCCAAAATGGAACCTATTCACACCATCCATGTTTGTAGGAAAACTTTGTCCGATAAGTTTAAGGACCTAAAGGTAGATGGCCTGGCCATATCAGAATGCCCTGGCGCAAGAAAGTTTCATCTACCACCTAACTACTAGAATTGAGATGCATTATAAAGTAGGCACATTTTTCTGCTGTTTTAACCATTGGCCAAAATGGAACCTATTCACACCATCCATGTTTGTAGGAAAACTTTGTCAGATAAGTTTAAGGACCTAAAGATAGATGGCCTGGCCATATCAGAATTCCCTGGCGCAAGAAACTTTCATCCACCACCTAACTGTTAGAATTGAGATGCATTATAAAGTAGGCACCTTTTTCTGCTATTTTGACTATTTGCCAAAATGGAACCTATTCACACCATCCATGTTTGTAGGAAAACTTTGTCCGATAAGTTTAAGGACCTAAATATAGATGGCCTGGCCATATCAGAATGCCCTGGCGCAAGAAACTTTCATCTACCCCCTAACTGATAGCGTGGAGGTGCATTATAAAGTAGTCTCATTTCTGTGCTAATTTTTCCATTGGCTACCATTGAACCTGACAATGTTTTCACAGGATCCATGTTTGTTGGAAAACCTTCTGTGCGATATCCTTATGGAACCAAAGATACATGGCTGGGCCATATCTCAATGCTTTGCAGCATGTAACTTTCTTCTACCACCTAACTACTAGAGTGGAGATGCATTATAAAGTAGGCACCTTTTTCTGCTATTTTGACTGTTTGCCCAAATGGAACCTATTCACACCATCCATGTTTGTAGGAAAACTTTGTCAGATAAGTTTAAGGACCTAAAGATAGATGGCCTGGCCATATCAGAATTCCCTGGCGCAAGAAACTTTCATCCACCACCTAACTGTTAGAATTGAGATGCATTATAAAGTAGGCACCTTTTTCTGCTATTTTGACTATTTGCCAAAATGGAACCTATTCACACCATCCATGTTTGTAGGAAAACTTTATCCGATAGGTTTAAGGACCTAAATATAGATGGCCTGGCCATATCAGAATGCCCTGGCGCAAGAAACTTTCATCTACCACCTAACTACTAGAATTGAGATGCATTGTAAAGTAGGCACATTTTTCTGCTGTTTTAAACATTGGCCAAAATGGAACCTATTCACACCATCCATGTTTGTAGGAAAACTTTGTCCGATAAGTTTAAGGACCTAAAGATAGATGGCCTGGCCATATCAGAATGCCCTGGCGCAAGAAACTTTCATCTACCACCTAACTACTAGAATTGAGATGCATTGTAAAGTAGGCACATTTTTCTGCTGTTTTAACCATTGGCCAAAATGGAACCTATTCACACCATAAATGTTTGTAGGAAAACTTTGTCCGATCAGTTTAAGGACCTAAAGGTAGATGGCCTGGCCATATCAGAATGCCCTGGCGCAAGAAACTTTCATCTACCACCTAACTACTAGAATTCAGATGCATTATAAAATAGGCACCTTTTTCTCCTATTTTGACTATTTGCCAAAATGGAACCTATTCACACCATCCATGTTTGTAGGAAAACTTTGTCCGATAAGTTTAAGGACCTAAAGATAGATGGCCTGGCCATATCAGAATGCCCTGGCGCAAGAAACTTTCATCTACCCCCTAACTGATAGCGTGGAGGTGCATTATAAAGTAGTCTCATTTCTGTGCTGATTTTTCCATTGGCAACCATTGAACCTGACAATGTTTTCACAGGATCCATGTTTGTTGGAAAATCTTTTGTGCGATATCCTTATGGAACCACAGATACATGGCTGGGCCATATCTCAATGCTTTGCAGCATGTAACTTTCTTCTACCACCGAACTACTAGAGTGCAGATGCATTATAAAGTAGGCACCTTTTTCTGCTATTTTGACTGTTTGCCAAAATGGAACCTATTCACAGCATCCATGTTTGTAGGAAAACTTTGTCCGATAAGTTTAAGGACCTAAAGGTAGATGGCCTGGCCATATCAGAATGCCCTGGCGCAAGAAACTTTCATCTACCACCTAACTACTAGAATTGAGATGCATTATAATGTAGGCACATTTTTCTGCTGTTTTAACCATTGGCCAAAATGGAACCTATTCACACCATCCATGTTTGTAGGAAAACATTGTCCGATAAATTTAAGGACCTAAAGATAGATGGCCTGGCCATATCAGAATGCCCTGGCGCAAGAAACTTTCATCTACCACCTAACTACTAGAATTGAGATGCATTATAATGTAGGCACATTTTTCTGCTGTTTTAACCATTGGCCAAAATGGAACCTATTCAAACCATCCATGTTTGTAGGAAAACATTGTCCGATAAGTTTAAGGACCTAAAGATAGATGGCCTGGCCATATCAGAATGCCCTGGCGCAAGAAACTTTCATCTACCCCCTAACTGATAGCGTGGAGGTGCATTATAAAGTAGTCTCATTTCTGTGCTGATTTTTCCATTGGCTACCATTGAACCTGACAATGTTTTCACAGGATCCATGTTTATTGGAAAACCTTCTGTGCGATATCCTTATGGAACCACAGATACATGGCTGGGCCATATCTCAATGCTTTGCAGCATGTAACTTTCTTCTACCACCTAACTACTAGAGTGGAGATGCATTATAAAGTAGGCACCTTTTTCTGCTATTTTGACTGTTTGCCCAAATGGAACCTATTCACACCATCCATGTTTGTAGGAAAACTTTGTCCGATAAGTTTAAGGACCTAAAGGTAGATGGCCTGGCCATATCAGAATGCCCTGGCGCAAGAAACTTTCATCTACCACCTAACTACTAGAATTGAGATGCATTATAAAGTAGGCACCTTTTTCTGCTATTTTGACTATTTGCCAAAATGGAACCTATTCACACCATCCATGTTTGTAGGAAAACTTTGTCCGATAAGTTTAAGGACCTAAATATAGATGTCCTGGCCATATCAGAATGCCCTGGCGCAAGAAACTTTCATCTACCCACTAACTGATAGCGTGGAGGTGCATTATAAAGTAGTCTCATTTCTGTGCTGATTTTTCCATTGACTACCATTGAACCTGACAATGTTTTCACAGGATCCATGTTTGTTGGAAAACCTTCTGTGCGATATCCTTATGGAACCACAGATACATGGCTGGGCCATATCTCAATGCTTTGCAGCATGTAACTTTCTTCTACCACCTAACTACTAGAGTGGAGATGCATTATAAAGTAGGCACCTTTTTCTGCTATTTTGACTGTTTGCCCAAATGGAACCTATTCACACCATCCATGTTTGTAGGAAAACTTTGTCAGATAAGTTTAAGGACCTAAAGATAGATGGCCTGGCCATATCAGAATTCCCTGGCGCAAGAAACTTTCATCCACCACCTAACTGTTAGAATTGAGATGCATTATAAAGTAGGCACCTTTTTCTGCTATTTTGACTATTTGCCAAAATGGAACCTATTCACACCATCCATGTTTCTAGGAAAACTTTGTCCGATAAGTTTAAGGACCTAAATATAGATGGCCTGGCCATATCAGAATGCCCTGGCGCAAGAAACTTTCATCTACCACCTAACTACTAGAATTGAGATGCATTGTAAAGTAGGCACATTTTTCTGCTGTTTTAACCATTGGCCAAAATGGAACCTATTCACACCATCCATGTTTGTAGGAAAACTTTGTCCGATAAGTTTAAGGACCTAAAGGTAGATGGCCTGGCCATATCAGAATGCCCTGGCGCAAGAAACTTTCATCTACCACCTAACTACTAGAATTGAGATGCATTATAATGTAGGCACATTTTTCTGCTATTTTGACTGCCAAAATGGAACCTATTCACACGACCCATGTTTGTAGGAAAACTTTGTCAGATAAGTTTAAGGACCTAAAGATAGATGGCCTGGCCATATCAGAATGCCCTGGCGCAAGAAACTTTCATCCACCACCTAACTGTTAGAATTGAGATGCATTATAAAATAGGCACCTTTTTCTCCTATTTTGACTATTTGCCAAAATGGAACCTATTCACACCATCCATGTTTGTAGGAAAACTTTGTCCGATAAAAGTTTAAGGACCTAAAGATAGATGGCCTAGCCATATCAGAATGCCCTGGCGCAAGAAACTTTCATCTACCACCTAACTACTAGAATTGAGATGCATTGTAAAGTAGGCACATTTTTCTGCTGTTTTAACCATTGGCCAAAATGGAACCTATTCACACCATCCATGTTTGTAGGAAAACTTTGTCCGATAAGTTTAAGGACCTAAAGGTAGATGGCCTGGCCATATCAGAATGCCCTGGCGCAAGAAACTTTCATCTACCACCTAACTACTAGAATTGAGATGCATTATAATGTAGGCACATTTTTCTGCTATTTTGACTGCCAAAATGGAACCTATTCACAGGACCCATGTTTGTAGGAAAACTTTGTCAGATAAGTTTAAGGACCTAAAGATAGATGGCCTGGCCATATCAGAATGCCCTGGCGCAAGAAACTTTCATCCACCACCTAACTGTTAGAATTGAGATGCATTATAAAATAGGCACCTTTTTCTCCTATTTTGACTATTTGCCAAAATGGAACCTATTCACACCATCCATGTTTGTAGGAAAACTTTGTCCGATAAGTTTAAAGACCTAAAGATAGATGGCCTGGCCATATCAGAATGCCCTGGCGCAAGAAACTTTCATCTACCCCCTAACTGATAGCGTGGAGGTGCATTATAAAGTAGTCTCATTTCTGTGCTGATTTTTCCATTGGCAACCATTGAACCTGACAATGTTTTCACAGGATCCATGTTTGTTGGAAAATCTTTTGTGCGATATCCTTATGGAACCACAGATACATGGCTGGGCCATATCTCAATGCTTTGCAGCATGTAACTTTCTTCTACCACCTAACTACTAGAGTGCAGATGCATTATAAAGTAGGCACCTTTTTCTGCTATTTTGACTGTTTGCCAAAATGGAACCTATTCACAGCATCCATGTTTGTAGGAAAACTTTGTCCGATAAGTTTAAGGACCTAAAGGTAGATGGCCTGGCCATATCAGAATGCCCTGGCGCAAGAAACTTTCATCTACCACCTAACTACTAGAATTGAGATGCATTATAATGTAGGCACATTTTTCTGCTGTTTTAACCATTGGCCAAAATGGAACCTATTCACACCATCCATGTTTGTAGGAAAACATTGTCCGATAAATTTAAGGACCTAAAGATAGATGGCCTGGCCATATCAGAATGCCCTGGCGCAAGAAACTTTCATCTACCACCTAACTACTAGAATTGAGATGCATTATAATGTAGGCACATTTTTCTGCTGTTTTAACCATTGGCCAAAAGGGAACCTATTCAAACCATCCATGTTTGTAGGAAAACATTGTCCGATAAGTTTAAGGACCTAAAGATAGATGACCTGGCCATATCAGAATGCCCTGGCGCAAGAAACTTTCATCTACCCCCTAACTGATAGCGTGGAGGTGCATTATAAAGTAGTCTCATTTCTGTGCTGATTTTTCCATTGGCTACCATTGAACCTGACAATGTTTTCACAGGATCCATGTTTATTGGAAAACCTTCTGTTCGATATCCTTATGGAACCACAGATACATGGCTGGGCCATATCTCAATGCTTTGCAGCATGTAACTTTCTTCTACCACCTAACTACTAGAGTGGAGATGCATTATAAAGTAGGCACCTTTTTCTGCTATTTTGACTGTTTGCCCAAATGGAACCTATTCACACCATCCATGTTTGTAGGAAAACTTTGTCCGATAAGTTTAAGGACCTAAAGGTAGATGGCCTGGCCATATCAGAATGCCCTGGCGCAAGAAACTTTCATCTACCACCTAACTACTAGAATTGAGATGCATTATAAAGTAGGCACCTTTTTCTGCTATTTTGACTATTTGCCAAAATGGAACCTATTCACACCATCCATGTTTGTAGGAAAACTTTGTCCGATAAGTTTAAGGACCTAAATATAGATGGCCTGGCCATATCAGAATGCCCTGGCGCAAGAAACTTTCATCTACCCACTAACTGATAGCGTGGAGGTGCATTATAAAGTAGTCTCATTTCTGTGCTGATTTTTCCATTGGCTACCATTCAACCTGACAATGTTTTCACAGGATCCATGTTTGTTGGAAAACCTTCTGTGCGATATCCTTATGGAACCACAGATACATGGCTGGGCCATATCTCAATGCTTTGCAGCATGTAACTTTCTTCTACCACCTAACTACTAGAGTGGAGATGCATTATAAAGTAGGCACCTTTTTCTGCTATTTTGACTGTTTGCCCAAATGGAACCTATTCACACCAACCATGTTTGTAGGAAAACTTTGTCAGATAAGTTTAAGGACCTAAAGATAGATGGCCTGGCCATATCAGAATGCCCTGGCGCAAGAAACTTTCATCCACCACCTAACTGTTAGAATTGAGATGCATTATAAAGTAGGCACCTTTTTCTGCTATTTTGACTATATGCCAAAATGGAACCTATTCACACCATCCATGTTTCTAGGAAAACTTTGTCCGATAAGTTTAAGGACCTAAATATAGATGGCCTGGCCATATCAGAATGCCCTGGCGCAAGAAACTTTCATCTACCACCTAACTACTAGAATTGAGATGCATTGTAAAGTAGGCACATTTTTCTGCTGTTTTAACCATTGGCCAAAATGGAACCTATTCACACCATCCATGTTTGTAGGAAAACTTTGTCCGATAAGTTTAAGGACCTAAAGATAGATGGCCTGGCCATATCAGAATGCCCTGGCGCAAGAAACTTTCATCTACCACCTAACTACTAGAATTGAGATGCATTGTAAAGTAGGCACATTTTTCTGCTGTTTTAACCATTGGCCAAAATGGAACCTATTCACACCATCCATGTTTGTAGGAAAACTTTGTCAGATAAGTTTAAGGACCTAAAGATAGATGGCCTGGCCATATCAGAATGCCCTGGCGCAAGAAACTTTCATCCACCACCTAACTGTTAGAATTGAGATGCATTATAAAATAGGCACCTTTTTCTGCTATTTTGACTATTTGCCAAAATGGAACCTATTCACACCATCCATGTTTGTAGGAAAATTTTGTCCGATAAGTTTAAGGACCTAAATATAGATGGCCTGGCCATATCAGAATGCCCTGGCGCAAGAAACTTTCATCTACCAGCTAACTACTAGAATTGAGATGCATTGTAAAGTAGGCACTTTTTTCTGCTGTTTTAACCATTGGCCAAAAGGGAACCTATTCAAACCATCCATGTTTGTAGGAAAACATTGTCCAATAAGTTTAAGGACCTAAAGATAGATGGCCTGGCCATATCAGAATGCCCTGGCGCAAGAAACTTTCATCTACCCCCTAACTGATAGCGTGGAGGTGCATTATAAAGTAGTCTCATTTCTGTGCTGATTTTTCCATTGGCTACCATTGAACCTGACAATGTTTTCACAGGATCCATGTTTATTGGAAAACCTTCTGTGCGATATCCTTATGGAACCACAGATACATGGCTGGGCCATATCTCAATGCTTTGCAGCATGTAACTTTCTTCTACCACCTAACTACTAGAGTGGAGATGCATTATAAAGTAGGCACCTTTTTCTGCTATTTTGACTGTTTGCCCAAATGGAACCTATTCACACCATCCATGTTTGTAGGAAAACTTTGTCCGATAAGTTTAAGGACCTAAAGATAGATGGCCTGGCCATATCAGAATGCCCTGGCGCAAGAAACTTTCATCTACCACCTAACTACTAGAATTGAGATGCATTGTAAAGTAGGCACATTTTTCTGCTGTTTTAACCATTGGCCAAAATGGAACCTATTCACACCATCCATGTTTGTAGGAAAACTTTGTCCGATAAGTTTAAGGACCTAAAGGTAGATGGCCTGGCCATATCAGAATGCCCTGGCGCAAGAAACTTTCATCTACCACCTAACTACTAGAATTGAGATGCATTATAATGTAGGCACATTTTTCTGCTATTTTGACTGCCAAAATGGAACCTATTCACACGATCCATGTTTGTAGGAAAACTTTGTCAGATAAGTTTAAGGACCTAAAGATAGATGGCCTGGCCATATCAGAATGCCCTGGCGCAAGAAACTTTCATCCACCACCTAACTGTTAGAATTGAGATGCATTATAAAATAGGCACCTTTTTCTGCTATTTTGACTATTTGCCAAAATGGAACCTATTCACACCATCCATGTTTGTAGGAAAATTTTGTCCGATAAGTTTAAGGACCTAAATATAGATGGCCTGGCCATATCAGAATGCCCTGGCGCAAGAAACTTTCATCTACCACCTAACTACTAGAATTGAGATGCATTGTAAAGTAGGCACTTTTTTCTGCTGTTTTAACCATTGGCCAAAAGGGAACCTATTCAAACCATCCATGTATGTAGGAAAACATTGTCCGATAAGTTTAAGGACCTAAAGATAGATGGCCTGGCCATATCAGAATGCCCTGGCGCAAGAAACTTTCATCTACCCCCTAACTGATAGCGTGGAGGTGCATTATAAAGTAGTCTCATTTCTGTGCTGATTTTTCCATTGGCTACCATTGAACCTGACAATGTTTTCACAGGATCCATGTTTATTGGAAAACCTTCTGTGCGATATCCTTATGGAACCACAGATACATGGCTGGGCCATATCTCAATGCTTTGCAGCATGTAACTTTCTTCTACCACCTAACTACTAGAGTGGAGATGCATTATAAAGTAGGCACCTTTTTCTGCTATTTTGACTGTTTGCCCAAATGGAACCTATTCACACCATCCATGTTTGTAGGAAAACTTTGTCCGATAAGTTTAAGGACCTAAAGGTAGATGGCCTGGCCATATCAGAATGCCCTGGCGCAAGAAACTTTCATCTACCACCTAACTACTAGAATTGAGATGCATTATAAAGTAGGCACCTTTTTCTGCTATTTTGACTATTTGCCAAAATGGAACCTATTCACACCATCCATGTTTGTAGGAAAACTTTGTCCGATAAGTTTAAGGACCTAAATATAGATGGCCTGGCCATATCAGAATGCCCTGGCGCAAGAAACTTTCATCTACCCACTAACTGATAGCGTGGAGGTGCATTATAAAGTAGTCTCATTTTTGTGCTGATTTTTCCATTGGCTACCATTCAACCTGACAATGTTTTCACAGGATCCATGTTTGTTGGAAAACCTTCTGTGCGATATCCTTATGGAACCACAGATACATGGCTGGGCCATATCTCAATGCTTTGCAGCATGTAACTTTCTTCTACCACCTAACTACTAGAGTGGAGATGCATTATAAAGTAGGCACCTTTTTCTGCTATTTTGACTGTTTGCCCAAATGGAACCTATTCACACCATCCATGTTTGTAGGAAAACTTTGTCCGATAAGTTTAAGGACCTAAAGATAGATGGCCTGGCCATATCAGAATGCCCTGGCGCAAGAAACTTTCATCTACCACCTAACTACTAGAATTGAGATGCATTGTAAAGTAGGCACATTTTTCTGCTGTTTTAACCATTGGCCAAAATGGAACCTATTCACACCATCCATGTTTGTAGGAAAACTTTGTCCGATAAGTTTAAGGACCTAAAGGTAGATGGCCTGGCCATATCAGAATGCCCTGGCGCAAGAAACTTTCATCTACCACCTAACTACTAGAATTGAGATGCATTATAATGTAGGCACATTTTTCTGCTATTTTGACTGCCAAAATGGAACCTATTCACACGATCCATGTTTGTAGGAAAACTTTGTCAGATAAGTTTAAGGACCTAAAGATAGATGGCCTGGCCATATCAGAATGCCCTGGCGCAAGAAACTTTCATCCACCACCTAACTGTTAGAATTGAGATGCATTATAAAATAGGCACCTTTTTCTGCTATTTTGACTATTTGCCAAAATGGAACCTATTCACACCATCCATGTTTGTAGGAAAACTTTGTCCGATAAGTTTAAGGACCTAAAGATAGATGGCCTGGCCATATCAGAATGCCCTGGCGCAAGAAACTTTCATCTACCCCGTAACTGATAGCGTGGAGGTGCATTATAAAGTAGTCTCATTTCTGTGCTGATTTTTCCATTGGCAACCATTGAACCTGACAATGTTTTCACAGGATCCATGTTTGTTGGAAAATCTTTTGTGCGATATCCTTATGGAACCACAGATACATGGCTGGGCCATATCTCAATGTTTTGCAGCATGTAACTTTCTTCTACCACCGAACTACTAGAGTGGAGATGCATTATAAAGTAGGCACCTTTTTCTGCTATTTTGACTGTTTGCCCAAATGGAACCTATTCACACCATCCATGTTTGTAGGAAAACTTTGTCCGATAAGTTTAAGGACCTAAAGGTAGATGGCCTGGCCATATCAGAATGCCCTGGCGCAAGAAACTTTCATCTACCACCTAACTACTAGAATTGAGATGCATTATAAAGTAGGCACCTTTTTCTGCTATTTTGACTATTTGCCAAAATGGAACCTATTCACACCATCCATGTTTGTAGGAAAACTTTGTCTGATAAGTTTAAGGACCTAAATATAGATGGCCTGGCCATATCAGAATGCCCTGGCGCAAGAAACTTTCATCTACCCACTAACTGATAGCGTGGAGGTGCATTATAAAGTAGTCTCATTTCTGTGCTGATTTTTCCATTGGCTACCATTGAACCTGACAATGTTTTCACAGGATCCATGTTTGTTGGAAAACCTTCTGTGCGATATCCTTATGGAACCACAGATACATGGCTGGGCCATATCTCAATGCTTTGCAGCATGTAACTTTCTTCTACCACCTAACTACTAGAGTGGAGATGCATTATAAAGTAGGCACCTTTTTCTGCTATTTTGACTGTTTGCCCAAATGGAACCTATTCACACCATCCATGTTTGTAGGAAAACTTTGTCCGATAAGTTTAAGGACCTAAAGATAGATGGCCTGGCCATATCAGAATGCCCTGGCGCAAGAAACTTTCATCTACCACCTAACTACTAGAATTGAGATGCATTGTAAAGTAGGCACATTTTTCTGCTGTTTTAACCATTGGCCAAAATGGAACCTATTCACACCATCCATGTTTGTAGGAAAACTTTGTCCGATAAGTTTAAGGACCTAAAGGTAGATGGCCTGGCCATATCAGAATGCCCTGGCGCAAGAAACTTTCATCTACCACCTAACTACTAGAATTGAGATGCATTATAATGTAGGCACATTTTTCTGCTATTTTGACTGCCAAAATGGAACCTATTCACACGATCCATGTTTGTAGGAAAACTTTGTCAGATAAGTTTAAGGACCTAAAGATAGATGGCCTGGCCATATCAGAATGCCCTGGCGCAAGAAACTTTCATCCACCACCTAACTGTTAGAATTGAGATGCATTATAAAATAGGCACCTTTTTCTGCTATTTTGACTATTTGCCAAAATGGAACCCATTCACACCATCCATGTTTGTAGGAAAACTTTGTCCGATAAGTTTAAGGACCTAAAGATAGATGGCCTGGCCATATCAGAATGCCCTGGCGCAAGAAACTTTCATCTACCCCGTAACTGATAGCGTGGAGGTGCATTATAAAGTAGTCTCATTTCTGTGCTGATTTTTCCATTGGCTACCATTGAACCTGACAATGTTTTCACAGGATCCATGTTTGTTGGAAAATCTTTTGTGCGATATCCTTATGGAACCACAGATACATGGCTGGGCCATATCTCAATGTTTTGCAGCATGTAACTTTCTTCTACCACCGAACTACTAGAGTGGAGATGCATTATAAAGTAGGCACCTTTTTCTGCTATTTTGACTGTTTGCCAAAATGGAACCTATTCACAGCATCCATGTTTGTAGGAAAACTTTGTCCGATAAGTTTAAGGACCTAAAGGTAGATGGCCTGGCCATATCAGAATGCCCTGGCGCAAGAAACTTTCATCTACCACCTAACTACTAGAATTGAGATGCATTATAATGTAGGCACATTTTTCTGCTGTTTTAACCATTGGCCAAAATGGAACCTATTCACACCAACCATGTTTGTAGGAAAACTTTGTCAGATAAGTTTAAGGACCTAAAGATAGATGGCCTGGCCATATCAGAATTCCCTGGCGCAAGAAACTTTCATCCACCACCTAACTGTTAGAATTGAGATGCATTATAAAGTAGGCACCTTTTTCTGCTATTTTGACTATATGCCAAAATGGAACCTATTCACACCATCCATGTTTCTAGGAAAACTTTGTCCGATAAGTTTAAGGACCTAAATATAGATGGCCTGGCCATATCAGAATGCCCTGGCGCAAGAAACTTTCATCTACCACCTAACTACTAGAATTGAGATGCATTGTAAAGTAGGCACATTTTTCTGCTGTTTTAACCATTGGCCAAAATGGAACCTATTCACACCATCCATGTTTGTAGGAAAACTTTGTCCGATAAGTTTAAGGACCTAAAGATAGATGGCCTGGCCATATCAGAATGCCCTGGCGCAAGAAACTTTCATCTACCACCTAACTACTAGAATTGAGATGCATTGTAAAGTAGGCACATTTTTCTGCTGTTTTAACCATTGGCCAAAATGGAACCTATTCACACCATCCATGTTTGTAGGAAAACTTTGTCCGATAAGTTTAAGGACCTAAAGGTAGATGGCCTGGCCATATCAGAATGCCCTGGCGCAAGAAACTTTCATCTACCACCTAACTACTAGAATTGAGATGCATTATAATGTAGGCACATTTTTCTGCTATTTTGACTGCCAAAATGGAACCTATTCACACGATCCATGTTTGTAGGAAAACTTTGTCAGATAAGTTTAAGGACCTAAAGATAGATGGCCTGGCCATATCAGAATGCCCTGGCGCAAGAAACCTTCATCCACCACCTAACTGTTAGAATTGAGATGCATTATAAAATAGGCACCTTTTTCTGCTATTTTGACTATTTGCCAAAATGGAACCTATTCACACCATCCATGTTTGTAGGAAAATTTTGTCCGATAAGTTTAAGGACCTAAATATAGATGGCCTGGCCATATCAGAATGCCCTGGCGCAAGAAACTTTCATCTACCACCTAACTACTAGAATTGAGATGCATTGTAAAGTAGGCACTTTTTTCTGCTGTTTTAACCATTGGCCAAAAGGGAACCTATTCAAACCATCCATGTTTGTAGGAAAACATTGTCCGATAAGTTTAAGGACCTAAAGATAGATGGCCTGGCCATATCAGAATGCCCTGGCGCAAGAAACTTTCATCTACCCCCTAACTGATAGCGTGGAGGTGCATTATAAAGTAGTCTCATTTCTGTGCTGATTTTTCCATTGGCTACCATTGAACCTGACAATGTTTTCACAGGATCCATGTTTATTGGAAAACCTTCTGTGCGATATCCTTATGGAACCACAGATACATGGCTGGGCCATATCTCAATGCTTTGCAGCATGTAACTTTCTTCTACCACCTAACTACTAGAGTGGAGATGCATTATAAAGTAGGCACCTTTTTCTGCTATTTTCACTGTTTGCCCAAATGGAACCTATTCACACCATCCATGTTTGTAGGAAAACTTTGTCCGATAAGTTTAAGGACCTAAAGGTAGATGGCCTGGCCATATCAGAATGCCCTGGCGCAAGAAACTTTCATCTACCACCTAACTACTAGAATTGAGATGCATTATAAAGTAGGCACCTTTTTCTGCTATTTTGACTATTTGCCAAAATGGAACCTATTCACACCATCCATGTTTGTAGGAAAACTTTGTCCGATAAGTTTAAGGACCTAAATATAGATGGCCTGGCCATATCAGAATGCCCTGGCGCAAGAAACTTTCATCTACCCACTAACTGATAGCGTGGAGGTGCATTATAAAGTAGTCTCATTTCTGTGCTGATTTTTCCATTGGCTACCATTGAACCTGACAATGTTTTCACAGGATCCATGTTTGTTGGAAAACCTTCTGTGCGATATCCTTATGGAACCACAGATACATGGCTGGGCCATATCTCAATGCTTTGCAGCATGTAACTTTCTTCTACCACCTAACTACTAGAGTGGAGATGCATTATAAAGTAGGCACCTTTTTCTGCTATTTTGACTGTTTGCCCAAATGGAACCTATTCACACCATCCATGTTTGTAGGAAAACTTTGTCCGATAAGTTTAAGGACCTAAAGATAGATGGCCTGGGCATATCAGAATGCCCTGGCGCAAGAAACTTTCATCTACCACCTAACTACTAGAATTGAGATGCATTGTAAAGTAGGCACATTTTTCTGCTGTTTTAACCATTGGCCAAAATGGAACCTATTCACACCATCCATGTTTGTAGGAAAACTTTGTCCGATAAGTTTAAGGACCTAAAGGTAGATGGCCTGGCCATATCAGAATGCCCTGGCGCAAGAAACTTTCATCTACCACCTAACTACTAGAATTGAGATGCATTATAATGTAGGCACATTTTTCTGCTATTTTGACTGCCAAAATGGAACCTATTCACACGATCCATGTTTGTAGGAAAACTTTGTCAGATAAGTTTAAGGACCTAAAGATAGATGGCCTGGCCATATCAGAATGCCCTGGCGCAAGAAACTTTCATCCACCACCTAACTGTTAGAATTGAGATGCATTATAAAATAGGCACCTTTTTCTGCTATTTTGACTATTTGCCAAAATGGAACCCATTCACACCATCCATGTTTGTAGGAAAACTTTGTCCGATAAGTTTAAGGACCTAAAGATAGATGGCCTGGCCATATCAGAATGCCCTGGCGCAAGAAACTTTCATCTACGCCGTAACTGATAGCGTGGAGGTGCATTATAAAGTAGTCTCATTTCTGTGCTGATTTTTCCATTGGCTACCATTGAACCTGACAATGTTTTCACAGGATCCATGTTTGTTGGAAAATCTTTTGTGCGATATCCTTATGGAACCACAGATACATGGCTGGGCCATATCTCAATGTTTTGCAGCATGTAACTTTCTTCTACCACCGAACTACTAGAGTGGAGATGCATTATAAAGTAGGCACCTTTTTCTGCTATTTTGACTGTTTGCCAAAATGGAACCTATTCACAGCATCCATGTTTGTAGGAAAACTTTGTCCGATAAGTTTAAGGACCTAAAGGTAGATGGCCTGGCCATATCAGAATGCCCTGGCGCAAGAAACTTTCATCTACCACCTAACTACTAGAATTGAGATGCATTATAATGTAGGCACATTTTTCTGCTGTTTTAACCATTGGCCAAAATGGAACCTATTCACACCATCCATGTTTGTAGGAAAACATTGTCCGATAAATTTAAGGACCTAAAGATAGATGGCCTGGCCATATCAGAATGCCCTGGCGCAAGAAACTTTCATCTACCACCTAACTACTAGAATTGAGATGCATTATAATGTAGGCACATTTTTCTGCTGTTTTAACCATTGGCCAAAATGGAACCTATTCAAACCATCCATGTTTGTAGGAAAACATTGTCCGATAAGTTTAAGGACCTAAAGATAGATGGCCTGGCCATATCAGAATGCCCTGGCGCAAGAAACTTTCATCCACCACCTAACTGTTAGAATTGAGATGCATTATAAAGTAGGCACCTTTTTCTGCTATTTTGACTATTTGCCAAAATGGAACCTATTCACACCATCCATGTTTGTAGGAAAACTTTGTCCGATAAGTTTAAGGACCTAAATATAGATGGCCTGGCCATATCAGAATGCCCTGGCGCAAGAAACTTTCATCTACCCCCTAACTGATAGCGTGGAGGTGCATTATAAAGTAGTCTCATTTCTGTGCTGATTTTTCCATTGGCTACCATTGAACCTGACAATGTTTTCACAGGATCCATGTTTGTTGGAAAACCTTCTGTGCGATATCCTTATGGAACCACAGATACATGGCTGGGCCATATCTCAATGCTTTGCAGCATGTAACTTTCTTCTACCACCTAACTACTAGAGTGGAGATGCATTATAAAGTAGGCACCTTTTTCTGCTATTTTGACTGTTTGCCCAAATGGAACCTATTCACACCATCCATGTTTGTAGGAAAACTTTGTCAGATAAGTTTAAGGACCTAAAGATAGATGGCCTGGCCATATCAGAATTCCCTGGCGCAAGAAACTTTCATCCACCACCTAACTGTTAGAATTGAGATGCATTATAAAGTAGGCACCTTTTTCTGCTATTTTGACTATTTGCCAAAATGGAACCTATTCACACCATCCATGTTTGTAGGAAAACTTTGTCCGATAAGTTTAAGGACCTAAATATAGATGGCCTGGCCATATCAGAATGCCCTGGCGCAAGAAACTTTCATCTACCACCTAACTACTAGAATTGAGATGCATTGTAAAGTAGGCACATTTTTCTGCTGTTTTAACCATTGGCCAAAATGGAACCTATTCACACCATCCATGTTTGTAGGAAAACTTTGTCCGATAAGTTTAAGGACCTAAAGATAGATGGCCTGGCCATATCAGAATGCCCTGGCGCAAGAAACTTTCATCTACCCCCTAACTGATAGCGTGGAGGTGCATTATAAAGTAGTCTCATTTCTGTGCTGATTTTTCCATTGGCTACCATTGAACCTGACAATGTTTTCACAGGATCCATGTTTGTTGGAAAACCTTCTGTGCGATATCCTTATGGAACCACAGATACATGGCTGGGCAATATCTCAATGCTTTGCAGCATGTAACTTTCTTCTACCACCTAACTACTAGAGTGGAGATGCATTATAAAGTAGGCACCTTTTTCTGCTATTTTGACTGTTTGCCAAAATGGAACCTATTCACACCATCCATGTTTGTAGGAAAACTTTGTCCGATAAGTTTAAGGACCTAAAGGTAGATGGCCTGGCCATATCAGAATGCCCTGGCGCAAGAATCTTTCATCTACCACCTAACTACTAGAATTGAGATGCATTATAAAGTAGGCACATTTTTCTGCTGTTTTAACCATTGGCCAAAATGGAACCTATTCACACCATCCATGTTTGTAGGAAAACTTTGTCAGATAAGTTTAAGGACCTAAAGATAGATGGCCTGGCCATATCAGAATTCCCTGGCGCAAGAAACTTTCATCCACCACCTAACTGTTAGAATTGAGATGCATTATAAAGTAGGCACCTTTTTCTGCTATTTTGACTATTTGCCAAAATGGAACCTATTCACACCATCCATGTTTGTAGGAAAACTTTGTCCGATAAGTTTAAGGACCTAAATATAGATGGCCTGGCCATATCAGAATGCCCTGGCGCAAGAAACTTTCATCTACCACCTAACTACTTGAATTGAGATGCATTGTAAAGTAGGCACATTTTTCTGCTGTTTTAACCATTGGCCAAAATGGAACCTATTCACACCATCCATGTTTGTAGGAAAACTTTGTCCGATAAGTTTAAGGACCTAAATATAGATGGCCTGGCCATATCAGAATGCCCTGGCGCAAGAAACTTTCATCTACCCACTAACTGATAGCGTGGAGGTGCATTATAAAGTAGTCTCCTTTCTGTGCTGATTTTTCCATTGGCTACCATTGAACCTGACAATGTTTTCACAGGATCCATGTTTGTTGGAAAACCTTCTGTGCGATATCCTTATGGAACCACAGATACATGGCTGGGCCATATCTCAATGCTTTGCAGCATGTAACTTTCTTCTACCACCTAACTACTAGAGTGGAGATGCATTATAAAATAGGCACCTTTTTCTGCTATTTTGACTGTTTGCCCAAATGGAACCTATTCACACCATCCATGTTTGTAGGAAAACTTTGTCCGATAAGTTTAAGGACCTAAAGATAGATGGCCTGGCCATATCAGAATGCCCTGGCGCAAGAAACTTTCATCTACCACCTAACTACTAGAATTGAGATGCATTGTAAAGTAGGCACATTTTTCTGCTGTTTTAACCATTGGCCAAAATGGAACCTATTCACACCATCCATGTTTGTAGGAAAACTTTGTCCGATAAGTTTAAGGACCTAAAGGTAGATGGCCTGGCCATATCAGAATTCCCTGGCGCAAGAAACTTTCATCTACCACCTAACTACTAGAATTGAGATGCATTATAATGTAGGCACATTTTTCTGCTATTTTGACTGCCAAAATGGAACCTATTCACACGATCCATGTTTGTAGGAAAACTTTGTCAGATAAGTTTAAGGACCTAAAGATAGATGGCCTGGCCATATCAGAATGCCCTGGCGCAAGAAACTTTCATCCACCACCTAACTGTTAGAATTGAGATGCATTATAAAATAGGCACCTTTTTCTGCTATTTTGACTATTTGCCAAAATGGAACCCATTCACACCATCCATGTTTGTAGGAAAACTTTGTCCGATAAGTTTAAGGACCTAAAGATAGATGGCCTGGCCATATCAGAATGCCCTGGCGCAAGAAACTTTCATCTACCCCGTAACTGATAGCGTGGAGGTGCATTATAAAGTAGTCTCATTTCTGTGCTGATTTTTCCATTGGCAACCATTGAACCTGACAATGTTTTCACAGGATCCATGTTTGTTGGAAAATCTTTTGTGCGATATCCTTATGGAACCACAGATACATGGCTGGGCCATATCTCAATGTTTTGCAGCATGTAACTTTCTTCTACCACCGAACTACTAGAGTGGAGATGCATTATAAAGTAGGCACCTTTTTCTGCTATTTTGACTGTTTGCCAAAATGGAACCTATTCACAGCATCCATGTTTGTAGGAAAACTTTGTCCGATAAGTTTAAGGACCTAAAGGTAGATGGCCTGGCCATATCAGAATGCCCTGGCGCAAGAAACTTTCATCTACCACCTAACTACTAGAATTGAGATGCATTATAATGTAGGCACATTTTTCTGCTGTTTTAACCATTGGCCAAAATGGAACCTATTCACACCATCCATGTTTGTAGGAAAACATTGTCCGATAAATTTAAGGACCTAAAGATAGATGGCCTGGCCATATCAGAATGCCCTGGCGCAAGAAACTTTCATCTACCACCTAACTACTAGAATTGAGATGCATTATAATGTAGGCACATTTTTCTGCTGTTTTAACCATTGGCCAAAATGGAACCTATTCAAACCATCCATGTTTGTAGGAAAACATTGTCCGATAAGTTTAAGGACCTAAAGATAGATGGCCTGGCCATATCAGAATGCCCTGGCGCAAGAAACTTTCATCCACCACCTAACTGTTAGAATTGAGATGCATTATAAAGTAGGCACCTTTTTCTGCTATTTTGACTATTTGCCAAAATGGAACCTATTCACACCATCCATGTTTGTAGGAAAACTTTGTCCGATAAGTTTAAGGACCTAAATATAGATGGCCTGGCCATATCAGAATGCCCTGGCGCAAGAAACTTTCATCTACCCCCTAACTGATAGCGTGGAGGTGCATTATAAAGTAGTCTCATTTCTGTGCTGATTTTTCCATTGGCTACCATTGAACCTGACAATGTTTTCACAGGATCCATGTTTGTTGGAAAACCTTCTGTGCGATATCCTTATGGAACCACAGATACATGGCTGGGCCATATCTCAATGCTTTGCAGCATGTAACTTTCTTCTACCACCTAACTACTAGAGTGGAGATGCATTATAAAGTAGGCACCTTTTTCTGCTATTTTGACTGTTTGCCCAAATGGAACCTATTCACACCATCCATGTTTGTAGGAAAACTTTGTCAGATAAGTTTAAGGACCTAAAGATAGATGGCCTGGCCATATCAGAATTCCCTGGCGCAAGAAACTTTCATCCACCACCTAACTGTTAGAATTGAGATGCATTATAAAGTAGGCACCTTTTTCTGCTATTTTGACTATTTGCCAAAATGGAACCTATTCACACCATCCATGTTTGTAGGAAAACTTTGTCCGATAAGTTTAAGGACCTAAATATAGATGGCCTGGCCATATCAGAATGCCCTGGCGCAAGAAACTTTCATCTACCCACTAACTGATAGCGTGGAGGTGCATTATAAAGTAGTCTCATTTCTGTGCTGATTTTTCCATTGGCTACCATTGAACCTGACAATGTTTTCACAGGATCCATGTTTGTTGGAAAACCTTCTGTGCGATATCCTTATGGAACCACAGATACATGGCTGGGCCATATCTCAATGCTTTGCAGCATGTAACTTTCTTCTACCACCTAACTACTAGAGTGGAGATGCATTATAAAGTAGGCACTTTTTCTGCTATTTTGACTGTTTGCCCAAATGGAACCTATTCACACCATCCATGTTTGTAGGAAAACTTTGTCAGATAAGTTTAAGGACCTAAAGATAGATGGCCTGGCCATATCAGAATTCCCTGGCGCAAGAAACTTTCATCCACCACCTAACTGTTAGAATTGAGATGCATTATAAAGTAGGCACCTTTTTCTGCTATTTTGACTATTTGCCAAAATGGAACCTATTCACACCATCCATGTTTGTAGGAAAACTTTGTCCGATAAGTTTAAGGACCTAAATATAGATGGCCTGGCCATATCAGAATGCCCTGGCGCAAGAAACTTTCATCTACCACCTAACTACTAGAATTGAGATGCATTGTAAAGTAGGCACATTTTTCTGCTGTTTTAACCATTGTCCAAAATGGAACCTATTCACACCATCCATGTTTGTAGGAAAACTTTGTCCGATAAGTTTAAGGACCTAAAGATAGATGGCCTGGCCATATCAGAATGCCCTGGCGCAAGAAACTTTCATCTACCCCCTAACTGATAGCGTGGAGGTGCATTATAAAGTAGTCTCATTTCTGTGCTGATTTTTCCATTGGCTACCATTGAACCTGACAATGTTTTCACAGGATCCATGTTTGTTGGAAAACCTTCTGTGCGATATCCTTATGGAACCACAGATACATGGCTGGGCAATATCTCAATGCTTTGCAGCATGTAACTTTCTTCTACCACCTAACTACTAGAGTGGAGATGCATTATAAAGTAGGCACCTTTTTCTGCTATTTTGACTGTTTGCCAAAATGGAACCTATTCACACCATCCATGTTTGTAGGAAAACTTTGTCCGATAAGTTTAAGGACCTAAAGGTAGATGGCCTGGCCATATCAGAATGCCCTGGCGCAAGAAACTTTCATCTACCACCTAACTACTAGAATTGAGATGCATTATAAAGTAGGCACATTTTTCTGCTGTTTTAACCATTGGCCAAAATGGAACCTATTCACACCATCCATGTTTGTAGGAAAACTTTGTCAGATAAGTTTAAGGACCTAAAGATAGATGGCCTGGCCATATCAGAATTCCCTGGCGCAAGAAACTTTCATCCACCACCTAACTGTTAGAATTGAGATGCATTATAAAGTAGGCACCTTTTTCTGCTATTTTGACTATTTCCCAAAATGGAACCTATTCACACCATCCATGTTTGTAGGAAAACTTTGTCCGATAAGTTTAAGGACCTAAATATAGATGGCCTGGCCATATCAGAATGCCCTGGCGCAAGAAACTTTCATCTACCACCTAACTACTAGAATTGAGATGCATTGTAAAGTAGGCACATTTTTCTGCTGTTTTAACCATTGGCCAAAATGGAACCTATTCACACCATCCATGTTTGTAGGAAAACTTTGTCCGATAAGTTTAAGGACCTAAAGATAGATGGCCTGGCCATATCAGAATGCCCTGGCACAAGAAACTTTCATCTACCCCCTAACTGATAGCGTGGAGGTGCATTATAAAGTAGTCTCATTTCTGTGCTGATTTTTCCATTGGCTACCATTGAACCTGACAATGTTTTCACAGGATCCATGTTTGTTGGAAAACCTTCTGTGCGATATCCTTATGGAACCAAAGATACATGGCTGGGCCATATCTCAATGCTTTGCAGCATGTAACTTTCTTCTACCACCTAACTACTAGAGTGGAGATGCATTATAAAGTAGGCACCTTTTTCTGCTATTTTGACTGTTTGCCCAAATGGAACCTATTCACACCATCCATGTTTGTAGGAAAACTTTGTCAGATAAGTTTAAGGACCTAAAGATAGATGGCCTGGCCATATCAGAATTCCCTGGAGCAAGAAACTTTCATCCACCACCTAACTGTTAGAATTGAGAGGCATTATAAAGTAGGCACCTTTTCCTGCTATTTTGACTATTTGCCAAAATGGAACCTATTCACACCATCCATGTTTGTAGGAAAACTTTGTCCGATAAGTTTAAGGACCTAAATATAGATGGCCTGGCCATATCAGAATGCCCTGGCGAAAGAAACTTTCATCTACCACCTAACTACTAGAATTGAGATGCATTGTAAAGTAGGCACATTTTTCTGCTGTTTTAACCATTGGCCAAAATGGAACCTATTCACACCATCCATGTTTGTAGGAAAACTTTGTCCGATAAGTTTAAGGACCTAAAGATAGATGGCCTGGCCATATCAGAATGCCCTGGCGCAAGAAACTTTCATCTACCCCCTAACTGATAGCGTGGAGGTGCTTTATAATGTAGTCTCATTTCTGTGCTGATTTTTCCATTGGCTACCATTGAACCTGACAATGTTTTCACAGGATCCATGTTTGTTGGAAAACCTTCTGTGCGATATCCTTATGGAACCACAGATACATGGCTGGGCCATATCTCAATGCTTTGCAGCATGTAACTTTCTTCTACCACCGAACTACTAGAGTGGAGATGCATTATAAAGTAGGCACCTTTTTCTGCTATTTTGACTGTTTGCCAAAATGGAACCTATTCACACCATCCATGTTTGTAGGAAAACTTTGTCCGATAAGTTTAAGGACCTAAAGGTAGATGGCCTGGCCATATCAGAATGCCCTGGCGCAAGAAACTTTCATCTACCACCTAACTACTAGAATTGAGATGCATTATAAAGTAGGCACATTTTTCTGCTGTTTTAACCATTGGCCAAAATGGAACCTATTCACACCATCCATGTTTGTAGGAAAACTTTGTCCGATATGTTTAAGGACCTAAAGGTAGATGGCCTGGCCATATCAGAATGCCCTGGCGCAAGAAACTTTCTTCTACCACCTAACTACTAGAGTGGAGATGCATTATAAAGTAGGCACCTTTTTCTGCTATTTTGACTGTTTGCCCAAATGGAACCTATTCACAGCATCCATGTTTGTAGGAAAACTTTGTCCGATAAGTTTAAGGACCTAAAGGTAGATGGCCTGGCCATATCAGAATGCCCTGGCGCAAGAAACTTTCATCTGCCACCTAACTACTCGAATTGAGATGCATTATAATGTAGGCACATTTTTCTGCTGTTTTAACCATTGGCCAAAATGGAACCTATTCACACCATCCATGTTTGTAGGAAAACATTGTCCGATAAATTTAAGGACCTAAAGATAGATGGCCTGGCCATATCAGAATGCCCTGGCGCAAGAAACTTTCATCTACCACCTAACTACTAGAATTGAGATGCATTATAATGTAGGCACATTTTTCTGCTGTTTTAACCATTGGCCAAAATGGAACCTATTCAAACCATCCATGTTTGTAGGAAAACATTGTCCGATAAGTTTAAGGACCTAAAGATAGATGGCCTGGCCATATCAGAATGCCCTGGCGCAAGAAACTTTCATCTACCCCCTAACTGATAGCGTGGAGGTGCATTATAAAGTAGTCTCATTTCTGTGCTGATTTTTCCATTGGCTACCATTGAACCTGACAATGTTTTCACAGGATCCATGTTGGTTGGAAAACCTTCTGTGCGATATCCTTATGGAACCACAGATACATGGCTGGGCCATATCTCAATGCTTTGCAGCATGTAACTTTCTTCTACCACCTAACTACTAGAATTGAGATGCATTATAATGTAGGCACATTTTTCTGCTGTTTTAACCATTGGCCAAAATGGAACCTATTCATAACATCCATGTTTGTAGGAAAACTTTGTCCGATAAGTTTAAGGACCTAAAGCTAGATGGCCTGGCCATATCAGAATGCCCTGGCGCAAGAAACTTTCATCTACCACCTAACTACTAGAATTGAGATGCATTATAAAGTAGGCACCTTTTTCTGCTATTTTGACTGTTTGCCAAAATGGAACCTATTCACACCATCCATGTTTGTAGGAAAACTTTGTCCGATAAGTTTAAGGACCTAAAGGTAGATGGCCTGGCCATATCAGAATGCCCTGGCGCAAGAAACTTTCATCTACCACCTAACTACTAGAATTGAGATGCATTATAAAGTAGGCACATTTTTCTGCTGTTTTAACCATTGGCCAAAATGGAACCTATTCACACCATCCATGTTTGTAGGAAAACTTTGTCCGATATGTTTAAGGACCTAAAGGTAGATGGCCTGGCCATATCAGAATGCCCTGGCGCAAGAAACTTTCTTCTACCACCTAACTACTAGAGTGGAGATGCATTATAAAGTAGGCACCTTTTTCTGCTATTTTGACTGTTTGCCAAAATGGAACCTATTCACACCATCCATGTTTGTAGGAAAACTTTGTCCGATAAGTATAAGGACCTAAAGGTAGATGGCCTGGCCATATCAGAATGCCCTGGCGCAAGAAACTTTCATCTACCACCTAACTACTAGAATTGAGATGCATTATAATGTAGGCACATTTTTCTGCTGTTTTAACCATTGGCCAAAATGGAACCTATTCACACCATCCATGTTTGTAGGAAAACATTGTCCGATAAATTTAAGGACCTAAAGATAGATGGCCTGGCCATATCAGAATGCCCTGGCGCAAGAAACTTTCATCTACCACCTAACTACTAGAATTGAGATGCATTATAATGTAGGCACATTTTTCTGCTGTTTTAACCATTGGCCAAAATGGAACCTATTCAAACCATCCATGTTTGTAGGAAAACATTGTCCGATAAGTTTAAGGACCTAAAGATAGATGGCCTGGCCATATCAGAATGCCCTGGCGCAAGAAACTTTCATCTACCCCCTAACTGATAGCGTGGAGTTGCATTATAAAGTAGTCTCATTTCTGTGCTGATTTTTCCATTGGCTACCATTGAACCTGACAATGTTTTCACAGGATCCATGTTGGTTGGAAAACCTTCTGTGCGATATCCTTATGGAACCACAGATACATGGCTGGGCCATATCTCAATGCTTTGCAGCATGTAACTTTCTTCTACCACCTAACTACTAGAATTGAGATGCATTATAATGTAGGCACATTTTTCTGCTATTTTGACCGTTTGCCAAAATGGAACCTATTCACACCATCCATGTTTGTAGGAAAACTTTGTCAGATAAGTTTAAGGACCTAAAGATAGATGGCCTGGCCATATCAGAATTCCCTGGCGCAAGAAACTTTCATCCACCACCTAACTGTTAGAATTGAGATGCATTATAAAGTAGGCACCTTTTTCTGCTATTTTGACTGTTTGCCCAAATGGAACCTATTCACACCATCCATGTTTGTAGGAAAACTTTGTCAGATAAGTTTAAGGACCTAAAGATAGATGGCCTGGCCATATCAGAATTCCCTGGCGCAAGAAACTTTCATCCACCACCTAACTGTTAGAATTGAGATGCATTATAAAGTAGGCACCTTTTTCTGCTATTTTGACTATTTGCCAAAATGGAACCTATTCACACCATCCATGTTTGTAGGAAAACTTTGTCCGATAAGTTTAAGGACCTAAATATAGATGACCTGGCCATATCAGAATGCCCTGGCGCAAGAAACTTTCATCTACCACCTAACTACTAGAATTGAGATGCATTGTAAAGTAGGCACATTTTTCTGCTGTTTTAACCATTGTCCAAAATGGAACCTATTCACACCATCCATGTTTGTAGGAAAACTTTGTCCGATAAGTTTAAGGACCTAAAGATAGATGGCCTGGCCATATCAGAATGCCCTGGCGCAAGAAACTTTCATCTACCCCCTAACTGATAGCGTGGAGGTGCATTATAAAGTAGTCTCATTTCTGTGCTGATTTTTCCATTGGCTACCATTGAACCTGACAATGTTTTCACAGGATCCATGTTTGTTGGAAAACCTTCTGTGCGATATCCTTATGGAACCACAGATACATGGCTGGGCAATATCTCAATGCTTTGCAGCATGTAACTTTCTTCTACCACCTAACTACTAGAGTGGAGATGCATTATAAAGTAGGCACCTTTTTCTGCTATTTTGACTGTTTGCCAAAATGGAACCTATTCACACCATCCATGTTTGTAGGAAAACTTTGTCCGATAAGTTTAAGGACCTAAAGGTAGATGGCCTGGCCATATCAGAATGCCCTGGCGCAAGAAACTTTCATCTACCACCTAACTACTAGAATTGAGATGCATTATAAAGTAGGCACATTTTTCTGCTGTTTTAACCATTGGCCAAAATGGAACCTATTCACACCATCCATGTTTGTAGGAAAACTTTGTCAGATAAGTTTAAGGACCTAAAGATAGATGGCCTGGCCATATCAGAATTCCCTGGCGCAAGAAACTTTCATCCACCACCTAACTGTTAGAATTGAGATGCATTATAAAGTAGGCACCTTTTTCTGCTATTTTGACTATTTCCCAAAATGGAACCTATTCACACCATCCATGTTTGTAGGAAAACTTTGTCCGATAAGTTTAAGGACCTAAATATAGATGGCCTGGCCATATCAGAATGCCCTGGCGCAAGAAACTTTCATCTACCACCTAACTACTAGAATTGAGATGCATTGTAAAGTAGGCACATTTTTCTGCTGTTTTAACCATTGGCCAAAATGGAACCTATTCACACCATCCATGTTTGTAGGAAAACTTTGTCCGATAAGTTTAAGGACCTAAAGATAGATGGCCTGGCCATATCAGAATGCCCTGGCACAAGAAACTTTCATCTACCCCCTAACTGATAGCGTGGAGGTGCATTATAAAGTAGTCTCATTTCTGTGCTGATTTTTCCATTGGCTACCATTGAACCTGACAATGTTTTCACAGGATCCATGTTTGTTGGAAAACCTTCTGTGCGATATCCTTATGGAACCAAAGATACATGGCTGGGCCATATCTCAATGCTTTGCAGCATGTAACTTTCTTCTACCACCTAACTACTAGAGTGGAGATGCATTATAAAGTAGGCACCTTTTTCTGCTATTTTGACTGTTTGCCCAAATGGAACCTATTCACACCATCCATGTTTGTAGGAAAACTTTGTCAGATAAGTTTAAGGACCTAAAGATAGATGGCCTGGCCATATCAGAATTCCCTGGAGCAAGAAACTTTCATCCACCACCTAACTGTTAGAATTGAGAGGCATTATAAAGTAGGCACCTTTTCCTGCTATTTTGACTATTTGCCAAAATGGAACCTATTCACACCATCCATGTTTGTAGGAAAACTTTGTCCGATAAGTTTAAGGACCTAAATATAGATGGCCTGGCCATATCAGAATGCCCTGGCGAAAGAAACTTTCATCTACCACCTAACTACTAGAATTGAGATGCATTGTAAAGTAGGCACATTTTTCTGCTGTTTTAACCATTGGCCAAAATGGAACCTATTCACACCATCCATGTTTGTAGGAAAACTTTGTCCGATAAGTTTAAGGACCTAAAGATAGATGGCCTGGCCATATCAGAATGCCCTGGCGCAAGAAACTTTCATCTACCCCCTAACTGATAGCGTGGAGGTGCATTATAATGTAGTCTCATTTCTGTGCTGATTTTTCCATTGGCTACCATTGAACCTGACAATGTTTTCACAGGATCCATGTTTGTTGGAAAACCTTCTGTGCGATATCCTTATGGAACCACAGATACATGGCTGGGCCATATCTCAATGCTTTGCAGCATGTAACTTTCTTCTACCACCGAACTACTAGAGTGGAGATGCATTATAAAGTAGGCACCTTTTTCTGCTATTTTGACTGTTTGCCAAAATGGAACCTATTCACACCATCCATGTTTGTAGGAAAACTTTGTCCGATAAGTTTAAGGACCTAAAGGTAGATGGCCTGGCCATATCAGAATGCCCTGGCGCAAGAAACTTTCATCTACCACCTAACTACTAGAATTGAGATGCATTATAAAGTAGGCACATTTTTCTGCTGTTTTAACCATTGGCCAAAATGGAACCTATTCACACCATCCATGTTTGTAGGAAAACTTTGTCCGATATGTTTAAGGACCTAAAGGTAGATGGCCTGGCCATATCAGAATGCCCTGGCGCAAGAAACTTTCTTCTACCACCTAACTACTAGAGTGGAGATGCATTATAAAGTAGGCACCTTTTTCTGCTATTTTGACTGTTTGCCCAAATGGAACCTATTCACAGCATCCATGTTTGTAGGAAAACTTTGTCCGATAAGTTTAAGGACCTAAAGGTAGATGGCCTGGCCATATCAGAATGCCCTGGCGCAAGAAACTTTCATCTGCCACCTAACTACTCGAATTGAGATGCATTATAATGTAGGCACATTTTTCTGCTGTTTTAACCATTGGCCAAAATGGAACCTATTCACACCATCCATGTTTGTAGGAAAACATTGTCCGATAAATTTAAGGACCTAAAGATAGATGGCCTGGCCATATCAGAATGCCCTGGCGCAAGAAACTTTCATCTACCACCTAACTACTAGAATTGAGATGCATTATAATGTAGGCACATTTTTCTGCTGTTTTAACCATTGGCCAAAATGGAACCTATTCAAACCATCCATGTTTGTAGGAAAACATTGTCCGATAAGTTTAAGGACCTAAAGATAGATGGCCTGGCCATATCAGAATGCCCTGGCGCAAGAAACTTTCATCTACCCCCTAACTGATAGCGTGGAGGTGCATTATAAAGTAGTCTCATTTCTGTGCTGATTTTTCCATTGGCTACCATTGAACCTGACAATGTTTTCACAGGATCCATGTTGGTTGGAAAACCTTCTGTGCGATATCCTTATGGAACCACAGATACATGGCTGGGCCATATCTCAATGCTTTGCAGCATGTAACTTTCTTCTACCACCTAACTACTAGAATTGAGATGCATTATAATGTAGGCACATTTTTCTGCTGTTTTAACCATTGGCCAAAATGGAACCTATTCATAACATCCATGTTTGTAGGAAAACTTTGTCCGATAAGTTTAAGGACCTAAAGCTAGATGGCCTGGCCATATCAGAATGCCCTGGCGCAAGAAACTTTCATCTACCACCTAACTACTAGAATTGAGATGCATTATAAAGTAGGCACCTTTTTCTGCTATTTTGACTGTTTGCCAAAATGGAACCTATTCACACCATCCATGTTTGTAGGAAAACTTTGTCCGATAAGTTTAAGGACCTAAAGGTAGATGGCCTGGCCATATCAGAATGCCCTGGCGCAAGAAACTTTCATCTACCACCTAACTACTAGAATTGAGATGCATTATAAAGTAGGCACATTTTTCTGCTGTTTTAACCATTGGCCAAAATGGAACCTATTCACACCATCCATGTTTGTAGGAAAACTTTGTCCGATATGTTTAAGGACCTAAAGGTAGATGGCCTGGCCATATCAGAATGCCCTGGCGCAAGAAACTTTCTTCTACCACCTAACTACTAGAGTGGAGATGCATTATAAAGTAGGCACCTTTTTCTGCTATTTTGACTGTTTGCCAAAATGGAACCTATTCACACCATCCATGTTTGTAGGAAAACTTTGTCCGATAAGTATAAGGACCTAAAGGTAGATGGCCTGGCCATATCAGAATGCCCTGGCGCAAGAAACTTTCATCTACCACCTAACTACTAGAATTGAGATGCATTATAATGTAGGCACATTTTTCTGCTGTTTTAACCATTGGCCAAAATGGAACCTATTCACACCATCCATGTTTGTAGGAAAACATTGTCCGATAAATTTAAGGACCTAAAGATAGATGGCCTGGCCATATCAGAATGCCCTGGCGCAAGAAACTTTCATCTACCACCTAACTACTAGAATTGAGATGCATTATAATGTAGGCACATTTTTCTGCTGTTTTAACCATTGGCCAAAATGGAACCTATTCAAACCATCCATGTTTGTAGGAAAACATTGTCCGATAAGTTTAAGGACCTAAAGATAGATGGCCTGGCCATATCAGAATGCCCTGGCGCAAGAAACTTTCATCTACCCCCTAACTGATAGCGTGGAGTTGCATTATAAAGTAGTCTCATTTCTGTGCTGATTTTTCCATTGGCTACCATTGAACCTGACAATGTTTTCACAGGATCCATGTTGGTTGGAAAACCTTCTGTGCGATATCCTTATGGAACCACAGATACATGGCTGGGCCATATCTCAATGCTTTGCAGCATGTAACTTTCTTCTACCACCTAACTACTAGAATTGAGATGCATTATAATGTAGGCACATTTTTCTGCTATTTTGACCGTTTGCCAAAATGGAACCTATTCACACCATCCATGTTTGTAGGAAAACTTTGTCAGATAAGTTTAAGGACCTAAAGATAGATGGCCTGGCCATATCAGAATTCCCTGGCGCAAGAAACTTTCATCCACCACCTAACTGTTAGAATTGAGATGCATTATAAAGTAGGCACCTTTTTCTGCTATTTTGACTGTTTGCCCAAATGGAACCTATTCACACCATCCATGTTTGTAGGAAAACTTTGTCAGATAAGTTTAAGGACCTAAAGATAGATGGCCTGGCCATATCAGAATTCCCTGGCGCAAGAAACTTTCATCCACCACCTAACTGTTAGAATTGAGATGCATTATAAAGTAGGCACCTTTTTCTGCTATTTTGACTATTTGCCAAAATGGAACCTATTCACACCATCCATGTTTGTAGGAAAACTTTGTCCGATAAGTTTAAGGACCTAAATATAGATGACCTGGCCATATCAGAATGCCCTGGCGCAAGAAACTTTCATCTACCACCTAACTACTAGAATTGAGATGCATTGTAAAGTAGGCACATTTTTCTGCTGTTTTAACCATTGTCCAAAATGGAACCTATTCACACCATCCATGTTTGTAGGAAAACTTTGTCCGATAAGTTTAAGGACCTAAAGATAGATGGCCTGGCCATATCAGAATGCCCTGGCGCAAGAAACTTTCATCTACCCCCTAACTGATAGCGTGGAGGTGCATTATAAAGTAGTCTCATTTCTGTGCTGATTTTTCCATTGGCTACCATTGAACCTGACAATGTTTTCACAGGATCCATGTTTGTTGGAAAACCTTCTGTGCGATATCCTTATGGAACCACAGATACATGGCTGGGCCATATCTCAATGCTTTGCAGCATGTAACTTTCTTCTACCACCTAACTACTAGAGTGGAGATGCATTATAAAGTAGGCACCTTTTTCTGCTATTTTGACTGTTTGCCCAAATGGAACCTATTCACACCATCCATGTTTGTAGGAAAACTTTGTCCGATAAGTTTAAGGACCTAAAGGTAGATGGCCTGGCCATATCAGAATGCCCTGGCGCAAGAAACTTTCATCTACCCCCTAACTGATAGCGTGGAGGTGCATTATAAAGTAGTCTCATTTCTGTGCTGATTTTTCCATTGGCTACCATTGAACCTGACAATGTTTTCACAGGATCCATGTTTGTTGGAAAACCTTCTGTGCGATATCCTTATGGAACCACAGATACATGGCTGGGCCATATCTCAATGCTTTGCAGCATGTAACTTTCTTCTACCACCTAACTACTAGAGTGGAGATGCATTATAAAGTAGGCACCTTTTTCTGCTATTTTGACTGTTTGCCCAAATGGAACCTATTCACACCATCCATGTTTGTAGGAAAACTTTGTCCGATAAGTTTAAGGACCTAAAGGTAGATGGCCTGGCCATATCAGAATGCCCTGGCGCAAGAAACTTTCATCTACCCCCTAACTGATAGCGTGGAGGTGCATTATAAAGTAGTCTCATTTCTGTGCTGATTTTTCCATTGGCTACCATTGAACCTGACAATGTTTTCACAGGATCCATGTTGGTTGGAAAACCTTCTGTGCGATATCCTTATGGAACCACAGATACATGGCTGGGCCATATCTCAATGCTTTGCAGCATGTAACTTTCTTCTACCACCTAACTACTAGAATTGAGATGCATTATAATGTAGGCACATTTTTCTGCTGTTTTAACCATTGGCCAAAATGGAACCTATTCATAACATCCATGTTTGTAGGAAAACTTTGTCCGATAAGTTTAAGGACCTAAAGCTAGATGGCCTGGCCATATCAGAATGCCCTGGCGCAAGAAACTTTCATCTACCACCTAACTACTAGAATTGAGATGCATTATAAAGTAGGCACCTTTTTCTGCTATTTTGACTGTTTGCCAAAATGGAACCTATTCACACCATCCATGTTTGTAGGAAAACTTTGTCCGATAAGTTTAAGGACCTAAAGGTAGATGGCCTGGCCATATCAGAATGCCCTGGCGCAAGAAACTTTCATCTACCACCTAACTACTAGAATTGAGATGCATTATAAAGTAGGCACATTTTTCTGCTGTTTTAACCATTGGCCAAAATGGAACCTATTCACACCATCCATGTTTGTAGGAAAACTTTGTCCGATATGTTTAAGGACCTAAAGGTAGATGGCCTGGCCATATCAGAATGCCCTGGCGCAAGAAACTTTCTTCTACCACCTAACTACTAGAGTGGAGATGCATTATAAAGTAGGCACCTTTTTCTGCTATTTTGACTGTTTGCCAAAATGGAACCTATTCACACCATCCATGTTTGTAGGAAAACTTTGTCCGATAAGTTTAAGGACCTAAAGGTAGATGGCCTGGCCATATCAGAATGCCCTGGCGCAAGAAACTTTCATCTACCACCTAACTACTAGAATTGAGATGCATTATAATGTAGGCACATTTTTCTGCTGTTTTAACCATTGGCCAAAATGGAACCTATTCACACCATCCATGTTTGTAGGAAAACATTGTCCGATAAATTTAAGGACCTAAAGATAGATGGCCTGGCCATATCAGAATGCCCTGGCGCAAGAAACTTTCATCTACCACCTAACTACTAGAATTGAGATGCATTATAATGTAGGCACATTTTTCTGCTGTTTTAACCATTGGCCAAAATGGAACCTATTCAAACCATCCATGTTTGTAGGAAAACATTGTCCGATAAGTTTAAGGACCTAAAGATAGATGGCCTGGCCATATCAGAATGCCCTGGCGCAAGAAACTTTCATCTACCCCCTAACTGATAGCGTGGAGGTGCATTATAAAGTAGTCTCATTTCTGTGCTGATTTTTCCATTGGCTACCATTGAACCTGACAATGTTTTCACAGGATCCATGTTGGTTGGAAAACCTTCTGTGCGATATCCTTATGGAACCACAGATACATGGCTGGGCCATATCTCAATGCTTTGCAGCATGTAACTCTCTTCTACCACCTAACTACTAGAATTGAGATGCATTATAATGTAGGCACATTTTTCTGCTATTTTGACCGTTTGCCAAAATGGAACCTATTCACACCATCCATGTTTGTAGGAAAACTTTGTCAGATAAGTTTAAGGACCTAAAGATAGATGGCCTGGCCATATCAGAATTCCCTGGCGCAAGAAACTTTCATCCACCACCTAACTGTTAGAATTGAGATGCATTATAAAGTAGGCACCTTTTTCTGCTATTTTGACTGTTTGCCCAAATGGAACCTATTCACACCATCCATGTTTGTAGGAAAACTTTGTCAGATAAGTTTAAGGACCTAAAGATAGATGGCCTGGCCATATCAGAATTCCCTGGCGCAAGAAACTTTCATCCACCACCTAACTGTTAGAATTGAGATGCATTATAAAGTAGGCACCTTTTTCTGCTATTTTGACTATTTGCCAAAATGGAACCTATTCACACCATCCATGTTTGTAGGAAAACTTTGTCCGATAAGTTTAAGGACCTAAATATAGATGACCTGGCCATATCAGAATGCCCTGGCGCAAGAAACTTTCATCTACCACCTAACTACTAGAATTGAGATGCATTGTAAAGTAGGCACATTTTTCTGCTGTTTTAACCATTGTCCAAAATGGAACCTATTCACACCATCCATGTTTGTAGGAAAACTTTGTCCGATAAGTTTAAGGACCTAAAGATAGATGGCGTGGCCATATCAGAATGCCCTGGCGCAAGAAACTTTCATCTACCCCCTAACTGATAGCGTGGAGGTGCATTATAAAGTAGTCTCATTTCTGTGCTGATTTTTCCATTGGCTACCATTGAACCTGACAATGTTTTCACAGGATCCATGTTTGTTGGAAAACCTTCTGTGCGATATCCTTATGGAACCACAGATACATGGCTGGGCCATATCTCAATGCTTTGCAGCATGTAACTTTCTTCTACCACCTAACTACTAGAGTGGAGATGCATTATAAAGTAGGCACCTTTTTCTGCTATTTTGACTGTTTGCCCAAATGGAACCTATTCACACCATCCATGTTTGTAGGAAAACTTTGTCCGATAAGTTTAAGGACCTAAAGGTAGATGGCCTGGCCATATCAGAATGCCCTGGCGCAAGAAACTTTCATCTACCCCCTAACTGATAGCGTGGAGGTGCATTATAAAGTAGTCTCATTTCTGTGCTGATTTTTCCATTGGCTACCATTGAACCTGACAATGTTTTCACAGGATCCATGTTTGTTGGAAAACCTTCTGTGCGATATCCTTATGGAACCACAGATACATGGCTGGGCCATATCTCAATGCTTTGCAGCATGTAACTTTCTTCTACCACCTAACTACTAGAGTGGAGATGCATTATAAAGTAGGCACCTTTTTCTGCTATTTTGACTGTTTGCCAAAATGGAACCTATTCACACCATCCATGTTTGTAGGAAAACTTTGTCCGATAAGTTTAAGGACCTAAAGGTAGATGGCCTGGCCATATCAGAATGCCCTGGCGCAAGAAACTTTCATCTACCACCTAACTACTAGAATTGAGATGCATTATAATGTAGGCACATTTTTCTGCTGTTTTAACCATTGGCCAAAATGGAACCTATTCACACCATCCATGTTTGTAGGAAAACATTGTCCGATAAATTTAAGGACCTAAAGATAGATGGCCTGGCCATATCAGAATGCCCTGGCGCAAGAAACTTTCATCTACCACCTAACTACTAGAATTGAGATGCATTATAATGTAGGCACATTTTTCTGCTGTTTTAACCATTGGCCAAAATGGAACCTATTCAAACCATCCATGTTTGTAGGAAAACATTGTCCGATAAGTTTAAGGACCTAAAGATAGATGGCCTGGCCATATCAGAATGCCCTGGCGCAAGAAACTTTCATCTACCCCCTAACTGATAGCGTGGAGGTGCATTATAAAGTAGTCTCATTTCTGTGCTGATTTTTCCATTGGCTACCATTGAACCTGACAATGTTTTCACAGGATCCATGTTGGTTGGAAAACCTTCTGTGCGATATCCTTATGGAACCACAGATACATGGCTGGGCCATATCTCAATGCTTTGCAGCATGTAACTCTCTTCTACCACCTAACTACTAGAATTGAGATGCATTATAATGTAGGCACATTTTTCTGCTATTTTGACCGTTTGCCAAAATGGAACCTATTCACACCATCCATGTTTGTAGGAAAACTTTGTCAGATAAGTTTAAGGACCTAAAGATAGATGGCCTGGCCATATCAGAATTCCCTGGCGCAAGAAACTTTCATCCACCACCTAACTGTTAGAATTGAGATGCATTATAAAGTAGGCACCTTTTTCTGCTATTTTGACTGTTTGCCCAAATGGAACCTATTCACACCATCCATGTTTGTAGGAAAACTTTGTCAGATAAGTTTAAGGACCTAAAGATAGATGGCCTGGCCATATCAGAATTCCCTGGCGCAAGAAACTTTCATCCACCACCTAACTGTTAGAATTGAGATGCATTATAAAGTAGGCACCTTTTTCTGCTATTTTGACTATTTGCCAAAATGGAACCTATTCACACCATCCATGTTTGTAGGAAAACTTTGTCCGATAAGTTTAAGGACCTAAATATAGATGACCTGGCCATATCAGAATGCCCTGGCGCAAGAAACTTTCATCTACCACCTAACTACTAGAATTGAGATGCATTGTAAAGTAGGCACATTTTTCTGCTGTTTTAACCATTGTCCAAAATGGAACCTATTCACACCATCCATGTTTGTAGGAAAACTTTGTCCGATAAGTTTAAGGACCTAAAGATAGATGGCGTGGCCATATCAGAATGCCCTGGCGCAAGAAACTTTCATCTACCCCCTAACTGATAGCGTGGAGGTGCATTATAAAGTAGTCTCATTTCTGTGCTGATTTTTCCATTGGCTACCATTGAACCTGACAATGTTTTCACAGGATCCATGTTTGTTGGAAAACCTTCTGTGCGATATCCTTATGGAACCACAGATACATGGCTGGGCCATATCTCAATGCTTTGCAGCATGTAACTTTCTTCTACCACCTAACTACTAGAGTGGAGATGCATTATAAAGTAGGCACCTTTTTCTGCTATTTTGACTGTTTGCCCAAATGGAACCTATTCACACCATCCATGTTTGTAGGAAAACTTTGTCCGATAAGTTTAAGGACCTAAAGGTAGATGGCCTGGCCATATCAGAATGCCCTGGCGCAAGAAACTTTCATCTACCCCCTAACTGATAGCGTGGAGGTGCATTATAAAGTAGTCTCATTTCTGTGCTGATTTTTCCATTGGCTACCATTGAACCTGACAATGTTTTCACAGGATCCATGTTTGTTGGAAAACCTTCTGTGCGATATCCTTATGGAACCACAGATACATGGCTGGGCCATATCTCAATGCTTTGCAGCATGTAACTTTCTTCTACCACCTAACTACTAGAGTGGAGATGCATTATAAAGTAGGCACCTTTTTCTGCTATTTTGACTGTTTGCCCAAATGGAACCTATTCACACCATCCATGTTTGTAGGAAAACTTTGTCCGATAAGTTTAAGGACCTAAAGGTAGATGGCCTGGCCATATCAGAATGCCCTGGCGCAAGAAACTTTCATCTACCACCTAACTACTAGAATTGAGATGCATTATAAAGTAGGCACATTTTTCTGCTGTTTTAACCATTGGCCAAAATGGAACCTATTCACAACATCCATGTTTGTAGGAAAACTTTGTCCGATAAGTTTAAGGACCTAAAGGTAGATGGCCTGGCCATATCAGAATGCCCTGGCGCAAGAAACTTTCATCTACCCCCTAACTGATAGCGTGGAGGTGCATTATAATGTAGTCTCATTTCTGTGCTGATTTTTCCATTGGCTACCATTGAACCTGACAATGTTTTCACAGGATCCATGTTTGTTGGAAAACCTTTTGTGCGATATCCTTATGCAACCACAGATACATGGCTGGGCCATATCTCAATGCTTTGCAGCATGTAACTTTCTTCTACCACCTAACTACTAGAGTGGAGATGCATTATAAAGTAGGCACCTTTTTCTGCTATTTTGACTGTTTGCCAAAATGTAACCTATTCACACCATCCATGTTTGTAGGAAAACTTTGTCCGATAAGTTTAAAGACCTAAAGGTAGATGGCCTGGCCATATCAGAATGCCCTGGCGCAAGAAACTTTCATCTACCACCTAACTACTAGAATTGAGATGCATTATAAAGTAGGCACATTTTTCTGCTGTTTTAACCATTGGCCAAAATGGAACCTATTCACAACATCCATGTTTGTAGGAAAACTTTGTCCGATAAGTTTAAGGACCTAAAGCTAGATGGCCTGGCCATATCAGAATGCCCTGGCGCAAGAAACTTTCATCTACCACCTAACTACTAGAATTGAGATGCATTATAAAGTAGGCACCTTTTTCTGCTATTTTGACCGTTTGCCAAAACGGAACCTAGTCACACCATCCATGTTTGTAGGAAAACTTTGTCAGATAAGTTTAAGGACCTAAAGATAGATGGCCTGGCCATATCAGAATTCCCTGGCGCAAGAAACTTTCATCCACCACCTAACTGTTAGAATTGAGATGCATTATAAAGTAGGCACCTTTTTCTGCTATTTTGACTGTTTGCCCAAATGGAACCTATTCACACCATCCATGTTTGTAGGAAAACTTTGTCCGATAAGTTTAAGGACCTAAATATAGATGGCCTGGCCATATCAGAATGCCCTGGCGCAAGAAACTTTCATCTACCACCTAAGTGTTAGAATGGAGATGCATTATAAAGTAGGCACATTTTTCTGCTGTTTTAACCATTGGCCAAAATGGAACCTATTCACACCATCCATGTTTGTAGGAAAACTTTGTCAGATAAGTTTAAGGAACTAAAGATAGATGGCCTGGCCATATCAGAATGCCCTGGCGCAAGAAACTTTCATCTACCACCTAACTACTAGAATTGAGATGCATTATAATGTAGGCACATTTTTCTGCTGTTTTAACCATTGGCCAAAATGGAACCTATTCACACCATCCATGTTTGTAGGAAAACTTTGTCAGATAAGTTTAAGGAACTGAAGATAGATGGCCTGGCCATATCAGAATTCCCTGGCGCAAGAAACTTTCATCTACCACCTAACTACTAGAATTGAGATGCATTCTAAAGTAGGCACATTTTTCTGCTGTTTTAACCATGGGCCAAAATGGAACCTATGCACACCATCCATGTTTGCAGGAAAACTTTGTCAGGTAAGTTTAAGGAACTAAAGATAGATGGCCTGGCCATATCAGAATGCCCTGGCGCAAGAAACTTTCATCTACCACCTAAGTGTTAGAATGGAGATGCATTATAAAGTAGGCACATTTTTCTGCTGTTTTAACCATTAGCCAAAATGGAACCTATTCACACCATCCATGTTTGCAGGAAAACTTTGTCCGATAAAAGTTTAAGGACCTAAAGATAGATGGCCTAGCCATATCAGAATGCCCTGGTACAAGAAACTTTCATCTACCCCCTAACTACTAGAATTGAGATGCATTATAAAGTAGGCACATTTTTCTGCTGTTTTAACCACGGGCCAAAATGGAACCTATTCACACCATCCATGTTTGTAGGAAAACTTTGTCCGATAAAAGTTTAAGGACCTAAAGATAGATGGCCTAGCCATATCAGAATGCCCTGGTACAAGAAACTTTCATCTACCACCTAACTACTAGAATTGAGATGCATTTTAAAGTAGGCACATTTTTCTGCTGTTTTAACCATGGGCCAAAATGGAACCTATTCACACCATCCATGTTTGTAGGAAAACTTTGTCAGATAAGTTTAAGGACCTAAAGATAGATGGCCTGGCCATATCAGAATTCCCTGGCGCAAGAAACTTTCATCTACCACCTAAGTGTTAGAATAGAGATGCATGATAAAGTAGGCACATTTTTCTGCTGTTTTAACCATTGGCCAAAATGGAACCTATTCACACCATCCATGTTTGTAGGAAAACTTTGTCAGATAAGTTTAAGGAACAAAAGATAGATGGCCTGGCCATATCAGAATGCCCTGGCGCAAGAAACTTTCATCTACCACCTAACTACTAGAATTGAGATGCATTATAAAGTAGGCACATTTTTCTGCTGTTTTAACCATTGGCCAAAATGGAACATATTCACACCATCCATGTTTGTAGGAAAACTTTGTCCGATAAGTTTAACGACCTAAAGATAGATGGCCTAGCCATATCAGAATGCCCTGGTACAAGAAACTTTCATCTACCAACTAACTACTACAATTGAGATGCATTCTAAAGTAGGCACATTTTTCTGCTTTTTTAACCATGGGCCAAAATGGAACCTATGCACACCATCCATGTTTGCAGGAAAACTTTGTCAGATAAGTTTAAGGAACTAAAGATAGATGGCCTGGCCATATCAGAATGCCCTGGCGCAAGAAAGTTTCATCTACCACCTAACTACTAGAATTGAGATGCATGATAAAGTAGGCACATTTTTCTGCTGTTTTAACCATTGGACAAAATGGAACCTATTCACACCATCCATGTTTGTAGGAAAACTTTGTCAGATAAGTTTAAGGAACTAAAGATAGATGGCCTGGCCATATCAGAATGCCCTGGCGCAAGAAACTTTCATCTACCACCTAACTACTAGAATTGAGATGCATTATAAAGTAGGCACATTTTTCTGCTGTTTTAACCATTGGCCAAAATGGAACCTATTCACACCATCCATGTTTGCAGGAAAACTTTGTCAGGTAAGTTTAAGGAACTAAAGATAGATGGCCTGGCCATATCAGAATGCCCTGGCGCAAGAAACTTTCATCTACCACCTAACTACTAGAATTGAGATGCATTCTAAAGTAGGCACATTTTTCTGCTGTTTTAACCATGGGCCAAAATGGAACCTATGCACACCATCCATGTTTGCAGGAAAACTTTGTCAGGTAAGTTTAAGGAACTAAAGATAGATGGCCTGGCCATATCAGAATGCCCTGGCGCAAGAAACTTTCATCTACCACCTAAGTGTTAGAATGGAGATGCATTATAAAGTAGGCACATTTTTCTGCTGTTTTAACCATTAGCCAAAATGGAACCTATTCACACCATCCATGTTTGTAGGAAAACTTTGTCCGATAAAAGTTTAAGGACCTAAAGATAGATGGCCTAGCCATATCAGAATGCCCTGGTACAAGAAACTTTCATCTACCCCCTAACTACTAGAATTGAGATGCATTATAAAGTAGGCACATTTTTCTGCTGTTTTAACCACGGACCAAAATGGAACCTATTCACACCATCCATGTTTGTAGGAAAACTTTGTCCGATAAAAGTTTAAGGACCTAAAGATAGATGGCCTAGCCATATCAGAATGCCCTGGTACAAGAAACTTTCATCTACCACCTAACTACTAGAATTGAGATGCATTTTAAAGTAGGCACATTTTTCTGCTGTTTTAACCATGGGCCAAAATGGAACCTATTCACACCATCCATGTTTGTAGGAAAACTTTGTCAGATAAGTTTAAGGACCTAAAGATAGATGGCCTGGCCATATCAGAATTCCCTGGCGCAAGAAACTTTCATCTACCACCTAAGTGTTAGAATGGAGATGCATGATAAAGTAGGCACATTTTTCTGCTGTTTTAACCATTGGCCAAAATGGAACCTATTCACACCATCCATGTTTGTAGGAAAACTTTGTCCGATAAAAGTTTAAGGACCTAAAGATAGATGGCCTAGCCATATCAGAATGCCCTGGTACAAGAAACTTTCATCTACCCCCTAACTACTAGAATTGAGATGCATTAAAAAGTAGGCACATTTTTCTGCTGTTTTAACCACGGGCCAAAATGGAACCTATTCACACCATCCATGTTTGTAGGAAAACTTTGTCAGGTAAGTTTAAGGAACTAAAGATAGATGGCCTGGCCATATCAGAATGCCCTGGCGCAAGAAAGTTTCATCTACCACCTAACTACTAGAATTGAGATGGATTATAAAGTAGGCACATTTTTCTGCTGTTTTAACCATGGGCCAAAATGGAACCTATGCACACCATCCATGTTTGCAGGAAAACTTTGTCAGGTAAGTTTAAGGAACTATAGATAGATGGCCTGGCCATATCAGAATGCCCTGGCGCAAGAAACTTTCATCTACCACCTAACTACTCGAATTGAGATGCATTATAAAGTAGGCACATTTTTCTGCTGTTTTAACCATTGGCCAAAATGGAACCTATTCACACCATCCATGTTTGTAGGAAAACTTTGTCCGATAAGTTTAAGGACCTAAAGATAGATGGCCTGGCCATATCAGAATGCCCTGGCGCAAGAAACTTTCATCTACCACCTAACTACTAGAATTGAGATGCATTATAAAGTAGGCACATTTTTCTGCTGTTTTAACCATGGGCCAAAATGGAACCTATGCACACCATCCATGTTTGCAGGAAAACTTTGTCAGGTAAGTTTAAGGAACAAAAGATAGATGGCCTGGCCATATCAGAATGCCCTGGCGCAAGAAACTTTCATCTACTACCTAACTGTTAGAATGGAGATGCATTATAAAGTAGGCACATTTTTCTGCTGTTTTAACCATTGGCCAAAATGGAACCTATTCACACCATCCATGTTTGTAGGAAAACTTTGTCAGATAAGTTTAAGGAACTAAAGATAGATGGCCTGGCCATATCAGAATGCCCTGGTACAAGAAACTTTCATCTACCACCTAACTACTAGAATTGAGATGCATTATAAAGTAGGCACATTTTTCTGCTATTTTAACCATGGGCCAAAATGGAACCTATGCACACCATCCATGTTTGCAGGAAAACTTTGTCAGATAAGTTTAAGGAACTAAAGATAGATGGCCTGGCCATATCAGAATGCCCTGGCGCAAGAAACTTTCATCTACCACCTAAGTGTTAGAATGGAGATGCATTATAAAGTAGGCACATTTTTCTGCTGTTTTAACCATTGGCCAAAATGGAACCTATTCACACCATCCATGTTTGTAGGAAAACTTTGTCAGATAAGTTTAAGGAACTAAAGATAGATGGCCTGGCCATATCAGAATGCCCTGGCGCAAGAAACTTTCATCTACCACCTAACTACTAGAATTGAGATGCATTATAAAGTAGGCACATTTTTCTGCTGTTTTAACCATTGGCCAAAATGGAACCTATGCACACCATCCATGTTTGTAGGAAAACTTTGTCCGATAAGTTTAAGGACATAAAGATAGATGTCCTGGCCATGTCAGAATGCCCTGGCGCAAGATACTTTCATCTACCACCTAACTGTTAGAATTGAGATGCATTATAAAGTAGGCACATTTTTCTGCTGTTTTAACCATGGGCCAAAATGGAACCTATGCACACCATCCATGTTTGCAGGAAAACTTTGTCAGATAAGTTTAAGGAACTAAAGATAGATGGCCTGGCCATATCAGAATGCCCTGGCGCAAGAAACTTTCATCTACCACCTAACTGTTAGAATGGAGATGCATGATAAAGTAGGCACATTTTTCTGCTATTTTAACCATTGGCCAAAATGGAACCTATTCACACCATCCATGTTTGTAGGAAAACTTTGTCAGATAAGTTTAAGGAACTAAAGATAGATGGCCTAGCCATATCAGAATGCCCTGGTACAAGAAACTTTCATCTACCACCTAACTACTAGAATTGAGATGCATTCTAAAGTAGGCACATTTTTCTGCTGTTTTAACCATGGGCCAAAATGGAACGTATGCACACCATCCATGTTTGCAGGAAAACTTTGTCAGGTATGTTTAAGGAACTAAAGATAGATGGCCTGGCCATATCAGAATGCCCTGGCGCAAGAAAGTTTCATCTACCACCTAACTACTAGAATTGAGATGCATTATAATGTAGGCACATTTTTCTGCTGTTTTAACCATGGGCCAAAATGGAACCTATGCACACCATCCATGTTTGCAGGAAAACTTTGTCAGGTAAGTTTAAGGAACTATAGATAGATGGCCTGGCCATATCAGAATGCCCTGGCGCAAGAAACTTTCATCTACCACCTAACTACTCGAATTGAGATGCATTATAAAGTAGACACATTTTTCTGCTGTTTTAACCATTGGCCAAAATGGAACCTATTCACACCATCCATGTTTGCAGGAAAACTTTGTCCGATAAAAGTTTAAGGAACTAAAGATAGATGGCCTGGCCATATCAGAATGCCCTGGCGCAAGAAACTTTCATCTACCACCTAACTACTAGAATTGAGATGCATTATAAAGTAGGCACATTTTTCTGCTGTTTTAACCATTGGCCAAAATGGAACCTATTCACACCATCCATGTTTGTAGGAAAACTTTGTCCGATAAGTTTAAGGAACTAAAGATAGATGGCCTGGCCATATCAGAATGCCCTGGCGCAAGAAACTTTCATCTACCACCTAAGTGTTAGAATGGAGATGCATTATAAAGTAGGCACATTTTTCTGCTGTTTTAACCATTGGCCAAAATGGAACCTATTCACACCATCCATGTTTGTAGGAAAACTTTGTCAGATAAGTTTAAGGAACTAAAGATAGATGGCCTGGCCATATCAGAATGCCCTGGTACAAGAAACTTTCATCTACCACCTAACTACTAGAATTGAGATGCATTATAAAGTAGGCACATTTTTCTGCTATTTTAACCATGGGCCAAAATGGAACCTATGCACACCATCCATGTTTGCAGGAAAACTTTGTCAGATAAGTTTAAGGAACTAAAGATAGATGGCCTGGCCATATCAGAATGCCCTGGCGCAAGAAACTTTCATCTACCACCTAAGTGTTAGAATGGAGATGCATTATAAAGTAGGCACATTTTTCTGCTGTTTTAACCATTGGCCAAAATGGAACCTATTCACACCATCCATGTTTGTAGGAAAACTTTGTCAGATAAGTTTAAGGAACTAAAGATAGATGGCCTGGCCATATCAGAATGCCCTGGCGCAAGAAACTTTCATCTACCACCTAACTACTAGAATTGAGATGCATTATAAAGTAGGCACATTTTTCTGCTGTTTTAACCATTGGCCAAAATGGAACCTATGCACACCATCCATGTTTGTAGGAAAACTTTGTCCGATAAGTTTAAGGACATAAAGATAGATGTCCTGGCCATGTCAGAATGCCCTGGCGCAAGATACTTTCATCTACCACCTAACTGTTAGAATTGAGATGCATTATAAAGTAGGCACATTTTTCTGCTGTTTTAACCATGGGCCAAAATGGAACCTATGCACACCATCCATGTTTGCAGGAAAACTTTGTCAGATAAGTTTAAGGAACTAAAGATAGATGGCCTGGCCATATCAGAATGCCCTGGCGCAAGAAACTTTCATCTACCACCTAACTGTTAGAATGGAGATGCATGATAAAGTAGGCACATTTTTCTGCTATTTTAACCATTGGCCAAAATGGAACCTATTCACACCATCCATGTTTGTAGGAAAACTTTGTCAGATAAGTTTAAGGAACTAAAGATAGATGGCCTAGCCATATCAGAATGCCCTGGTACAAGAAACTTTCATCTACCACCTAACTACTAGAATTGAGATGCATTCTAAAGTAGGCACATTTTTCTGCTGTTTTAACCATGGGCCAAAATGGAACGTATGCACACCATCCATGTTTGCAGGAAAACTTTGTCAGGTATGTTTAAGGAACTAAAGATAGATGGCCTGGCCATATCAGAATGCCCTGGCGCAAGAAAGTTTCATCTACCACCTAACTACTAGAATTGAGATGCATTATAATGTAGGCACATTTTTCTGCTGTTTTAACCATGGGCCAAAATGGAACCTATGCACACCATCCATGTTTGCAGGAAAACTTTGTCAGGTAAGTTTAAGGAACTATAGATAGATGGCCTGGCCATATCAGAATGCCCTGGCGCAAGAAACTTTCATCTACCACCTAACTACTCGAATTGAGATGCATTATAAAGTAGACACATTTTTCTGCTGTTTTAACCATTGGCCAAAATGGAACCTATTCACACCATCCATGTTTGCAGGAAAACTTTGTCCGATAAAAGTTTAAGGAACTAAAGATAGATGGCCTGGCCATATCAGAATGCCCTGGCGCAAGAAACTTTCATCTACCACCTAACTACTAGAATTGAGATGCATTATAAAGTAGGCACATTTTTCTGCTGTTTTAACCATTGGCCAAAATGGAACCTATTCACACCATCCATGTTTGTAGGAAAACTTTGTCCGATAAGTTTAAGGAACTAAAGATAGATGGCCTGGCCATATCAGAATGCCCTGGCGCAAGAAACTTTCATCTACCACCTAAGTGTTAGAATGGAGATGCATTATAAAGTAGGCACATTTTTCTGCTGTTTTAACCATTGGCCAAAATGGAACCTATTCACACCATCCATGTTTGTAGGAAAACTTTGTCAGATAAGTTTAAGGAACTAAAGATAGATGGCCTGGCCATATCAGAATGCCCTGGTACAAGAAACTTTCATCTACCACCTAACTACTAGAATTGAGATGCATTATAAAGTAGGCACATTTTTCTGCTATTTTAACCATGGGCCAAAATGGAACCTATGCACACCATCCATGTTTGCAGGAAAACTTTGTCAGATAAGTTTAAGGAACTAAAGATAGATGGCCTGGCCATATCAGAATGCCCTGGCGCAAGAAACTTTCATCTACCACCTAAGTGTTAGAATGGAGATGCATTATAAAGTAGGCACATTTTTCTGCTGTTTTAACCATTGGCCAAAATGGAACCTATTCACACCATCCATGTTTGTAGGAAAACTTTGTCAGATAAGTTTAAGGAACTAAAGATAGATGGCCTGGCCATATCAGAATGCCCTGGCGCAAGAAACTTTCATCTACCACCTAACTACTAGAATTGAGATGCATTATAAAGTAGGCACATTTTTCTGCTGTTTTAACCATTGGCCAAAATGGAACCTATGCACACCATCCATGTTTGTAGGAAAACTTTGTCCGATAAGTTTAAGGACATAAAGATAGATGTCCTGGCCATGTCAGAATGCCCTGGCGCAAGATACTTTCATCTACCACCTAACTGTTAGAATTGAGATGCATTATAAAGTAGGCACATTTTTCTGCTGTTTTAACCATGGGCCAAAATGGAACCTATGCACACCATCCATGTTTGCAGGAAAACTTTGTCAGATAAGTTTAAGGAACTAAAGATAGATGGCCTGGCCATATCAGAATGCCCTGGCGCAAGAAACTTTCATCTACCACCTAACTGTTAGAATGGAGATGCATGATAAAGTAGGCACATTTTTCTGCTATTTTAACCATTGGCCAAAATGGAACCTATTCACACCATCCATGTTTGTAGGAAAACTTTGTCAGATAAGTTTAAGGAACTAAAGATAGATGGCCTAGCCATATCAGAATGCCCTGGTACAAGAAACTTTCATCTACCACCTAACTACTAGAATTGAGATGCATTCTAAAGTAGGCACATTTTTCTGCTGTTTTAACCATGGGCCAAAATGGAACGTATGCACACCATCCATGTTTGCAGGAAAACTTTGTCAGGTATGTTTAAGGAACTAAAGATAGATGGCCTGGCCATATCAGAATGCCCTGGCGCAAGAAAGTTTCATCTACCACCTAACTACTAGAATTGAGATGCATTATAATGTAGGCACATTTTTCTGCTGTTTTAACCATGGGCCAAAATGGAACCTATGCACACCATCCATGTTTGCAGGAAAACTTTGTCAGGTAAGTTTAAGGAACTATAGATAGATGGCCTGGCCATATCAGAATGCCCTGGCGCAAGAAACTTTCATCTACCACCTAACTACTCGAATTGAGATGCATTATAAAGTAGACACATTTTTCTGCTGTTTTAACCATTGGCCAAAATGGAACCTATTCACACCATCCATGTTTGCAGGAAAACTTTGTCCGATAAAAGTTTAAGGAACTAAAGATAGATGGCCTGGCCATATCAGAATGCCCTGGCGCAAGAAACTTTCATCTACCACCTAAGTGTTAGAATGGAGATGCATTATAAAGTAGGCACATTTTTCTGCTGTTTTAACCATTGGCCAAAATGGAACCTATTCACACCATCCATGTTTGTAGGAAAACTTTGTCAGATAAGTTTAAGGAACTAAAGATAGATGGCCTGGCCATATCAGAATGCCCTGGCGCAAGAAACTTTCATCTACCACCTAACTACTAGAATTGAGATGCATTATAAAGTAGTCTCATTTCTGTGCTGATTTTTCCATTGGCAACCATTGAACCTGACAATGTTTTCACAGGATCCATGTTTGTTGGAAAACCTTTTGTGCGATATCCTTATGGAACCACAAATACATGGCTGGGCCATATCTCAATGCTTTGCAGCATGTAACTTTCTTCTACCACCGAACTACTAGAGTGGAGATGCATTATAAAGTAGGCACCTTTATCTGCTATTTTGACTGTTTGCCAAAATGGAACCTATTCACACCATCCATGTTTGTAGGAAAACTTTGTCCGATAAGTTTAAGGACCTAAAGGTAGATGGCCTGGCCATATCAGAATGCCCTGGCGCAAGAAACTTTCATCTACCACCTAACTACTAGAATTGAGATGCATTATAATGTAGGCACATTTTTCTGCTGTTTTAACCATTGGCCAAAATGGAACCTATTCACACCATCCATGTTTGTAGGAAAACATTGACCGATAAATTTAAGGACCTAAAGATAGATGGCCTGGCCATATCAGAATGCCCTGGCGCAAGAAACTTTCATCTACCACCTAACTACTAGAATTGAGATGCATTATAATGTAGGCACATTTTTCTGCTGTTTTAACCATTGGCCAAAATGGAACCTATTCAAACCATCCATGTTTGTAGGAAAACATTGTCCGATAAGTTTAAGGACCTAAAGATAGATGGCCTGGCCATATCAGAATGCCCTGGCGCAAGAAACTTTCATCTACCCCCTAACTGATAGCGTGGAGGTGCATTATAAAGTAGTCTCATTTCTGTGCTGATTTTTCCATTGGCTACCATTGAACCTGACAATGTTTTCACAGGATCCATGTTTATTGGAAAACCTTCTGTGCGATATCCTTATGGAACCACAGATACATGGCTGGGCCATATCTCAATGCTTTGCAGCATGTAACTTTCTTCTACCACCTAACTACTAGAGTGGAGATGCATTATAAAGTAGGCACCTTTTTCTGCTATTTTGACTGTTTGCCCAAATGGAACCTATTCACACCATCCATGTTTGTAGGAAAACTTTGTCAGATAAGTTTAAGGACCTAAAGATAGATGGCCTGGCCATATCAGAATGCCCTGGCGCAAGAAACTTTCATCTACCACCTAACTACTAGAATTGAGATGCATTGTAAAGTAGGCACATTTTTCTGCTGTTTTAACCATTGGCCAAAATGGAACCTATTCACACCATCCATGTTTGTAGGAAAACTTTGTCCGATAAGTTTAAGGACCTAAAGGTAGATGGCCTGGCCATATCAGAATGCCCTGGCGCAAGAAACTTTCATCTACCACCTAACTACTAGAATTGAGATGCATTATAATGTAGGCACATTTTTCTGCTATTTTGACTGCCAAAATGGAACCTATTCACACGATCCATGTTTGTAGGAAAACTTTGTCAGATAAGTTTAAGGACCTAAAGATAGATGGCCTGGCCATATCAGAATGCCCTGGCGCAAGAAACTTTCATCCACCACCTAACTGTTAGAATTGAGATGCATTATAAAATAGGCACCTTTTTCTCCTATTTTGACTATTTTCCAAAATGGAACCTATTCACACCATCCATGTTTGTAGGAAAACTTTGTCCGATAAGTTTAAGGACCTAAAGGTAGATGGCCTGGCCATATCAGAATGCCCTGGCGCAAGAAACTTTCATCTACCCACTAACTGATAGCGTGGAGGTGCATTATAAAGTAGTCTCATTTCTGTGCTGATTTTTCCATTGGCTACCATTGAACCTGACAATGTTTTCACAGGATCCATGTTTGTTGGAAAACCTTCTGTGCGATATCCTTATGGAACCACAGATACATGGCTGGGCCATATCTCAATGCTTTGCAGCATGTAACTTTCTTCTACCACCTAACTACTAGAGTGGAGATGCATTATAAAGTAGGCACCTTTTTCTGCTATTTTGACTGTTTGCCCAAATGGAACCTATTCACACCATCCATGTTTGTAGGAAAACTTTGTCAGATAAGTTTAAGGACCTAAAGATAGATGGCCTGGCCATATCAGAATTCCCTGGCGCAAGAAACTTTCATCCACCACCTAACTGTTAGAATTGAGATGCATTATAAAGTAGGCACCTTTTTCTGCTATTTTGACTATTTGCCAAAATGGAACCTATTCACACCATCCATGTTTGTAGGAAAACTTTGTCCGATAAGTTTAAGGACCTAAAGATAGATGGCCTGGCCATATCAGAATGCCCTGGCGCAAGAAACTTTCATCTACCCCGTAACTACTAGAATTGAGATGCATTGTAAAGTAGGCACATTTTTCTGCTGTTTTAACCATTGGCCAAAATGGAACCTATTCACACCATCCATGTTTGTAGGAAAACTTTGTCCGATAAGTTTAAGGACCTAAAGGTAGATGGCCTGGCCATATCAGAATGCCCTGGCGCAAGAAACTTTCATCTACCACCTAACTACTACAATTGAGATGCATTATAATGTAGGCACATTTTTCTGCTATTTTGACTGCCAAAATGAAACCTAATCACACGATCCATGTTTGTAGGAAAACTTTGTCCGATAAGTTTAAGGACCTAAAGATAGATCGCCTGGCCATATCAGAATGCCCTGGCGCAAGAAACTTTCATCCACCACCTAACTGTTAGAATTGAGATGCATTATAAAATAGGCACCTTTTTCTGCTATTTTGACTATTTGCCAAAATGGAACCTATTCACACCATCCATGTTTGTAGGAAAACTTTGTCCGATAAGTTTAAGGACCTAAAGATAGATGGCCTGGCCATATCAGAATGCCCTGGCGCAAGAAACTTCCATCTACCCCCTAACTGATAGCGTGGAGGTGCATTATAAAGTAGTCTCATTTCTGTGCTGATTTTTCCATTGGCAACCATTGAACCTGACAATGTTTTCACAGGATCCATGTTTGTTGGAAAATCTTTTGTGCGATATCCTTATGGAACCACAGATACATGGCTGGGCCATATCTCAATGCTTTGCAGCATGTAACTTTCTTCTACCACCGAACTACTAGAGTGGAGATGCATTATAAAGTAGGCACCTTTTTCTGCTATTTTGACTGTTTGCCAAAATGGAACCTATTCACAGCATCCATGTTTGTAGGAAAACTTTGTCCGATAAGTTTAAGGACCTAAAGGTAGATGGCCTGGCCATATCAGAATGCCCTGGCGCAAGAAACTTTCATCTACCACCTAACTACTAGAATTGAGATGCATTATAATGTAGGCACATTTTTCTGCTGTTTTAACCATTGGCCAAAATGGAACCTATTCACACCATCCATGTTTATAGGAAAACATTGTCCGATAAATTTAAGGACCTAAAGATAGATGGCCTGGCCATATCAGAATGCCCTGGCGCAAGAAACTTTCATCTACCACCTAACTACTAGAATTGAGATGCATTATAATGTAGGCACATTTTTCTGCTGTTTTAACCATTGGCCAAAATGGAACCTATTCAAACCATCCATGTTTGTAGGAAAACATTGTCCGATAAGTTTAAGGACCTAAAGATAGATGGCCTGGCCATATCAGAATGCCCTGGCGCAAGAAACTTTCATCTACCCCCTAACTGATACCGTGGAGGTGCATTATAAAGTAGTCTCATTTCTGTGCTGATTTTTCCATTGGCTACCATTGAACCTGACAATGTTTTCACAGGATCCATGTTTATTGGAAAACCTTCTGTGCGATATCCTTATGGAACCACAGATACATGGCTGGGCCATATCTCAATGCTTTGCAGCATGTAACTTTCTTCTACCACCTAACTACTAGAGTGGAGATGCATTATAAAGTAGGCACCTTTTTCTGCTATTTTGACTGTTTGCCCAAATGGAACCTATTCACACCATCCATGTTTGTAGGAAAACTTTGTCCGATAAGTTTAAGGACCTAAAGGTAGATGGCCTGGCCATATCAGAATGCCCTGGCGCAAGAAACTTTCATCTACCACCTAACTACTAGAATTGAGATGCATTATAAAGTAGGCACCTTTTTCTGCTATTTTGACTATTTGCCAAAATGGAACCTATTCACACCATCCATGTTTGTAGGAAAACTTTGTCCGATAAGTTTAAGGACCTAAATATAGATGGCCTGGCCATATCAGAATGCCCTGGCGCAAGAAACTTTCATCTACCCACTAACTGATAGCGTGGAGGTGCATTATAAAGTAGTCTCATTTCTGTGCTGATTTTTCCATTGTCTACCATTGAACCTGACAATGTTTTCACAGGATCCATGTTTGTTGGAAAACCTTCTGTGCGATATCCTTATGGAAACACAGATACATGGCTGGGCCATATCCCAATGCTTTGCAGCATGTAACTTTCTTCTACCACCTAACTACTAGAGTGGAGATGCATTATAAAGTAGGCACTTTTTCTGCTATTTTGACTGTTTGCCCAAATGGAACCTATTCACACCATCCATGTTTGTAGGAAAACTTTGTCAGATAAGTTTAAGGACCTAAAGATAGATGGCCTGGCCATATCAGAATTCCCTGGCGCAAGAAACTTTCATCCACCACCTAACTGTTAGAATTGAGATGCATTATAAAGTAGGCACCTTTTTCTGCTATTTTGACTATTTGCCAAAATGGAACCTATTCACACCATCCATGTTTGTAGGAAAACTTTGTCCGATAAGTTTAAGGACCTAAATATAGATGGCCTGGCCATATCAGAATGCCCTGGCGCAAGAAACTTTCATCTACCACCTAACTACTAGAATTGAGATGCATTGTAAAGTAGGCACATTTTTCTGCTGTTTTAACCATTGGCCAAAATGGAACCTATTCACACCATCCATGTTTGTAGGAAAACTTTGTCCGATAAGTTTAAGGACCTAAAGATAGATGGCCTGGCCATATCAGAATGCCCTGGCGCAAGAAACTTTCATCTACCCCCTAACTGATAGCGTGGAGGTGCATTATAAAGTAGTCTCATTTCTGTGCTGATTTTTCCATTGGCTACCATTGAACCTGACAATGTTTTCACAGGATCCATGTTTGTTGGAAAACCTTCTGTGCTATATCCTTATGGAACCACAGATACATGGCTGGGCCATATCTCAATGCTTTGCAGCATGTAACTTTCTTCGACCACCTAACTACTAGAGTGGAGATGCATTATAAAGTAGGCACCTTTTTCTGCTATTTTGACTGTTTGCCAAAATGGAACCTATTCACACCATCCATGTTTGTAGGAAAACTTTGTCCGATAAGTTTAAGGACCTAAAGGTAGATGGCCTGGCCATATCAGAATGCCCTGGCGCAAGAAACTTTCATCTACCACCTAACTACTAGAATTGAGATGCATTATAAAGTAGGCACCTTTTTCTGCTATTTTGACTGTTTGCCCAAATGGAACCTATTCACACCATCCATGTTTGTAGGAAAACTTTGACAGATAAGTTTAAGGACCTAAAGATAGATGGCCTGGCCATATCAGAATTCCCTGGCGCAAGAAACTTTCATCCACCACCTAACTGTTAGAATTGAGATGCATTATAAAGTAGGCACCTTTTTCTGCTATTTTGACTATTTGCCAAAATGGAACCTATTCACACCATCCATGTTTGTAGGAAAACTTTGTCCGATAAGTTTAAGGACCTAAATATAGATGGCCTGGCCATATCAGAATGCCCTGGCGCAAGAAACTTTCATCTACCACCTAACTGTTAGAATTGAGATGCATTGTAAAGTAGGCACATTTTTCTGCTGTTTTAACCATTGGCCAAAATGGAACCTATTCACACCATCCATGTTTGTAGGAAAACTTTGTCCGATAAGTTTAAGGACCTAAAGATAGATTGCCTGGCCATATCAGAATGCCCTGGCGCAAGAAACTTTCATCTACCCCCTAACTGATAGCGTGGAGGTGCATTATAAAGTAGTCTCATTTCTGTGCTGATTTTTCCATTGGCTACCATTGAACCTGACAATGTTTTCACAGGATCCATGTTTGTTGGAAAACCTTCTGTGCGATATCCTTATGGAACCACAGATACATGGCTGGGACATATCTCAATGCTTTGCAGCATGTAACTTTCTTCTACCACCTACCTACTAGAGTGGACATGCATTATAAAGTAGGCACATTTTTCTGCTGTTTTAACCATTGGCCAAAATGGAACCTATTCACACCATCCATGTTTGTAGGAAAACTTTGTCCGATAAGTTTAAGGACCTAAAGGTAGATGGCCTGGCCATATCAGAATGCCCTGGCGCAAGAAACTTTCATCTACCACCTAACTACTAGAATTGAGATGCATTATAATGTAGGCACATTTTTCTGCTATTTTGACTGCCAAAATGGAACCTATTCACACGACCCATGTTTGTAGGAAAACTTTGTCAGATAAGTTTAAGGACCTAAAGATAGATGGCCTGGCCATATCAGAATGCCCTGGCGCAAGAAACTTTCATCTACCACCTAACTACTAGAATTGAGATGCATTGTAAAGTAGGCACATTTTTCTGCTGTTTTAACCATTGGCCAAAATGGAACCTATTCACACCATCCATGTTTGTAGGAAAACTTTGTCCGATAAGTTTAAGGACCTAAAGATAGATGGCCTGGCCATATCAGAATGCCCTGGCGCAAGAAACTTTCATCTACCCCCTAACTGTTAGAATTGAGATGCATTATAAAGTAGGCACCTTTTTCTGCTATTTTGACTATTTGCCAAAATGGAACCTATTCACACCATCCATGTTTGTAGGAAAACTTTGTCCGATAAGTTTAAGGACCTAAATATAGATGGCCTGGCCATATCAGAATGCCCTGGCGCAAGAAACTTTCATCTACCACCTAACTACTAGAATTGAGATGCATTGTAAAGTAGGCACATTTTTCTGCTGTTTTAACCATTGGCCAAAATGGAACCTATTCACACCATCCATATTTGTAGGAAAATTTTGTCCGATAAGTTTAAGGACCTAAAGATAGATGGCCTGGCCATATCAGAATGCCCTGGCGCAAGAAACTTTCATCTACCCCCTAACTGATAGCGTGGAGGTGCATTATAATGTAGTCTCATTTCTGTGCTGATTTTTCCATTGGCTACCATTGAACCTGACAATGTTTTCACAGGATCCATGTTTGTTGGAAAACCTTCTGTGCGATATCCTTATGGAACCACAGATACATGGCTGGGCCATATCTCAATGCTTTGCAGCATGTAACTTTCTTCTACCACCTAACTACTAGAGTGGAGATGCATTATAAAGTAGGCACCTTTTTCTGCTATTTTGACTGTTTGCCGAAATGGAACCTATTCACACCATCCATGTTTGTAGGAAAACTTTGTCCGATAAGTTTAAGGACCTAAAGGTAGATGGCCTGGCCATATCAGAATGCCCTGGCGCAAGAAACTTTCATCTACCACCTAACTACTAGAATTGAGATGCATTATAAAGTAGGCACCTTTTTCTGCTATTTTGACTGTTTGCCCAAATGGAACCTATTCACACCATCCATGTTTGTAGGAAAACTTTGACAGATAAGTTTAAGGACCTAAAGATAGATGGCCTGGCCATATCAGAATTCCCTGGCGCAAGAAACTTTCATCCACCACCTAACTGTTAGAATTGAGATGCATTATAAAGTAGGCACCTTTTTCTGCTATTTTGACTATTTGCCAAAATGGAACCTATTCACACCATCCATGTTTGTAGGAAAACTTTGTCCGATAAGTTTAAGGACCTAAATATAGATGGCCTGGCCATATCAGAATGCCCTGGCGCAAGAAACTTTCATCTACCACCTAACTACTAGAATTGAGATGCATTGTAAAGTAGGCACATTTTTCTGCTGTTTTAACCATTGGCCAAAATGGAACCTATTCACACCATCCATGTTTGTAGGAAAACTTTGTCCGATAAGTTTAAGGACCTAAAGATAGATGGCCTGGCCATATCAGAATGCCCTGGCGCAAGAAACTTTCATCTACCCCCTAACTGATAGCGTGGAGGTGCATTATAAAGTAGTCTCATTTCTGTGCTGATTTTTCCATTGGCTACCATTGAACCTGACAATGTTTTCACAGGATCCATGTTTGTTGGAAAACCTTCTGTGCGATATCCTTATGGAACCACAGATACATGGCTGGGCCATATCTCAATGCTTTGCAGCATGTAACTTTCTTCTACCACCTAACTACTAGAGTGGAGATGCATTATAAAGTAGGCACCTTTTTCTGCTATTTTGACTGTTTGCCAAAATGGAACCTATTCACACCATCCATGTTTGTAGGAAAACTTTGTCCGATAAGTTTAAGGACCTAAAGGTAGATGGCCTGGCCATATCAGAATGCCCTGGCGCAAGAAACTTTCATCTACCACCTAACTACTAGAATTGAGATGCATTATAAAGTAGGCCCATTTTTCTGCTGTTTTAACCATTGGCCAAAATGGAACCTATTCACACCATCCATGTTTGTAGGAAAACTTTGTCAGATAAGTTTAAGGACCTAAAGATAGATGGCCTGGCCATATCAGAATTCCCTGGCGCAAGAAACTTTCATCCACCACCTAACTGTTAGAATTGAGATGCATTATAAAGTAGGCACCTTTTTCTGCTATTTTGACTATTTGCCAAAATGGAACCTATTCACACCATCCATGTTTGTAGGAAAACTTTGTCCGATAAGTTTAAGGACCTAAATATAGATGGCCTGGCCATATCAGAATGCCCTGGCGCAAGAAACTTTCATCTACCCCCTAACTGATAGCGTGGAGGTGCATTATAAAGTAGTCTCATTTCTGTGCTAATTTTTCCATTGGCTACCATTGAACCTGACAATGTTTTCACAGGATCCATGTTTGTTGGAAAACCTTCTGTGCGATATCCTTATGGAACCAAAGATACATGGCTGGGCCATATCTCAATGCTTTGCAGCATGTAACTTTCTTCTACCACCTAACTACTAGAGTGGAGATGCATTATAAAGTAGGCACCTTTTTCTGCTATTTTGACTGTTTGCCCAAATGGAACCTATTCACACCATCCATGTTTGTAGGAAAACTTTGTCAGATAAGTTTAAGGACCTAAAGATAGATGGCCTGGCCATATCAGAATTCCCTGGCGCAAGAAACTTTCATCCACCACCTAACTGTTAGAATTGAGATGCATTATAAAGTAGGCACCTTTTTCTGCTATTTTGACTATTTGCCAAAATGGAACCTATTCACACCATCCATGTTTGTAGGAAAACTTTATCCGATAGGTTTAAGGACCTAAATATAGATGGCCTGGCCATATCAGAATGCCCTGGCGCAAGAAACTTTCATCTACCACCTAACTACTAGAATTGAGATGCATTGTAAAGTAGGCACATTTTTCTGCTGTTTTAAACATTGGCCAAAATGGAACCTATTCACACCATCCATGTTTGTAGGAAAACTTTGTCCGATAAGTTTAAGGACCTAAAGATAGATGGCCTGGCCATATCAGAATGCCCTGGCGCAAGAAACTTTCATCTACCACCTAACTACTAGAATTGAGATGCATTGTAAAGTAGGCACATTTTTCTGCTGTTTTAACCATTGGCCAAAATGGAACCTATTCACACCATAAATGTTTGTAGGAAAACTTTGTCCGATCAGTTTAAGGACCTAAAGGTAGATGGCCTGGCCATATCAGAATGCCCTGGCGCAAGAAACTTTCATCTACCACCTAACTACTAGAATTCAGATGCATTATAAAATAGGCACCTTTTTCTCCTATTTTGACTATTTGCCAAAATGGAACCTATTCACACCATCCATGTTTGTAGGAAAACTTTGTCCGATAAGTTTAAGGACCTAAAGATAGATGGCCTGGCCATATCAGAATGCCCTGGCGCAAGAAACTTTCATCTACCCCCTAACTGATAGCGTGGAGGTGCATTATAAAGTAGTCTCATTTCTGTGCTGATTTTTCCATTGGCAACCATTGAACCTGACAATGTTTTCACAGGATCCATGTTTGTTGGAAAATCTTTTGTGCGATATCCTTATGGAACCACAGATACATGGCTGGGCCATATCTCAATGCTTTGCAGCATGTAACTTTCTTCTACCACCGAACTACTAGAGTGCAGATGCATTATAAAGTAGGCACCTTTTTCTGCTATTTTGACTGTTTGCCAAAATGGAACCTATTCACAGCATCCATGTTTGTAGGAAAACTTTGTCCGATAAGTTTAAGGACCTAAAGGTAGATGGCCTGGCCATATCAGAATGCCCTGGCGCAAGAAACTTTCATCTACCACCTAACTACTAGAATTGAGATGCATTATAATGTAGGCACATTTTTCTGCTGTTTTAACCATTGGCCAAAATGGAACCTATTCACACCATCCATGTTTGTAGGAAAACATTGTCCGATAAGTTTAAGGACCTAAATATAGATGGCCTGGCCATATCAGAATGCCCTGGCGCAAGAAACTTTCATCTACCCCCTAACTGATAGCGTGGAGGTGCATTATAAAGTAGTCTCATTTCTGTGCTGATTTTTCCATTGGCTACCATTGAACCTGACAATGTTTTCACAGGATCCATGTTTATTGGAAAACCTTCTGTGCGATATCCTTATGGAACCACAGATACATGGCTGGGCCATATCTCAATGCTTTGCAGCATGTAACTTTCTTCTACCACCTAACTACTAGAGTGGAGATGCATTATAAAGTAGGCACCTTTTTCTGCTATTTTGACTGTTTGCCCAAATGGAACCTATTCACACCATCCATGTTTGTAGGAAAACTTTGTCCGATAAGTTTAAGGACCTAAAGGTAGATGGCCTGGCCATATCAGAATGCCCTGGCGCAAGAAACTTTCATCTACCACCTAACTACTAGAATTGAGATGCATTATAAAGTAGGCACATTTTTCTGCTGTTTTAACCATTGGCCAAAATGGAACCTATTCACACCATCCATGTTTGTAGGAAAACTTTGTCCGATAAGTTTAAGGACCTAAATATAGATGTCCTGGCCATATCAGAATGCCCTGGCGCAAGAAACTTTCATCTACCCACTAACTGATAGCGTGGAGGTGCATTATAAAGTAGTCTCATTTCTGTGCTGATTTTTCCATTGACTACCATTGAACCTGACAATGTTTTCACAGGATCCATGTTTGTTGGAAAACCTTCTGTGCGATATCCTTATGGAACCACAGATACATGGCTGGGCCATATCTCAATGCTTTGCAGCATGTAACTTTCTTCTACCACCTAACTACTAGAGTGGAGATGCATTATAAAGTAGGCACCTTTTTCTGCTATTTTGACTGTTTGCCGAAATGGAACCTATTCACACCATCCATGTTTGTAGGAAAACTTTGTCCGATAAGTTTAAGGACCTAAAGGTAGATGGCCTGGCCATATCAGAATTCCCTGGCGCAAGAAACTTTCATCCACCACCTAACTGTTAGAATTGAGATGCATTATAAAGTAGGCACATTTTTCTGCTGTTTTAACCATTGGCCAAAATGGAACCTATTCACACCATCCATGTTTGTAGGAAAACTTTGTCCGATAAAAGTTTAAGGACCTAAAGATAGATGGCCTAGCCATATCAGAATGCCCTGGTACAAGAAACTTTCATCTACCCCCTAACTACTAGAATTGAGATGCATTAAAAAGTAGGCACATTTTTCTGCTGTTTTAACCACGGGCCAAAATGGAACCTATTCACACCATCCATGTTTGTAGGAAAACTTTGTCAGGTAAGTTTAAGGAACTAAAGATAGATGGCCTGGCCATATCAGAATGCCCTGGCGCAAGAAACTTTCATCTACCCCCTAACTACTAGAATTGAGATGCATTAAAAAGTAGGCACATTTTTCTGCTGTTTTAACCACGGGCCAAAATGGAACCTATTCACACCATCCATGTTTGTAGGAAAACTTTGTCAGGTAAGTTTAAGGACCTAAAGATAGATGGCCTGGCCATATCAGAATTCCCTGGCGCAAGAAACTTTCATCTACCACCTAAGTGTTAGAATGGAGATGCATGATAAAGTAGGCACATTTTTCTGCTGTTTTAACCATTGGCCAAAATGGAACCTATTCACACCATCCATGTTTGTAGGAAAACTTTGTCCGATAAAAGTTTAAGGACCTAAAGATAGATGGCCTAGCCATATCAGAATGCCCTGGTACAAGAAACTTTCATCTACCCCCTAACTACTAGAATTGAGATGCATTAAAAAGTAGGCACATTTTTCTGCTGTTTTAACCACGGGCCAAAATGGAACCTATTCACACCATCCATGTTTGTAGGAAAACTTTGTCAGGTAAGTTTAAGGAACTAAAGATAGATGGCCTGGCCATATCAGAATGCCCTGGCGCAAGAAAGTTTCATCTACCACCTAACTACTAGAATTGAGATGGATTATAAAGTAGGCACATTTTTCTGCTGTTTTAACCATGGGCCAAAATGGAACCTATGCACACCATCCATGTTTGCAGGAAAACTTTGTCAGGTAAGTTTAAGGAACTATAGATAGATGGCCTGGCCATATCAGAATGCCCTGGCGCAAGAAACTTTCATCTACCACCTAACTACTCGAATTGAGATGCATTATAAAGTAGGCACATTTTTCTGCTGTTTTAACCATTGGCCAAAATGGAACCTATTCACACCATCCATGTTTGTAGGAAAACTTTGTCCGATAAGTTTAAGGACCTAAAGATAGATGGCCTGGCCATATCAGAATGCCCTGGCGCAAGAAACTTTCATCTACCACCTAACTACTAGAATTGAGATGCATTATAAAGTAGGCACATTTTTCTGCTGTTTTAACCATGGGCCAAAATGGAACCTATGCACACCATCCATGTTTGCAGGAAAACTTTGTCAGGTAAGTTTAAGGAACAAAAGATAGATGGCCTGGCCATATCAGAATGCCCTGGCGCAAGAAACTTTCATCTACTACCTAACTGTTAGAATGGAGATGCATTATAAAGTAGGCACATTTTTCTGCTGTTTTAACCATTGGCCAAAATGGAACCTATTCACACCATCCATGTTTGTAGGAAAACTTTGTCAGATAAGTTTAAGGAACTAAAGATAGATGGCCTGGCCATATCAGAATGCCCTGGTACAAGAAACTTTCATCTACCACCTAACTACTAGAATTGAGATGCATTATAAAGTAGGCACATTTTTCTGCTATTTTAACCATGGGCCAAAATGGAACCTATGCACACCATCCATGTTTGCAGGAAAACTTTGTCAGATAAGTTTAAGGAACTAAAGATAGATGGCCTGGCCATATCAGAATGCCCTGGCGCAAGAAACTTTCATCTACCACCTAAGTGTTAGAATGGAGATGCATTATAAAGTAGGCACATTTTTCTGCTGTTTTAACCATTGGCCAAAATGGAACCTATTCACACCATCCATGTTTGTAGGAAAACTTTGTCAGATAAGTTTAAGGAACTAAAGATAGATGGCCTGGCCATATCAGAATGCCCTGGCGCAAGAAACTTTCATCTACCACCTAACTACTAGAATTGAGATGCATTATAAAGTAGGCACATTTTTCTGCTGTTTTAACCATTGGCCAAAATGGAACCTATGCACACCATCCATGTTTGTAGGAAAACTTTGTCCGATAAGTTTAAGGACATAAAGATAGATGTCCTGGCCATGTCAGAATGCCCTGGCGCAAGATACTTTCATCTACCACCTAACTGTTAGAATTGAGATGCATTATAAAGTAGGCACATTTTTCTGCTGTTTTAACCATGGGCCAAAATGGAACCTATGCACACCATCCATGTTTGCAGGAAAACTTTGTCAGATAAGTTTAAGGAACTAAAGATAGATGGCCTGGCCATATCAGAATGCCCTGGCGCAAGAAACTTTCATCTACCACCTAACTGTTAGAATGGAGATGCATGATAAAGTAGGCACATTTTTCTGCTATTTTAACCATTGGCCAAAATGGAACCTATTCACACCATCCATGTTTGTAGGAAAACTTTGTCAGATAAGTTTAAGGAACTAAAGATAGATGGCCTAGCCATATCAGAATGCCCTGGTACAAGAAACTTTCATCTACCACCTAACTACTAGAATTGAGATGCATTCTAAAGTAGGCACATTTTTCTGCTGTTTTAACCATGGGCCAAAATGGAACGTATGCACACCATCCATGTTTGCAGGAAAACTTTGTCAGGTATGTTTAAGGAACTAAAGATAGATGGCCTGGCCATATCAGAATGCCCTGGCGCAAGAAAGTTTCATCTACCACCTAACTACTAGAATTGAGATGCATTATAATGTAGGCACATTTTTCTGCTGTTTTAACCATGGGCCAAAATGGAACCTATGCACACCATCCATGTTTGCAGGAAAACTTTGTCAGGTAAGTTTAAGGAACTATAGATAGATGGCCTGGCCATATCAGAATGCCCTGGCGCAAGAAACTTTCATCTACCACCTAACTACTCGAATTGAGATGCATTATAAAGTAGACACATTTTTCTGCTGTTTTAACCATTGGCCAAAATGGAACCTATTCACACCATCCATGTTTGCAGGAAAACTTTGTCCGATAAAAGTTTAAGGAACTAAAGATAGATGGCCTGGCCATATCAGAATGCCCTGGCGCAAGAAACTTTCATCTACCACCTAACTACTAGAATTGAGATGCATTATAAAGTAGGCACATTTTTCTGCTGTTTTAACCATTGGCCAAAATGGAACCTATTCACACCATCCATGTTTGTAGGAAAACTTTGTCCGATAAGTTTAAGGAACTAAAGATAGATGGCCTGGCCATATCAGAATGCCCTGGCGCAAGAAACTTTCATCTACCACCTAAGTGTTAGAATGGAGATGCATTATAAAGTAGGCACATTTTTCTGCTGTTTTAACCATTGGCCAAAATGGAACCTATTCACACCATCCATGTTTGTAGGAAAACTTTGTCAGATAAGTTTAAGGAACTAAAGATAGATGGCCTGGCCATATCAGAATGCCCTGGTACAAGAAACTTTCATCTACCACCTAACTACTAGAATTGAGATGCATTATAAAGTAGGCACATTTTTCTGCTATTTTAACCATGGGCCAAAATGGAACCTATGCACACCATCCATGTTTGCAGGAAAACTTTGTCAGATAAGTTTAAGGAACTAAAGATAGATGGCCTGGCCATATCAGAATGCCCTGGCGCAAGAAACTTTCATCTACCACCTAAGTGTTAGAATGGAGATGCATTATAAAGTAGGCACATTTTTCTGCTGTTTTAACCATTGGCCAAAATGGAACCTATTCACACCATCCATGTTTGTAGGAAAACTTTGTCAGATAAGTTTAAGGAACTAAAGATAGATGGCCTGGCCATATCAGAATGCCCTGGCGCAAGAAACTTTCATCTACCACCTAACTACTAGAATTGAGATGCATTATAAAGTAGGCACATTTTTCTGCTGTTTTAACCATTGGCCAAAATGGAACCTATGCACACCATCCATGTTTGTAGGAAAACTTTGTCCGATAAGTTTAAGGACATAAAGATAGATGTCCTGGCCATGTCAGAATGCCCTGGCGCAAGATACTTTCATCTACCACCTAACTGTTAGAATTGAGATGCATTATAAAGTAGGCACATTTTTCTGCTGTTTTAACCATGGGCCAAAATGGAACCTATGCACACCATCCATGTTTGCAGGAAAACTTTGTCAGATAAGTTTAAGGAACTAAAGATAGATGGCCTGGCCATATCAGAATGCCCTGGCGCAAGAAACTTTCATCTACCACCTAACTGTTAGAATGGAGATGCATGATAAAGTAGGCACATTTTTCTGCTATTTTAACCATTGGCCAAAATGGAACCTATTCACACCATCCATGTTTGTAGGAAAACTTTGTCAGATAAGTTTAAGGAACTAAAGATAGATGGCCTAGCCATATCAGAATGCCCTGGTACAAGAAACTTTCATCTACCACCTAACTACTAGAATTGAGATGCATTCTAAAGTAGGCACATTTTTCTGCTGTTTTAACCATGGGCCAAAATGGAACGTATGCACACCATCCATGTTTGCAGGAAAACTTTGTCAGGTATGTTTAAGGAACTAAAGATAGATGGCCTGGCCATATCAGAATGCCCTGGCGCAAGAAAGTTTCATCTACCACCTAACTACTAGAATTGAGATGCATTATAATGTAGGCACATTTTTCTGCTGTTTTAACCATGGGCCAAAATGGAACCTATGCACACCATCCATGTTTGCAGGAAAACTTTGTCAGGTAAGTTTAAGGAACTATAGATAGATGGCCTGGCCATATCAGAATGCCCTGGCGCAAGAAACTTTCATCTACCACCTAACTACTCGAATTGAGATGCATTATAAAGTAGACACATTTTTCTGCTGTTTTAACCATTGGCCAAAATGGAACCTATTCACACCATCCATGTTTGCAGGAAAACTTTGTCCGATAAAAGTTTAAGGAACTAAAGATAGATGGCCTGGCCATATCAGAATGCCCTGGCGCAAGAAACTTTCATCTACCACCTAAGTGTTAGAATGGAGATGCATTATAAAGTAGGCACATTTTTCTGCTGTTTTAACCATTGGCCAAAATGGAACCTATTCACACCATCCATGTTTGTAGGAAAACTTTGTCAGATAAGTTTAAGGAACTAAAGATAGATGGCCTGGCCATATCAGAATGCCCTGGCGCAAGAAACTTTCATCTACCACCTAACTACTAGAATTGAGATGCATTATAAAGTAGTCTCATTTCTGTGCTGATTTTTCCATTGGCAACCATTGAACCTGACAATGTTTTCACAGGATCCATGTTTGTTGGAAAACCTTTTGTGCGATATCCTTATGGAACCACAAATACATGGCTGGGCCATATCTCAATGCTTTGCAGCATGTAACTTTCTTCTACCACCGAACTACTAGAGTGGAGATGCATTATAAAGTAGGCACCTTTATCTGCTATTTTGACTGTTTGCCAAAATGGAACCTATTCACACCATCCATGTTTGTAGGAAAACTTTGTCCGATAAGTTTAAGGACCTAAAGGTAGATGGCCTGGCCATATCAGAATGCCCTGGCGCAAGAAACTTTCATCTACCACCTAACTACTAGAATTGAGATGCATTATAATGTAGGCACATTTTTCTGCTGTTTTAACCATTGGCCAAAATGGAACCTATTCACACCATCCATGTTTGTAGGAAAACATTGACCGATAAATTTAAGGACCTAAAGATAGATGGCCTGGCCATATCAGAATGCCCTGGCGCAAGAAACTTTCATCTACCACCTAACTACTAGAATTGAGATGCATTATAATGTAGGCACATTTTTCTGCTGTTTTAACCATTGGCCAAAATGGAACCTATTCAAACCATCCATGTTTGTAGGAAAACATTGTCCGATAAGTTTAAGGACCTAAAGATAGATGGCCTGGCCATATCAGAATGCCCTGGCGCAAGAAACTTTCATCTACCCCCTAACTGATAGCGTGGAGGTGCATTATAAAGTAGTCTCATTTCTGTGCTGATTTTTCCATTGGCTACCATTGAACCTGACAATGTTTTCACAGGATCCATGTTTATTGGAAAACCTTCTGTGCGATATCCTTATGGAACCACAGATACATGGCTGGGCCATATCTCAATGCTTTGCAGCATGTAACTTTCTTCTACCACCTAACTACTAGAGTGGAGATGCATTATAAAGTAGGCACCTTTTTCTGCTATTTTGACTGTTTGCCCAAATGGAACCTATTCACACCATCCATGTTTGTAGGAAAACTTTGTCAGATAAGTTTAAGGACCTAAAGATAGATGGCCTGGCCATATCAGAATGCCCTGGCGCAAGAAACTTTCATCTACCACCTAACTACTAGAATTGAGATGCATTGTAAAGTAGGCACATTTTTCTGCTGTTTTAACCATTGGCCAAAATGGAACCTATTCACACCATCCATGTTTGTAGGAAAACTTTGTCCGATAAGTTTAAGGACCTAAAGGTAGATGGCCTGGCCATATCAGAATGCCCTGGCGCAAGAAACTTTCATCTACCACCTAACTACTAGAATTGAGATGCATTATAATGTAGGCACATTTTTCTGCTATTTTGACTGCCAAAATGGAACCTATTCACACGATCCATGTTTGTAGGAAAACTTTGTCAGATAAGTTTAAGGACCTAAAGATAGATGGCCTGGCCATATCAGAATGCCCTGGCGCAAGAAACTTTCATCCACCACCTAACTGTTAGAATTGAGATGCATTATAAAATAGGCACCTTTTTCTCCTATTTTGACTATTTTCCAAAATGGAACCTATTCACACCATCCATGTTTGTAGGAAAACTTTGTCCGATAAGTTTAAGGACCTAAAGGTAGATGGCCTGGCCATATCAGAATGCCCTGGCGCAAGAAACTTTCATCTACCCACTAACTGATAGCGTGGAGGTGCATTATAAAGTAGTCTCATTTCTGTGCTGATTTTTCCATTGGCTACCATTGAACCTGACAATGTTTTCACAGGATCCATGTTTGTTGGAAAACCTTCTGTGCGATATCCTTATGGAACCACAGATACATGGCTGGGCCATATCTCAATGCTTTGCAGCATGTAACTTTCTTCTACCACCTAACTACTAGAGTGGAGATGCATTATAAAGTAGGCACCTTTTTCTGCTATTTTGACTGTTTGCCCAAATGGAACCTATTCACACCATCCATGTTTGTAGGAAAACTTTGTCAGATAAGTTTAAGGACCTAAAGATAGATGGCCTGGCCATATCAGAATTCCCTGGCGCAAGAAACTTTCATCCACCACCTAACTGTTAGAATTGAGATGCATTATAAAGTAGGCACCTTTTTCTGCTATTTTGACTATTTGCCAAAATGGAACCTATTCACACCATCCATGTTTGTAGGAAAACTTTGTCCGATAAGTTTAAGGACCTAAAGATAGATGGCCTGGCCATATCAGAATGCCCTGGCGCAAGAAACTTTCATCTACCCCGTAACTACTAGAATTGAGATGCATTGTAAAGTAGGCACATTTTTCTGCTGTTTTAACCATTGGCCAAAATGGAACCTATTCACACCATCCATGTTTGTAGGAAAACTTTGTCCGATAAGTTTAAGGACCTAAAGGTAGATGGCCTGGCCATATCAGAATGCCCTGGCGCAAGAAACTTTCATCTACCACCTAACTACTACAATTGAGATGCATTATAATGTAGGCACATTTTTCTGCTATTTTGACTGCCAAAATGAAACCTAATCACACGATCCATGTTTGTAGGAAAACTTTGTCCGATAAGTTTAAGGACCTAAAGATAGATCGCCTGGCCATATCAGAATGCCCTGGCGCAAGAAACTTTCATCCACCACCTAACTGTTAGAATTGAGATGCATTATAAAATAGGCACCTTTTTCTGCTATTTTGACTATTTGCCAAAATGGAACCTATTCACACCATCCATGTTTGTAGGAAAACTTTGTCCGATAAGTTTAAGGACCTAAAGATAGATGGCCTGGCCATATCAGAATGCCCTGGCGCAAGAAACTTCCATCTACCCCCTAACTGATAGCGTGGAGGTGCATTATAAAGTAGTCTCATTTCTGTGCTGATTTTTCCATTGGCAACCATTGAACCTGACAATGTTTTCACAGGATCCATGTTTGTTGGAAAATCTTTTGTGCGATATCCTTATGGAACCACAGATACATGGCTGGGCCATATCTCAATGCTTTGCAGCATGTAACTTTCTTCTACCACCGAACTACTAGAGTGGAGATGCATTATAAAGTAGGCACCTTTTTCTGCTATTTTGACTGTTTGCCAAAATGGAACCTATTCACAGCATCCATGTTTGTAGGAAAACTTTGTCCGATAAGTTTAAGGACCTAAAGGTAGATGGCCTGGCCATATCAGAATGCCCTGGCGCAAGAAACTTTCATCTACCACCTAACTACTAGAATTGAGATGCATTATAATGTAGGCACATTTTTCTGCTGTTTTAACCATTGGCCAAAATGGAACCTATTCACACCATCCATGTTTATAGGAAAACATTGTCCGATAAATTTAAGGACCTAAAGATAGATGGCCTGGCCATATCAGAATGCCCTGGCGCAAGAAACTTTCATCTACCACCTAACTACTAGAATTGAGATGCATTATAATGTAGGCACATTTTTCTGCTGTTTTAACCATTGGCCAAAATGGAACCTATTCAAACCATCCATGTTTGTAGGAAAACATTGTCCGATAAGTTTAAGGACCTAAAGATAGATGGCCTGGCCATATCAGAATGCCCTGGCGCAAGAAACTTTCATCTACCCCCTAACTGATACCGTGGAGGTGCATTATAAAGTAGTCTCATTTCTGTGCTGATTTTTCCATTGGCTACCATTGAACCTGACAATGTTTTCACAGGATCCATGTTTATTGGAAAACCTTCTGTGCGATATCCTTATGGAACCACAGATACATGGCTGGGCCATATCTCAATGCTTTGCAGCATGTAACTTTCTTCTACCACCTAACTACTAGAGTGGAGATGCATTATAAAGTAGGCACCTTTTTCTGCTATTTTGACTGTTTGCCCAAATGGAACCTATTCACACCATCCATGTTTGTAGGAAAACTTTGTCCGATAAGTTTAAGGACCTAAAGGTAGATGGCCTGGCCATATCAGAATGCCCTGGCGCAAGAAACTTTCATCTACCACCTAACTACTAGAATTGAGATGCATTATAAAGTAGGCACCTTTTTCTGCTATTTTGACTATTTGCCAAAATGGAACCTATTCACACCATCCATGTTTGTAGGAAAACTTTGTCCGATAAGTTTAAGGACCTAAATATAGATGGCCTGGCCATATCAGAATGCCCTGGCGCAAGAAACTTTCATCTACCCACTAACTGATAGCGTGGAGGTGCATTATAAAGTAGTCTCATTTCTGTGCTGATTTTTCCATTGTCTACCATTGAACCTGACAATGTTTTCACAGGATCCATGTTTGTTGGAAAACCTTCTGTGCGATATCCTTATGGAAACACAGATACATGGCTGGGCCATATCCCAATGCTTTGCAGCATGTAACTTTCTTCTACCACCTAACTACTAGAGTGGAGATGCATTATAAAGTAGGCACTTTTTCTGCTATTTTGACTGTTTGCCCAAATGGAACCTATTCACACCATCCATGTTTGTAGGAAAACTTTGTCAGATAAGTTTAAGGACCTAAAGATAGATGGCCTGGCCATATCAGAATTCCCTGGCGCAAGAAACTTTCATCCACCACCTAACTGTTAGAATTGAGATGCATTATAAAGTAGGCACCTTTTTCTGCTATTTTGACTATTTGCCAAAATGGAACCTATTCACACCATCCATGTTTGTAGGAAAACTTTGTCCGATAAGTTTAAGGACCTAAATATAGATGGCCTGGCCATATCAGAATGCCCTGGCGCAAGAAACTTTCATCTACCACCTAACTACTAGAATTGAGATGCATTGTAAAGTAGGCACATTTTTCTGCTGTTTTAACCATTGGCCAAAATGGAACCTATTCACACCATCCATGTTTGTAGGAAAACTTTGTCCGATAAGTTTAAGGACCTAAAGATAGATGGCCTGGCCATATCAGAATGCCCTGGCGCAAGAAACTTTCATCTACCCCCTAACTGATAGCGTGGAGGTGCATTATAAAGTAGTCTCATTTCTGTGCTGATTTTTCCATTGGCTACCATTGAACCTGACAATGTTTTCACAGGATCCATGTTTGTTGGAAAACCTTCTGTGCTATATCCTTATGGAACCACAGATACATGGCTGGGCCATATCTCAATGCTTTGCAGCATGTAACTTTCTTCGACCACCTAACTACTAGAGTGGAGATGCATTATAAAGTAGGCACCTTTTTCTGCTATTTTGACTGTTTGCCAAAATGGAACCTATTCACACCATCCATGTTTGTAGGAAAACTTTGTCCGATAAGTTTAAGGACCTAAAGGTAGATGGCCTGGCCATATCAGAATGCCCTGGCGCAAGAAACTTTCATCTACCACCTAACTACTAGAATTGAGATGCATTATAAAGTAGGCACCTTTTTCTGCTATTTTGACTGTTTGCCCAAATGGAACCTATTCACACCATCCATGTTTGTAGGAAAACTTTGACAGATAAGTTTAAGGACCTAAAGATAGATGGCCTGGCCATATCAGAATTCCCTGGCGCAAGAAACTTTCATCCACCACCTAACTGTTAGAATTGAGATGCATTATAAAGTAGGCACCTTTTTCTGCTATTTTGACTATTTGCCAAAATGGAACCTATTCACACCATCCATGTTTGTAGGAAAACTTTGTCCGATAAGTTTAAGGACCTAAATATAGATGGCCTGGCCATATCAGAATGCCCTGGCGCAAGAAACTTTCATCTACCACCTAACTGTTAGAATTGAGATGCATTGTAAAGTAGGCACATTTTTCTGCTGTTTTAACCATTGGCCAAAATGGAACCTATTCACACCATCCATGTTTGTAGGAAAACTTTGTCCGATAAGTTTAAGGACCTAAAGATAGATTGCCTGGCCATATCAGAATGCCCTGGCGCAAGAAACTTTCATCTACCCCCTAACTGATAGCGTGGAGGTGCATTATAAAGTAGTCTCATTTCTGTGCTGATTTTTCCATTGGCTACCATTGAACCTGACAATGTTTTCACAGGATCCATGTTTGTTGGAAAACCTTCTGTGCGATATCCTTATGGAACCACAGATACATGGCTGGGACATATCTCAATGCTTTGCAGCATGTAACTTTCTTCTACCACCTACCTACTAGAGTGGACATGCATTATAAAGTAGGCACATTTTTCTGCTGTTTTAACCATTGGCCAAAATGGAACCTATTCACACCATCCATGTTTGTAGGAAAACTTTGTCCGATAAGTTTAAGGACCTAAAGGTAGATGGCCTGGCCATATCAGAATGCCCTGGCGCAAGAAACTTTCATCTACCACCTAACTACTAGAATTGAGATGCATTATAATGTAGGCACATTTTTCTGCTATTTTGACTGCCAAAATGGAACCTATTCACACGACCCATGTTTGTAGGAAAACTTTGTCAGATAAGTTTAAGGACCTAAAGATAGATGGCCTGGCCATATCAGAATGCCCTGGCGCAAGAAACTTTCATCTACCACCTAACTACTAGAATTGAGATGCATTGTAAAGTAGGCACATTTTTCTGCTGTTTTAACCATTGGCCAAAATGGAACCTATTCACACCATCCATGTTTGTAGGAAAACTTTGTCCGATAAGTTTAAGGACCTAAAGATAGATGGCCTGGCCATATCAGAATGCCCTGGCGCAAGAAACTTTCATCTACCCCCTAACTGTTAGAATTGAGATGCATTATAAAGTAGGCACCTTTTTCTGCTATTTTGACTATTTGCCAAAATGGAACCTATTCACACCATCCATGTTTGTAGGAAAACTTTGTCCGATAAGTTTAAGGACCTAAATATAGATGGCCTGGCCATATCAGAATGCCCTGGCGCAAGAAACTTTCATCTACCACCTAACTACTAGAATTGAGATGCATTGTAAAGTAGGCACATTTTTCTGCTGTTTTAACCATTGGCCAAAATGGAACCTATTCACACCATCCATATTTGTAGGAAAATTTTGTCCGATAAGTTTAAGGACCTAAAGATAGATGGCCTGGCCATATCAGAATGCCCTGGCGCAAGAAACTTTCATCTACCCCCTAACTGATAGCGTGGAGGTGCATTATAATGTAGTCTCATTTCTGTGCTGATTTTTCCATTGGCTACCATTGAACCTGACAATGTTTTCACAGGATCCATGTTTGTTGGAAAACCTTCTGTGCGATATCCTTATGGAACCACAGATACATGGCTGGGCCATATCTCAATGCTTTGCAGCATGTAACTTTCTTCTACCACCTAACTACTAGAGTGGAGATGCATTATAAAGTAGGCACCTTTTTCTGCTATTTTGACTGTTTGCCGAAATGGAACCTATTCACACCATCCATGTTTGTAGGAAAACTTTGTCCGATAAGTTTAAGGACCTAAAGGTAGATGGCCTGGCCATATCAGAATGCCCTGGCGCAAGAAACTTTCATCTACCACCTAACTACTAGAATTGAGATGCATTATAAAGTAGGCACCTTTTTCTGCTATTTTGACTGTTTGCCCAAATGGAACCTATTCACACCATCCATGTTTGTAGGAAAACTTTGACAGATAAGTTTAAGGACCTAAAGATAGATGGCCTGGCCATATCAGAATTCCCTGGCGCAAGAAACTTTCATCCACCACCTAACTGTTAGAATTGAGATGCATTATAAAGTAGGCACCTTTTTCTGCTATTTTGACTATTTGCCAAAATGGAACCTATTCACACCATCCATGTTTGTAGGAAAACTTTGTCCGATAAGTTTAAGGACCTAAATATAGATGGCCTGGCCATATCAGAATGCCCTGGCGCAAGAAACTTTCATCTACCACCTAACTACTAGAATTGAGATGCATTGTAAAGTAGGCACATTTTTCTGCTGTTTTAACCATTGGCCAAAATGGAACCTATTCACACCATCCATGTTTGTAGGAAAACTTTGTCCGATAAGTTTAAGGACCTAAAGATAGATGGCCTGGCCATATCAGAATGCCCTGGCGCAAGAAACTTTCATCTACCCCCTAACTGATAGCGTGGAGGTGCATTATAAAGTAGTCTCATTTCTGTGCTGATTTTTCCATTGGCTACCATTGAACCTGACAATGTTTTCACAGGATCCATGTTTGTTGGAAAACCTTCTGTGCGATATCCTTATGGAACCACAGATACATGGCTGGGCCATATCTCAATGCTTTGCAGCATGTAACTTTCTTCTACCACCTAACTACTAGAGTGGAGATGCATTATAAAGTAGGCACCTTTTTCTGCTATTTTGACTGTTTGCCAAAATGGAACCTATTCACACCATCCATGTTTGTAGGAAAACTTTGTCCGATAAGTTTAAGGACCTAAAGGTAGATGGCCTGGCCATATCAGAATGCCCTGGCGCAAGAAACTTTCATCTACCACCTAACTACTAGAATTGAGATGCATTATAAAGTAGGCCCATTTTTCTGCTGTTTTAACCATTGGCCAAAATGGAACCTATTCACACCATCCATGTTTGTAGGAAAACTTTGTCAGATAAGTTTAAGGACCTAAAGATAGATGGCCTGGCCATATCAGAATTCCCTGGCGCAAGAAACTTTCATCCACCACCTAACTGTTAGAATTGAGATGCATTATAAAGTAGGCACCTTTTTCTGCTATTTTGACTATTTGCCAAAATGGAACCTATTCACACCATCCATGTTTGTAGGAAAACTTTGTCCGATAAGTTTAAGGACCTAAATATAGATGGCCTGGCCATATCAGAATGCCCTGGCGCAAGAAACTTTCATCTACCCCCTAACTGATAGCGTGGAGGTGCATTATAAAGTAGTCTCATTTCTGTGCTAATTTTTCCATTGGCTACCATTGAACCTGACAATGTTTTCACAGGATCCATGTTTGTTGGAAAACCTTCTGTGCGATATCCTTATGGAACCAAAGATACATGGCTGGGCCATATCTCAATGCTTTGCAGCATGTAACTTTCTTCTACCACCTAACTACTAGAGTGGAGATGCATTATAAAGTAGGCACCTTTTTCTGCTATTTTGACTGTTTGCCCAAATGGAACCTATTCACACCATCCATGTTTGTAGGAAAACTTTGTCAGATAAGTTTAAGGACCTAAAGATAGATGGCCTGGCCATATCAGAATTCCCTGGCGCAAGAAACTTTCATCCACCACCTAACTGTTAGAATTGAGATGCATTATAAAGTAGGCACCTTTTTCTGCTATTTTGACTATTTGCCAAAATGGAACCTATTCACACCATCCATGTTTGTAGGAAAACTTTATCCGATAGGTTTAAGGACCTAAATATAGATGGCCTGGCCATATCAGAATGCCCTGGCGCAAGAAACTTTCATCTACCACCTAACTACTAGAATTGAGATGCATTGTAAAGTAGGCACATTTTTCTGCTGTTTTAAACATTGGCCAAAATGGAACCTATTCACACCATCCATGTTTGTAGGAAAACTTTGTCCGATAAGTTTAAGGACCTAAAGATAGATGGCCTGGCCATATCAGAATGCCCTGGCGCAAGAAACTTTCATCTACCACCTAACTACTAGAATTGAGATGCATTGTAAAGTAGGCACATTTTTCTGCTGTTTTAACCATTGGCCAAAATGGAACCTATTCACACCATAAATGTTTGTAGGAAAACTTTGTCCGATCAGTTTAAGGACCTAAAGGTAGATGGCCTGGCCATATCAGAATGCCCTGGCGCAAGAAACTTTCATCTACCACCTAACTACTAGAATTCAGATGCATTATAAAATAGGCACCTTTTTCTCCTATTTTGACTATTTGCCAAAATGGAACCTATTCACACCATCCATGTTTGTAGGAAAACTTTGTCCGATAAGTTTAAGGACCTAAAGATAGATGGCCTGGCCATATCAGAATGCCCTGGCGCAAGAAACTTTCATCTACCCCCTAACTGATAGCGTGGAGGTGCATTATAAAGTAGTCTCATTTCTGTGCTGATTTTTCCATTGGCAACCATTGAACCTGACAATGTTTTCACAGGATCCATGTTTGTTGGAAAATCTTTTGTGCGATATCCTTATGGAACCACAGATACATGGCTGGGCCATATCTCAATGCTTTGCAGCATGTAACTTTCTTCTACCACCGAACTACTAGAGTGCAGATGCATTATAAAGTAGGCACCTTTTTCTGCTATTTTGACTGTTTGCCAAAATGGAACCTATTCACAGCATCCATGTTTGTAGGAAAACTTTGTCCGATAAGTTTAAGGACCTAAAGGTAGATGGCCTGGCCATATCAGAATGCCCTGGCGCAAGAAACTTTCATCTACCACCTAACTACTAGAATTGAGATGCATTATAATGTAGGCACATTTTTCTGCTGTTTTAACCATTGGCCAAAATGGAACCTATTCACACCATCCATGTTTGTAGGAAAACATTGTCCGATAAGTTTAAGGACCTAAATATAGATGGCCTGGCCATATCAGAATGCCCTGGCGCAAGAAACTTTCATCTACCCCCTAACTGATAGCGTGGAGGTGCATTATAAAGTAGTCTCATTTCTGTGCTGATTTTTCCATTGGCTACCATTGAACCTGACAATGTTTTCACAGGATCCATGTTTATTGGAAAACCTTCTGTGCGATATCCTTATGGAACCACAGATACATGGCTGGGCCATATCTCAATGCTTTGCAGCATGTAACTTTCTTCTACCACCTAACTACTAGAGTGGAGATGCATTATAAAGTAGGCACCTTTTTCTGCTATTTTGACTGTTTGCCCAAATGGAACCTATTCACACCATCCATGTTTGTAGGAAAACTTTGTCCGATAAGTTTAAGGACCTAAAGGTAGATGGCCTGGCCATATCAGAATGCCCTGGCGCAAGAAACTTTCATCTACCACCTAACTACTAGAATTGAGATGCATTATAAAGTAGGCACATTTTTCTGCTGTTTTAACCATTGGCCAAAATGGAACCTATTCACACCATCCATGTTTGTAGGAAAACTTTGTCCGATAAGTTTAAGGACCTAAATATAGATGTCCTGGCCATATCAGAATGCCCTGGCGCAAGAAACTTTCATCTACCCACTAACTGATAGCGTGGAGGTGCATTATAAAGTAGTCTCATTTCTGTGCTGATTTTTCCATTGACTACCATTGAACCTGACAATGTTTTCACAGGATCCATGTTTGTTGGAAAACCTTCTGTGCGATATCCTTATGGAACCACAGATACATGGCTGGGCCATATCTCAATGCTTTGCAGCATGTAACTTTCTTCTACCACCTAACTACTAGAGTGGAGATGCATTATAAAGTAGGCACCTTTTTCTGCTATTTTGACTGTTTGCCGAAATGGAACCTATTCACACCATCCATGTTTGTAGGAAAACTTTGTCCGATAAGTTTAAGGACCTAAAGGTAGATGGCCTGGCCATATCAGAATTCCCTGGCGCAAGAAACTTTCATCCACCACCTAACTGTTAGAATTGAGATGCATTATAAAGTAGGCACCTTTTTCTGCTATTTTGACTATTTGCCAAAATGGAACCTATTCACACCATCCATGTTTCTAGGAAAACTTTGTCCGATAAGTTTAAGGACCTAAATATAGATGGCCTGGCCATATCAGAATGCCCTGGCGCAAGAAACTTTCATCTACCACCTAACTACTAGAATTGAGATGCATTATAAAGTAGGCACATTTTTCTGCTGTTTTAACCATTGGCCAAAATGGAACCTATTCACACCATCCATGTTTGTAGGAAAACTTTGTCCGATAAGTTTAAGGACCTAAAGGTAGATGGCCTGGCCATATCAGAATTCCCTGGCGCAAGAAACTTTCATCTACCACCTAACTACTAGAATTGAGATGCATTATAATGTAGACACATTTTTCTGCTATTTTGACTGCCAAAATGGAACCTATTCACACGACCCATGTTTGTAGGAAAACTTTGTCAGATAAGTTTAAGGACCTAAAGATAGATGGCCTGGCCATATCAGAATGCCCTGGCGCAAGAAACTTTCATCTACCACCTAACTACTAGAATTGAGATGCATTGTAAAGTAGGCACATTTTTCTGCTGTTTTAACCATTGGCCAAAATGGAACCTATTCACACCATCCATGTTTGTAGGAAAACTTTGTCCGATAAGTTTAAGGACCTAAAGATAGATGGCCTGGCCATATCAGAATGCCCTGGCGCAAGAAACTTTCATCTACCCCCTAACTGTTAGAATTGAGATGCATTATAAAGTAGGCACCTTTTTCTGCTATTTTGACTATTTGCCAAAATGGAACCTATTCACACCATCCATGTTTGTAGGAAAACTTTGTCCGATAAGTTTAAGGACCTAAATATAGATGGCCTGGCCATATCAGAATGCCCTGGCGCAAGAAACTTTCATCTACCCCCTAACTGATAGCGTGGAGGTGCATTATAAAGTAGTCTCATTTCTGTGCTAATTTTTCCATTGGCTACCATTGAACCTGACAATGTTTTCACAGGATCCATGTTTGTTGGAAAACCTTCTGTGCGATATCCTTATGGAACCAAAGATACATGGCTGGGCCATATCTCAATGCTTTGCAGCATGTAACTTTCTTCTACCACCTAACTACTAGAGTGGAGATGCATTATAAAGTAGGCACCTTTTTCTGCTATTTTGACTGTTTGCCCAAATGGAACCTATTCACACCATCCATGTTTGTAGGAAAACTTTGTCAGATAAGTTTAAGGACCTAAAGATAGATGGCCTGGCCATATCAGAATTCCCTGGCGCAAGAAACTTTCATCCACCACCTAACTGTTAGAATTGAGATGCATTATAAAGTAGGCACCTTTTTCTGCTATTTTGACTATTTGCCAAAATGGAACCTATTCACACCATCCATGTTTGTAGGAAAACTTTATCCGATAGGTTTAAGGACCTAAATATAGATGGCCTGGCCATATCAGAATGCCCTGGCGCAAGAAACTTTCATCTACCACCTAACTACTAGAATTGAGATGCATTGTAAAGTAGGCACATTTTTCTGCTGTTTTAAACATTGGCCAAAATGGAACCTATTCACACCATCCATGTTTGTAGGAAAACTTTGTCCGATAAGTTTAAGGACCTAAAGATAGATGGCCTGGCCATATCAGAATGCCCTGGCGCAAGAAACTTTCATCTACCACCTAACTACTAGAATTGAGATGCATTGTAAAGTAGGCACATTTTTCTGCTGTTTTAACCATTGGCCAAAATGGAACCTATTCACACCATAAATGTTTGTAGGAAAACTTTGTCCGATCAGTTTAAGGACCTAAAGGTAGATGGCCTGGCCATATCAGAATGCCCTGGCGCAAGAAACTTTCATCTACCACCTAACTACTAGAATTCAGATGCATTATAAAATAGGCACCTTTTTCTCCTATTTTGACTATTTGCCAAAATGGAACCTATTCACACCATCCATGTTTGTAGGAAAACTTTGTCCGATAAGTTTAAGGACCTAAAGATAGATGGCCTGGCCATATCAGAATGCCCTGGCGCAAGAAACTTTCATCTACCCCCTAACTGATAGCGTGGAGGTGCATTATAAAGTAGTCTCATTTCTGTGCTGATTTTTCCATTGGCAACCATTGAACCTGACAATGTTTTCACAGGATCCATGTTTGTTGGAAAATCTTTTGTGCGATATCCTTATGGAACCACAGATACATGGCTGGGCCATATCTCAATGCTTTGCAGCATGTAACTTTCTTCTACCACCGAACTACTAGAGTGCAGATGCATTATAAAGTAGGCACCTTTTTCTGCTATTTTGACTGTTTGCCAAAATGGAACCTATTCACAGCATCCATGTTTGTAGGAAAACTTTGTCCGATAAGTTTAAGGACCTAAAGGTAGATGGCCTGGCCATATCAGAATGCCCTGGCGCAAGAAACTTTCATCTACCACCTAACTACTAGAATTGAGATGCATTATAATGTAGGCACATTTTTCTGCTGTTTTAACCATTGGCCAAAATGGAACCTATTCACACCATCCATGTTTGTAGGAAAACATTGTCCGATAAGTTTAAGGACCTAAATATAGATGGCCTGGCCATATCAGAATGCCCTGGCGCAAGAAACTTTCATCTACCCCCTAACTGATAGCGTGGAGGTGCATTATAAAGTAGTCTCATTTCTGTGCTGATTTTTCCATTGGCTACCATTGAACCTGACAATGTTTTCACAGGATCCATGTTTATTGGAAAACCTTCTGTGCGATATCCTTATGGAACCACAGATACATGGCTGGGCCATATCTCAATGCTTTGCAGCATGTAACTTTCTTCTACCACCTAACTACTAGAGTGGAGATGCATTATAAAGTAGGCACCTTTTTCTGCTATTTTGACTGTTTGCCCAAATGGAACCTATTCACACCATCCATGTTTGTAGGAAAACTTTGTCCGATAAGTTTAAGGACCTAAAGGTAGATGGCCTGGCCATATCAGAATGCCCTGGCGCAAGAAACTTTCATCTACCACCTAACTACTAGAATTGAGATGCATTATAAAGTAGGCACATTTTTCTGCTGTTTTAACCATTGGCCAAAATGGAACCTATTCACACCATCCATGTTTGTAGGAAAACTTTGTCCGATAAGTTTAAGGACCTAAATATAGATGTCCTGGCCATATCAGAATGCCCTGGCGCAAGAAACTTTCATCTACCCACTAACTGATAGCGTGGAGGTGCATTATAAAGTAGTCTCATTTCTGTGCTGATTTTTCCATTGACTACCATTGAACCTGACAATGTTTTCACAGGATCCATGTTTGTTGGAAAACCTTCTGTGCGATATCCTTATGGAACCACAGATACATGGCTGGGCCATATCTCAATGCTTTGCAGCATGTAACTTTCTTCTACCACCTAACTACTAGAGTGGAGATGCATTATAAAGTAGGCACCTTTTTCTGCTATTTTGACTGTTTGCCGAAATGGAACCTATTCACACCATCCATGTTTGTAGGAAAACTTTGTCCGATAAGTTTAAGGACCTAAAGGTAGATGGCCTGGCCATATCAGAATTCCCTGGCGCAAGAAACTTTCATCCACCACCTAACTGTTAGAATTGAGATGCATTATAAAGTAGGCACCTTTTTCTGCTATTTTGACTATTTGCCAAAATGGAACCTATTCACACCATCCATGTTTCTAGGAAAACTTTGTCCGATAAGTTTAAGGACCTAAATATAGATGGCCTGGCCATATCAGAATGCCCTGGCGCAAGAAACTTTCATCTACCACCTAACTACTAGAATTGAGATGCATTATAAAGTAGGCACATTTTTCTGCTGTTTTAACCATTGGCCAAAATGGAACCTATTCACACCATCCATGTTTGTAGGAAAACTTTGTCCGATAAGTTTAAGGACCTAAAGGTAGATGGCCTGGCCATATCAGAATGCCCTGGCGCAAGAAACTTTCATCTACCACCTAACTACTAGAATTGAGATGCATTATAATGTAGACACATTTTTCTGCTATTTTGACTGCCAAAATGGAACCTATTCACACGACCCATGTTTGTAGGAAAACTTTGTCAGATAAGTTTAAGGACCTAAAGATAGATGGCCTGGCCATATCAGAATGCCCTGGCGCAAGAAACTTTCATCTACCACCTAACTACTAGAATTGAGATGCATTGTAAAGTAGGCACATTTTTCTGCTGTTTTAACCATTGGCCAAAATGGAACCTATTCACACCATCCATGTTTGTAGGAAAACTTTGTCCGATAAGTTTAAGGACCTAAAGATAGATGGCCTGGCCATATCAGAATGCCCTGGCGCAAGAAACTTTCATCTACCCCCTAACTGTTAGAATTGAGATGCATTATAAAGTAGGCACCTTTTTCTGCTATTTTGACTATTTGCCAAAATGGAACCTATTCACACCATCCATGTTTGTAGGAAAACTTTGTCCGATAAGTTTAAGGACCTAAATATAGATGGCCTGGCCATATCAGAATGCCCTGGCGCAAGAAACTTTCATCTACCACCTAACTACTAGAATTGAGATGCATTGTAAAGTAGGCACATTTTTCTGCTGTTTTAACCATTGGCCAAAATGGAACCTATTCACACCATCCATATTTGTAGGAAAATTTTGTCCGATAAGTTTAAGGACCTAAAGATAGATGGCCTGGCCATATCAGAATGCCCTGGCGCAAGAAACTTTCATCTACCCCCTAACTGATAGCGTGGAGGTGCATTATAATGTAGTCTCATTTCTGTGCTGATTTTTCCATTGGCTACCATTGAACCTGACAATGTTTTCACAGGATCCATGTTTGTTGGAAAACCTTCTGTGCGATATCCTTATGGAACCACAGATACATGGCTGGGCCATATCTCAATGCTTTGCAGCATGTAACTTTCTTCTACCACCTAACTACTAGAGTGGAGATGCATTATAAAGTAGGCACCTTTTTCTGCTATTTTGACTGTTTGCCGAAATGGAACCTATTCACACCATCCATGTTTGTAGGAAAACTTTGTCCGATAAGTTTAAGGACCTAAAGGTAGATGGCCTGGCCATATCAGAATGCCCTGGCGCAAGAAACTTTCATCTACCACCTAACTACTAGAATTGAGATGCATTATAAAGTAGGCACCTTTTTCTGCTATTTTGACTGTTTGCCCAAATGGAACCTATTCACACCATCCATGTTTGTAGGAAAACTTTGACAGATAAGTTTAAGGACCTAAAGATAGATGGCCTGGCCATATCAGAATTCCCTGGCGCAAGAAACTTTCATCCACCACCTAACTGTTAGAATTGAGATGCATTATAAAGTAGGCACCTTTTTCTGCTATTTTGACTATTTGCCAAAATGGAACCTATTCACACCATCCATGTTTGTAGGAAAACTTTGTCCGATAAGTTTAAGGACCTAAATATAGATGGCCTGGCCATATCAGAATGCCCTGGCGCAAGAAACTTTCATCTACCACCTAACTACTAGAATTGAGATGCATTGTAAAGTAGGCACATTTTTCTGCTGTTTTAACCATTGGCCAAAATGGAACCTATTCACACCATCCATGTTTGTAGGAAAACTTTGTCCGATAAGTTTAAGGACCTAAAGATAGATGGCCTGGCCATATCAGAATGCCCTGGCGCAAGAAACTTTCATCTACCCCCTAACTGATAGCGTGGAGGTGCATTATAAAGTAGTCTCATTTCTGTGCTGATTTTTCCATTGGCTACCATTGAACCTGACAATGTTTTCACAGGATCCATGTTTGTTGGAAAACCTTCTGTGCGATATCCTTATGGAACCACAGATACATGGCTGGGCCATATCTCAATGCTTTGCAGCATGTAACTTTCTTCTACCACCTAACTACTAGAGTGGAGATGCATTATAAAGTAGGCACCTTTTTCTGCTATTTTGACTGTTTGCCAAAATGGAACCTATTCACACCATCCATGTTTGTAGGAAAACTTTGTCCGATAAGTTTAAGGACCTAAAGGTAGATGGCCTGGCCATATCAGAATGCCCTGGCGCAAGAAAGTTTCATCTACCACCTAACTACTAGAATTGAGATGCATTATAAAGTAGGCACATTTTTCTGCTGTTTTAACCATTGGCCAAAATGGAACCTATTCACACCATCCATGTTTGTAGGAAAACTTTGTCAGATAAGTTTAAGGACCTAAAGATAGATGGCCTGGCCATATCAGAATTCCCTGGCGCAAGAAACTTTCATCCACCACCTAACTGTTAGAATTGAGATGCATTATAAAGTAGGCACCTTTTTCTGCTATTTTGACTATTTGCCAAAATGGAACCTATTCACACCATCCATGTTTGTAGGAAAACTTTGTCCGATAAGTTTAAGGACCTAAATATAGATGGCCTGGCCATATCAGAATGCCCTGGCGCAAGAAACTTTCATCTACCCCCTAACTGATAGCGTGGAGGTGCATTATAAAGTAGTCTCATTTCTGTGCTAATTTTTCCATTGGCTACCATTGAACCTGACAATGTTTTCACAGGATCCATGTTTGTTGGAAAACCTTCTGTGCGATATCCTTATGGAACCAAAGATACATGGCTGGGCCATATCTCAATGCTTTGCAGCATGTAACTTTCTTCTACCACCTAACTACTAGAGTGGAGATGCATTATAAAGTAGGCACCTTTTTCTGCTATTTTGACTGTTTGCCCAAATGGAACCTATTCACACCATCCATGTTTGTAGGAAAACTTTGTCAGATAAGTTTAAGGACCTAAAGATAGATGGCCTGGCCATATCAGAATTCCCTGGCGCAAGAAACTTTCATCCACCACCTAACTGTTAGAATTGAGATGCATTATAAAGTAGGCACCTTTTTCTGCTATTTTGACTATTTGCCAAAATGGAACCTATTCACACCATCCATGTTTGTAGGAAAACTTTATCCGATAGGTTTAAGGACCTAAATATAGATGGCCTGGCCATATCAGAATGCCCTGGCGCAAGAAACTTTCATCTACCACCTAACTACTAGAATTGAGATGCATTGTAAAGTAGGCACATTTTTCTGCTGTTTTAAACATTGGCCAAAATGGAACCTATTCACACCATCCATGTTTGTAGGAAAACTTTGTCCGATAAGTTTAAGGACCTAAAGATAGATGGCCTGGCCATATCAGAATGCCCTGGCGCAAGAAACTTTCATCTACCACCTAACTACTAGAATTGAGATGCATTGTAAAGTAGGCACATTTTTCTGCTGTTTTAACCATTGGCCAAAATGGAACCTATTCACACCATAAATGTTTGTAGGAAAACTTTGTCCGATCAGTTTAAGGACCTAAAGGTAGATGGCCTGGCCATATCAGAATGCCCTGGCGCAAGAAACTTTCATCTACCACCTAACTACTAGAATTCAGATGCATTATAAAATAGGCACCTTTTTCTCCTATTTTGACTATTTGCCAAAATGGAACCTATTCACACCATCCATGTTTGTAGGAAAACTTTGTCCGATAAGTTTAAGGACCTAAAGATAGATGGCCTGGCCATATCAGAATGCCCTGGCGCAAGAAACTTTCATCTACCCCCTAACTGATAGCGTGGAGGTGCATTATAAAGTAGTCTCATTTCTGTGCTGATTTTTCCATTGGCAACCATTGAACCTGACAATGTTTTCACAGGATCCATGTTTGTTGGAAAATCTTTTGTGCGATATCCTTATGGAACCACAGATACATGGCTGGGCCATATCTCAATGCTTTGCAGCATGTAACTTTCTTCTACCACCGAACTACTAGAGTGCAGATGCATTATAAAGTAGGCACCTTTTTCTGCTATTTTGACTGTTTGCCAAAATGGAACCTATTCACAGCATCCATGTTTGTAGGAAAACTTTGTCCGATAAGTTTAAGGACCTAAAGGTAGATGGCCTGGCCATATCAGAATGCCCTGGCGCAAGAAACTTTCATCTACCACCTAACTACTAGAATTGAGATGCATTATAATGTAGGCACATTTTTCTGCTGTTTTAACCATTGGCCAAAATGGAACCTATTCACACCATCCATGTTTGTAGGAAAACATTGTCCGATAAATTTAAGGACCTAAAGATAGATGGCCTGGCCATATCAGAATGCCCTGGCGCAAGAAACTTTCATCTACCACCTAACTACTAGAATTGAGATGCATTATAATGTAGGCACATTTTTCTGCTGTTTTAACCATTGGCCAAAATGGAACCTATTCAAACCATCCATGTTTGTAGGAAAACATTGTCCGATAAGTTTAAGGACCTAAAGATAGATGGCCTGGCCATATCAGAATGCCCTGGCGCAAGAAACTTTCATCTACCCCCTAACTGATAGCGTGGAGGTGCATTATAAAGTAGTCTCATTTCTGTGCTGATTTTTCCATTGGCTACCATTGAACCTGACAATGTTTTCACAGGATCCATGTTTATTGGAAAACCTTCTGTGCGATATCCTTATGGAACCACAGATACATGGCTGGGCCATATCTCAATGCTTTGCAGCATGTAACTTTCTTCTACCACCTAACTACTAGAGTGGAGATGCATTATAAAGTAGGCACCTTTTTCTGCTATTTTGACTGTTTGCCCAAATGGAACCTATTCACACCATCCATGTTTGTAGGAAAACTTTGTCCGATAAGTTTAAGGACCTAAAGGTAGATGGCCTGGCCATATCAGAATGCCCTGGCGCAAGAAACTTTCATCTACCACCTAACTACTAGAATTGAGATGCATTATAAAGTAGGCACCTTTTTCTGCTATTTTGACTATTTGCCAAAATGGAACCTATTCACACCATCCATGTTTGTAGGAAAACTTTGTCCGATAAGTTTAAGGACCTAAATATAGATGTCCTGGCCATATCAGAATGCCCTGGCGCAAGAAACTTTCATCTACCCACTAACTGATAGCGTGGAGGTGCATTATAAAGTAGTCTCATTTCTGTGCTGATTTTTCCATTGACTACCATTGAACCTGACAATGTTTTCACAGGATCCATGTTTGTTGGAAAACCTTCTGTGCGATATCCTTATGGAACCACAGATACATGGCTGGGCCATATCTCAATGCTTTGCAGCATGTAACTTTCTTCTACCACCTAACTACTAGAGTGGAGATGCATTATAAAGTAGGCACCTTTTTCTGCTATTTTGACTGTTTGCCCAAATGGAACCTATTCACACCATCCATGTTTGTAGGAAAACTTTGTCAGATAAGTTTAAGGACCTAAAGATAGATGGCCTGGCCATATCAGAATTCCCTGGCGCAAGAAACTTTCATCCACCACCTAACTGTTAGAATTGAGATGCATTATAAAGTAGGCACCTTTTTCTGCTATTTTGACTATTTGCCAAAATGGAACCTATTCACACCATCCATGTTTCTAGGAAAACTTTGTCCGATAAGTTTAAGGACCTAAATATAGATGGCCTGGCCATATCAGAATGCCCTGGCGCAAGAAACTTTCATCTACCACCTAACTACTAGAATTGAGATGCATTGTAAAGTAGGCACATTTTTCTGCTGTTTTAACCATTGGCCAAAATGGAACCTATTCACACCATCCATGTTTGTAGGAAAACTTTGTCCGATAAGTTTAAGGACCTAAAGGTAGATGGCCTGGCCATATCAGAATGCCCTGGCGCAAGAAACTTTCATCTACCACCTAACTACTAGAATTGAGATGCATTATAATGTAGGCACATTTTTCTGCTATTTTGACTGCCAAAATGGAACCTATTCACACGACGCATGTTTGTAGGAAAACTTTGTCAGATAAGTTTAAGGACCTAAAGATAGATGGCCTGGCCATATCAGAATGCCCTGGCGCAAGAAACTTTCATCCACCACCTAACTGTTAGAATTGAGATGCATTATAAAATAGGCACCTTTTTCTCCTATTTTGACTATTTGCCAAAATGGAACCTATTCACACCATCCATGTTTGTAGGAAAACTTTGTCCGATAAAAGTTTAAGGACCTAAAGATAGATGGCCTAGCCATATCAGAATGCCCTGGCGCAAGAAACTTTCATCTACCACCTAACTACTAGAATTGAGATGCATTGTAAAGTAGGCACATTTTTCTGCTGTTTTAACCATTGGCCAAAATGGAACCTATTCACACCATCCATGTTTGTAGGAAAACTTTGTCCGATAAGTTTAAGGACCTAAAGGTAGATGGCCTGGCCATATCAGAATGCCCTGGCGCAAGAAACTTTCATCTACCACCTAACTACTAGAATTGAGATGCATTATAATGTAGGCACATTTTTCTGCTATTTTGACTGCCAAAATGGAACCTATTCACAGGACCCATGTTTGTAGGAAAACTTTGTCAGATAAGTTTAAGGACCTAAAGATAGATGGCCTGGCCATATCAGAATGCCCTGGCGCAAGAAACTTTCATCCACCACCTAACTGTTAGAATTGAGATGCATTATAAAATAGGCACCTTTTTCTCCTATTTTGACTATTTGCCAAAATGGAACCTATTCACACCATCCATGTTTGTAGGAAAACTTTGTCCGATAAGTTTAAAGACCTAAAGATAGATGGCCTGGCCATATCAGAATGCCCTGGCGCAAGAAACTTTCATCTACCCCCTAACTGATAGCGTGGAGGTGCATTATAAAGTAGTCTCATTTCTGTGCTGATTTTTCCATTGGCAACCATTGAACCTGACAATGTTTTCACAGGATCCATGTTTGTTGGAAAATCTTTTGTGCGATATCCTTATGGAACCACAGATACATGGCTGGGCCATATCTCAATGCTTTGCAGCATGTAACTTTCTTCTACCACCTAACTACTAGAGTGCAGATGCATTATAAAGTAGGCACCTTTTTCTGCTATTTTGACTGTTTGCCAAAATGGAACCTATTCACAGCATCCATGTTTGTAGGAAAACTTTGTCCGATAAGTTTAAGGACCTAAAGGTAGATGGCCTGGCCATATCAGAATGCCCTGGCGCAAGAAACTTTCATCTACCACCTAACTACTAGAATTGAGATGCATTATAATGTAGGCACATTTTTCTGCTGTTTTAACCATTGGCCAAAATGGAACCTATTCACACCATCCATGTTTGTAGGAAAACATTGTCCGATAAATTTAAGGACCTAAAGATAGATGGCCTGGCCATATCAGAATGCCCTGGCGCAAGAAACTTTCATCTACCACCTAACTACTAGAATTGAGATGCATTATAATGTAGGCACATTTTTCTGCTGTTTTAACCATTGGCCAAAAGGGAACCTATTCAAACCATCCATGTTTGTAGGAAAACATTGTCCGATAAGTTTAAGGACCTAAAGATAGATGACCTGGCCATATCAGAATGCCCTGGCGCAAGAAACTTTCATCTACCCCCTAACTGATAGCGTGGAGGTGCATTATAAAGTAGTCTCATTTCTGTGCTGATTTTTCCATTGGCTACCATTGAACCTGACAATGTTTTCACAGGATCCATGTTTATTGGAAAACCTTCTGTTCGATATCCTTATGGAACCACAGATACATGGCTGGGCCATATCTCAATGCTTTGCAGCATGTAACTTTCTTCTACCACCTAACTACTAGAGTGGAGATGCATTATAAAGTAGGCACCTTTTTCTGCTATTTTGACTGTTTGCCCAAATGGAACCTATTCACACCATCCATGTTTGTAGGAAAACTTTGTCCGATAAGTTTAAGGACCTAAAGGTAGATGGCCTGGCCATATCAGAATGCCCTGGCGCAAGAAACTTTCATCTACCACCTAACTACTAGAATTGAGATGCATTATAAAGTAGGCACCTTTTTCTGCTATTTTGACTATTTGCCAAAATGGAACCTATTCACACCATCCATGTTTGTAGGAAAACTTTGTCCGATAAGTTTAAGGACCTAAATATAGATGGCCTGGCCATATCAGAATGCCCTGGCGCAAGAAACTTTCATCTACCCACTAACTGATAGCGTGGAGGTGCATTATAAAGTAGTCTCATTTCTGTGCTGATTTTTCCATTGGCTACCATTCAACCTGACAATGTTTTCACAGGATCCATGTTTGTTGGAAAACCTTCTGTGCGATATCCTTATGGAACCACAGATACATGGCTGGGCCATATCTCAATGCTTTGCAGCATGTAACTTTCTTCTACCACCTAACTACTAGAGTGGAGATGCATTATAAAGTAGGCACCTTTTTCTGCTATTTTGACTGTTTGCCCAAATGGAACCTATTCACACCAACCATGTTTGTAGGAAAACTTTGTCAGATAAGTTTAAGGACCTAAAGATAGATGGCCTGGCCATATCAGAATGCCCTGGCGCAAGAAACTTTCATCCACCACCTAACTGTTAGAATTGAGATGCATTATAAAGTAGGCACCTTTTTCTGCTATTTTGACTATATGCCAAAATGGAACCTATTCACACCATCCATGTTTCTAGGAAAACTTTGTCCGATAAGTTTAAGGACCTAAATATAGATGGCCTGGCCATATCAGAATGCCCTGGCGCAAGAAACTTTCATCTACCACCTAACTACTAGAATTGAGATGCATTGTAAAGTAGGCACATTTTTCTGCTGTTTTAACCATTGGCCAAAATGGAACCTATTCACACCATCCATGTTTGTAGGAAAACTTTGTCCGATAAGTTTAAGGACCTAAAGATAGATGGCCTGGCCATATCAGAATGCCCTGGCGCAAGAAACTTTCATCTACCACCTAACTACTAGAATTGAGATGCATTGTAAAGTAGGCACATTTTTCTGCTGTTTTAACCATTGGCCAAAATGGAACCTATTCACACCATCCATGTTTGTAGGAAAACTTTGTCAGATAAGTTTAAGGACCTAAAGATAGATGGCCTGGCCATATCAGAATGCCCTGGCGCAAGAAACTTTCATCCACCACCTAACTGTTAGAATTGAGATGCATTATAAAATAGGCACCTTTTTCTGCTATTTTGACTATTTGCCAAAATGGAACCTATTCACACCATCCATGTTTGTAGGAAAATTTTGTCCGATAAGTTTAAGGACCTAAATATAGATGGCCTGGCCATATCAGAATGCCCTGGCGCAAGAAACTTTCATCTACCAGCTAACTACTAGAATTGAGATGCATTGTAAAGTAGGCACTTTTTTCTGCTGTTTTAACCATTGGCCAAAAGGGAACCTATTCAAACCATCCATGTTTGTAGGAAAACATTGTCCGATAAGTTTAAGGACCTAAAGATAGATGGCCTGGCCATATCAGAATGCCCTGGCGCAAGAAACTTTCATCTACCCCCTAACTGATAGCGTGGAGGTGCATTATAAAGTAGTCTCATTTCTGTGCTGATTTTTCCATTGGCTACCATTGAACCTGACAATGTTTTCACAGGATCCATGTTTATTGGAAAACCTTCTGTGCGATATCCTTATGGAACCACAGATACATGGCTGGGCCATATCTCAATGCTTTGCAGCATGTAACTTTCTTCTACCACCTAACTACTAGAGTGGAGATGCATTATAAAGTAGGCACCTTTTTCTGCTATTTTGACTGTTTGCCCAAATGGAACCTATTCACACCATCCATGTTTGTAGGAAAACTTTGTCCGATAAGTTTAAGGACCTAAAGGTAGATGGCCTGGCCATATCAGAATGCCCTGGCGCAAGAAACTTTCATCTACCACCTAACTACTAGAATTGAGATGCATTATAAAGTAGGCACCTTTTTCTGCTATTTTGACTATTTGCCAAAATGGAACCTATTCACACCATCCATGTTTGTAGGAAAACTTTGTCCGATAAGTTTAAGGACCTAAATATAGATGGCCTGGCCATATCAGAATGCCCTGGCGCAAGAAACTTTCATCTACCCACTAACTGATAGCGTGGAGGTGCATTATAAAGTAGTCTCATTTCTGTGCTGATTTTTCCATTGGCTACCATTCAACCTGACAATGTTTTCACAGGATCCATGTTTGTTGGAAAACCTTCTGTGCGATATCCTTATGGAACCACAGATACATGGCTGGGCCATATCTCAATGCTTTGCAGCATGTAACTTTCTTCTACCACCTAACTACTAGAGTGGAGATGCATTATAAAGTAGGCACCTTTTTCTGCTATTTTGACTGTTTGCCCAAATGGAACCTATTCACACCAACCATGTTTGTAGGAAAACTTTGTCAGATAAGTTTAAGGACCTAAAGATAGATGGCCTGGCCATATCAGAATTCCCTGGCGCAAGAAACTTTCATCCACCACCTAACTGTTAGAATTGAGATGCATTATAAAGTAGGCACCTTTTTCTGCTATTTTGACTATATGCCAAAATGGAACCTATTCACACCATCCATGTTTCTAGGAAAACTTTGTCCGATAAGTTTAAGGACCTAAATATAGATGGCCTGGCCATATCAGAATGCCCTGGCGCAAGAAACTTTCATCTACCACCTAACTACTAGAATTGAGATGCATTGTAAAGTAGGCACATTTTTCTGCTGTTTTAACCATTGGCCAAAATGGAACCTATTCACACCATCCATGTTTGTAGGAAAACTTTGTCCGATAAGTTTAAGGACCTAAAGATAGATGGCCTGGCCATATCAGAATGCCCTGGCGCAAGAAACTTTCATCTACCACCTAACTACTAGAATTGAGATGCATTGTAAAGTAGGCACATTTTTCTGCTGTTTTAACCATTGGCCAAAATGGAACCTATTCACACCATCCATGTTTGTAGGAAAACTTTGTCCGATAAGTTTAAGGACCTAAAGGTAGATGGCCTGGCCATATCAGAATGCCCTGGCGCAAGAAACTTTCATCTACCACCTAACTACTAGAATTGAGATGCATTATAATGTAGGCACATTTTTCTGCTATTTTGACTGCCAAAATGGAACCTATTCACACGATCCATGTTTGTAGGAAAACTTTGTCAGATAAGTTTAAGGACCTAAAGATAGATGGCCTGGCCATATCAGAATGCCCTGGCGCAAGAAACTTTCATCCACCACCTAACTGTTAGAATTGAGATGCATTATAAAATAGGCACCTTTTTCTGCTATTTTGACTATTTGCCAAAATGGAACCTATTCACACCATCCATGTTTGTAGGAAAATTTTGTCCGATAAGTTTAAGGACCTAAATATAGATGGCCTGGCCATATCAGAATGCCCTGGCGCAAGAAACTTTCATCTACCACCTAACTACTAGAATTGAGATGCATTGTAAAGTAGGCACTTTTTTCTGCTGTTTTAACCATTGGCCAAAAGGGAACCTATTCAAACCATCCATGTATGTAGGAAAACATTGTCCGATAAGTTTAAGGACCTAAAGATAGATGGCCTGGCCATATCAGAATGCCCTGGCGCAAGAAACTTTCATCTACCCCCTAACTGATAGCGTGGAGGTGCATTATAAAGTAGTCTCATTTCTGTGCTGATTTTTCCATTGGCTACCATTGAACCTGACAATGTTTTCACAGGATCCATGTTTATTGGAAAACCTTCTGTGCGATATCCTTATGGAACCACAGATACATGGCTGGGCCATATCTCAATGCTTTGCAGCATGTAACTTTCTTCTACCACCTAACTACTAGAGTGGAGATGCATTATAAAGTAGGCACCTTTTTCTGCTATTTTCACTGTTTGCCCAAATGGAACCTATTCACACCATCCATGTTTGTAGGAAAACTTTGTCCGATAAGTTTAAGGACCTAAAGGTAGATGGCCTGGCCATATCAGAATGCCCTGGCGCAAGAAACTTTCATCTACCACCTAACTACTAGAATTGAGATGCATTATAAAGTAGGCACCTTTTTCTGCTATTTTGACTATTTGCCAAAATGGAACCTATTCACACCATCCATGTTTGTAGGAAAACTTTGTCCGATAAGTTTAAGGACCTAAATATAGATGGCCTGGCCATATCAGAATGCCCTGGCGCAAGAAACTTTCATCTACCCACTAACTGATAGCGTGGAGGTGCATTATAAAGTAGTCTCATTTTTGTGCTGATTTTTCCATTGGCTACCATTCAACCTGACAATGTTTTCACAGGATCCATGTTTGTTGGAAAACCTTCTGTGCGATATCCTTATGGAACCACAGATACATGGCTGGGCCATATCTCAATGCTTTGCAGCATGTAACTTTCTTCTACCACCTAACTACTAGAGTGGAGATGCATTATAAAGTAGGCACCTTTTTCTGCTATTTTGACTGTTTGCCCAAATGGAACCTATTCACACCATCCATGTTTGTAGGAAAACTTTGTCCGATAAGTTTAAGGACCTAAAGATAGATGGCCTGGCCATATCAGAATGCCCTGGCGCAAGAAACTTTCATCTACCACCTAACTACTAGAATTGAGATGCATTGTAAAGTAGGCACATTTTTCTGCTGTTTTAACCATTGGCCAAAATGGAACCTATTCACACCATCCATGTTTGTAGGAAAACTTTGTCCGATAAGTTTAAGGACCTAAAGGTAGATGGCCTGGCCATATCAGAATGCCCTGGCGCAAGAAACTTTCATCTACCACCTAACTACTAGAATTGAGATGCATTATAATGTAGGCACATTTTTCTGCTATTTTGACTGCCAAAATGGAACCTATTCACACGATCCATGTTTGTAGGAAAACTTTGTCAGATAAGTTTAAGGACCTAAAGATAGATGGCCTGGCCATATCAGAATGCCCTGGCGCAAGAAACTTTCATCCACCACCTAACTGTTAGAATTGAGATGCATTATAAAATAGGCACCTTTTTCTGCTATTTTGACTATTTGCCAAAATGGAACCTATTCACACCATCCATGTTTGTAGGAAAACTTTGTCCGATAAGTTTAAGGACCTAAAGATAGATGGCCTGGCCATATCAGAATGCCCTGGCGCAAGAAACTTTCATCTACCCCGTAACTGATAGCGTGGAGGTGCATTATAAAGTAGTCTCATTTCTGTGCTGATTTTTCCATTGGCAACCATTGAACCTGACAATGTTTTCACAGGATCCATGTTTGTTGGAAAATCTTTTGTGCGATATCCTTATGGAACCACAGATACATGGCTGGGCCATATCTCAATGTTTTGCAGCATGTAACTTTCTTCTACCACCGAACTACTAGAGTGGAGATGCATTATAAAGTAGGCACCTTTTTCTGCTATTTTGACTGTTTGCCCAAATGGAACCTATTCACACCAACCATGTTTGTAGGAAAACTTTGTCAGATAAGTTTAAGGACCTAAAGATAGATGGCCTGGCCATATCAGAATGCCCTGGCGCAAGAAACTTTCATCCACCACCTAACTGTTAGAATTGAGATGCATTATAAAGTAGGCACCTTTTTCTGCTATTTTGACTATATGCCAAAATGGAACCTATTCACACCATCCATGTTTCTAGGAAAACTTTGTCCGATAAGTTTAAGGACCTAAATATAGATGGCCTGGCCATATCAGAATGCCCTGGCGCAAGAAACTTTCATCTACCACCTAACTACTAGAATTGAGATGCATTGTAAAGTAGGCACATTTTTCTGCTGTTTTAACCATTGGCCAAAATGGAACCTATTCACACCATCCATGTTTGTAGGAAAACTTTGTCCGATAAGTTTAAGGACCTAAAGATAGATGGCCTGGCCATATCAGAATGCCCTGGCGCAAGAAACTTTCATCTACCACCTAACTACTAGAATTGAGATGCATTGTAAAGTAGGCACATTTTTCTGCTGTTTTAACCATTGGCCAAAATGGAACCTATTCACACCATCCATGTTTGTAGGAAAACTTTGTCAGATAAGTTTAAGGACCTAAAGATAGATGGCCTGGCCATATCAGAATGCCCTGGCGCAAGAAACTTTCATCCACCACCTAACTGTTAGAATTGAGATGCATTATAAAATAGGCACCTTTTTCTGCTATTTTGACTATTTGCCAAAATGGAACCTATTCACACCATCCATGTTTGTAGGAAAATTTTGTCCGATAAGTTTAAGGACCTAAATATAGATGGCCTGGCCATATCAGAATGCCCTGGCGCAAGAAACTTTCATCTACCAGCTAACTACTAGAATTGAGATGCATTGTAAAGTAGGCACTTTTTTCTGCTGTTTTAACCATTGGCCAAAAGGGAACCTATTCAAACCATCCATGTTTGTAGGAAAACATTGTCCGATAAGTTTAAGGACCTAAAGATAGATGGCCTGGCCATATCAGAATGCCCTGGCGCAAGAAACTTTCATCTACCCCCTAACTGATAGCGTGGAGGTGCATTATAAAGTAGTCTCATTTCTGTGCTGATTTTTCCATTGGCTACCATTGAACCTGACAATGTTTTCACAGGATCCATGTTTATTGGAAAACCTTCTGTGCGATATCCTTATGGAACCACAGATACATGGCTGGGCCATATCTCAATGCTTTGCAGCATGTAACTTTCTTCTACCACCTAACTACTAGAGTGGAGATGCATTATAAAGTAGGCACCTTTTTCTGCTATTTTGACTGTTTGCCCAAATGGAACCTATTCACACCATCCATGTTTGTAGGAAAACTTTGTCCGATAAGTTTAAGGACCTAAAGGTAGATGGCCTGGCCATATCAGAATGCCCTGGCGCAAGAAACTTTCATCTACCACCTAACTACTAGAATTGAGATGCATTATAAAGTAGGCACCTTTTTCTGCTATTTTGACTATTTGCCAAAATGGAACCTATTCACACCATCCATGTTTGTAGGAAAACTTTGTCCGATAAGTTTAAGGACCTAAATATAGATGGCCTGGCCATATCAGAATGCCCTGGCGCAAGAAACTTTCATCTACCCACTAACTGATAGCGTGGAGGTGCATTATAAAGTAGTCTCATTTCTGTGCTGATTTTTCCATTGGCTACCATTCAACCTGACAATGTTTTCACAGGATCCATGTTTGTTGGAAAACCTTCTGTGCGATATCCTTATGGAACCACAGATACATGGCTGGGCCATATCTCAATGCTTTGCAGCATGTAACTTTCTTCTACCACCTAACTACTAGAGTGGAGATGCATTATAAAGTAGGCACCTTTTTCTGCTATTTTGACTGTTTGCCCAAATGGAACCTATTCACACCAACCATGTTTGTAGGAAAACTTTGTCAGATAAGTTTAAGGACCTAAAGATAGATGGCCTGGCCATATCAGAATTCCCTGGCGCAAGAAACTTTCATCCACCACCTAACTGTTAGAATTGAGATGCATTATAAAGTAGGCACCTTTTTCTGCTATTTTGACTATATGCCAAAATGGAACCTATTCACACCATCCATGTTTCTAGGAAAACTTTGTCCGATAAGTTTAAGGACCTAAATATAGATGGCCTGGCCATATCAGAATGCCCTGGCGCAAGAAACTTTCATCTACCACCTAACTACTAGAATTGAGATGCATTGTAAAGTAGGCACATTTTTCTGCTGTTTTAACCATTGGCCAAAATGGAACCTATTCACACCATCCATGTTTGTAGGAAAACTTTGTCCGATAAGTTTAAGGACCTAAAGATAGATGGCCTGGCCATATCAGAATGCCCTGGCGCAAGAAACTTTCATCTACCACCTAACTACTAGAATTGAGATGCATTGTAAAGTAGGCACATTTTTCTGCTGTTTTAACCATTGGCCAAAATGGAACCTATTCACACCATCCATGTTTGTAGGAAAACTTTGTCCGATAAGTTTAAGGACCTAAAGGTAGATGGCCTGGCCATATCAGAATGCCCTGGCGCAAGAAACTTTCATCTACCACCTAACTACTAGAATTGAGATGCATTATAATGTAGGCACATTTTTCTGCTATTTTGACTGCCAAAATGGAACCTATTCACACGATCCATGTTTGTAGGAAAACTTTGTCAGATAAGTTTAAGGACCTAAAGATAGATGGCCTGGCCATATCAGAATGCCCTGGCGCAAGAAACTTTCATCCACCACCTAACTGTTAGAATTGAGATGCATTATAAAATAGGCACCTTTTTCTGCTATTTTGACTATTTGCCAAAATGGAACCTATTCACACCATCCATGTTTGTAGGAAAATTTTGTCCGATAAGTTTAAGGACCTAAATATAGATGGCCTGGCCATATCAGAATGCCCTGGCGCAAGAAACTTTCATCTACCACCTAACTACTAGAATTGAGATGCATTGTAAAGTAGGCACTTTTTTCTGCTGTTTTAACCATTGGCCAAAAGGGAACCTATTCAAACCATCCATGTATGTAGGAAAACATTGTCCGATAAGTTTAAGGACCTAAAGATAGATGGCCTGGCCATATCAGAATGCCCTGGCGCAAGAAACTTTCATCTACCCCCTAACTGATAGCGTGGAGGTGCATTATAAAGTAGTCTCATTTCTGTGCTGATTTTTCCATTGGCTACCATTGAACCTGACAATGTTTTCACAGGATCCATGTTTATTGGAAAACCTTCTGTGCGATATCCTTATGGAACCACAGATACATGGCTGGGCCATATCTCAATGCTTTGCAGCATGTAACTTTCTTCTACCACCTAACTACTAGAGTGGAGATGCATTATAAAGTAGGCACCTTTTTCTGCTATTTTCACTGTTTGCCCAAATGGAACCTATTCACACCATCCATGTTTGTAGGAAAACTTTGTCCGATAAGTTTAAGGACCTAAAGGTAGATGGCCTGGCCATATCAGAATGCCCTGGCGCAAGAAACTTTCATCTACCACCTAACTACTAGAATTGAGATGCATTATAAAGTAGGCACCTTTTTCTGCTATTTTGACTATTTGCCAAAATGGAACCTATTCACACCATCCATGTTTGTAGGAAAACTTTGTCCGATAAGTTTAAGGACCTAAATATAGATGGCCTGGCCATATCAGAATGCCCTGGCGCAAGAAACTTTCATCTACCCACTAACTGATAGCGTGGAGGTGCATTATAAAGTAGTCTCATTTTTGTGCTGATTTTTCCATTGGCTACCATTCAACCTGACAATGTTTTCACAGGATCCATGTTTGTTGGAAAACCTTCTGTGCGATATCCTTATGGAACCACAGATACATGGCTGGGCCATATCTCAATGCTTTGCAGCATGTAACTTTCTTCTACCACCTAACTACTAGAGTGGAGATGCATTATAAAGTAGGCACCTTTTTCTGCTATTTTGACTGTTTGCCCAAATGGAACCTATTCACACCATCCATGTTTGTAGGAAAACTTTGTCCGATAAGTTTAAGGACCTAAAGATAGATGGCCTGGCCATATCAGAATGCCCTGGCGCAAGAAACTTTCATCTACCACCTAACTACTAGAATTGAGATGCATTGTAAAGTAGGCACATTTTTCTGCTGTTTTAACCATTGGCCAAAATGGAACCTATTCACACCATCCATGTTTGTAGGAAAACTTTGTCCGATAAGTTTAAGGACCTAAAGGTAGATGGCCTGGCCATATCAGAATGCCCTGGCGCAAGAAACTTTCATCTACCACCTAACTACTAGAATTGAGATGCATTATAATGTAGGCACATTTTTCTGCTATTTTGACTGCCAAAATGGAACCTATTCACACGATCCATGTTTGTAGGAAAACTTTGTCAGATAAGTTTAAGGACCTAAAGATAGATGGCCTGGCCATATCAGAATGCCCTGGCGCAAGAAACTTTCATCCACCACCTAACTGTTAGAATTGAGATGCATTATAAAATAGGCACCTTTTTCTGCTATTTTGACTATTTGCCAAAATGGAACCTATTCACACCATCCATGTTTGTAGGAAAACTTTGTCCGATAAGTTTAAGGACCTAAAGATAGATGGCCTGGCCATATCAGAATGCCCTGGCGCAAGAAACTTTCATCTACCCCGTAACTGATAGCGTGGAGGTGCATTATAAAGTAGTCTCATTTCTGTGCTGATTTTTCCATTGGCAACCATTGAACCTGACAATGTTTTCACAGGATCCATGTTTGTTGGAAAATCTTTTGTGCGATATCCTTATGGAACCACAGATACATGGCTGGGCCATATCTCAATGTTTTGCAGCATGTAACTTTCTTCTACCACCGAACTACTAGAGTGGAGATGCATTATAAAGTAGGCACCTTTTTCTGCTATTTTGACTGTTTGCCCAAATGGAACCTATTCACACCATCCATGTTTGTAGGAAAACTTTGTCCGATAAGTTTAAGGACCTAAAGGTAGATGGCCTGGCCATATCAGAATGCCCTGGCGCAAGAAACTTTCATCTACCACCTAACTACTAGAATTGAGATGCATTATAAAGTAGGCACCTTTTTCTGCTATTTTGACTATTTGCCAAAATGGAACCTATTCACACCATCCATGTTTGTAGGAAAACTTTGTCTGATAAGTTTAAGGACCTAAATATAGATGGCCTGGCCATATCAGAATGCCCTGGCGCAAGAAACTTTCATCTACCCACTAACTGATAGCGTGGAGGTGCATTATAAAGTAGTCTCATTTCTGTGCTGATTTTTCCATTGGCTACCATTGAACCTGACAATGTTTTCACAGGATCCATGTTTGTTGGAAAACCTTCTGTGCGATATCCTTATGGAACCACAGATACATGGCTGGGCCATATCTCAATGCTTTGCAGCATGTAACTTTCTTCTACCACCTAACTACTAGAGTGGAGATGCATTATAAAGTAGGCACCTTTTTCTGCTATTTTGACTGTTTGCCCAAATGGAACCTATTCACACCATCCATGTTTGTAGGAAAACTTTGTCCGATAAGTTTAAGGACCTAAAGATAGATGGCCTGGCCATATCAGAATGCCCTGGCGCAAGAAACTTTCATCTACCACCTAACTACTAGAATTGAGATGCATTGTAAAGTAGGCACATTTTTCTGCTGTTTTAACCATTGGCCAAAATGGAACCTATTCACACCATCCATGTTTGTAGGAAAACTTTGTCCGATAAGTTTAAGGACCTAAAGGTAGATGGCCTGGCCATATCAGAATGCCCTGGCGCAAGAAACTTTCATCTACCACCTAACTACTAGAATTGAGATGCATTATAATGTAGGCACATTTTTCTGCTATTTTGACTGCCAAAATGGAACCTATTCACACGATCCATGTTTGTAGGAAAACTTTGTCAGATAAGTTTAAGGACCTAAAGATAGATGGCCTGGCCATATCAGAATGCCCTGGCGCAAGAAACTTTCATCCACCACCTAACTGTTAGAATTGAGATGCATTATAAAATAGGCACCTTTTTCTGCTATTTTGACTATTTGCCAAAATGGAACCCATTCACACCATCCATGTTTGTAGGAAAACTTTGTCCGATAAGTTTAAGGACCTAAAGATAGATGGCCTGGCCATATCAGAATGCCCTGGCGCAAGAAACTTTCATCTACCCCGTAACTGATAGCGTGGAGGTGCATTATAAAGTAGTCTCATTTCTGTGCTGATTTTTCCATTGGCTACCATTGAACCTGACAATGTTTTCACAGGATCCATGTTTGTTGGAAAATCTTTTGTGCGATATCCTTATGGAACCACAGATACATGGCTGGGCCATATCTCAATGTTTTGCAGCATGTAACTTTCTTCTACCACCGAACTACTAGAGTGGAGATGCATTATAAAGTAGGCACCTTTTTCTGCTATTTTGACTGTTTGCCAAAATGGAACCTATTCACAGCATCCATGTTTGTAGGAAAACTTTGTCCGATAAGTTTAAGGACCTAAAGGTAGATGGCCTGGCCATATCAGAATGCCCTGGCGCAAGAAACTTTCATCTACCACCTAACTACTAGAATTGAGATGCATTATAATGTAGGCACATTTTTCTGCTGTTTTAACCATTGGCCAAAATGGAACCTATTCACACCAACCATGTTTGTAGGAAAACTTTGTCAGATAAGTTTAAGGACCTAAAGATAGATGGCCTGGCCATATCAGAATTCCCTGGCGCAAGAAACTTTCATCCACCACCTAACTGTTAGAATTGAGATGCATTATAAAGTAGGCACCTTTTTCTGCTATTTTGACTATATGCCAAAATGGAACCTATTCACACCATCCATGTTTCTAGGAAAACTTTGTCCGATAAGTTTAAGGACCTAAATATAGATGGCCTGGCCATATCAGAATGCCCTGGCGCAAGAAACTTTCATCTACCACCTAACTACTAGAATTGAGATGCATTGTAAAGTAGGCACATTTTTCTGCTGTTTTAACCATTGGCCAAAATGGAACCTATTCACACCATCCATGTTTGTAGGAAAACTTTGTCCGATAAGTTTAAGGACCTAAAGATAGATGGCCTGGCCATATCAGAATGCCCTGGCGCAAGAAACTTTCATCTACCACCTAACTACTAGAATTGAGATGCATTGTAAAGTAGGCACATTTTTCTGCTGTTTTAACCATTGGCCAAAATGGAACCTATTCACACCATCCATGTTTGTAGGAAAACTTTGTCCGATAAGTTTAAGGACCTAAAGGTAGATGGCCTGGCCATATCAGAATGCCCTGGCGCAAGAAACTTTCATCTACCACCTAACTACTAGAATTGAGATGCATTATAATGTAGGCACATTTTTCTGCTATTTTGACTGCCAAAATGGAACCTATTCACACGATCCATGTTTGTAGGAAAACTTTGTCAGATAAGTTTAAGGACCTAAAGATAGATGGCCTGGCCATATCAGAATGCCCTGGCGCAAGAAACCTTCATCCACCACCTAACTGTTAGAATTGAGATGCATTATAAAATAGGCACCTTTTTCTGCTATTTTGACTATTTGCCAAAATGGAACCTATTCACACCATCCATGTTTGTAGGAAAATTTTGTCCGATAAGTTTAAGGACCTAAATATAGATGGCCTGGCCATATCAGAATGCCCTGGCGCAAGAAACTTTCATCTACCACCTAACTACTAGAATTGAGATGCATTGTAAAGTAGGCACTTTTTTCTGCTGTTTTAACCATTGGCCAAAAGGGAACCTATTCAAACCATCCATGTTTGTAGGAAAACATTGTCCGATAAGTTTAAGGACCTAAAGATAGATGGCCTGGCCATATCAGAATGCCCTGGCGCAAGAAACTTTCATCTACCCCCTAACTGATAGCGTGGAGGTGCATTATAAAGTAGTCTCATTTCTGTGCTGATTTTTCCATTGGCTACCATTGAACCTGACAATGTTTTCACAGGATCCATGTTTATTGGAAAACCTTCTGTGCGATATCCTTATGGAACCACAGATACATGGCTGGGCCATATCTCAATGCTTTGCAGCATGTAACTTTCTTCTACCACCTAACTACTAGAGTGGAGATGCATTATAAAGTAGGCACCTTTTTCTGCTATTTTCACTGTTTGCCCAAATGGAACCTATTCACACCATCCATGTTTGTAGGAAAACTTTGTCCGATAAGTTTAAGGACCTAAAGGTAGATGGCCTGGCCATATCAGAATGCCCTGGCGCAAGAAACTTTCATCTACCACCTAACTACTAGAATTGAGATGCATTATAAAGTAGGCACCTTTTTCTGCTATTTTGACTATTTGCCAAAATGGAACCTATTCACACCATCCATGTTTGTAGGAAAACTTTGTCCGATAAGTTTAAGGACCTAAATATAGATGGCCTGGCCATATCAGAATGCCCTGGCGCAAGAAACTTTCATCTACCCACTAACTGATAGCGTGGAGGTGCATTATAAAGTAGTCTCATTTCTGTGCTGATTTTTCCATTGGCTACCATTGAACCTGACAATGTTTTCACAGGATCCATGTTTGTTGGAAAACCTTCTGTGCGATATCCTTATGGAACCACAGATACATGGCTGGGCCATATCTCAATGCTTTGCAGCATGTAACTTTCTTCTACCACCTAACTACTAGAGTGGAGATGCATTATAAAGTAGGCACCTTTTTCTGCTATTTTGACTGTTTGCCCAAATGGAACCTATTCACACCATCCATGTTTGTAGGAAAACTTTGTCCGATAAGTTTAAGGACCTAAAGATAGATGGCCTGGGCATATCAGAATGCCCTGGCGCAAGAAACTTTCATCTACCACCTAACTACTAGAATTGAGATGCATTGTAAAGTAGGCACATTTTTCTGCTGTTTTAACCATTGGCCAAAATGGAACCTATTCACACCATCCATGTTTGTAGGAAAACTTTGTCCGATAAGTTTAAGGACCTAAAGGTAGATGGCCTGGCCATATCAGAATGCCCTGGCGCAAGAAACTTTCATCTACCACCTAACTACTAGAATTGAGATGCATTATAATGTAGGCACATTTTTCTGCTATTTTGACTGCCAAAATGGAACCTATTCACACGATCCATGTTTGTAGGAAAACTTTGTCAGATAAGTTTAAGGACCTAAAGATAGATGGCCTGGCCATATCAGAATGCCCTGGCGCAAGAAACTTTCATCCACCACCTAACTGTTAGAATTGAGATGCATTATAAAATAGGCACCTTTTTCTGCTATTTTGACTATTTGCCAAAATGGAACCCATTCACACCATCCATGTTTGTAGGAAAACTTTGTCCGATAAGTTTAAGGACCTAAAGATAGATGGCCTGGCCATATCAGAATGCCCTGGCGCAAGAAACTTTCATCTACCCCGTAACTGATAGCGTGGAGGTGCATTATAAAGTAGTCTCATTTCTGTGCTGATTTTTCCATTGGCTACCATTGAACCTGACAATGTTTTCACAGGATCCATGTTTGTTGGAAAATCTTTTGTGCGATATCCTTATGGAACCACAGATACATGGCTGGGCCATATCTCAATGTTTTGCAGCATGTAACTTTCTTCTACCACCGAACTACTAGAGTGGAGATGCATTATAAAGTAGGCACCTTTTTCTGCTATTTTGACTGTTTGCCAAAATGGAACCTATTCACAGCATCCATGTTTGTAGGAAAACTTTGTCCGATAAGTTTAAGGACCTAAAGGTAGATGGCCTGGCCATATCAGAATGCCCTGGCGCAAGAAACTTTCATCTACCACCTAACTACTAGAATTGAGATGCATTATAATGTAGGCACATTTTTCTGCTGTTTTAACCATTGGCCAAAATGGAACCTATTCACACCATCCATGTTTGTAGGAAAACATTGTCCGATAAATTTAAGGACCTAAAGATAGATGGCCTGGCCATATCAGAATGCCCTGGCGCAAGAAACTTTCATCTACCACCTAACTACTAGAATTGAGATGCATTATAATGTAGGCACATTTTTCTGCTGTTTTAACCATTGGCCAAAATGGAACCTATTCAAACCATCCATGTTTGTAGGAAAACATTGTCCGATAAGTTTAAGGACCTAAAGATAGATGGCCTGGCCATATCAGAATGCCCTGGCGCAAGAAACTTTCATCCACCACCTAACTGTTAGAATTGAGATGCATTATAAAGTAGGCACCTTTTTCTGCTATTTTGACTATTTGCCAAAATGGAACCTATTCACACCATCCATGTTTGTAGGAAAACTTTGTCCGATAAGTTTAAGGACCTAAATATAGATGGCCTGGCCATATCAGAATGCCCTGGCGCAAGAAACTTTCATCTACCCCCTAACTGATAGCGTGGAGGTGCATTATAAAGTAGTCTCATTTCTGTGCTGATTTTTCCATTGGCTACCATTGAACCTGACAATGTTTTCACAGGATCCATGTTTGTTGGAAAACCTTCTGTGCGATATCCTTATGGAACCACAGATACATGGCTGGGCCATATCTCAATGCTTTGCAGCATGTAACTTTCTTCTACCACCTAACTACTAGAGTGGAGATGCATTATAAAGTAGGCACCTTTTTCTGCTATTTTGACTGTTTGCCCAAATGGAACCTATTCACACCATCCATGTTTGTAGGAAAACTTTGTCAGATAAGTTTAAGGACCTAAAGATAGATGGCCTGGCCATATCAGAATTCCCTGGCGCAAGAAACTTTCATCCACCACCTAACTGTTAGAATTGAGATGCATTATAAAGTAGGCACCTTTTTCTGCTATTTTGACTATTTGCCAAAATGGAACCTATTCACACCATCCATGTTTGTAGGAAAACTTTGTCCGATAAGTTTAAGGACCTAAATATAGATGGCCTGGCCATATCAGAATGCCCTGGCGCAAGAAACTTTCATCTACCCACTAACTGATAGCGTGGAGGTGCATTATAAAGTAGTCTCATTTCTGTGCTGATTTTTCCATTGGCTACCATTGAACCTGACAATGTTTTCACAGGATCCATGTTTGTTGGAAAACCTTCTGTGCGATATCCTTATGGAACCACAGATACATGGCTGGGCCATATCTCAATGCTTTGCAGCATGTAACTTTCTTCTACCACCTAACTACTAGAGTGGAGATGCATTATAAAGTAGGCACTTTTTCTGCTATTTTGACTGTTTGCCCAAATGGAACCTATTCACACCATCCATGTTTGTAGGAAAACTTTGTCAGATAAGTTTAAGGACCTAAAGATAGATGGCCTGGCCATATCAGAATTCCCTGGCGCAAGAAACTTTCATCCACCACCTAACTGTTAGAATTGAGATGCATTATAAAGTAGGCACCTTTTTCTGCTATTTTGACTATTTGCCAAAATGGAACCTATTCACACCATCCATGTTTGTAGGAAAACTTTGTCCGATAAGTTTAAGGACCTAAATATAGATGGCCTGGCCATATCAGAATGCCCTGGCGCAAGAAACTTTCATCTACCACCTAACTACTAGAATTGAGATGCATTGTAAAGTAGGCACATTTTTCTGCTGTTTTAACCATTGGCCAAAATGGAACCTATTCACACCATCCATGTTTGTAGGAAAACTTTGTCCGATAAGTTTAAGGACCTAAAGATAGATGGCCTGGCCATATCAGAATGCCCTGGCGCAAGAAACTTTCATCTACCCCCTAACTGATAGCGTGGAGGTGCATTATAAAGTAGTCTCATTTCTGTGCTGATTTTTCCATTGGCTACCATTGAACCTGACAATGTTTTCACAGGATCCATGTTTGTTGGAAAACCTTCTGTGCGATATCCTTATGGAACCACAGATACATGGCTGGGCAATATCTCAATGCTTTGCAGCATGTAACTTTCTTCTACCACCTAACTACTAGAGTGGAGATGCATTATAAAGTAGGCACCTTTTTCTGCTATTTTGACTGTTTGCCAAAATGGAACCTATTCACACCATCCATGTTTGTAGGAAAACTTTGTCCGATAAGTTTAAGGACCTAAAGGTAGATGGCCTGGCCATATCAGAATGCCCTGGCGCAAGAATCTTTCATCTACCACCTAACTACTAGAATTGAGATGCATTATAAAGTAGGCACATTTTTCTGCTGTTTTAACCATTGGCCAAAATGGAACCTATTCACACCATCCATGTTTGTAGGAAAACTTTGTCAGATAAGTTTAAGGACCTAAAGATAGATGGCCTGGCCATATCAGAATTCCCTGGCGCAAGAAACTTTCATCCACCACCTAACTGTTAGAATTGAGATGCATTATAAAGTAGGCACCTTTTTCTGCTATTTTGACTATTTGCCAAAATGGAACCTATTCACACCATCCATGTTTGTAGGAAAACTTTGTCCGATAAGTTTAAGGACCTAAATATAGATGGCCTGGCCATATCAGAATGCCCTGGCGCAAGAAACTTTCATCTACCACCTAACTACTTGAATTGAGATGCATTGTAAAGTAGGCACATTTTTCTGCTGTTTTAACCATTGGCCAAAATGGAACCTATTCACACCATCCATGTTTGTAGGAAAACTTTGTCCGATAAGTTTAAGGACCTAAATATAGATGGCCTGGCCATATCAGAATGCCCTGGCGCAAGAAACTTTCATCTACCCACTAACTGATAGCGTGGAGGTGCATTATAAAGTAGTCTCATTTCTGTGCTGATTTTTCCATTGGCTACCATTGAACCTGACAATGTTTTCACAGGATCCATGTTTGTTGGAAAACCTTCTGTGCGATATCCTTATGGAACCACAGATACATGGCTGGGCCATATCTCAATGCTTTGCAGCATGTAACTTTCTTCTACCACCTAACTACTAGAGTGGAGATGCATTATAAAATAGGCACCTTTTTCTGCTATTTTGACTGTTTGCCCAAATGGAACCTATTCACACCATCCATGTTTGTAGGAAAACTTTGTCCGATAAGTTTAAGGACCTAAAGATAGATGGCCTGGCCATATCAGAATGCCCTGGCGCAAGAAACTTTCATCTACCACCTAACTACTAGAATTGAGATGCATTGTAAAGTAGGCACATTTTTCTGCTGTTTTAACCATTGGCCAAAATGGAACCTATTCACACCATCCATGTTTGTAGGAAAACTTTGTCCGATAAGTTTAAGGACCTAAAGGTAGATGGCCTGGCCATATCAGAATGCCCTGGCGCAAGAAACTTTCATCTACCACCTAACTACTAGAATTGAGATGCATTATAATGTAGGCACATTTTTCTGCTATTTTGACTGCCAAAATGGAACCTATTCACACGATCCATGTTTGTAGGAAAACTTTGTCAGATAAGTTTAAGGACCTAAAGATAGATGGCCTGGCCATATCAGAATGCCCTGGCGCAAGAAACTTTCATCCACCACCTAACTGTTAGAATTGAGATGCATTATAAAATAGGCACCTTTTTCTGCTATTTTGACTATTTGCCAAAATGGAACCCATTCACACCATCCATGTTTGTAGGAAAACTTTGTCCGATAAGTTTAAGGACCTAAAGATAGATGGCCTGGCCATATCAGAATGCCCTGGCGCAAGAAACTTTCATCTACCCCGTAACTGATAGCGTGGAGGTGCATTATAAAGTAGTCTCATTTCTGTGCTGATTTTTCCATTGGCAACCATTGAACCTGACAATGTTTTCACAGGATCCATGTTTGTTGGAAAATCTTTTGTGCGATATCCTTATGGAACCACAGATACATGGCTGGGCCATATCTCAATGTTTTGCAGCATGTAACTTTCTTCTACCACCGAACTACTAGAGTGGAGATGCATTATAAAGTAGGCACCTTTTTCTGCTATTTTGACTGTTTGCCAAAATGGAACCTATTCACAGCATCCATGTTTGTAGGAAAACTTTGTCCGATAAGTTTAAGGACCTAAAGGTAGATGGCCTGGCCATATCAGAATGCCCTGGCGCAAGAAACTTTCATCTACCACCTAACTACTAGAATTGAGATGCATTATAATGTAGGCACATTTTTCTGCTGTTTTAACCATTGGCCAAAATGGAACCTATTCACACCATCCATGTTTGTAGGAAAACATTGTCCGATAAATTTAAGGACCTAAAGATAGATGGCCTGGCCATATCAGAATGCCCTGGCGCAAGAAACTTTCATCTACCACCTAACTACTAGAATTGAGATGCATTATAATGTAGGCACATTTTTCTGCTGTTTTAACCATTGGCCAAAATGGAACCTATTCAAACCATCCATGTTTGTAGGAAAACATTGTCCGATAAGTTTAAGGACCTAAAGATAGATGGCCTGGCCATATCAGAATGCCCTGGCGCAAGAAACTTTCATCCACCACCTAACTGTTAGAATTGAGATGCATTATAAAGTAGGCACCTTTTTCTGCTATTTTGACTATTTGCCAAAATGGAACCTATTCACACCATCCATGTTTGTAGGAAAACTTTGTCCGATAAGTTTAAGGACCTAAATATAGATGGCCTGGCCATATCAGAATGCCCTGGCGCAAGAAACTTTCATCTACCCCCTAACTGATAGCGTGGAGGTGCATTATAAAGTAGTCTCATTTCTGTGCTGATTTTTCCATTGGCTACCATTGAACCTGACAATGTTTTCACAGGATCCATGTTTGTTGGAAAACCTTCTGTGCGATATCCTTATGGAACCACAGATACATGGCTGGGCCATATCTCAATGCTTTGCAGCATGTAACTTTCTTCTACCACCTAACTACTAGAGTGGAGATGCATTATAAAGTAGGCACCTTTTTCTGCTATTTTGACTGTTTGCCCAAATGGAACCTATTCACACCATCCATGTTTGTAGGAAAACTTTGTCAGATAAGTTTAAGGACCTAAAGATAGATGGCCTGGCCATATCAGAATTCCCTGGCGCAAGAAACTTTCATCCACCACCTAACTGTTAGAATTGAGATGCATTATAAAGTAGGCACCTTTTTCTGCTATTTTGACTATTTGCCAAAATGGAACCTATTCACACCATCCATGTTTGTAGGAAAACTTTGTCCGATAAGTTTAAGGACCTAAATATAGATGGCCTGGCCATATCAGAATGCCCTGGCGCAAGAAACTTTCATCTACCCACTAACTGATAGCGTGGAGGTGCATTATAAAGTAGTCTCATTTCTGTGCTGATTTTTCCATTGGCTACCATTGAACCTGACAATGTTTTCACAGGATCCATGTTTGTTGGAAAACCTTCTGTGCGATATCCTTATGGAACCACAGATACATGGCTGGGCCATATCTCAATGCTTTGCAGCATGTAACTTTCTTCTACCACCTAACTACTAGAGTGGAGATGCATTATAAAGTAGGCACTTTTTCTGCTATTTTGACTGTTTGCCCAAATGGAACCTATTCACACCATCCATGTTTGTAGGAAAACTTTGTCAGATAAGTTTAAGGACCTAAAGATAGATGGCCTGGCCATATCAGAATTCCCTGGCGCAAGAAACTTTCATCCACCACCTAACTGTTAGAATTGAGATGCATTATAAAGTAGGCACCTTTTTCTGCTATTTTGACTATTTGCCAAAATGGAACCTATTCACACCATCCATGTTTGTAGGAAAACTTTGTCCGATAAGTTTAAGGACCTAAATATAGATGGCCTGGCCATATCAGAATGCCCTGGCGCAAGAAACTTTCATCTACCACCTAACTACTAGAATTGAGATGCATTGTAAAGTAGGCACATTTTTCTGCTGTTTTAACCATTGTCCAAAATGGAACCTATTCACACCATCCATGTTTGTAGGAAAACTTTGTCCGATAAGTTTAAGGACCTAAAGATAGATGGCCTGGCCATATCAGAATGCCCTGGCGCAAGAAACTTTCATCTACCCCCTAACTGATAGCGTGGAGGTGCATTATAAAGTAGTCTCATTTCTGTGCTGATTTTTCCATTGGCTACCATTGAACCTGACAATGTTTTCACAGGATCCATGTTTGTTGGAAAACCTTCTGTGCGATATCCTTATGGAACCACAGATACATGGCTGGGCAATATCTCAATGCTTTGCAGCATGTAACTTTCTTCTACCACCTAACTACTAGAGTGGAGATGCATTATAAAGTAGGCACCTTTTTCTGCTATTTTGACTGTTTGCCAAAATGGAACCTATTCACACCATCCATGTTTGTAGGAAAACTTTGTCCGATAAGTTTAAGGACCTAAAGGTAGATGGCCTGGCCATATCAGAATGCCCTGGCGCAAGAAACTTTCATCTACCACCTAACTACTAGAATTGAGATGCATTATAAAGTAGGCACATTTTTCTGCTGTTTTAACCATTGGCCAAAATGGAACCTATTCACACCATCCATGTTTGTAGGAAAACTTTGTCAGATAAGTTTAAGGACCTAAAGATAGATGGCCTGGCCATATCAGAATTCCCTGGCGCAAGAAACTTTCATCCACCACCTAACTGTTAGAATTGAGATGCATTATAAAGTAGGCACCTTTTTCTGCTATTTTGACTATTTCCCAAAATGGAACCTATTCACACCATCCATGTTTGTAGGAAAACTTTGTCCGATAAGTTTAAGGACCTAAATATAGATGGCCTGGCCATATCAGAATGCCCTGGCGCAAGAAACTTTCATCTACCACCTAACTACTAGAATTGAGATGCATTGTAAAGTAGGCACATTTTTCTGCTGTTTTAACCATTGGCCAAATGGAACCTATTCACACCATCCATGTTTGTAGGAAAACTTTGTCCGATAAGTTTAAGGACCTAAAGATAGATGGCCTGGCCATATCAGAATGCCCTGGCACAAGAAACTTTCATCTACCCCCTAACTGATAGCGTGGAGGTGCATTATAAAGTAGTCTCATTTCTGTGCTGATTTTTCCATTGGCTACCATTGAACCTGACAATGTTTTCACAGGATCCATGTTTGTTGGAAAACCTTCTGTGCGATATCCTTATGGAACCAAAGATACATGGCTGGGCCATATCTCAATGCTTTGCAGCATGTAACTTTCTTCTACCACCTAACTACTAGAGTGGAGATGCATTATAAAGTAGGCACCTTTTTCTGCTATTTTGACTGTTTGCCCAAATGGAACCTATTCACACCATCCATGTTTGTAGGAAAACTTTGTCAGATAAGTTTAAGGACCTAAAGATAGATGGCCTGGCCATATCAGAATTCCCTGGAGCAAGAAACTTTCATCCACCACCTAACTGTTAGAATTGAGAGGCATTATAAAGTAGGCACCTTTTCCTGCTATTTTGACTATTTGCCAAAATGGAACCTATTCACACCATCCATGTTTGTAGGAAAACTTTGTCCGATAAGTTTAAGGACCTAAATGTAGATGGCCTGGCCATATCAGAATGCCCTGGCGAAAGAAACTTTCATCTACCACCTAACTACTAGAATTGAGATGCATTGTAAAGTAGGCACATTTTTCTGCTGTTTTAACCATTGGCCAAAATGGAACCTATTCACACCATCCATGTTTGTAGGAAAACTTTGTCCGATAAGTTTAAGGACCTAAAGATAGATGGCCTGGCCATATCAGAATGCCCTGGCGCAAGAAACTTTCATCTACCCCCTAACTGATAGCGTGGAGGTGCATTATAATGTAGTCTCATTTCTGTGCTGATTTTTCCATTGGCTACCATTGAACCTGACAATGTTTTCACAGGATCCATGTTTGTTGGAAAACCTTCTGTGCGATATCCTTATGGAACCACAGATACATGGCTGGGCCATATCTCAATGCTTTGCAGCATGTAACTTTCTTCTACCACCGAACTACTAGAGTGGAGATGCATTATAAAGTAGGCACCTTTTTCTGCTATTTTGACTGTTTGCCAAAATGGAACCTATTCACACCATCCATGTTTGTAGGAAAACTTTGTCCGATAAGTTTAAGGACCTAAAGGTAGATGGCCTGGCCATATCAGAATGCCCTGGCGCAAGAAACTTTCATCTACCACCTAACTACTAGAATTGAGATGCATTATAAAGTAGGCACATTTTTCTGCTGTTTTAACCATTGGCCAAAATGGAACCTATTCACACCATCCATGTTTGTAGGAAAACTTTGTCCGATATGTTTAAGGACCTAAAGGTAGATGGCCTGGCCATATCAGAATGCCCTGGCGCAAGAAACTTTCTTCTACCACCTAACTACTAGAGTGGAGATGCATTATAAAGTAGGCACCTTTTTCTGCTATTTTGACTGTTTGCCCAAATGGAACCTATTCACAGCATCCATGTTTGTAGGAAAACTTTGTCCGATAAGTTTAAGGACCTAAAGGTAGATGGCCTGGCCATATCAGAATGCCCTGGCGCAAGAAACTTTCATCTGCCACCTAACTACTCGAATTGAGATGCATTATAATGTAGGCACATTTTTCTGCTGTTTTAACCATTGGCCAAAATGGAACCTATTCACACCATCCATGTTTGTAGGAAAACATTGTCCGATAAATTTAAGGACCTAAAGATAGATGGCCTGGCCATATCAGAATGCCCTGGCGCAAGAAACTTTCATCTACCACCTAACTACTAGAATTGAGATGCATTATAATGTAGGCACATTTTTCTGCTGTTTTAACCATTGGCCAAAATGGAACCTATTCAAACCATCCATGTTTGTAGGAAAACATTGTCCGATAAGTTTAAGGACCTAAAGATAGATGGCCTGGCCATATCAGAATGCCCTGGCGCAAGAAACTTTCATCTACCCCCTAACTGATAGCGTGGAGGTGCATTATAAAGTAGTCTCATTTCTGTGCTGATTTTTCCATTGGCTACCATTGAACCTGACAATGTTTTCACAGGATCCATGTTGGTTGGAAAACCTTCTGTGCGATATCCTTATGGAACCACAGATACATGGCTGGGCCATATCTCAATGCTTTGCAGCATGTAACTTTCTTCTACCACCTAACTACTAGAATTGAGATGCATTATAATGTAGGCACATTTTTCTGCTGTTTTAACCATTGGCCAAAATGGAACCTATTCATAACATCCATGTTTGTAGGAAAACTTTGTCCGATAAGTTTAAGGACCTAAAGCTAGATGGCCTGGCCATATCAGAATGCCCTGGCGCAAGAAACTTTCATCTACCACCTAACTACTAGAATTGAGATGCATTATAAAGTAGGCACCTTTTTCTGCTATTTTGACTGTTTGCCAAAATGGAACCTATTCACACCATCCATGTTTGTAGGAAAACTTTGTCCGATAAGTTTAAGGACCTAAAGGTAGATGGCCTGGCCATATCAGAATGCCCTGGCGCAAGAAACTTTCATCTACCACCTAACTACTAGAATTGAGATGCATTATAAAGTAGGCACATTTTTCTGCTGTTTTAACCATTGGCCAAAATGGAACCTATTCACACCATCCATGTTTGTAGGAAAACTTTGTCCGATATGTTTAAGGACCTAAAGGTAGATGGCCTGGCCATATCAGAATGCCCTGGCGCAAGAAACTTTCTTCTACCACCTAACTACTAGAGTGGAGATGCATTATAAAGTAGGCACCTTTTTCTGCTATTTTGACTGTTTGCCAAAATGGAACCTATTCACACCATCCATGTTTGTAGGAAAACTTTGTCCGATAAGTATAAGGACCTAAAGGTAGATGGCCTGGCCATATCAGAATGCCCTGGCGCAAGAAACTTTCATCTACCACCTAACTACTAGAATTGAGATGCATTATAATGTAGGCACATTTTTCTGCTGTTTTAACCATTGGCCAAAATGGAACCTATTCACACCATCCATGTTTGTAGGAAAACATTGTCCGATAAATTTAAGGACCTAAAGATAGATGGCCTGGCCATATCAGAATGCCCTGGCGCAAGAAACTTTCATCTACCACCTAACTACTAGAATTGAGATGCATTATAATGTAGGCACATTTTTCTGCTGTTTTAACCATTGGCCAAAATGGAACCTATTCAAACCATCCATGTTTGTAGGAAAACATTGTCCGATAAGTTTAAGGACCTAAAGATAGATGGCCTGGCCATATCAGAATGCCCTGGCGCAAGAAACTTTCATCTACCCCCTAACTGATAGCGTGGAGTTGCATTATAAAGTAGTCTCATTTCTGTGCTGATTTTTCCATTGGCTACCATTGAACCTGACAATGTTTTCACAGGATCCATGTTGGTTGGAAAACCTTCTGTGCGATATCCTTATGGAACCACAGATACATGGCTGGGCCATATCTCAATGCTTTGCAGCATGTAACTTTCTTCTACCACCTAACTACTAGAATTGAGATGCATTATAATGTAGGCACATTTTTCTGCTATTTTGACCGTTTGCCAAAATGGAACCTATTCACACCATCCATGTTTGTAGGAAAACTTTGTCAGATAAGTTTAAGGACCTAAAGATAGATGGCCTGGCCATATCAGAATTCCCTGGCGCAAGAAACTTTCATCCACCACCTAACTGTTAGAATTGAGATGCATTATAAAGTAGGCACCTTTTTCTGCTATTTTGACTGTTTGCCCAAATGGAACCTATTCACACCATCCATGTTTGTAGGAAAACTTTGTCAGATAAGTTTAAGGACCTAAAGATAGATGGCCTGGCCATATCAGAATTCCCTGGCGCAAGAAACTTTCATCCACCACCTAACTGTTAGAATTGAGATGCATTATAAAGTAGGCACCTTTTTCTGCTATTTTGACTATTTGCCAAAATGGAACCTATTCACACCATCCATGTTTGTAGGAAAACTTTGTCCGATAAGTTTAAGGACCTAAATATAGATGACCTGGCCATATCAGAATGCCCTGGCGCAAGAAACTTTCATCTACCACCTAACTACTAGAATTGAGATGCATTGTAAAGTAGGCACATTTTTCTGCTGTTTTAACCATTGTCCAAAATGGAACCTATTCACACCATCCATGTTTGTAGGAAAACTTTGTCCGATAAGTTTAAGGACCTAAAGATAGATGGCCTGGCCATATCAGAATGCCCTGGCGCAAGAAACTTTCATCTACCCCCTAACTGATAGCGTGGAGGTGCATTATAAAGTAGTCTCATTTCTGTGCTGATTTTTCCATTGGCTACCATTGAACCTGACAATGTTTTCACAGGATCCATGTTTGTTGGAAAACCTTCTGTGCGATATCCTTATGGAACCACAGATACATGGCTGGGCCATATCTCAATGCTTTGCAGCATGTAACTTTCTTCTACCACCTAACTACTAGAGTGGAGATGCATTATAAAGTAGGCACCTTTTTCTGCTATTTTGACTGTTTGCCCAAATGGAACCTATTCACACCATCCATGTTTGTAGGAAAACTTTGTCCGATAAGTTTAAGGACCTAAAGGTAGATGGCCTGGCCATATCAGAATGCCCTGGCGCAAGAAACTTTCATCTACCCCCTAACTGATAGCGTGGAGGTGCATTATAAAGTAGTCTCATTTCTGTGCTGATTTTTCCATTGGCTACCATTGAACCTGACAATGTTTTCACAGGATCCATGTTTGTTGGAAAACCTTCTGTGCGATATCCTTATGGAACCACAGATACATGGCTGGGCCATATCTCAATGCTTTGCAGCATGTAACTTTCTTCTACCACCTAACTACTAGAGTGGAGATGCATTATAAAGTAGGCACCTTTTTCTGCTATTTTGACTGTTTGCCCAAATGGAACCTATTCACACCATCCATGTTTGTAGGAAAACTTTGTCCGATAAGTTTAAGGACCTAAAGGTAGATGGCCTGGCCATATCAGAATGCCCTGGCGCAAGAAACTTTCATCTACCCCCTAACTGATAGCGTGGAGGTGCATTATAAAGTAGTCTCATTTCTGTGCTGATTTTTCCATTGGCTACCATTGAACCTGACAATGTTTTCACAGGATCCATGTTGGTTGGAAAACCTTCTGTGCGATATCCTTATGGAACCACAGATACATGGCTGGGCCATATCTCAATGCTTTGCAGCATGTAACTTTCTTCTACCACCTAACTACTAGAATTGAGATGCATTATAATGTAGGCACATTTTTCTGCTGTTTTAACCATTGGCCAAAATGGAACCTATTCATAACATCCATGTTTGTAGGAAAACTTTGTCCGATAAGTTTAAGGACCTAAAGCTAGATGGCCTGGCCATATCAGAATGCCCTGGCGCAAGAAACTTTCATCTACCACCTAACTACTAGAATTGAGATGCATTATAAAGTAGGCACCTTTTTCTGCTATTTTGACTGTTTGCCAAAATGGAACCTATTCACACCATCCATGTTTGTAGGAAAACTTTGTCCGATAAGTTTAAGGACCTAAAGGTAGATGGCCTGGCCATATCAGAATGCCCTGGCGCAAGAAACTTTCATCTACCACCTAACTACTAGAATTGAGATGCATTATAAAGTAGGCACATTTTTCTGCTGTTTTAACCATTGGCCAAAATGGAACCTATTCACACCATCCATGTTTGTAGGAAAACTTTGTCCGATATGTTTAAGGACCTAAAGGTAGATGGCCTGGCCATATCAGAATGCCCTGGCGCAAGAAACTTTCTTCTACCACCTAACTACTAGAGTGGAGATGCATTATAAAGTAGGCACCTTTTTCTGCTATTTTGACTGTTTGCCAAAATGGAACCTATTCACACCATCCATGTTTGTAGGAAAACTTTGTCCGATAAGTTTAAGGACCTAAAGGTAGATGGCCTGGCCATATCAGAATGCCCTGGCGCAAGAAACTTTCATCTACCACCTAACTACTAGAATTGAGATGCATTATAATGTAGGCACATTTTTCTGCTGTTTTAACCATTGGCCAAAATGGAACCTATTCACACCATCCATGTTTGTAGGAAAACATTGTCCGATAAATTTAAGGACCTAAAGATAGATGGCCTGGCCATATCAGAATGCCCTGGCGCAAGAAACTTTCATCTACCACCTAACTACTAGAATTGAGATGCATTATAATGTAGGCACATTTTTCTGCTGTTTTAACCATTGGCCAAAATGGAACCTATTCAAACCATCCATGTTTGTAGGAAAACATTGTCCGATAAGTTTAAGGACCTAAAGATAGATGGCCTGGCCATATCAGAATGCCCTGGCGCAAGAAACTTTCATCTACCCCCTAACTGATAGCGTGGAGGTGCATTATAAAGTAGTCTCATTTCTGTGCTGATTTTTCCATTGGCTACCATTGAACCTGACAATGTTTTCACAGGATCCATGTTGGTTGGAAAACCTTCTGTGCGATATCCTTATGGAACCACAGATACATGGCTGGGCCATATCTCAATGCTTTGCAGCATGTAACTTTCTTCTACCACCTAACTACTAGAATTGAGATGCATTATAATGTAGGCACATTTTTCTGCTATTTTGACCGTTTGCCAAAATGGAACCTATTCACACCATCCATGTTTGTAGGAAAACTTTGTCAGATAAGTTTAAGGACCTAAAGATAGATGGCCTGGCCATATCAGAATTCCCTGGCGCAAGAAACTTTCATCCACCACCTAACTGTTAGAATTGAGATGCATTATAAAGTAGGCACCTTTTTCTGCTATTTTGACTGTTTGCCCAAATGGAACCTATTCACACCATCCATGTTTGTAGGAAAACTTTGTCAGATAAGTTTAAGGACCTAAAGATAGATGGCCTGGCCATATCAGAATTCCCTGGCGCAAGAAACTTTCATCCACCACCTAACTGTTAGAATTGAGATGCATTATAAAGTAGGCACCTTTTTCTGCTATTTTGACTATTTGCCAAAATGGAACCTATTCACACCATCCATGTTTGTAGGAAAACTTTGTCCGATAAGTTTAAGGACCTAAATATAGATGACCTGGCCATATCAGAATGCCCTGGCGCAAGAAACTTTCATCTACCACCTAACTACTAGAATTGAGATGCATTGTAAAGTAGGCACATTTTTCTGCTGTTTTAACCATTGTCCAAAATGGAACCTATTCACACCATCCATGTTTGTAGGAAAACTTTGTCCGATAAGTTTAAGGACCTAAAGATAGATGGCGTGGCCATATCAGAATGCCCTGGCGCAAGAAACTTTCATCTACCCCCTAACTGATAGCGTGGAGGTGCATTATAAAGTAGTCTCATTTCTGTGCTGATTTTTCCATTGGCTACCATTGAACCTGACAATGTTTTCACAGGATCCATGTTTGTTGGAAAACCTTCTGTGCGATATCCTTATGGAACCACAGATACATGGCTGGGCCATATCTCAATGCTTTGCAGCATGTAACTTTCTTCTACCACCTAACTACTAGAGTGGAGATGCATTATAAAGTAGGCACCTTTTTCTGCTATTTTGACTGTTTGCCCAAATGGAACCTATTCACACCATCCATGTTTGTAGGAAAACTTTGTCCGATAAGTTTAAGGACCTAAAGGTAGATGGCCTGGCCATATCAGAATGCCCTGGCGCAAGAAACTTTCATCTACCCCCTAACTGATAGCGTGGAGGTGCATTATAAAGTAGTCTCATTTCTGTGCTGATTTTTCCATTGGCTACCATTGAACCTGACAATGTTTTCACAGGATCCATGTTTGTTGGAAAACCTTCTGTGCGATATCCTTATGGAACCACAGATACATGGCTGGGCCATATCTCAATGCTTTGCAGCATGTAACTTTCTTCTACCACCTAACTACTAGAGTGGAGATGCATTATAAAGTAGGCACCTTTTTCTGCTATTTTGACTGTTTGCCCAAATGGAACCTATTCACACCATCCATGTTTGTAGGAAAACTTTGTCCGATAAGTTTAAGGACCTAAAGGTAGATGGCCTGGCCATATCAGAATGCCCTGGCGCAAGAAACTTTCATCTACCCCCTAACTGATAGCGTGGAGGTGCATTATAAAGTAGTCTCATTTCTGTGCTGATTTTTCCATTGGCTACCATTGAACCTGACAATGTTTTCACAGGATCCATGTTGGTTGGAAAACCTTCTGTGCGATATCCTTATGGAACCACAGATACATGGCTGGGCCATATCTCAATGCTTTGCAGCATGTAACTTTCTTCTACCACCTAACTACTAGAATTGAGATGCATTATAATGTAGGCACATTTTTCTGCTGTTTTAACCATTGGCCAAAATGGAACCTATTCATAACATCCATGTTTGTAGGAAAACTTTGTCCGATAAGTTTAAGGACCTAAAGCTAGATGGCCTGGCCATATCAGAATGCCCTGGCGCAAGAAACTTTCATCTACCACCTAACTACTAGAATTGAGATGCATTATAAAGTAGGCACCTTTTTCTGCTATTTTGACTGTTTGCCAAAATGGAACCTATTCACACCATCCATGTTTGTAGGAAAACTTTGTCCGATAAGTTTAAGGACCTAAAGGTAGATGGCCTGGCCATATCAGAATGCCCTGGCGCAAGAAACTTTCATCTACCACCTAACTACTAGAATTGAGATGCATTATAAAGTAGGCACATTTTTCTGCTGTTTTAACCATTGGCCAAAATGGAACCTATTCACACCATCCATGTTTGTAGGAAAACTTTGTCCGATATGTTTAAGGACCTAAAGGTAGATGGCCTGGCCATATCAGAATGCCCTGGCGCAAGAAACTTTCTTCTACCACCTAACTACTAGAGTGGAGATGCATTATAAAGTAGGCACCTTTTTCTGCTATTTTGACTGTTTGCCAAAATGGAACCTATTCACACCATCCATGTTTGTAGGAAAACTTTGTCCGATAAGTTTAAGGACCTAAAGGTAGATGGCCTGGCCATATCAGAATGCCCTGGCGCAAGAAACTTTCATCTACCACCTAACTACTAGAATTGAGATGCATTATAATGTAGGCACATTTTTCTGCTGTTTTAACCATTGGCCAAAATGGAACCTATTCACACCATCCATGTTTGTAGGAAAACATTGTCCGATAAATTTAAGGACCTAAAGATAGATGGCCTGGCCATATCAGAATGCCCTGGCGCAAGAAACTTTCATCTACCACCTAACTACTAGAATTGAGATGCATTATAATGTAGGCACATTTTTCTGCTGTTTTAACCATTGGCCAAAATGGAACCTATTCAAACCATCCATGTTTGTAGGAAAACATTGTCCGATAAGTTTAAGGACCTAAAGATAGATGGCCTGGCCATATCAGAATGCCCTGGCGCAAGAAACTTTCATCTACCCCCTAACTGATAGCGTGGAGGTGCATTATAAAGTAGTCTCATTTCTGTGCTGATTTTTCCATTGGCTACCATTGAACCTGACAATGTTTTCACAGGATCCATGTTGGTTGGAAAACCTTCTGTGCGATATCCTTATGGAACCACAGATACATGGCTGGGCCATATCTCAATGCTTTGCAGCATGTAACTTTCTTCTACCACCTAACTACTAGAATTGAGATGCATTATAATGTAGGCACATTTTTCTGCTATTTTGACCGTTTGCCAAAATGGAACCTATTCACACCATCCATGTTTGTAGGAAAACTTTGTCAGATAAGTTTAAGGACCTAAAGATAGATGGCCTGGCCATATCAGAATTCCCTGGCGCAAGAAACTTTCATCCACCACCTAACTGTTAGAATTGAGATGCATTATAAAGTAGGCACCTTTTTCTGCTATTTTGACTGTTTGCCCAAATGGAACCTATTCACACCATCCATGTTTGTAGGAAAACTTTGTCAGATAAGTTTAAGGACCTAAAGATAGATGGCCTGGCCATATCAGAATTCCCTGGCGCAAGAAACTTTCATCCACCACCTAACTGTTAGAATTGAGATGCATTATAAAGTAGGCACCTTTTTCTGCTATTTTGACTATTTGCCAAAATGGAACCTATTCACACCATCCATGTTTGTAGGAAAACTTTGTCCGATAAGTTTAAGGACCTAAATATAGATGACCTGGCCATATCAGAATGCCCTGGCGCAAGAAACTTTCATCTACCACCTAACTACTAGAATTGAGATGCATTGTAAAGTAGGCACATTTTTCTGCTGTTTTAACCATTGTCCAAAATGGAACCTATTCACACCATCCATGTTTGTAGGAAAACTTTGTCCGATAAGTTTAAGGACCTAAAGATAGATGGCGTGGCCATATCAGAATGCCCTGGCGCAAGAAACTTTCATCTACCCCCTAACTGATAGCGTGGAGGTGCATTATAAAGTAGTCTCATTTCTGTGCTGATTTTTCCATTGGCTACCATTGAACCTGACAATGTTTTCACAGGATCCATGTTTGTTGGAAAACCTTCTGTGCGATATCCTTATGGAACCACAGATACATGGCTGGGCCATATCTCAATGCTTTGCAGCATGTAACTTTCTTCTACCACCTAACTACTAGAGTGGAGATGCATTATAAAGTAGGCACCTTTTTCTGCTATTTTGACTGTTTGCCCAAATGGAACCTATTCACACCATCCATGTTTGTAGGAAAACTTTGTCCGATAAGTTTAAGGACCTAAAGGTAGATGGCCTGGCCATATCAGAATGCCCTGGCGCAAGAAACTTTCATCTACCCCCTAACTGATAGCGTGGAGGTGCATTATAAAGTAGTCTCATTTCTGTGCTGATTTTTCCATTGGCTACCATTGAACCTGACAATGTTTTCACAGGATCCATGTTTGTTGGAAAACCTTCTGTGCGATATCCTTATGGAACCACAGATACATGGCTGGGCCATATCTCAATGCTTTGCAGCATGTAACTTTCTTCTACCACCTAACTACTAGAGTGGAGATGCATTATAAAGTAGGCACCTTTTTCTGCTATTTTGACTGTTTGCCCAAATGGAACCTATTCACACCATCCATGTTTGTAGGAAAACTTTGTCCGATAAGTTTAAGGACCTAAAGGTAGATGGCCTGGCCATATCAGAATGCCCTGGCGCAAGAAACTTTCATCTACCACCTAACTACTAGAATTGAGATGCATTATAAAGTAGGCACATTTTTCTGCTGTTTTAACCATTGGCCAAAATGGAACCTATTCACAACATCCATGTTTGTAGGAAAACTTTGTCCGATAAGTTTAAGGACCTAAAGGTAGATGGCCTGGCCATATCAGAATGCCCTGGCGCAAGAAACTTTCATCTACCCCCTAACTGATAGCGTGGAGGTGCATTATAATGTAGTCTCATTTCTGTGCTGATTTTTCCATTGGCTACCATTGAACCTGACAATGTTTTCACAGGATCCATGTTTGTTGGAAAACCTTTTGTGCGATATCCTTATGCAACCACAGATACATGGCTGGGCCATATCTCAATGCTTTGCAGCATGTAACTTTCTTCTACCACCTAACTACTAGAGTGGAGATGCATTATAAAGTAGGCACCTTTTTCTGCTATTTTGACTGTTTGCCAAAATGTAACCTATTCACACCATCCATGTTTGTAGGAAAACTTTGTCCGATAAGTTTAAAGACCTAAAGGTAGATGGCCTGGCCATATCAGAATGCCCTGGCGCAAGAAACTTTCATCTACCACCTAACTACTAGAATTGAGATGCATTATAAAGTAGGCACATTTTTCTGCTGTTTTAACCATTGGCCAAAATGGAACCTATTCACAACATCCATGTTTGTAGGAAAACTTTGTCCGATAAGTTTAAGGACCTAAAGCTAGATGGCCTGGCCATATCAGAATGCCCTGGCGCAAGAAACTTTCATCTACCACCTAACTACTAGAATTGAGATGCATTATAAAGTAGGCACCTTTTTCTGCTATTTTGACCGTTTGCCAAAACGGAACCTAGTCACACCATCCATGTTTGTAGGAAAACTTTGTCAGATAAGTTTAAGGACCTAAAGATAGATGGCCTGGCCATATCAGAATTCCCTGGCGCAAGAAACTTTCATCCACCACCTAACTGTTAGAATTGAGATGCATTATAAAGTAGGCACCTTTTTCTGCTATTTTGACTGTTTGCCCAAATGGAACCTATTCACACCATCCATGTTTGTAGGAAAACTTTGTCCGATAAGTTTAAGGACCTAAATATAGATGGCCTGGCCATATCAGAATGCCCTGGCGCAAGAAACTTTCATCTACCACCTAAGTGTTAGAATGGAGATGCATTATAAAGTAGGCACATTTTTCTGCTGTTTTAACCATTGGCCAAAATGGAACCTATTCACACCATCCATGTTTGTAGGAAAACTTTGTCAGATAAGTTTAAGGAACTAAAGATAGATGGCCTGGCCATATCAGAATGCCCTGGCGCAAGAAACTTTCATCTACCACCTAACTACTAGAATTGAGATGCATTATAATGTAGGCACATTTTTCTGCTGTTTTAACCATTGGCCAAAATGGAACCTATTCACACCATCCATGTTTGTAGGAAAACTTTGTCAGATAAGTTTAAGGAACTGAAGATAGATGGCCTGGCCATATCAGAATTCCCTGGCGCAAGAAACTTTCATCTACCACCTAACTACTAGAATTGAGATGCATTCTAAAGTAGGCACATTTTTCTGCTGTTTTAACCATGGGCCAAAATGGAACCTATGCACACCATCCATGTTTGCAGGAAAACTTTGTCAGGTAAGTTTAAGGAACTAAAGATAGATGGCCTGGCCATATCAGAATGCCCTGGCGCAAGAAACTTTCATCTACCACCTAAGTGTTAGAATGGAGATGCATTATAAAGTAGGCACATTTTTCTGCTGTTTTAACCATTAGCCAAAATGGAACCTATTCACACCATCCATGTTTGCAGGAAAACTTTGTCCGATAAAAGTTTAAGGACCTAAAGATAGATGGCCTAGCCATATCAGAATGCCCTGGTACAAGAAACTTTCATCTACCCCCTAACTACTAGAATTGAGATGCATTATAAAGTAGGCACATTTTTCTGCTGTTTTAACCACGGGCCAAAATGGAACCTATTCACACCATCCATGTTTGTAGGAAAACTTTGTCCGATAAAAGTTTAAGGACCTAAAGATAGATGGCCTAGCCATATCAGAATGCCCTGGTACAAGAAACTTTCATCTACCACCTAACTACTAGAATTGAGATGCATTTTAAAGTAGGCACATTTTTCTGCTGTTTTAACCATGGGCCAAAATGGAACCTATTCACACCATCCATGTTTGTAGGAAAACTTTGTCAGATAAGTTTAAGGACCTAAAGATAGATGGCCTGGCCATATCAGAATTCCCTGGCGCAAGAAACTTTCATCTACCACCTAAGTGTTAGAATAGAGATGCATGATAAAGTAGGCACATTTTTCTGCTGTTTTAACCATTGGCCAAAATGGAACCTATTCACACCATCCATGTTTGTAGGAAAACTTTGTCAGATAAGTTTAAGGAACAAAAGATAGATGGCCTGGCCATATCAGAATGCCCTGGCGCAAGAAACTTTCATCTACCACCTAACTACTAGAATTGAGATGCATTATAAAGTAGGCACATTTTTCTGCTGTTTTAACCATTGGCCAAAATGGAACATATTCACACCATCCATGTTTGTAGGAAAACTTTGTCCGATAAGTTTAACGACCTAAAGATAGATGGCCTAGCCATATCAGAATGCCCTGGTACAAGAAACTTTCATCTACCAACTAACTACTAGAATTGAGATGCATTCTAAAGTAGGCACATTTTTCTGCTTTTTTAACCATGGGCCAAAATGGAACCTATGCACACCATCCATGTTTGCAGGAAAACTTTGTCAGATAAGTTTAAGGAACTAAAGATAGATGGCCTGGCCATATCAGAATGCCCTGGCGCAAGAAAGTTTCATCTACCACCTAACTACTAGAATTGAGATGCATGATAAAGTAGGCACATTTTTCTGCTGTTTTAACCATTGGACAAAATGGAACCTATTCACACCATCCATGTTTGTAGGAAAACTTTGTCAGATAAGTTTAAGGAACTAAAGATAGATGGCCTGGCCATATCAGAATGCCCTGGCGCAAGAAACTTTCATCTACCACCTAACTACTAGAATTGAGATGCATTATAAAGTAGGCACATTTTTCTGCTGTTTTAACCATTGGCCAAAATGGAACCTATTCACACCATCCATGTTTGCAGGAAAACTTTGTCAGGTAAGTTTAAGGAACTAAAGATAGATGGCCTGGCCATATCAGAATGCCCTGGCGCAAGAAACTTTCATCTACCACCTAACTACTAGAATTGAGATGCATTCTAAAGTAGGCACATTTTTCTGCTGTTTTAACCATGGGCCAAAATGGAACCTATGCACACCATCCATGTTTGCAGGAAAACTTTGTCAGGTAAGTTTAAGGAACTAAAGATAGATGGCCTGGCCATATCAGAATGCCCTGGCGCAAGAAACTTTCATCTACCACCTAAGTGTTAGAATGGAGATGCATTATAAAGTAGGCACATTTTTCTGCTGTTTTAACCATTAGCCAAAATGGAACCTATTCACACCATCCATGTTTGTAGGAAAACTTTGTCCGATAAAAGTTTAAGGACCTAAAGATAGATGGCCTAGCCATATCAGAATGCCCTGGTACAAGAAACTTTCATCTACCCCCTAACTACTAGAATTGAGATGCATTATAAAGTAGGCACATTTTTCTGCTGTTTTAACCACGGACCAAAATGGAACCTATTCACACCATCCATGTTTGTAGGAAAACTTTGTCCGATAAAAGTTTAAGGACCTAAAGATAGATGGCCTAGCCATATCAGAATGCCCTGGTACAAGAAACTTTCATCTACCACCTAACTACTAGAATTGAGATGCATTTTAAAGTAGGCACATTTTTCTGCTGTTTTAACCATGGGCCAAAATGGAACCTATTCACACCATCCATGTTTGTAGGAAAACTTTGTCAGATAAGTTTAAGGACCTAAAGATAGATGGCCTGGCCATATCAGAATTCCCTGGCGCAAGAAACTTTCATCTACCACCTAAGTGTTAGAATGGAGATGCATGATAAAGTAGGCACATTTTTCTGCTGTTTTAACCATTGGCCAAAATGGAACCTATTCACACCATCCATGTTTGTAGGAAAACTTTGTCCGATAAAAGTTTAAGGACCTAAAGATAGATGGCCTAGCCATATCAGAATGCCCTGGTACAAGAAACTTTCATCTACCCCCTAACTACTAGAATTGAGATGCATTAAAAAGTAGGCACATTTTTCTGCTGTTTTAACCACGGGCCAAAATGGAACCTATTCACACCATCCATGTTTGTAGGAAAACTTTGTCAGGTAAGTTTAAGGAACTAAAGATAGATGGCCTGGCCATATCAGAATGCCCTGGCGCAAGAAAGTTTCATCTACCACCTAACTACTAGAATTGAGATGGATTATAAAGTAGGCACATTTTTCTGCTGTTTTAACCATGGGCCAAAATGGAACCTATGCACACCATCCATGTTTGCAGGAAAACTTTGTCAGGTAAGTTTAAGGAACTATAGATAGATGGCCTGGCCATATCAGAATGCCCTGGCGCAAGAAACTTTCATCTACCACCTAACTACTCGAATTGAGATGCATTATAAAGTAGGCACATTTTTCTGCTGTTTTAACCATTGGCCAAAATGGAACCTATTCACACCATCCATGTTTGTAGGAAAACTTTGTCCGATAAGTTTAAGGACCTAAAGATAGATGGCCTGGCCATATCAGAATGCCCTGGCGCAAGAAACTTTCATCTACCACCTAACTACTAGAATTGAGATGCATTATAAAGTAGGCACATTTTTCTGCTGTTTTAACCATGGGCCAAAATGGAACCTATGCACACCATCCATGTTTGCAGGAAAACTTTGTCAGGTAAGTTTAAGGAACAAAAGATAGATGGCCTGGCCATATCAGAATGCCCTGGCGCAAGAAACTTTCATCTACTACCTAACTGTTAGAATGGAGATGCATTATAAAGTAGGCACATTTTTCTGCTGTTTTAACCATTGGCCAAAATGGAACCTATTCACACCATCCATGTTTGTAGGAAAACTTTGTCAGATAAGTTTAAGGAACTAAAGATAGATGGCCTGGCCATATCAGAATGCCCTGGTACAAGAAACTTTCATCTACCACCTAACTACTAGAATTGAGATGCATTATAAAGTAGGCACATTTTTCTGCTATTTTAACCATGGGCCAAAATGGAACCTATGCACACCATCCATGTTTGCAGGAAAACTTTGTCAGATAAGTTTAAGGAACTAAAGATAGATGGCCTGGCCATATCAGAATGCCCTGGCGCAAGAAACTTTCATCTACCACCTAAGTGTTAGAATGGAGATGCATTATAAAGTAGGCACATTTTTCTGCTGTTTTAACCATTGGCCAAAATGGAACCTATTCACACCATCCATGTTTGTAGGAAAACTTTGTCAGATAAGTTTAAGGAACTAAAGATAGATGGCCTGGCCATATCAGAATGCCCTGGCGCAAGAAACTTTCATCTACCACCTAACTACTAGAATTGAGATGCATTATAAAGTAGGCACATTTTTCTGCTGTTTTAACCATTGGCCAAAATGGAACCTATGCACACCATCCATGTTTGTAGGAAAACTTTGTCCGATAAGTTTAAGGACATAAAGATAGATGTCCTGGCCATGTCAGAATGCCCTGGCGCAAGATACTTTCATCTACCACCTAACTGTTAGAATTGAGATGCATTATAAAGTAGGCACATTTTTCTGCTGTTTTAACCATGGGCCAAAATGGAACCTATGCACACCATCCATGTTTGCAGGAAAACTTTGTCAGATAAGTTTAAGGAACTAAAGATAGATGGCCTGGCCATATCAGAATGCCCTGGCGCAAGAAACTTTCATCTACCACCTAACTGTTAGAATGGAGATGCATGATAAAGTAGGCACATTTTTCTGCTATTTTAACCATTGGCCAAAATGGAACCTATTCACACCATCCATGTTTGTAGGAAAACTTTGTCAGATAAGTTTAAGGAACTAAAGATAGATGGCCTAGCCATATCAGAATGCCCTGGTACAAGAAACTTTCATCTACCACCTAACTACTAGAATTGAGATGCATTCTAAAGTAGGCACATTTTTCTGCTGTTTTAACCATGGGCCAAAATGGAACGTATGCACACCATCCATGTTTGCAGGAAAACTTTGTCAGGTATGTTTAAGGAACTAAAGATAGATGGCCTGGCCATATCAGAATGCCCTGGCGCAAGAAAGTTTCATCTACCACCTAACTACTAGAATTGAGATGCATTATAATGTAGGCACATTTTTCTGCTGTTTTAACCATGGGCCAAAATGGAACCTATGCACACCATCCATGTTTGCAGGAAAACTTTGTCAGGTAAGTTTAAGGAACTATAGATAGATGGCCTGGCCATATCAGAATGCCCTGGCGCAAGAAACTTTCATCTACCACCTAACTACTCGAATTGAGATGCATTATAAAGTAGACACATTTTTCTGCTGTTTTAACCATTGGCCAAAATGGAACCTATTCACACCATCCATGTTTGCAGGAAAACTTTGTCCGATAAAAGTTTAAGGAACTAAAGATAGATGGCCTGGCCATATCAGAATGCCCTGGCGCAAGAAACTTTCATCTACCACCTAACTACTAGAATTGAGATGCATTATAAAGTAGGCACATTTTTCTGCTGTTTTAACCATTGGCCAAAATGGAACCTATTCACACCATCCATGTTTGTAGGAAAACTTTGTCCGATAAGTTTAAGGAACTAAAGATAGATGGCCTGGCCATATCAGAATGCCCTGGCGCAAGAAACTTTCATCTACCACCTAAGTGTTAGAATGGAGATGCATTATAAAGTAGGCACATTTTTCTGCTGTTTTAACCATTGGCCAAAATGGAACCTATTCACACCATCCATGTTTGTAGGAAAACTTTGTCAGATAAGTTTAAGGAACTAAAGATAGATGGCCTGGCCATATCAGAATGCCCTGGTACAAGAAACTTTCATCTACCACCTAACTACTAGAATTGAGATGCATTATAAAGTAGGCACATTTTTCTGCTATTTTAACCATGGGCCAAAATGGAACCTATGCACACCATCCATGTTTGCAGGAAAACTTTGTCAGATAAGTTTAAGGAACTAAAGATAGATGGCCTGGCCATATCAGAATGCCCTGGCGCAAGACACTTTCATCTACCACCTAAGTGTTAGAATGGAGATGCATTATAAAGTAGGCACATTTTTCTGCTGTTTTAACCATTGGCCAAAATGGAACCTATTCACACCATCCATGTTTGTAGGAAAACTTTGTCAGATAAGTTTAAGGAACTAAAGATAGATGGCCTGGCCATATCAGAATGCCCTGGCGCAAGAAACTTTCATCTACCACCTAACTACTAGAATTGAGATGCATTATAAAGTAGGCACATTTTTCTGCTGTTTTAACCATTGGCCAAAATGGAACCTATGCACACCATCCATGTTTGTAGGAAAACTTTGTCCGATAAGTTTAAGGACATAAAGATAGATGTCCTGGCCATGTCAGAATGCCCTGGCGCAAGATACTTTCATCTACCACCTAACTACTAGAATTGAGATGCATTATAAAGTAGGCACATTTTTCTGCTGTTTTAACCATTGGCCAAAATGGAACATATTCACACCATCCATGTTTGTAGGAAAACTTTGTCAGATAAGTTTAAGGACCTAAAGATAGATGGCCTGGCCATATCAGAATTCCCTGGCGCAAGAAACTTTCATCTACCACCTAAGTGTTAGAATAGAGATGCATGATAAAGTAGGCACATTTTTCTGCTGTTTTAACCATTGGCCAAAATGGAACCTATTCACACCATCCATGTTTGTAGGAAAACTTTGTCAGATAAGTTTAAGGAACAAAAGATAGATGGCCTGGCCATATCAGAATGCCCTGGCGCAAGAAACTTTCATCTACCACCTAACTACTAGAATTGAGATGCATTATAAAGTAGGCACATTTTTCTGCTGTTTTAACCATTGGCCAAAATGGAACATATTCACACCATCCATGTTTGTAGGAAAACTTTGTCCGATAAGTTTAACGACCTAAAGATAGATGGCCTAGCCATATCAGAATGCCCTGGTACAAGAAACTTTCATCTACCAACTAACTACTAGAATTGAGATGCATTCTAAAGTAGGCACATTTTTCTGCTTTTTTAACCATGGGCCAAAATGGAACCTATGCACACCATCCATGTTTGCAGGAAAACTTTGTCAGATAAGTTTAAGGAACTAAAGATAGATGGCCTGGCCATATCAGAATGCCCTGGCGCAAGAAAGTTTCATCTACCACCTAACTACTAGAATTGAGATGCATGATAAAGTAGGCACATTTTTCTGCTGTTTTAACCATTGGACAAAATGGAACCTATTCACACCATCCATGTTTGTAGGAAAACTTTGTCAGATAAGTTTAAGGAACTAAAGATAGATGGCCTGGCCATATCAGAATGCCCTGGCGCAAGAAACTTTCATCTACCACCTAACTACTAGAATTGAGATGCATTATAAAGTAGGCACATTTTTCTGCTGTTTTAACCATTGGCCAAAATGGAACCTATTCACACCATCCATGTTTGCAGGAAAACTTTGTCAGGTAAGTTTAAGGAACTAAAGATAGATGGCCTGGCCATATCAGAATGCCCTGGCGCAAGAAACTTTCATCTACCACCTAACTACTAGAATTGAGATGCATTCTAAAGTAGGCACATTTTTCTGCTGTTTTAACCATGGGCCAAAATGGAACCTATGCACACCATCCATGTTTGCAGGAAAACTTTGTCAGGTAAGTTTAAGGAACTAAAGATAGATGGCCTGGCCATATCAGAATGCCCTGGCGCAAGAAACTTTCATCTACCACCTAAGTGTTAGAATGGAGATGCATTATAAAGTAGGCACATTTTTCTGCTGTTTTAACCATTAGCCAAAATGGAACCTATTCACACCATCCATGTTTGTAGGAAAACTTTGTCCGATAAAAGTTTAAGGACCTAAAGATAGATGGCCTAGCCATATCAGAATGCCCTGGTACAAGAAACTTTCATCTACCCCCTAACTACTAGAATTGAGATGCATTATAAAGTAGGCACATTTTTCTGCTGTTTTAACCACGGACCAAAATGGAACCTATTCACACCATCCATGTTTGTAGGAAAACTTTGTCCGATAAAAGTTTAAGGACCTAAAGATAGATGGCCTAGCCATATCAGAATGCCCTGGTACAAGAAACTTTCATCTACCACCTAACTACTAGAATTGAGATGCATTTTAAAGTAGGCACATTTTTCTGCTGTTTTAACCATGGGCCAAAATGGAACCTATTCACACCATCCATGTTTGTAGGAAAACTTTGTCAGATAAGTTTAAGGACCTAAAGATAGATGGCCTGGCCATATCAGAATTCCCTGGCGCAAGAAACTTTCATCTACCACCTAAGTGTTAGAATGGAGATGCATGATAAAGTAGGCACATTTTTCTGCTGTTTTAACCATTGGCCAAAATGGAACCTATTCACACCATCCATGTTTGTAGGAAAACTTTGTCCGATAAAAGTTTAAGGACCTAAAGATAGATGGCCTAGCCATATCAGAATGCCCTGGTACAAGAAACTTTCATCTACCCCCTAACTACTAGAATTGAGATGCATTAAAAAGTAGGCACATTTTTCTGCTGTTTTAACCACGGGCCAAAATGGAACCTATTCACACCATCCATGTTTGTAGGAAAACTTTGTCAGGTAAGTTTAAGGAACTAAAGATAGATGGCCTGGCCATATCAGAATGCCCTGGCGCAAGAAAGTTTCATCTACCACCTAACTACTAGAATTGAGATGGATTATAAAGTAGGCACATTTTTCTGCTGTTTTAACCATGGGCCAAAATGGAACCTATGCACACCATCCATGTTTGCAGGAAAACTTTGTCAGGTAAGTTTAAGGAACTATAGATAGATGGCCTGGCCATATCAGAATGCCCTGGCGCAAGAAACTTTCATCTACCACCTAACTACTCGAATTGAGATGCATTATAAAGTAGGCACATTTTTCTGCTGTTTTAACCATTGGCCAAAATGGAACCTATTCACACCATCCATGTTTGTAGGAAAACTTTGTCAGATAAGTTTAAGGAACTAAAGATAGATGGCCTGGCCATATCAGAATGCCCTGGTACAAGAAACTTTCATCTACCACCTAACTACTAGAATTGAGATGCATTATAAAGTAGGCACATTTTTCTGCTATTTTAACCATGGGCCAAAATGGAACCTATGCACACCATCCATGTTTGCAGGAAAACTTTGTCAGATAAGTTTAAGGAACTAAAGATAGATGGCCTGGCCATATCAGAATGCCCTGGCGCAAGAAACTTTCATCTACCACCTAAGTGTTAGAATGGAGATGCATTATAAAGTAGGCACATTTTTCTGCTGTTTTAACCATTGGCCAAAATGGAACCTATTCACACCATCCATGTTTGTAGGAAAACTTTGTCAGATAAGTTTAAGGAACTAAAGATAGATGGCCTGGCCATATCAGAATGCCCTGGCGCAAGAAACTTTCATCTACCACCTAACTACTAGAATTGAGATGCATTATAAAGTAGGCACATTTTTCTGCTGTTTTAACCATTGGCCAAAATGGAACCTATGCACACCATCCATGTTTGTAGGAAAACTTTGTCCGATAAGTTTAAGGACATAAAGATAGATGTCCTGGCCATGTCAGAATGCCCTGGCGCAAGATACTTTCATCTACCACCTAACTGTTAGAATTGAGATGCATTATAAAGTAGGCACATTTTTCTGCTGTTTTAACCATGGGCCAAAATGGAACCTATGCACACCATCCATGTTTGCAGGAAAACTTTGTCAGATAAGTTTAAGGAACTAAAGATAGATGGCCTGGCCATATCAGAATGCCCTGGCGCAAGAAACTTTCATCTACCACCTAACTGTTAGAATGGAGATGCATGATAAAGTAGGCACATTTTTCTGCTATTTTAACCATTGGCCAAAATGGAACCTATTCACACCATCCATGTTTGTAGGAAAACTTTGTCAGATAAGTTTAAGGAACTAAAGATAGATGGCCTAGCCATATCAGAATGCCCTGGTACAAGAAACTTTCATCTACCACCTAACTACTAGAATTGAGATGCATTCTAAAGTAGGCACATTTTTCTGCTGTTTTAACCATGGGCCAAAATGGAACGTATGCACACCATCCATGTTTGCAGGAAAACTTTGTCAGGTATGTTTAAGGAACTAAAGATAGATGGCCTGGCCATATCAGAATGCCCTGGCGCAAGAAAGTTTCATCTACCACCTAACTACTAGAATTGAGATGCATTATAATGTAGGCACATTTTTCTGCTGTTTTAACCATGGGCCAAAATGGAACCTATGCACACCATCCATGTTTGCAGGAAAACTTTGTCAGGTAAGTTTAAGGAACTATAGATAGATGGCCTGGCCATATCAGAATGCCCTGGCGCAAGAAACTTTCATCTACCACCTAACTACTCGAATTGAGATGCATTATAAAGTAGACACATTTTTCTGCTGTTTTAACCATTGGCCAAAATGGAACCTATTCACACCATCCATGTTTGCAGGAAAACTTTGTCCGATAAAAGTTTAAGGAACTAAAGATAGATGGCCTGGCCATATCAGAATGCCCTGGCGCAAGAAACTTTCATCTACCACCTAACTACTAGAATTGAGATGCATTATAAAGTAGGCACATTTTTCTGCTGTTTTAACCATTGGCCAAAATGGAACCTATTCACACCATCCATGTTTGTAGGAAAACTTTGTCCGATAAGTTTAAGGAACTAAAGATAGATGGCCTGGCCATATCAGAATGCCCTGGCGCAAGAAACTTTCATCTACCACCTAAGTGTTAGAATGGAGATGCATTATAAAGTAGGCACATTTTTCTGCTGTTTTAACCATTGGCCAAAATGGAACCTATTCACACCATCCATGTTTGTAGGAAAACTTTGTCAGATAAGTTTAAGGAACTAAAGATAGATGGCCTGGCCATATCAGAATGCCCTGGTACAAGAAACTTTCATCTACCACCTAACTACTAGAATTGAGATGCATTATAAAGTAGGCACATTTTTCTGCTATTTTAACCATGGGCCAAAATGGAACCTATGCACACCATCCATGTTTGCAGGAAAACTTTGTCAGATAAGTTTAAGGAACTAAAGATAGATGGCCTGGCCATATCAGAATGCCCTGGCGCAAGAAACTTTCATCTACCACCTAAGTGTTAGAATGGAGATGCATTATAAAGTAGGCACATTTTTCTGCTGTTTTAACCATTGGCCAAAATGGAACCTATTCACACCATCCATGTTTGTAGGAAAACTTTGTCAGATAAGTTTAAGGAACTAAAGATAGATGGCCTGGCCATATCAGAATGCCCTGGCGCAAGAAACTTTCATCTACCACCTAACTACTAGAATTGAGATGCATTATAAAGTAGGCACATTTTTCTGCTGTTTTAACCATTGGCCAAAATGGAACCTATGCACACCATCCATGTTTGTAGGAAAACTTTGTCCGATAAGTTTAAGGACATAAAGATAGATGTCCTGGCCATGTCAGAATGCCCTGGCGCAAGATACTTTCATCTACCACCTAACTGTTAGAATTGAGATGCATTATAAAGTAGGCACATTTTTCTGCTGTTTTAACCATGGGCCAAAATGGAACCTATGCACACCATCCATGTTTGCAGGAAAACTTTGTCAGATAAGTTTAAGGAACTAAAGATAGATGGCCTGGCCATATCAGAATGCCCTGGCGCAAGAAACTTTCATCTACCACCTAACTGTTAGAATGGAGATGCATGATAAAGTAGGCACATTTTTCTGCTATTTTAACCATTGGCCAAAATGGAACCTATTCACACCATCCATGTTTGTAGGAAAACTTTGTCAGATAAGTTTAAGGAACTAAAGATAGATGGCCTAGCCATATCAGAATGCCCTGGTACAAGAAACTTTCATCTACCACCTAACTACTAGAATTGAGATGCATTCTAAAGTAGGCACATTTTTCTGCTGTTTTAACCATGGGCCAAAATGGAACGTATGCACACCATCCATGTTTGCAGGAAAACTTTGTCAGGTATGTTTAAGGAACTAAAGATAGATGGCCTGGCCATATCAGAATGCCCTGGCGCAAGAAAGTTTCATCTACCACCTAACTACTAGAATTGAGATGCATTATAATGTAGGCACATTTTTCTGCTGTTTTAACCATGGGCCAAAATGGAACCTATGCACACCATCCATGTTTGCAGGAAAACTTTGTCAGGTAAGTTTAAGGAACTATAGATAGATGGCCTGGCCATATCAGAATGCCCTGGCGCAAGAAACTTTCATCTACCACCTAACTACTCGAATTGAGATGCATTATAAAGTAGACACATTTTTCTGCTGTTTTAACCATTGGCCAAAATGGAACCTATTCACACCATCCATGTTTGCAGGAAAACTTTGTCCGATAAAAGTTTAAGGAACTAAAGATAGATGGCCTGGCCATATCAGAATGCCCTGGCGCAAGAAACTTTCATCTACCACCTAACTACTAGAATTGAGATGCATTATAAAGTAGGCACATTTTTCTGCTGTTTTAACCATTGGCCAAAATGGAACCTATTCACACCATCCATGTTTGTAGGAAAACTTTGTCCGATAAGTTTAAGGACCTAAAGATAGATGGCCTAGCCATATCAGAATGCCCTGGTACAAGAAACTTTCATCTACCACCTAACTACTAGAATTGAGATGCATTCTAAAGTAGGCACATTTTTCTGCTGTTTTAACCATGGGCCAAAATGGAACCTATGCACACCATCCATGTTTGCAGGAAAACTTTGTCAGGTAAGTTTAAGGAACTAAAGATAGATGGCCTGGCCATATCAGAATGCCCTGGCGCAAGAAACTTTCATCTACCACCTAACTACTAGAATTGAGATGCATTATAAAGTAGGCACATTTTTCTGCTGTTTTAACCATTGGCCAAAATGGAACCTATTCACACCATCCATGTTTGTAGGAAAACTTTGTCAGATAAGTTTAAGGAACTAAAGATAGATGGCCTGGCCATATCAGAATGCCCTGGTGCAAGAAACTTTCAACTACCACCTAAGTGTTAGAATGGAGATGCATTATACAGTAGGCACATTTTTCTGCTGTTTTAACCATGGGCCAAAATGGAACCTATGCACACCATCCATGTTTGCAGGAAAACTTTGTCAGATAAGTTTAAGGACCTAAAGATAGATGGCCTGGCCATATCAGAATGCCCTGGTACAAGAAACTTTCATCTACCACCTAACTACTAGAATTGAGATGCATTATAAAGTAGGCACATTTTTCTGCTGTTTTAACCATGGGCCAAAATGGAACCTATGCACACCATCCATGTTTGCAGGAAAACTTTGTCCGATAAGTTTAAGGACCTAAAGATAGATGGCCTAGCCATATCAGAATGCCCTGGTACAAGAAACTTTCATCTACCACCTAACTACTAGAATTGAGATGCATTCTAAAGTAGGCACATTTTTCTGCTGTTTTAACCATGGGCCAAAATGGAACCTATGCACACCATCCATGTTTGCAGGAAAACTTTGTCAGGTAAGTTTAAGGAACTATAGATAGATGGCCTGGCCATATCAGAATGCCCTGGCGCAAGAAACTTTCATCTACCACCTAACTACTCGAATTGAGATGCATTATAAAGTAGGCACATTTTTCTGCTGTTTTAACCATTGGCCAAAATGGAACCTATTCACACCATCCATGTTTGTAGGAAAACTTTGTCCGATAAAAGTTTAAGGAACTAAAGATAGATGGCCTGGCCATATCAGAATGCCCTGGTGCAAGAAAGTTTCATCTACCACCTAACTACTAGAATTGAGATGCATTATAAAGTAGGCACATTTTTCTGCTGTTTTAACCATTGGCCAAAATGGAACCTATTCACACCATCCATGTTTGTAGGAAAACTTTGTCCGATAAGTTTAAGGACCTAAAGATAGATGGCCTGGCCATATCAGAATGCCCTGGCGCAAGAAACTTTCATCTACCACCTAACTACTAGAATTGAGATGCATTATAAAGTAGGCACATTTTTCTGCTGTTTTAACCATTGGCCAAAATGGAACCTATTCACACCATCCATGTTTGTAGGAAAACTTTGTCAGATAAGTTTAAGGAACTAAAGATAGATGGCCTGGCCATATCAGAATGCCCTGGTACAAGAAACTTTCATCTACCACCTAACTACTAGAATTGAGATGCATTATAAAGTAGGCACATTTTTCTGCTATTTTAACCATGGGCCAAAATGGAACCTATGCACACCATCCATGTTTGCAGGAAAACTTTGTCAGATAAGTTTAAGGAACTAAAGATAGATGGCCTGGCCATATCAGAATGCCCTGGCGCAAGAAACTTTCATCTACCACCTAACTACTAGAATTGAGATGCATTATAAAGTAGGCACATTTTTCTGCTGTTTTAACCATTGGCCAAAATGGAACCTATTCACACCATCCATGTTTGTAGGAAAACTTTGTCAGATAAGTTTAAGGAACTAAAGATAGATGGCCTGGCCATATCAGAATGCCCTGGCGCAAGAAACTTTCATCTACCACCTAACTACTAGAATTGAGATACATTATAAAGTAGGCACATTTTTCTGCTGTTTTAACCATTGGCCAAAATGGAACCTATTCACACCATCCATGTTTGTAGGAAAACTTTGTCCGATAAGTTTAAGGACCTAAAGATAGATGGCCTAGCCATATCAGAATGCCCTGGTACAAGAAACTTTCATCTACCACCTAACTACTAGAATTGAGATGCATTCTAAAGTAGGCACATTTTTCTGCTGTTTTAACCATGGGCCAAAAAGGAACGTATGCACACCATCCATGTTTGCAGGAAAACTTTGTCAGGTAAGTTTAAGGAACTAAAGATAGATGGCCTGGCCATATCAGAATGCCCTGGCGCAAGAAAGTTTCATCTACCACCTAACTACTAGAATTGAGATGCATTATAATGTAGGCACATTTTTCTGCTGTTTTAACCATGGGCCAAAATGGAACCTATGCACACCATCCATGTTTGCAGGAAAACTTTGTCAGGTAAGTTTAAGGAACTATAGATAGATGGCCTGGCCATATCAGAATGCCCTGGCGCAAGAAACTTTCATCTACCACCTAACTACTCGAATTGAGATGCATTATAAAGTAGGCACATTTTTCTGCTGTTTTAACCATTGGCCAAAATGGAACCTATTCACACCATCCATGTTTGTAGGAAAACTTTGTCCGATAAAAGTTTAAGGAACTAAAGATAGATGGCCTGGCCATATCAGAATGCCCTGGCGCAAGAAACTTTCATCTACCACCTAACTACTAGAATTGAGATGCATTATAACGTAGGCACATTTTTCTGCTGTTTTAACCATTGGCCAAAATGGAACCTATTCACACCATCCATGTTTGTAGGAAAACTTTGTCCGATAAGTTTAAGGACCTAAAGATAGATGGCCTAGCCATATCAGAATGCCCTGGTACAAGAAACTTTCATCTACCACCTAACTACTAGAATTGAGATGCATTCTAAAGTAGGCACATTTTTCTGCTGTTTTAACCATGGGCCAAAATGGAACCTCTGCACACCATCCATGTTTGCAGGAAAACTTTGTCAGGTAAGTTTAAGGAACTAAAGATAGATGGCCTGGCCATATCAGAATGCCCTGGCGCAAGAAACTTTCATCTACCACCTAACTACTAGAATTGGGATGCATTATAAAGTAGGCACATTTTTCTGCTGTTTTAACCATTGGCCAAAATGGAACCTATTCACACCATCCATGTTTGTAGGAAAACTTTGTCAGATAAGTTTAAGGAACTAAAGATAGATGGCCTGGCCATATCAGAATGCCCTGGTGCAAGAAACTTTCAACTACCACCTAAGTGTTAGAATGGAGATGCATTATACAGTAGGCACATTTTTCTGCTGTTTCAACCATGGGCCAAAATGGAACCTATGCACACCATCCATGTTTGCAGGAAAACTTTGTCAGATAAGTTTAAGGACCTAAAGATAGATGGCCTGGCCATATCAGAATGCCCTGGTACAAGAAACTTTCATCTACCACCTAACTACTAGAATTGAGATGCATTATAAAGTAGGCACATTTTTCTGCTGTTTTAACCATGGGCCAAAATGGAACCTATGCACACCATCCATGTTTGCAGGAAAACTTTGTCAGATAAGTTTAAGGACCTAAAGATAGATGGCCTGGCCATATCAGAATGCCCTGGCACAAGAAACTTTCATCTACCACCTAACTACTAGAATTGAGATGCATTATAAAGTAGGCACATTTTTCTGCTGTTTTAACCATGGGCCAAAATGGAACCTATGCACACCATCCATGTTTGCAGGAAAACTTTGTCAGGTAAGTTTAAGGAACTAAAGATAGATGATCTGGCCATATCAGAATGCCCTGGCGCAAGAAACTTTCATCTACCACCTAAGTGTTAGAATGGAGATGCATGATAAAGTAGGCACATTTTTCTGCTGTTTTAACCATTGGCCAAAATGGAAACTATTCACACCATCCATGTTTGTAGGAAAACTTTGTCAGATAAGTTTAAGGAACTAAAGATAGATGGCCTGGCCATATCAGAATGCCCTGGCACAAGAAAGTTTCATCTACCACCTAACTACTAGAATTGAGATGGATTATAAAGTAGGCACATTTTTCTGCTGTTTTAACCATTAGCCAAAATGGAACCTATTCACACCATCCATGTTTGTAGGAAAACTTTGTCCGATAAGTTTAAGGACCTAAAGATAGATGGCCTAGCCATATCAGAATGCCCTGGTACAAGAAACTTTCATCTACCACCTAACTACTAGAATTGAGATGCATTCTAAAGTAGGCACATTTTTCTGCTGTTTTAACCATGGGCCAAAATGGAACCTATGCACACCATCCATGTTTGCAGGAAAACTTTGTCAGGTAAGTTTAAGGAACTAAAGATAGATGGCCTGACCATGTCAGAATGCCCTGGCGCAAGAAAGTTTCATCTACCACCTAACTACTAGAATTGAGATGCATTATAATGTAGGCACATTTTTCTGCTGTTTTAACCATGGGCCAAAATGGAACCTATGCACACCATCCATGTTTGCAGGAAAACTTTGTCAGGTAAGTTTAAGGAACTAAAGATAGATGATCTGGCCATATCAGAATGCCCTGGCGCAAGAAACTTTCATCTACCACCTAAGTGTTAGAATGGAGATGCATGATAAAGTAGGCACATTTTTCTGCTGTTTTAACCATTGGCCAAAATGGAAACTATTCACACCATCCATGTTTGTAGGAAAACTTTGTCAGGTAAGTTTAAGGAACTATAGATAGAAGGCCTGGCCATATCAGAATGCCCTGGCGCAAGAAACTTTCATCTACCACCTAACTACTCGAATTGAGATGCATTATAAAGTAGGCACATTTTTCTGCTATTTTAACCATGGGCCAAAATGGAACCTATGCACACCATCCATGTTTGCAGGAAAACTTTGTCAGATAAGTTTAAGGAACTAAAGATAGATGGCCTGGCCATATCAGAATGCCCTGGTGCAAGAAACTTTCAAATACCACCTAAGTGTTAGAATGGAGATGCATTATACAGTAGGCACATTTTTCTGCTGTTTTAACCATGGGCCAAAATGGAACCTATGCACACCATCCATGTTTGCAGGAAAACTTTGTCAGATAAGTTTAAGGACCTAAAGATAGATGGCCTGGCCATATCAGAATGCCCTGGCACAAGAAACTTTCATCTACCACCTAACTACTAGATTTGAGATGCATTATAAAGTAGGCACATTTTTCTGCTGTTTTAACCATGGGCCAAAATGGAACCTATGCACACCATCCATGTTTGCAGGAAAACTTTGTCAGGTAAGTTTAAGGAACTAAAGATAGATGATCTGGCCATATCAGAATGCCCTGGCGCAAGAAACTTTCATCTACCACCTAAGTGTTAGAATGGAGATGCATGATAAAGTAGGCACATTTTTCTGCTGTTTTAACCATTGGCCAAAATGGAAACTATTCACACCATCCATGTTTGTAGGAAAACTTTGTCAGATAAGTTTAAGGAACTAAAGATAGATGGCCTGGCCATATCAGAGTGCCCTGGCGCAAGAAAGTTTCATCTACCACCTAACTACTAGAATTGAGATGGATTATAAAGTAGGCACATTTTTCTGCTGTTTTAACCATTAGCCAAAATGGAACCTATTCACACCATCCATGTTTGTAGGAAAACTTTGTCCGATAAGTTTAAGGACCTAAAGATAGATGGCCTAGCCATATCAGAATGCCCTGGTACAAGAAACTTTCATCTACCACCTAACTACTAGAATTGAGATGCATTCTAAAGTAGGCACATTTTTCTGCTGTTTTAACCATGGGCCAAAATGGAACCTATGCACACCATCCATGTTTGCAGGAAAACTTTGTCAGGTAAGTTTAAGGAACTAAAGATAGATGGCCTGGCCATATCAGAATGCCCTGGCGCAAGAAAGTTTCATCTACCACCTAACTACTAGAATTGAGATGCATTATAATGTAGGCACATTTTTCTGCTGTTTTAACCATGGGCCAAAATGGAACCTATGCACACCATCCATGTTTGCAGGAAAACTTTGTCAGGTAAGTTTAAGGAACTAAAGATAGATGATCTGGCCATATCAGAATGCCCTGGCGCAAGAAACTTTCATCTACCACCTAAGTGTTAGAATGGAGATGCCTGATAAAGTAGGCACATTTTTCTGCTGTTTTAACCATTGGCCAAAATGGAAACTATTCACACCATCCATGTTTGTAGGAAAACTTTGTCAGATAAGTTTAAGGAACTAAAGATAGATGGCCTGGCCATATCAGAATGCCCTGGCGCAAGAAAGTTTCATCTACCACCTAACTACTAGAATTGAGATGGATTATAAAGTAGGCACATTTTTCTGCTGTTTTAACCATTAGCCAAAATGGAACCTATTCACACCATCCATGTTTGTAGGAAAACTTTGTCCGATAAGTTTAAGGACCTAAAGATAGATGGCCTAGCCATATCAGAATGCCCTGGTACAAGAAACTTTCATCTACCACCTAACTACTAGAATTGAGATGCATTCTAAAGTAGGCACATTTTTCTGCTGTTTTAACCATGGGCCAAAATGGAACCTATGCACACCATCCATGTTTGCAGGAAAACTTTGTCAGGTAAGTTTAAGGAACTAAAGATAGATGGCCTGGCCATATCAGAATGCCCTGGCGCAAGAAAGTTTCATCTACCACCTAACTACTAGAATTGAGATGCATTATAATGTAGGCACATTTTTCTGCTGTTTTAACCATGGGCCAAAATGGAACCTATGCACACCATCCATGTTTGCAGGAAAACTTTGTCAGGTAAGTTTAAGGAACTATAGATAGAAGGCCTGGCCATATCAGAATGCCCTGGCGCAAGAAACTTTCATCTACCACCTAACTACTCGAATTGAGATGCATTATAAAGTAGGCACATTTTTCTGCTATTTTAACCATGGGCCAAAATGGAACCTATGCACACCATCCATGTTTGCAGGAAAACTTTGTCAGATAAGTTTAAGGAACTAAAGATAGATGGCCTGGCCATATCAGAATGCCCTGGCGCAAGAAACTTTCATCTACCACCTAAGTGTTAGAATGGAGATGCATTATAAAGTAGGCACATTTTTCTGCTATTTTAACCATGGGCCAAAATGGAACCTATGCACACCATCCATGTTTGCAGGAAAACTTTGTCAGATAAGTTTAAGGAACTAAAGATAGATGGCCTGGCCATATCAGAATGCCCTGGTGCAAGAAACTTTCAACTACCACCTAAGTGTTAGAATGGAGATGCATTATACAGTAGGCACATTTTTCTGCTGTTTTAACCATGGGCCAAAATGGAACCTATGCACACCATCCATGTTTGCAGGAAAACTTTGTCAGATAAGTTTAAGGACCTAAAGATAGATGGCCTGGCCATATCAGAATGCCCTGGCACAAGAAACTTTCATCTACCACCTAACTACTAGATTTGAGATGCATTATAAAGTAGGCACATTTTTCTGCTGTTTTAACCATGGGCCAAAATGGAACCTATGCACACCATCCATGTTTGCAGGAAAACTTTGTCAGGTAAGTTTAAGGAACTAAAGATAGATGATCTGGCCATATCAGAATGCCCTGGCGCAAGAAACTTTCATCTACCACCTAAGTGTTAGAATGGAGATGCATGATAAAGTAGGCACATTTTTCTGCTGTTTTAACCATTGGCCAAAATGGAAACTATTCACACCATCCATGTTTGTAGGAAAACTTTGTCAGATAAGTTTAAGGAACTAAAGATAGATGGCCTGGCCATATCAGAGTGCCCTGGCGCAAGAAAGTTTCATCTACCACCTAACTACTAGAATTGAGATGGATTATAAAGTAGGCACATTTTTCTGCTGTTTTAACCATTAGCCAAAATGGAACCTATTCACACCATCCATGTTTGTAGGAAAACTTTGTCCGATAAGTTTAAGGACCTAAAGATAGATGGCCTAGCCATATCAGAATGCCCTGGTACAAGAAACTTTCATCTACCACCTAACTACTAGAATTGAGATGCATTCTAAAGTAGGCACATTTTTCTGCTGTTTTAACCATGGGCCAAAATGGAACCTATGCACACCATCCATGTTTGCAGGAAAACTTTGTCAGGTAAGTTTAAGGAACTAAAGATAGATGGCCTGGCCATATCAGAATGCCCTGGCGCAAGAAAGTTTCATCTAACACCTAACTACTAGAATTGATATGCATTATAAAGTAGGCACATTTTTCTGCTGTTTTAACCATTGGCCAAAATGGAACCTATTCACACCATCCATGTTTGTAGGAAAACTTTGTCCGATAAGTTTAAGGACCTAAAGATAGATGGCCTAGCCATATCAGAATGCCCTGGTACAAGAAACTTTCATCTACCACCTAACTACTAGAATTGGGATGCATTATAAAGTAGGCACATTTTTCTGCTGTTTTAACCATTGGCCAAAATGGAACCTATTCACACCATCCATGTTTGTAGGAAAACTTTGTCAGATAAGTTTAAGGAACTAAAGATAGATGGCCTGGCCATATCAGAATGCCCTGGTGCAAGAAACTTTCAACTACCACCTAAGTGTTAGAATGGAGATGCATTATACAGTAGGCACATTTTTCTGCTGTTTTAACCATGGGCCAAAATGGAACCTATGCACACCATCCATGTTTGCAGGAAAACTTTGTCAGATAAGTTTAAGGACCTAAAGATAGATGGCCTGGCCATATCAGAATGCCCTGGTACAAGAAACTTTCATCTACCACCTAACTACTAGAATTGAGATGCATTCTAAAGTAGGCACATTTTTCTGCTGTTTTAACCATGGGCCAAAATGGAACCTATGCACACCATCCATGTTTGCAGGAAAACTTTGTCAGGTAAGTTTAAGGAACTAAAGATAGATGGCCTGGCCATATCAGAATGCCCTGGCGCAAGAAAGTTTCATCTACCACCTAACTACTAGAATTGAGATGCATTATAATGTAGGCACATTTTTCTGCTGTTTTAACCATGGGCCAAAATGGAACCTATGCACACCATCCATGTTTGCAGGAAAACTTTGTCAGGTAATTTTAAGGAACTATAGATAGATGGCCTGGCCATATCAGAATGCCCTGGCGCAAGAAACTTTCATCTACCACCTAACTACTCGAATTGAGATGCATTATAAAGTAGACACATTTTTCTGCTGTTTTAACCATTGGCCAAAATGGAACCTATTCACACCATCCATGTTTGCAGGAAAACTTTGTCCGATAAAAGTTTAAGGAACTAAAGATAGATGGCCTGGCCATATCAGAATGCCCTGGCGCAAGAAACTTTCATCTACCACCTAACTACTAGAATTGAGATGCATTATAAAGTAGGCACATTTTTCTGCTGTTTTAACCATTGGCCAAAATGGAACCTATTCACACCATCCATGTTTGTAGGAAAACTTTGTCCGATACGTTTAAGGACCTAAAGATAGATGGCCTAGCCATATCAGAATGCCCTGGTACAAGAAACTTTCATCTACCACCTAACTACTAGAATTGAGATGCATTCTAAAGTAGGCACATTTTTCTGCTGTTTTAACCATGGGCCAAAATGGAACCTATTCACACCATCCATGTTTGCAGGAAAACTTTGTCAGGTAAGTTTAAGGAACTAAAGATAGATGGCCTGGCCATATCAGAATGCCCTGGCGCAAGAAACTTTCATCTACCACCTAACTACTAGAATTGAGATGCATTATAAAGTAGGCACATTTTTCTGCTGTTTTAACCATTGGCCAAAATGGAACCTATTCACACCATCCATGTTTGTAGGAAAACTTTGTCAGATAAGTTTAAGGAACTAAAGATAGATGGCCTGGCCATATCAGAATGCCCTGGTGCAAGAAACTTTCAACTACCACCTAAGTGTTAGAATGGAGATGCATTATACAGTAGGCACATTTTTCTACTGTTTTAACCATGGGCCAAAATGGAACCTATGCACACCATCCATGTTTGCAGGAAAACTTTGTCAGATAAGTTTAAGGACCTAAAGATAGATGGCCTGGCCATATCAGAATGCCCTGGCACAAGAAACTTTCATCTACCACCTAACTACTAGAATTGAGATGCATTATAAAGTAGGCACATTTTTCTGCTGTTTTAACCATGGGCCAAAATGGAACCTATGCACACCATCCATGTTTGCAGGAAAACTTTGTCAGGTAAGTTTAAGGAACTAAAGATAGATGATCTGGCCATATCAGAATGCCCTGGCGCAAGAAACTTTCATCTACCACCTAAGTGTTAGAATGGAGATGCATGATAAAGTAGGCACATTTTTCTGCTGTTTTAACCATTGGCCAAAATGGAAACTATTCACACCATCCATGTTTGTAGGAAAACTTTGTCAGATAAGTTTAAGGAACTAAAGATAGATGGCCTGGCCATATCAGAATGCCCTGGCGCAAGAAACTTTCATCTACCACCTAACTACTAGAATTAAGATGGATTATAAAGTAGGCACATTTTTCTGCTGTTTTAACCATTAGCCAAAATGGAACCTATTCACACCATCCATGTTTGCAGGAAAACTTTGTCCGATAAGTTTAAGGACCTAAAGATAGATGGCCTAGCCATATCAGAATGCCCTGGTACAAGAAACTTTCATCTACCACCTAACTACTAGAATTGAGATGCATTCTAAAGTAGGCACATTTTTCTGCTGTTTTAACCATGGGCCAAAATGGAACCTATGCACACCATCCATGTTTGCAGGAAAACTTTGTCAGGTAAGTTTAAGGAACTAAAGATAGATGGCCTGGCCATATCAGAATGCCCTGGCGCAAGAAAGTTTCATCTACCACCTAACTACTAGAATTGAGATGCATTATAATGTAGGCACATTTTTCTGCTGTTTTAACCATGGGCCAAAATGGAACCTATGCACACCATCCATGTTTGCAGGAAAACTTTGTCAGGTAAGTTTAAGGAACTATAGATAGATGGCCTGGCCATATCAGAATGCCCTGGCGCAAGAAACTTTCATCTACCACCTAACTACTCGAATTGAGATGCATTATAAAGTAGGCACATTTTTCTGCTGTTTTAACCATTGGCCAAAATGGAACCTATTCACACCATCCATGTTTGTAGGAAAACTTTGTCCGATAAAAGTTTAAGGAACTAAAGATAGATGGCCTGGCCATATCAGAATGCCCTGGTGCAAGAAAGTTTCATCTACCACCTAACTACTAGAATTGAGATGCATTATAAAGTAGGCACATTTTTCTGCTGTTTTAACCATTGGCCAAAATGGAACCTATTCACACCATCCATGTTTGTAGGAAAACTTTGTCCGATAAGTTTAAGGACCTAAAGATAGATGGCCTGGCCATATCAGAATGCCCTGGCGCAAGAAACTTTCATCTACCACCTAACTACTAGAATTGAGATGCATTATAAAGTAGGCACATTTTTCTGCTGTTTTAACCATGGGCCAAAATGGAACCTATGCACACCATCCATGTTTGCAGGAAAACTTTGTCAGGTAAGTTTAAGGACCTAAAGATAGATGGCCTGGCCATATCAGAATGCCCTGGCACAAGAAACTTTCATCTACCACCTAACTACTAGAATTGAGATGCATTATAAAGTAGGCACATTTTTCTGCTGTTTTAAACATTGGCCAAAATGGAACCTATTCACACCATCCATGTTTGTAGGAAAACTTTGTCAGGTAAGTTTAAGGAACTAAAGATAGATGATCTGGCCATATCAGAATGCCCTGGCGCAAGAAACTTTCATCTACCACCTAAGTGTTAGAATTGAGATGCATTATAAAGTAGGCACATTTTTCTGCTATTTTAACCATGGGCCAAAATGGAAACTATTCACACCATCCATGTTTGTAGGAAAACTTTGTCAGATAAGTTTAAGGAACTAAAGATAGATGGCCTGGCCATATCAGAATGCCCTGGCGCAAGAAACTTTCATCTACCACCTAACTACTAGAATTAAGATGGATTATAAAGTAGGCACATTTTTCTGCTGTTTTAACCATTAGCCAAAATGGAACCTATTCACACCATCCATGTTTGCAGGAAAACTTTGTCCGATAAGTTTAAGGACCTAAAGATAGATGGCCTAGCCATATCAGAATGCCCTGGTACAAGAAACTTTCATCTACCACCTAACTACTAGAATTGAGATGCATTCTAAAGTAGGCACATTTTTCTGCTGTTTTAACCATGGGCCAAAATGGAACCTATGCACACCATCCATGTTTGCAGGAAAACTTTGTCAGGTAAGTTTAAGGAACTAAAGATAGATGGCCTGGCCATATCAGAATGCCCTGGCGCAAGAAAGTTTCATCTACCACCTAACTACTAGAATTGAGATGCATTATAATGTAGGCACATTTTTCTGCTGTTTTAACCATGGGCCAAAATGGAACCTATGCACACCATCCATGTTTGCAGGAAAACTTTGTCAGGTAAGTTTAAGGAACTATAGATAGATGGCCTGGCCATATCAGAATGCCCTGGCGCAAGAAACTTTCATCTACCACCTAACTACTCGAATTGAGATGCATTATAAAGTAGGCACATTTTTCTGCTGTTTTAACCATTGGCCAAAATGGAACCTATTCACACCATCCATGTTTGTAGGAAAACTTTGTCCGATAAAAGTTTAAGGAACTAAAGATAGATGGCCTGGCCATATCAGAATGCCCTGGTGCAAGAAAGTTTCATCTACCACCTAACTACTAGAATTGATATGCATTATAAAGTAGGCACATTTTTCTGCTGTTTTAACCATGGGCCAAAATGGAACCTATGCACACCATCCATGTTTGCAGGAAAACTTTGTCAGGTAAGTTTAAGGAACTAAAGATAGATGGCCTGGCCATATCAGAATGCCCTGGCGCAAGAAAGTTTCATCTACCACCTAACTACTAGAATTGATATGCATTATAAAGTAGGCACATTTTTCTGCTGTTTTAACCATTGGCCAAAATGGAACCTATTCACACCATCCATGTTTGTAGGAAAACTTTGTCCGATAAGTTTAAGGACCTAAAGATAGATGGCCTAGCCATATCAGAATGCCCTGGTACAAGAAACTTTCATCTACCACCTAACTACTAGAATTGGGATGCATTATAAAGTAGGCACATTTTTCTGCTGTTTTAACCATTGGCCAAAATGGAACCTATTCACACCATCCATGTTTGTAGGAAAACTTTGTCAGATAAGTTTAAGGAACTAAAGATAGATGGCCTGGCCATATCAGAATGCCCTGGTGCAAGAAACTTTCAACTACCACCTAAGTGTTAGAATGGAGATGCATTATACAGTAGGCACATTTTTCTGCTGTTTTAACCATGGGCCAAAATGGAACCTATGCACACCATCCATGTTTGCAGGAAAACTTTGTCAGATAAGTTTAAGGACCTAAAGATAGATGGCCTGGCCATATCAGAATGCCCTGGTACAAGAAACTTTCATCTACCACCTAACTACTAGAATTGAGATGCATTCTAAAGTAGGCACATTTTTCTGCTGTTTTAACCATGGGCCAAAATGGAACCTATGCACACCATCCATGTTTGCAGGAAAACTTTGTCAGGTAAGTTTAAGGAACTAAAGATAGATGGCCTGGCCATATCAGAATGCCCTGGCGCAAGAAAGTTTCATCTACCACCTAACTACTAGAATTGAGATGCATTATAATGTAGGCACATTTTTCTGCTGTTTTAACCATGGGCCAAAATGGAACCTATGCACACCATCCATGTTTGCAGGAAAACTTTGTCAGGTAATTTTAAGGAACTATAGATAGATGGCCTGGCCATATCAGAATGCCCTGGCGCAAGAAACTTTCATCTACCACCTAACTACTCGAATTGAGATGCATTATAAAGTAGACACATTTTTCTGCTGTTTTAACCATTGGCCAAAATGGAACCTATTCACACCATCCATGTTTGCAGGAAAACTTTGTCCGATAAAAGTTTAAGGAACTAAAGATAGATGGCCTGGCCATATCAGAATGCCCTGGCGCAAGAAACTTTCATCTACCACCTAACTACTAGAATTGAGATGCATTATAAAGTAGGCACATTTTTCTGCTGTTTTAACCATTGGCCAAAATGGAACCTATTCACACCATCCATGTTTGTAGGAAAACTTTGTCCGATACGTTTAAGGACCTAAAGATAGATGGCCTAGCCATATCAGAATGCCCTGGTACAAGAAACTTTCATCTACCACCTAACTACTAGAATTGAGATGCATTCTAAAGTAGGCACATTTTTCTGCTGTTTTAACCATGGGCCAAAATGGAACCTATGCACACCATCCATGTTTGCAGGAAAACTTTGTCAGGTAAGTTTAAGGAACTAAAGATAGATGGCCTGGCCATATCAGAATGCCCTGGCGCAAGAAACTTTCATCTACCACCTAACTACTAGAATTGAGATGCATTATAAAGTAGGCACATTTTTCTGCTGTTTTAACCATTGGCCAAAATGGAACCTATTCACACCATCCATGTTTGTAGGAAAACTTTGTCAGATAAGTTTAAGGAACTAAAGATAGATGGCCTGGCCATATCAGAATGCCCTGGTGCAAGAAACTTTCAACTACCACCTAAGTGTTAGAATGGAGATGCATTATACAGTAGGCACATTTTTCTACTGTTTTAACCATGGGCCAAAATGGAACCTATGCACACCATCCATGTTTGCAGGAAAACTTTGTCAGATAAGTTTAAGGACCTAAAGATAGATGGCCTGGCCATATCAGAATGCCCTGGCACAAGAAACTTTCATCTACCACCTAACTACTAGAATTGAGATGCATTATAAAGTAGGCACATTTTTCTGCTGTTTTAACCATGGGCCAAAATGGAACCTATGCACACCATCCATGTTTGCAGGAAAACTTTGTCAGGTAAGTTTAAGGAACTAAAGATAGATGATCTGGCCATATCAGAATGCCCTGGCGCAAGAAACTTTCATCTACCACCTAAGTGTTAGAATGGAGATGCATGATAAAGTAGGCACATTTTTCTGCTGTTTTAACCATTGGCCAAAATGGAAACTATTCACACCATCCATGTTTGTAGGAAAACTTTGTCAGATAAGTTTAAGGAACTAAAGATAGATGGCCTGGCCATATCAGAATGCCCTGGCGCAAGAAACTTTCATCTACCACCTAACTACTAGAATTAAGATGGATTATAAAGTAGGCACATTTTTCTGCTGTTTTAACCATTAGCCAAAATGGAACCTATTCACACCATCCATGTTTGCAGGAAAACTTTGTCCGATAAGTTTAAGGACCTAAAGATAGATGGCCTAGCCATATCAGAATGCCCTGGTACAAGAAACTTTCATCTACCACCTAACTACTAGAATTGAGATGCATTCTAAAGTAGGCACATTTTTCTGCTGTTTTAACCATGGGCCAAAATGGAACCTATGCACACCATCCATGTTTGCAGGAAAACTTTGTCAGGTAAGTTTAAGGAACTAAAGATAGATGGCCTGGCCATATCAGAATGCCCTGGCGCAAGAAAGTTTCATCTACCACCTAACTACTAGAATTGAGATGCATTATAATGTAGGCACATTTTTCTGCTGTTTTAACCATGGGCCAAAATGGAACCTATGCACACCATCCATGTTTGCAGGAAAACTTTGTCAGGTAAGTTTAAGGAACTATAGATAGATGGCCTGGCCATATCAGAATGCCCTGGCGCAAGAAACTTTCATCTACCACCTAACTACTCGAATTGAGATGCATTATAAAGTAGGCACATTTTTCTGCTGTTTTAACCATTGGCCAAAATGGAACCTATTCACACCATCCATGTTTGTAGGAAAACTTTGTCCGATAAAAGTTTAAGGAACTAAAGATAGATGGCCTGGCCATATCAGAATGCCCTGGTGCAAGAAAGTTTCATCTACCACCTAACTACTAGAATTGAGATGCATTATAAAGTAGGCACATTTTTCTGCTGTTTTAACCATTGGCCAAAATGGAACCTATTCACACCATCCATGTTTGTAGGAAAACTTTGTCCGATAAGTTTAAGGACCTAAAGATAGATGGCCTGGCCATATCAGAATGCCCTGGCGCAAGAAACTTTCATCTACCACCTAACTACTAGAATTGAGATGCATTATAAAGTAGGCACATTTTTCTGCTGTTTTAACCATGGGCCAAAATGGAACCTATGCACACCATCCATGTTTGCAGGAAAACTTTGTCAGGTAAGTTTAAGGACCTAAAGATAGATGGCCTGGCCATATCAGAATGCCCTGGCGCAAGAAACTTTCATCTACCACCTAACTACTAGAATTGAGATGCATTATAAAGTAGGCACATTTTTCTGCTGTTTTAAACATTGGCCAAAATGGAACCTATTCACACCATCCATGTTTGTAGGAAAACTTTGTCAGGTAAGTTTAAGGAACTAAAGATAGATGATCTGGCCATATCAGAATGCCCTGGCGCAAGAAACTTTCATCTACCACCTAAGTGTTAGAATTGAGATGCATTATAAAGTAGGCACATTTTTCTGCTATTTTAACCATGGGCCAAAATGGAAACTATTCACACCATCCATGTTTGTAGGAAAACTTTGTCAGATAAGTTTAAGGAACTAAAGATAGATGGCCTGGCCATATCAGAATGCCCTGGCGCAAGAAACTTTCATCTACCACCTAACTACTAGAATTAAGATGGATTATAAAGTAGGCACATTTTTCTGCTGTTTTAACCATTAGCCAAAATGGAACCTATTCACACCATCCATGTTTGCAGGAAAACTTTGTCCGATAAGTTTAAGGACCTAAAGATAGATGGCCTAGCCATATCAGAATGCCCTGGTACAAGAAACTTTCATCTACCACCTAACTACTAGAATTGAGATGCATTCTAAAGTAGGCACATTTTTCTGCTGTTTTAACCATGTTCCAAAATGGAACCTATGCACACCATCCATGTTTGCAGGAAAACTTTGTCAGGTAAGTTTAAGGAACTAAAGATAGATGGCCTGGCCATATCAGAATGCCCTGGCGCAAGAAAGTTTCATCTACCACCTAACTACTAGAATTGAGATGCATTATAATGTAGGCACATTTTTCTGCTGTTTTAACCATGGGCCAAAATGGAACCTATGCACACCATCCATGTTTGCAGGAAAACTTTGTCAGGTAAGTTTAAGGAACTATAGATAGATGGCCTGGCCATATCAGAATGCCCTGGCGCAAGAAACTTTCATCTACCACCTAACTACTCGAATTGAGATGCATTATAAAGTAGGCACATTTTTCTGCTGTTTTAACCATTGGCCAAAATGGAACCTATTCACACCATCCATGTTTGTAGGAAAACTTTGTCCGATAAAAGTTTAAGGAACTAAAGATAGATGGCCTGGCCATATCAGAATGCCCTGGTGCAAGAAAGTTTCATCTACCACCTAACTACTAGAATTGAGATGCATTATAAAGTAGGCACATTTTTCTGCTGTTTTAACCATTGGCCAAAATGGAAACTATTCACACCATCCATGTTTGTAGGAAAACTTTGTCCGATAAGTTTAAGGACCTAAAGATAGATGGCCTGGCCATATCAGAATGCCCTGGCGCAAGAAACTTTCATCTACCACCTAACTACTAGAATTGAGATGCATTATAAAGTAGGCACATTTTTCTGCTGTTTTAACCATGGGCCAAAATGGAACCTATGCACACCATCCATGTTTGCAGGAAAACTTTGTCAGGTAAGTTTAAGGAACAAAAGATAGATGGCCTGGCCATATCAGAATGCCCTGGCGCAAGAAACTTTCATCTACTACCTAACTGTTAGAATGGAGATGCATTATAAAGTAGGCACATTTTTCTGCTGTTTTAACCATTGGCCAAAATGGAACCTATTCACACCATCCATGTTTGTAGGAAAACTTTGTCAGATAAGTTTAAGGAACTAAAGATAGATGGCCTGGCCATATCAGAATGCCCTGGTACAAGAAACTTTCATCTACCACCTAACTACTAGAATTGAGATGCATTATAAAGTAGGCACATTTTTCTACTATTTTAACCATGGGCCAAAATGGAACCTATGCACACCATCCATGTTTGCAGGAAAACTTTGTCAGATAAGTTTAAGGAACTAAAGATAGATGGCCTGGCCATATCAGAATGCCCTGGCGCAAGAAACTTTCATCTACCACCTAACTACTAGAATTGAGATGCATTATAAAGTAGGCACATTTTTCTGCTGTTTTAACCATTGGCCAAAATGGAACCTATTCACACCATCCATGTTTGTAGGAAAACTTTGTCCGATAAGTTTAAGGACCTAAAGATAGATGGCCTAGCCATATCAGAATGCCCTGGTACAAGAAACTTTCATCTACCACCTAACTACTAGAATTGGGATGCATTATAAAGTAGGCACATTTTTCTGCTGTTTTAACCATTGGCCAAAATGGAACCTATTCACACCATCCATGTTTGTAGGAAAACTTTGTCAGATAAGTTTAAGGACCTAAAGATAGATGGCCTGGCCATATCAGAATGCCCTGGTACAAGAAACTTTCATCTACCACCTAACTACTAGAATTGAGATGCATTATAAAGTAGGCACATTTTTCTGCTGTTTTAACCATGGGCCAAAATGGAACCTATGCACACCATCCATGTTTGCAGGAAAACTTTGTCAGGTAAGTTTAAGGAACTAAAGATAGATGATCTGGCCATATCAGAATGCCCTGGCGCAAGAAACTTTCATCTACCACCTAAGTGTTAGAATGGAGATGCATGATAAAGTAGGCACATTTTTCTGCTGTTTTAACCGTTGGCCAAAATGGAACCTATTCACACCATCCATGTTTGTAGGAAAACTTTGTCCGATAAGTTTAAGGACCTAAAGATAGATGGCCTAGCCATATCAGAATGCCCTGGTACAAGAAACTTTCATCTACCACCTAACTACTAGAATTGAGATGCATTCTAAAGTAGGCACATTTTTCTGCTGTTTTAACCATGGGCCAAAATGGAACCTATGCACACCATCCATGTTTGCAGGAAAACTTTGTCAGGTAAGTTTAAGGAACTAAAGATAGATGGCCTGGCCATATCAGAATGCCCTGGCGCAAGAAAGTTTCATCTACCACCTAACTACTAGAATTGAGATGCATTATAATGTAGGCACATTTTTCTGCTGTTTTAACCATGGGCCAAAATGGAACCTATGCACACCATCCATGTTTGCAGGAAAACTTTGTCAGGTAAGTTTAAGGAACTATAGATAGATGGCCTGGCCATATCAGAATGCCCTGGCGCAAGAAACTTTCATCTACCACCTAACTACTCGAATTGAGATGCATTATAAAGTAGACACATTTTTCTGCTGTTTTAACCATTGGCCAAAATGGAACCTATTCACACCATCCATGTTTGCAGGAAAACTTTGTCCGATAAAAGTTTAAGGAACTAAAGATAGATGGCCTGGCCATATCAGAATGCCCTGGCGCAAGAAACTTTCATCTACCACCTAACTACTAGAATTGAGATGCATTATAAAGTAGGCACATTTTTCTGCTGTTTTAACCATTCGCCAAAATGGAACCTATTCACACCATCCATGTTTGTAGGAAAACTTTGTCCGATAAGTTTAAGGACCTAAAGATAGATGGCCTAGCCATATCAGAATGCCCTGGTACAAGAAACTTTCATCTACCACCTAACTACTAGAATTGAGATGCATTATAAAGTAGGCACATTTTTCTGCTGTTTTAACCATGGGCCAAAATGGAACCTATGCACACCATCCATGTTTGCAGGAAAACTTTGTCAGATAAGTTTAAGGAACTAAAGATAGATGGCCTGGCCATATCAGAATGCCCTGGCGCAAGAAACTTTCATCTACCACCTAACTACTAGAATTGAGATGCATTATAAAGTAGGCACATTTTTCTGCTGTTTTAACCATTGGCCAAAATGGAACCTATTCACACCATCCATGTTTGTAGGAAAACTTTGTCCGATAAGTTTAAGGACCTAAAGATAGATGGCCTAGCCATATCAGAATGCCCTGGTACAAGAAACTTTCATCTACCACCTAACTACTAGAATTGGGATGCATTATAAAGTAGGCACATTTTTCTGCTGTTTTAACCATTGGCCAAAATGGAACCTATTCACACCATCCATGTTTGTAGGAAAACTTTGTCAGATAAGTTTAAGGACCTAAAGATAGATGGCCTGGCCATATCAGAATGCCCTGGTACAAGAAACTTTCATCTACCACCTAACTACTAGAATTGAGATGCATTATAAAGTAGGCACATTTTTCTGCTGTTTTAACCATTTTCCAAAATGGAACCTATGCACACCATCCATGTTTGCAGGAAAACTTTGTCAGGTAAGTTTAAGGAACTAAAGATAGATGATCTGGCCATATCAGAATGCCCTGGCGCAAGAAACTTTCATCTACCACCTAAGTGTTAGAATGGAGATGCATGATAAAGTAGGCACATTTTTCTGCTGTTTTAACCGTTGGCCAAAATGGAACCTATTCACACCATCCATGTTTGTAGGAAAACTTTGTCCGATAAGTTTAAGGACCTAAAGATAGATGGCCTAGCCATATCAGAATGCCCTGGTACAAGAAACTTTCATCTACCACCTAACTACTAGAATTGAGATGCATTCTAAAGTAGGCACATTTTTCTGCTGTTTTAACCATGGGCCAAAATGGAACCTATGCACACCATCCATGTTTGCAGGAAAACTTTGTCAGGTAAGTTTAAGGAACTAAAGATAGATGGCCTGGCCATATCAGAATGCCCTGGTACAAGAAACTTTCATCTACCACCTAACTACTAGAATTGAGATGCATTATAATGTAGGCACATTTTTCTGCTGTTTTAACCATGGGCCAAAATGGAACCTATGCACACCATCCATGTTTGCAGGAAAACTTTGTCAGGTAAGTTTAAGGAACTATAGATAGATGGCCTGGCCATATCAGAATGCCCTGGCGCAAGAAACTTTCATCTACCACCTAACTACTCGAATTGAGATGCATTATAAAGTAGACACATTTTTCTGCTGTTTTAACCATTGGCCAAAATGGAACCTATTCACACCATCCATGTTTGCAGGAAAACTTTGTCCGATAAAAGTTTAAGGAACTAAAGATAGATGGCCTGGCCATATCAGAATGCCCTGGCGCAAGAAACTTTCATCTACCACCTAAGTGTTAGAATGGAGATGCATGATAAAGTAGGCACATTTTTCTGCTGTTTTAACCATTGGCCAAAATGGAACCTATTCACACCATCCATGTTTGTAGGAAAACTTTGTCCGATAAGTTTAAGGACCTAAAGATAGATGGCCTAGCCATATCAGAATGCCCTGGTACAAGAAACTTTCATCTACCACCTAACTACTAGAATTGAGATGCATTCTAAAGTAGGCACATTTTTCTGCTGTTTTAACCATGGGCCAAAATGGAACCTATGCACACCATCCATGTTTGCAGGAAAACTTTGTCAGGTAAGTTTAAGGAACTAAAGATAGATGGCCTGGCCATATCAGAATGCCCTGGCGCAAGAAACTTTCATCTACCACCTAACTACTAGAATTGAGATGCATTATAAAGTAGGCACATTTTTCTGCTGTTTTAACCATTGGCCAAAATGGAACCTATTCACACCATCCATGTTTGTAGGAAAACTTTGTCAGATAAGTTTAAGGAACTAAAGATAGATGGCCTGGCCATATCAGAATGCCCTGGTGCAAGAAACTTTCAACTACCACCTAAGTGTTAGAATGGAGATGCATTATACAGTAGGCACATTTTTCTGCTGTTTTAACCATGGGCCAAAATGGAACCTATGCACACCATCCATGTTTGCAGGAAAACTTTGTCAGATAAGTTTAAGGACCTAAAGATAGATGGCCTGGCCATATCAGAATGCCCTGGCACAAGAAACTTTCATCTACCACCTAACTACTAGAATTGAGATGCATTATAAAGTAGGCACATTTTTCTGCTGTTTTAACCATGGGCCAAAATGGAACCTATGCACACCATCCATGTTTGCAGGAAAACTTTGTCAGGTAAGTTTAAGGAACTAAAGATAGATGATCTGGCCATATCAGAATGCCCTGGCGCAAGAAACTTTCATCTACCACCTAAGTGTTAGAATGGAGATGCATGATAAAGTAGGCACATTTTTCTGCTGTTTTAACCATTGGCCAAAATGGAAACTATTCACACCATCCATGTTTGTAGGAAAACTTTGTCAGATAAGTTTAAGGAACTAAAGATAGATGGCCTGGCCATATCAGAATGCCCTGGCGCAAGAAACTTTCATCTACCACCTAACTACTAGAATTGAGATGGATTATAAAGTAGGCACATTTTTCTGCTGTTTTAACCATTAGCCAAAATGGAACCTATTCACACCATCCATGTTTGTAGGAAAACTTTGTCCGATAAGTTTAAGGACCTAAAGATAGATGGCCTAGCCATATCAGAATGCCCTGGTACAAGAAACTTTCATCTACCACCTAACTACTAGAATTGAGATGCATTCTAAAGTAGGCACATTTTTCTGCTGTTTTAACCATGGGCCAAAATGGAACGTATGCACACCATCCATGTTTGCAGGAAAACTTTGTCAGGTAAGTTTAAGGAACTAAAGATAGATGGCCTGGCCATATCAGAATGCCCTGGCGCAAGAAAGTTTCATCTACCACCTAACTACTAGAATTGAGATGCATTATAATGTAGGCACATTTTTCTGCTGTTTTAACCATGGGCCAAAATGGAACCTATGCACACCATCCATGTTTGCAGGAAAACTTTGTCAGGTAAGTTTAAGGAACTATAGATAGATGGCCTGGCCATATCAGAATGCCCTGGCGCAAGAAACTTTCATCTACCACCTAACTACTCGAATTGAGATGCATTATAAAGTAGGCACATTTTTCTGCTGTTTTAACCATTGGCCAAAATGGAACCTATTCACACCATCCATGTTTGTAGGAAAACTTTGTCCGATAAAAGTTTAAGGAACTAAACATAGATGGCCTGGCCATATCAGAATGCCCTGGTGCAAGAAAGTTTCATCTACCACCTAACTACTAGAATTGAGATGCATTATAAAGTAGGCACATTTTTCTGCTGTTTTAACCATTGGCCAAAATGGAACCTATTCACACCATCCATGTTTGTAGGAAAACTTTGTCCGATAAGTTTAAGGACCTAAAGATAGATGGCCTGGCCATATCAGAATGCCCTGGCGCAAGAAACTTTCATCTACCACCTAACTACTAGAATTGAGATGCATTATAAAGTAGGCACATTTTTCTGCTGTTTTAACCATGGGCCAAAATGGAACCTATGCACACCATCCATGTTTGCAGGAAAACTTTGTCAGGTAAGTTTAAGGAACAAAAGATAGATGGCCTGGCCATATCAGAATGCCCTGGTACAAGAAACTTTCATCTACCACCTAACTACTAGAATTGAGATGCATTATAAAGTAGGCACATTTTTCTGCTATTTTAACCATGGACCAAAATGGAACCTATGCACACCATCCATGTTTGCAGGAAAACTTTGTCAGATAAGTTTAAGGAACTAAAGATAGATGGCCTGGCCATATCAGAATGCCCTGGCGCAAGAAACTTTCATCTACCACCTAACTACTAGAATTGAGATGCATTATAAAGTAGGCACATTTTTCTGCTGTTTTAACCATTGGCCAAAATGGAACCTATTCACACCATCCATGTTTGTAGGAAAACTTTGTCAGATAAGTTTAAGGAACTAAAGATAGATGGCCTGGCCATATCAGAATGCCCTGGCGCAAGAAACTTTCATCTACCACCTAACTACTAGAATTGAGATACATTATAAAGTAGGCACATTTTTCTGCTGTTTTAACCATTGGCCAAAATGGAACCTATTCACACCATCCATGTTTGTAGGAAAACTTTGTCCGATAAGTTTAAGGACCTAAAGATAGATGGCCTAGCCATATCAGAATGCCCTGGTACAAGAAACTTTCATCTACCACCTAACTACTAGAATTGAGATGCATTCTAAAGTAGGCACATTTTTCTGCTGTTTTAACCATGGGCCAAAAAGGAACGTATGCACACCATCCATGTTTGCAGGAAAACTTTGTCAGGTAAGTTTAAGGAACTAAAGATAGATGGCCTGGCCATATCAGAATGCCCTGGCGCAAGAAAGTTTCATCTACCACCTAACTACTAGAATTGAGATGCATTATAATGTAGGCACATTTTTCTGCTGTTTTAACCATGGGCCAAAATGGAACCTATGCACACCATCCATGTTTGCAGGAAAACTTTGTCAGGTAAGTTTAAGGAACTATAGATAGATGGCCTGGCCATATCAGAATGCCCTGGCGCAAGAAACTTTCATCTACCACCTAACTACTCGAATTGAGATGCATTATAAAGTAGGCACATTTTTCTGCTGTTTTAACCATTGGCCAAAATGGAACCTATTCACACCATCCATGTTTGTAGGAAAACTTTGTCCGATAAAAGTTTAAGGAACTAAAGATAGATGGCCTGGCCATATCAGAATGCCCTGGCGCAAGAAACTTTCATCTACCACCTAACTACTAGAATTGAGATGCATTTTAAAGTAGGCACATTTTTCTGCTGTTTTAACCATTGGCCAAAATGGAACCTATTCACACCATCCATGTTTGTAGGAAAACTTTGTCCGATAAGTTTAAGGACCTAAAGATAGATGGCCTAGCCATATCAGAATGCCCTGGTACAAGAAACTTTCATCTACCACCTAACTACTAGAATTGAGATGCATTCTAAAGTAGGCACATTTTTCTGCTGTTTTAACCATGGGCCAAAATGGAACCTCTGCACACCATCCATGTTTGCAGGAAAACTTTGTCAGGTAAGTTTAAGGAACTAAAGATAGATGGCCTGGCCATATCAGAATGCCCTGGCGCAAGAAACTTTCATCTACCACCTAACTGCTAGAATTGGGATGCATTATAAAGTAGGCACATTTTTCTGCTGTTTTAACCATTGGCCAAAATGGAACCTATTCACACCATCCATGTTTGTAGGAAAACTTTGTCAGATAAGTTTAAGGAACTAAAGATAGATGGCCTGGCCATATCAGAATGCCCTGGTGCAAGAAACTTTCAACTACCACCTAAGTGTTAGAATGGAGATGCATTATACAGTAGGCACATTTTTCTGCTGTTTTAACCATGGGCCAAAATGGAACCTATGCACACCATCCATGTTTGCAGGAAAACTTTGTCAGATAAGTTTAAGGACCTAAAGATAGATGGCCTGGCCATATCAGAATGCCCTGGCGCAAGAAACTTTCATCTACCACCTAACTACTCGAATTGAGATGCATTATAAAGTAGGCACATTTTTCTGCTGTTTTAACCATTGGCCAAAATGGAACCTATTCACACCATCCATGTTTGTAGGAAAACTTTGTCCGATAAAAGTTTAAGGAACTAAAGATAGATGGCCTGGCCATATCAGAATGCCCTGGCGCAAGAAACTTTCATCTACCACCTAACTACTAGAATTGAGATGCATTTTAAAGTAGGCACATTTTTCTGCTGTTTTAACCATTGGCCAAAATGGAACCTATTCACACCATCCATGTTTGTAGGAAAACTTTGTCCGATAAGTTTAAGGACCTAAAGATAGATGGCCTAGCCATATCAGAATGCCCTGGTACAAGAAACTTTCATCTACCACCTAACTACTAGAATTGAGATGCATTCTAAAGTAGGCACATTTTTCTGCTGTTTTAACCATGGGCCAAAATGGAACCTCTGCACACCATCCATGTTTGCAGGAAAACTTTGTCAGGTAAGTTTAAGGAACTAAAGATAGATGGCCTGGCCATATCAGAATGCCCTGGCGCAAGAAACTTTCATCTACCACCTAACTGCTAGAATTGGGATGCATTATAAAGTAGGCACATTTTTCTGCTGTTTTAACCATTGGCCAAAATGGAACCTATTCACACCATCCATGTTTGTAGGAAAACTTTGTCAGATAAGTTTAAGGAACTAAAGATAGATGGCCTGGCCATATCAGAATGCCCTGGTGCAAGAAACTTTCAACTACCACCTAAGTGTTAGAATGGAGATGCATTATACAGTAGGCACATTTTTCTGCTGTTTTAACCATGGGCCAAAATGGAACCTATGCACACCATCCATGTTTGCAGGAAAACTTTGTCAGATAAGTTTAAGGACCTAAAGATAGATGGCCTGGCCATATCAGAATGCCCTGGTACAAGAAACTTTCATCTACCACCTAACTACTAGAATTGAGATGCATTATAAAGTAGGCACATTTTTCTGCTGTTTTAACCATTGGCCAAAATGGAACCTATTCACACCATCCATGTTTGTAGGAAAACTTTGTCCGATAAAAGTTTAAGGAACTAAAGATAGATGGCCTGGCCATATCAGAATGCCCTGGTGCAAGAAAGTTTCATCTACCACCTAACTACTAGAATTGAGATGCATTATAAAGTAGGCACATTTTTCTGCTGTTTTAACCATTGGCCAAAATGGAACCTATTCACACCATCCATGTTTGTAGGAAAACTTTGTCCGATAAGTTTAAGGACCTAAAGATAGATGGCCTGGCCATATCAGAATGCCCTGGCGCAAGAAACTTTCATCTACCACCTAACTACTAGAATTGAGATGCATTATAAAGTAGGCACATTTTTCTGCTGTTTTAACCATGGGCCAAAATGGAACCTATGCACACCATCCATGTTTGCAGGAAAACTTTGTCAGGTAAGTTTAAGGAACAAAAGATAGATGGCCTGGCCATATCAGAATGCCCTGGCGCAAGAAACTTTCATCTACTACCTAACTGTTAGAATGGAGATGCATTATAAAGTAGGCACATTTTTCTGCTGTTTTAACCATTGGCCAAAATGGAACCTATTCACACCATCCATGTTTGTAGGAAAACTTTGTCAGATAAGTTTAAGGAACTAAAGATAGATGGCCTGGCCATATCAGAATGCCCTGGCGCAAGAAACTTTCATCTACTACCTAACTGTTAGAATGGAGATGCATTATAAAGTAGGCACATTTTTCTGCTATTTTAACCATGGGCCAAAATGGAACCTATGCACACCATCCATGTTTGCAGGAAAACTTTGTCAGATAAGTTTAAGGAACTAAAGATAGATGGCCTGGCCATATCAGAATGCCCTGGCGCAAGAAACTTTCATCTACCACCTAACTACTAGAATTGAGATACATTATAAAGTAGGCACATTTTTCTGCTGTTTTAACCATTGGCCAAAATGGAACCTATTCACACCATCCATGTTTGTAGGAAAACTTTGTCCGATAAGTTTAAGGACCTAAAGATAGATGGCCTAGCCATATCAGAATGCCCTGGTACAAGAAACTTTCATCTACCACCTAACTACTAGAATTGAGATGCATTCTAAAGTAGGCACATTTTTCTGCTGTTTTAACCATGGGCCAAAAAGGAACGTATGCACACCATCCATGTTTGCAGGAAAACTTTGTCAGGTAAGTTTAAGGAACTAAAGATAGATGGCCTGGCCATATCAGAATGCCCTGGCGCAAGAAAGTTTCATCTACCACCTAACTACTAGAATTGAGATGCATTATAATGTAGGCACATTTTTCTGCTGTTTTAACCATGGGCCAAAATGGAACCTATGCACACCATCCATGTTTGCAGGAAAACTTTGTCAGGTAAGTTTAAGGAACTATAGATAGATGGCCTGGCCATATCAGAATGCCCTGGCGCAAGAAACTTTCATCTACCACCTAACTACTCGAATTGAGATGCATTATAAAGTAGGCACATTTTTCTGCTGTTTTAACCATTGGCCAAAATGGAACCTATTCACACCATCCATGTTTGTAGGAAAACTTTGTCCGATAAGTTTAAGGACCTAAAGATAGATGGCCTAGCCATATCAGAATGCCCTGGTACAAGAAACTTTCATCTACCACCTAACTACTAGAATTGAGATGCATTCTAAAGTAGGCACATTTTTCTGCTGTTTTAACCATGGGCCAAAATGGAACCTCTGCACACCACCCATATTTGCAGGAAAACTTTGTCAGGTAAGTTTAAGGAACTAAAGATAGATGGCCTGGCCATATCAGAATGCCCTGGCGCAAGAAACTTTCATCTACCACCTAACTACTAGAATTGGGATGCAATATAAAGTAGGCACATTTTTCTGCTGTTTTAACCATTGGCCAAAATGGAACCTATTCACACCATCCATGTTTGTAGGAAAACTTTGTCAGATAAGTTTAAGGAACTAAAGATAGATGGCCTGGCCATATCAGAATGCCCTGGTGCAAGAAACTTTCAACTACCACCTAAGTGTTAGAATGGAGATGCATTATACAGTAGGCACATTTTTCTGCTGTTTTAACCATGGGCCAAAATGGAACCTATGCACACCATCCATGTTTGCAGGAAAACTTTGTCAGATAAGTTTAAGGACCTAAAGATAGATGGCCTGGCCATATCAGAATGCCCTGGTACAAGAAACTTTCATCTACCACCTAACTACTAGAATTGAGATGCATTATAAAGTAGGCACATTTTTCTGCTGTTTTAACCATTGGCCAAAATGGAACCTATTCACACCATCCATGTTTGTAGGAAAACTTTGTCAGATAAGTTTAAGGAACTAAAGATAGATGGCCTGGCCATATCAGAATGCCCTGGCGCAAGAAACTTTCATCTACCACCTAACTACTAGAATTGAGATACATTATAAAGTAGGCACATTTTTCTGCTGTTTTAACCATTGTCCAAAATGGAACCTATTCACACCATCCATGTTTGTAGGAAAACTTTGTCCGATAAGTTTAAGGACCTAAAGATAGATGGCCTAGCCATATCAGAATGCCCTGGTACAAGAAACTTTCATCTACCACCTAACTACTAGAATTGAGATGCATTCTAAAGTAGGCACATTTTTCTGCTGTTTTAACCATGGGCCAAAAAGGAACGTATGCACACCATCCATGTTTGCAGGAAAACTTTGTCAGGTAAGTTTAAGGAACTAAAGATAGATGGCCTGGCCATATCAGAATGCCCTGGCGCAAGAAAGTTTCATCTACCACCTAACTACTAGAATTGAGATGCATTATAATGTAGGCACATTTTTCTGCTGTTTTAACCATGGGCCAAAATGGAACCTATGCACACCATCCATGTTTGCAGGAAAACTTTGTCAGGTAAGTTTAAGGAACTATAGATAGAAGGCCTGGCCATATCAGAATGCCCTGGCGCAAGAAACTTTCATCTACCACCTAACTACTCGAATTGAGATGCATTATAAAGTAGGCACATTTTTCTGCTGTTTTAACCATTGGCCAAAATGGAACCTATTCACACCATCCATGTTTGTAGGAAAACTTTGTCCGATAAAAGTTTAAGGAACTAAAGATAGATGGCCTGGCCATATCAGAATGCCCTGGCGCAAGAAACTTTCATCTACCACCTAACTACTAGAATTGAGATGCATTCTAAAGTAGGCACATTTTTCTGCTGTTTTAACCATGGGCCACAATGGAACCTCTGCACACCATCCATGTTTGCAGGAAAACTTTGTCAGGTAAGTTTAAGGAACTAAAGATAGATGGCCTGGCCATATCAGAATGCCCTGGCGCAAGAAACTTTCATCTACCACCTAACTACTAGAATTGGGATGCATTATAAAGTAGGCACATTTTTCTGCTGTTTTAACCATTGGCCAAAATGGAACCTATTCACACCATCCATGTTTGTAGGAAAACTTTGTCAGATAAGTTTAAGGAACTAAAGATAGATGGCCTGGCCATATCAGAATGCCCTGGTGCAAGAAACTTTCAACTACCACCTAAGTGTTAGAATGGAGATGCATTATACAGTAGGCACATTTTTCTGCTGTTTTAACCATGGGCCAAAATGGAACCTATGCACACCATCCATGTTTGCAGGAAAACTTTGTCAGATAAGTTTAAGGACCTAAAGATAGATGGCCTGGCCATATCAGAATGCCCTGGTACAAGAAACTTTCATCTACCACCTAACTACTAGAATGGAGATGCATTATAAAGTAGGCACATTTTTCTGCTGTTTTAACCATGGGCCAAAATGGAACCTATGCACACCATCCATGTTTGCAGGAAAACTTTGTCAGATAAGTTTAAGGACCTAAAGATAGATGGCCTAGCCATATCAGAATGCCCTGGTACAAGAAACTTTCATCTACCACCTAACTACTAGAATTGAGATGCATTCTAAAGTAGGCACATTTTTCTGCTGTTTTAACCATGGGCCAAAATGGAACCTATGCACACCATCCATGTTTGCAGGAAAACTTTGTCAGGTAAGTTTAAGGAACTAAAGATAGATGGCCTGGCCATATCAGAATGCCCTGGCGCAAGAAAGTTTCATCTACCACCTAACTACTAGAATTGAGATGCATTATAATGTAGGCACATTTTTCTGCTGTTTTAACCATGGGCCAAAATGGAACCTATGCACACCATCCATGTTTGCAGGAAAACTTTGTCAGGTAAGTTTAAGGAACTATAGATAGATGGCCTGGCCATATCAGAATGCCCTGGCGCAAGAAACTTTCATCTACCACCTAACTACTCGAATTGAGATGCATTATAAAGTAGGCACATTTTTCTGCTGTTTTAACCATTGGCCAAAATGGAACCTATTCACACCATCCATGTTTGTAGGAAAACTTTGTCCGATAAAAGTTTAAGGACCTAAAGATAGATGGCCTGGCCATATCAGAATGCCCTGGTGCAAGAAAGTTTCATCTACCACCTAACTACTAGAATTGAGATGCATTATAAAGTAGGCACATTTTTCTGCTGTTTTAACCATTGGCCAAAATGGAACCTATTCACACCATCCATGTTTGTAGGAAAACTTTGTCCGATAAGTTTAAGGACCTAAAGATAGATGGCCTGGCCATATCAGAATGCCCTGGCGCAAGAAACTTTCATCTACCACCTAACTACTAGAATTGAGATGCATTATAAAGTAGGCACATTTTTCTGCTGTTTTAACCATGGGCCAAAATGGAACCTATGCACACCATCCATGTTTGCAGGAAAACTTTGTCAGGTAAGTTTAAGGAACAAAAGATAGATGGCCTGGCCATATCAGAATGCCCTGGCGCAAGAAACTTTCATCTACTACCTAACTGTTAGAATGGAGATGCATTATAAAGTAGGCACATTTTTCTGCTGTTTTAACCATTGGCCAAAATGGAACCTATTCACACCATCCATGTTTGTAGGAAAACTTTGTCCGATAAGTTTAAGGAACTAAAGATAGATGGCCTGGCCATATCAGAATGCCCTGGTACAAGAAACTTTCATCTACCACCTAACTACTAGAATTGAGATGCATTATAAAGTAGGCACATTTTTCTGCTATTTTAACCATGGGCCAAAATGGAACCTATGCACACCATCCATGTTTGCAGGAAAACTTTGTCAGATAAGTTTAAGGAACTAAAGATAGATGGCCTGGCCATATCAGAATGCCCTGGCGCAAGAAACTTTCATCTACCACCTAACTACTAGAATTGAGATACATTATAAAGTAGGCACATTTTTCTGCTGTTTTAACCATTGGCCAAAATGGAACCTATTCACACCATCCATGTTTGTAGGAAAACTTTGTCCGATAAAAGTTTAAGGAACTAAAGATAGATGGCCTGGCCATATCAGAATGCCCTGGCGCAAGAAACTTTCATCTACCACCTAACTACTAGAATTGAGATGCATTATAAAGTAGGCACATTTTTCTGCTGTTTTAACCATTGGCCAAAATGGAACCTATTCACACCATCCATGTTTGTAGGAAAACTTTGTCCGATAAGTTTAAGGAACTAAAGATAGATGGCCTAGCCATATCAGAATGCCCTGGTACAAGAAACTTTCATCTACCACCTAACTACTAGAATTGAGATGCATTCTAAAGTAGGCACATTTTTCTGCTGTTTTAACCATGGGCCAAAATGGAACCTCTGCAGACCACCCATATTTGCAGGAAAACTTTGTCAGGTAAGTTTAAGGAACTAAAGATAGATGGCCTGGCCATATCAGAATGCCCTGGCGCAAGAAACTTTCATCTACCACCTAACTGCTAGAATTGGGATGCATTATAAAGTAGGCACATTTTTCTGCTGTTTTAACCATTGGCCAAAATGGAACCTATTCACACCATCCATGTTTGTAGGAAAACTTTGTCAGATAAGTTTAAGGAACTAAAGATAGATGGCCTGGCCATATCAGAATGCCCTGGTGCAAGAAACTTTCAACTACCACCTAAGTGTTAGAATGGAGATGCATTATACAGTAGGCACATTTTTCTGCTGTTTTAACCATGGGCCAAAATGGAACCTATGCACACCATCCATGTTTGCAGGAAAACTTTGTCAGATAAGTTTAAGGACCTAAAGATAGATGGCCTGGCCATATCAGAATGCCCTGGTACAAGAAACTTTCATCTACCACCTAACTACTAGAATTGAGATGCATTATAAAGTAGGCACATTTTTCTGCTGTTTTAACCATGGGCCAAAATGGAACCTATGCACACCATCCATGTTTGCAGGAAAACTTTGTCAGATAAGTTTAAGGACCTAAAGATAGATGGCCTAGCCATATCAGAATGCCCTGGTACAAGAAACTTTCATCTACCACCTAACTACTAGAATTGAGATGCATTCTAAAGTAGGCACATTTTTCTGCTGTTTTAACCATGGGCCAAAATGGAACCTATGCACACCATCCATGTTTGCAGGAAAACTTTGTCAGGTAAGTTTAAGGAACTAAAGATAGATGGCCTGGCCATATCAGAATGCCCTGGTACAAGAAACTTTCATCTACCACCTAACTACTAGAATTGAGATGCATTCTAAAGTAGGCACATTTTTCTGCTGTTTTAACCATGGGCCAAAATGGAACCTATGCACACCATCCATGTTTGCAGGAAAACTTTGTCAGGTAAGTTTAAGGAACTAAAGATAGATGGCCTGGCCATATCAGAATGCCCTGGCGCAAGAAAGTTTCATCTACCACCTAACTACTAGAATTGAGATGCATTATAATGTAGGCACATTTTTCTGCTGTTTTAACCATGGGCCAAAATGGAACCTATGCACACCATCCATGTTTGCAGGAAAACTTTGTCAGGTAAGTTTAAGGAACTATAGATAGATGGCCTGGCCATATCAGAATGCCCTGGCGCAAGAAACTTTCATCTACCACCTAACTACTCGAATTGAGATGCATTATAAAGTAGGCACATTTTTCTGCTGTTTTAACCATTGGCCAAAATGGAACCTATTCACACCATCCATGTTTGTAGGAAAACTTTGTCCGATAAAAGTTTAAGGAACTAAAGATAGATGGCCTGGCCATATCAGAATGCCCTGGCGCAAGAAACTTTCATCTACCACCTAACTACTAGAATTGAGATGCATTATAAAGTAGGCACATTTTTCTGCTGTTTTAACCATTGGCCAAAATGGAACCTATTCACACCATCCATGTTTGTAGGAAAACTTTGTCCGATAAGTTTAAGGAACTAAAGATAGATGGCCTAGCCATATCAGAATGCCCTGGTACAAGAAACTTTCATCTACCACCTAACTACTAGAATTGAGATGCATTCTAAAGTAGGCACATTTTTCTGCTGTTTTAACCATGGGCCAAAATGGAACCTCTGCACACCACCCATATTTGCAGGAAAACTTTGTCAGGTAAGTTTAAGGAACTAAAGATAGATGGCCTGGCCATATCAGAATGCCCTGGCGCAAGAAACTTTCATCTACCACCTAACTGCTAGAATTGGGATGCATTATAAAGTAGGCACATTTTTCTGCTGTTTTAACCATTGGCCAAAATGGAACCTATTCACACCATCCATGTTTGTAGGAAAACTTTGTCAGATAAGTTTAAGGAACTAAAGATAGATGGCCTGGCCATATCAGAATGCCCTGGTGCAAGAAACTTTCAACTACCACCTAAGTGTTAGAATGGAGATGCATTATACAGTAGGCACATTTTTCTGCTGTTTTAACCATGGGCCAAAATGGAACCTATGCACACCATCCATGTTTGCAGGAAAACTTTGTCAGATAAGTTTAAGGACCTAAAGATAGATGGCCTGGCCATATCAGAATGCCCTGGTACAAGAAACTTTCATCTACCACCTAACTACTAGAATTGAGATGCATTATAAAGTAGGCACATTTTTCTGCTGTTTTAACCATGGGCCAAAATGGAACCTATGCACACCATCCATGTTTGCAGGAAAACTTTGTCAGATAAGTTTAAGGACCTAAAGATAGATGGCCTAGCCATATCAGAATGCCCTGGTACAAGAAACTTTCATCTACCACCTAACTACTAGAATTGAGATGCATTCTAAAGTAGGCACATTTTTCTGCTGTTTTAACCATGGGCCAAAATGGAACCTATGCACACCATCCATGTTTGCAGGAAAACTTTGTCAGGTAAGTTTAAGGAACTAAAGATAGATGGCCTGGCCATATCAGAATGCCCTGGTACAAGAAACTTTCATCTACCACCTAACTACTAGAATTGAGATGCATTCTAAAGTAGGCACATTTTTCTGCTGTTTTAACCATGGGCCAAAATGGAACCTATGCACACCATCCATGTTTGCAGGAAAACTTTGTCAGGTAAGTTTAAGGAACTAAAGATAGATGGCCTGGCCATATCAGAATGCCCTGGCGCAAGAAAGTTTCATCTACCACCTAACTACTAGAATTGAGATGCATTATAATGTAGGCACATTTTTCTGCTGTTTTAACCATGGGCCAAAATGGAACCTATGCACACCATCCATGTTTGCAGGAAAACTTTGTCAGGTAAGTTTAAGGAACTATAGATAGATGGCCTGGCCATATCAGAATGCCCTGGCGCAAGAAACTTTCATCTACCACCTAACTACTCGAATTGAGATGCATTATAAAGTAGGCACATTTTTCTGCTGTTTTAACCATTGGCCAAAATGGAACCTATTCACACCATCCATGTTTGTAGGAAAACTTTGTCCGATAAAAGTTTAAGGAACTAAAGATAGATGGCCTGGCCATATCAGAATGCCCTGGTGCAAGAAAGTTTCATCTACCACCTAACTACTAGAATTGAGATGCATTATAAAGTAGGCACATTTTTCTGCGGTTTTAACCATTGGCCAAAATGGAACCTATTCACACCATCCATGTTTGTAGGAAAACTTTGTCCGATAAGTTTAAGGACCTAAAGATAGATGGCCTGGCCATATCAGAATGCCCTGGCGCAAGAAACTTTCATCTACCACCTAACTACTAGAATTGAGATGCATTATAAAGTAGGCACATTTTTCTGCTGTTTTAACCATGGGCCAAAATGGAACCTATGCACACAATCCATGTTTGCAGGAAAACTTTGTCAGGTAAGTTTAAGGAACAAAAGATAGATGGCCTGGCCATATCAGAATGCCCTGGCGCAAGAAACTTTCATCTACTACCTAACTGTTAGAATGGAGATGCATTATAAAGTAGGCACATTTTTCTGCTGTTTTAACCATTGGCCAAAATGGAACCTATTCACACCATCCATGTTTGTAGGAAAACTTTGTCAGATAAGTTTAAGGAACTAAAGATAGATGGCCTGGCCATATCAGAATGCCCTGGCGCAAGAAACTTTCATCTACTACCTAACTGTTAGAATGGAGATGCATTATAAAGTAGGCACATTTTTCTGCTATTTTAACCATGGGCCAAAATGGAACCTATGCACACCATCCATGTTTGCAGGAAAACTTTGTCAGATAAGTTTAAGGAACTAAAGATAGATGGCCTGGCCATATCAGAATGCCCTGGCGCAAGAAACTTTCATCTACCACCTAACTACTAGAATTGAGATACATTATAAAGTAGGCACATTTTTCTGCTGTTTTAACCATTGGCCAAAATGGAACCTATTCACACCATCCATGTTTGTAGGAAAACTTTGTCCGATAAGTTTAAGGACCTAAAGATAGATGGCCTAGCCATATCAGAATGCCCTGGTACAAGAAACTTTCATCTACCACCTAACTACTAGAATTGAGATGCATTCTAAAGTAGGCACATTTTTCTGCTGTTTTAACCATGGGCCAAAAAGGAACGTATGCACACCATCCATGTTTGCAGGAAAACTTTGTCAGGTAAGTTTAAGGAACTAAAGATAGATGGCCTGGCCATATCAGAATGCCCTGGCGCAAGAAAGTTTCATCTACCACCTAACTACTAGAATTGAGATGCATTATAATGTAGGCACATTTTTCTGCTGTTTTAACCATGGGCCAAAATGGAACCTATGCACACCATCCATGTTTGCAGGAAAACTTTGTCAGGTAAGTTTAAGGAACTATAGATAGATGGCCTGGCCATATCAGAATGCCCTGGCGCAAGAAACTTTCATCTACCACCTAACTACTCGAATTGAGATGCATTATAAAGTAGGCACATTTTTCTGCTGTTTTAACCATTGGCCAAAATGGAACCTATTCACACCATCCATGTTTGTAGGAAAACTTTGTCCGATAAGTTTAAGGACCTAAAGATAGATGGCCTAGCCATATCAGAATGCCCTGGTACAAGAAACTTTCATCTACCACCTAACTACTAGAATTGAGATGCATTCTAAAGTAGGCACATTTTTCTGCTGTTTTAACCATGGGCCAAAATGGAACCTCTGCACACCACCCATATTTGCAGGAAAACTTTGTCAGGTAAGTTTAAGGAACTAAAGATAGATGGCCTGGCCATATCAGAATGCCCTGGCGCAAGAAACTTTCATCTACCACCTAACTACTAGAATTGGGATGCAATATAAAGTAGGCACATTTTTCTGCTGTTTTAACCATTGGCCAAAATGGAACCTATTCACACCATCCATGTTTGTAGGAAAACTTTGTCAGATAAGTTTAAGGAACTAAAGATAGATGGCCTGGCCATATCAGAATGCCCTGGTGCAAGAAACTTTCAACTACCACCTAAGTGTTAGAATGGAGATGCATTATACAGTAGGCACATTTTTCTGCTGTTTTAACCATGGGCCAAAATGGAACCTATGCACACCATCCATGTTTGCAGGAAAACTTTGTCAGATAAGTTTAAGGACCTAAAGATAGATGGCCTGGCCATATCAGAATGCCCTGGTACAAGAAACTTTCATCTACCACCTAACTACTAGAATTGAGATGCATTATAAAGTAGGCACATTTTTCTGCTGTTTTAACCATTGGCCAAAATGGAACCTATTCACACCATCCATGTTTGTAGGAAAACTTTGTCAGATAAGTTTAAGGAACTAAAGATAGATGGCCTGGCCATATCAGAATGCCCTGGCGCAAGAAACTTTCATCTACCACCTAACTACTAGAATTGAAATACATTATAAAGTAGGCACATTTTTCTGCTGTTTTAACCATTGTCCAAAATGGAACCTATTCACACCATCCATGTTTGTAGGAAAACTTTGTCCGATAAGTTTAAGGACCTAAAGATAGATGGCCTAGCCATATCAGAATGCCCTGGTACAAGAAACTTTCATCTACCACCTAACTACTAGAATTGAGATGCATTCTAAAGTAGGCACATTTTTCTGCTGTTTTAACCATGGGCCAAAAAGGAACGTATGCACACCATCCATATTTGCAGGAAAACTTTGTCAGGTAAGTTTAAGGAACTAAAGATAGATGGCCTGGCCATATCAGAATGCCCTGGCGCAAGAAAGTTTCATCTACCACCTAACTACTAGAATTGAGATGCATTATAATGTAGGCACATTTTTCTGCTGTTTTAACCATGGGCCAAAATGGAACCTATGCACACCATCCATGTTTGCAGGAAAACTTTGTCAGGTAAGTTTAAGGAACTATAGATAGAAGGCCTGGCCATATCAGAATGCCCTGGCGCAAGAAACTTTCATCTACCACCTAACTACTCGAATTGAGATGCATTATAAAGTAGGCACATTTTTCTGCTGTTTTAACCATTGGCCAAAATGGAACCTATTCACACCATCCATGTTTGTAGGAAAACTTTGTCCGATAAAAGTTTAAGGAACTAAAGATAGATGGCCTGGCCATATCAGAATGCCCTGGCGCAAGAAACTTTCATCTACCACCTAACTACTAGAATTGAGATGCATTCTAAAGTAGGCACATTTTTCTGCTGTTTTAACCATGGGCCACAATGGAACCTCTGCACACCATCCATGTTTGCAGGAAAACTTTGTCAGGTAAGTTTAAGGAACTAAAGATAGATGGCCTGGCCATATCAGAATGCCCTGGCGCAAGAAACTTTCATCTACCACCTAACTACTAGAATTGGGATGCATTATAAAGTAGGCACATTTTTCTGCTGTTTTAACCATTGGCCAAAATGGAAATTATTCACACCATCCATGTTTGTAGGAAAACTTTGTCAGATAAGTTTAAGGAACTAAAGATAGATGGCCTGGCCATATCAGAATGCCCTGGTGCAAGAAACTTTCAACTACCACCTAAGTGTTAGAATGGAGATGCATTATACAGTAGGCACATTTTTCTGCTGTTTTAACCATGGGCCAAAATGGAACCTATGCACACCATCCATGTTTGCAGGAAAACTTTGTCAGATAAGTTTAAGGACCTAAAGATAGATGGCCTGGCCATATCAGAATGCCCTGGTACAAGAAACTTTCATCTACCACCTAACTACTAGAATGGAGATGCATTATAAAGTAGGCACATTTTTCTGCTGTTTTAACCATGGGCCAAAATGGAACCTATGCACACCATCCATGTTTGTAGGAAAACTTTGTCAGATAAGTTTAAGGACCTAAAGATAGATGGCCTAGCCATATCAGAATGCCCTGGTACAAGAAACTTTCATCTACCACCTAACTACTAGAATTGAGATGCATTCTAAAGTAGGCACATTTTTCTGCTGTTTTAACCATGGGCCAAAATGGAACCTATGCACACCATCCATGTTTGCAGGAAAACTTTGTCAGGTAAGTTTAAGGAACTAAAGATAGATGGCCTGGCCATATCAGAATGCCCTGGCGCAAGAAAGTTTCATCTACCACCTAACTACTAGAATTGAGATGCATTATAATGTAGGCACATTTTTCTGCTGTTTTAACCATGGGCCAAAATGGAACCTATGCACACCATCCATGTTTGCAGGAAAACTTTGTCAGGTAAGTTTAAGGAACTATAGATAGAAGGCCTGGCCATATCAGAATGCCCTGGCGCAAGAAACTTTCATCTACCACCTAACTACTCGAATTGAGATGCATTATAAAGTAGGCACATTTTTCTGCTGTTTTAACCATTGGCCAAAATGGAACCTATTCACACCATCCATGTTTGTAGGAAAACTTTGTCCGATAAAAGTTTAAGGAACTAAAGATAGATGGCCTGGCCATATCAGAATGCCCTGGCGCAAGAAACTTTCATCTACCACCTAACTACTAGAATTGAGATGCATTCTAAAGTAGGCACATTTTTCTGCTGTTTTAACCATGGGCCACAATGGAACCTCTGCACACCATCCATGTTTGCAGGAAAACTTTGTCAGGTAAGTTTAAGGAACTAAAGATAGATGGCCTGGCCATATCAGAATGCCCTGGCGCAAGAAACTTTCATCTACCACCTAACTACTAGAATTGGGATGCATTATAAAGTAGGCACATTTTTCTGCTGTTTTAACCATTGGCCAAAATGGAACCTATTCACACCATCCATGTTTGTAGGAAAACTTTGTCAGATAAGTTTAAGGAACTAAAGATAGATGGCCTGGCCATATCAGAATGCCCTGGTGCAAGAAACTTTCAACTACCACCTAAGTGTTAGAATGGAGATGCATTATACAGTAGGCACATTTTTCTGCTGTTTTAACCATGGGCCAAAATGGAACCTATGCACACCATCCATGTTTGCAGGAAAACTTTGTCAGATAAGTTTAAGGACCTAAAGATAGATGGCCTGGCCATATCAGAATGCCCTGGTACAAGAAACTTTCATCTACCACCTAACTACTAGAATGGAGATGCATTATAAAGTAGGCACATTTTTCTGCTGTTTTAACCATGGGCCAAAATGGAACCTATGCACACCATCCATGTTTGCAGGAAAACTTTGTCAGATAAGTTTAAGGACCTAAAGATAGATGGCCTAGCCATATCAGAATGCCCTGGTACAAGAAACTTTCATCTACCACCTAACTACTAGAATTGAGATGCATTCTAAAGTAGGCACATTTTTCTGCTGTTTTAACCATGGGCCAAAATGGAACCTATGCACACCATCCATGTTTGCAGGAAAACTTTGTCAGGTAAGTTTAAGGAACTAAAGATAGATGGCCTGGCCATATCAGAATGCCCTGGCGCAAGAAAGTTTCATCTACCACCTAACTACTAGAATTGAGATGCATTATAATGTAGGCACATTTTTCTGCTGTTTTAACCATGGGCCAAAATGGAACCTATGCACACCATCCATGTTTGCAGGAAAACTTTGTCAGGTAAGTTTAAGGAACTATAGATAGATGGCCTGGCCATATCAGAATGCCCTGGCGCAAGAAACTTTCATCTACCACCTAACTACTCGAATTGAGATGCATTATAAAGTAGGCACATTTTTCTGCTGTTTTAACCATTGGCCAAAATGGAACCTATTCACACCATCCATGTTTGTAGGAAAACTTTGTCCGATAAAAGTTTAAGGAACTAAAGATAGATGGCCTGGCCATATCAGAATGCCCTGGTGCAAGAAAGTTTCATCTACCACCTAACTACTAGAATTGAGATGCATTATAAAGTAGGCACATTTTTCTGCTGTTTTAACCATTGGCCAAAATGGAACCTATTCACACCATCCATGTTTGTAGGAAAACTTTGTCCGATAAGTTTAAGGACCTAAAGATAGATGGCCTGGCCATATCAGAATGCCCTGGCGCAAGAAACTTTCATCTACCACCTAACTACTAGAATTGAGATGCATTATAAAGTAGGCACATTTTTCTGCTGTTTTAACCATGGGCCAAAATGGAACCTATGCACACCATCCATGTTTGCAGGAAAACTTTGTCAGGTAAGTTTAAGGAACAAAAGATAGATGGCCTGGCCATATCAGAATGCCCTGGCGCAAGAAACTTTCATCTACTACCTAACTGTTAGAATGGAGATGCATTATAAAGTAGGCACATTTTTCTGCTGTTTTAACCATTGGCCAAAATGGAACCTATTCACACCATCCATGTTTGTAGGAAAACTTTGTCCGATAAGTTTAAGGAACTAAAGATAGATGGCCTGGCCATATCAGAATGCCCTGGTACAAGAAACTTTCATCTACCACCTAACTACTAGAATTGAGATGCATTATAAAGTAGGCACATTTTTCTGCTATTTTAACCATGGGCCAAAATGGAACCTATGCACACCATCCATGTTTGCAGGAAAACTTTGTCAGATAAGTTTAAGGAACTAAAGATAGATGGCCTGGCCATATCAGAATGCCCTGGCGCAAGAAACTTTCATCTACCACCTAACTACTAGAATTGAGATACATTATAAAGTAGGCACATTTTTCTGCTGTTTTAACCATTGGCCAAAATGGAACCTATTCACACCATCCATGTTTGTAGGAAAACTTTGTCCGATAAGTTTAAGGACCTAAAGATAGATGGCCTAGCCATATCAGAATGCCCTGGTACAAGAAACTTTCATCTACCACCTAACTACTAGAATTGAGATGCATTCTAAAGTAGGCACATTTTTCTGCTGTTTTAACCATGGGCCAAAAAGGAACGTATGCACACCATCCATGTTTGCAGGAAAACTTTGTCAGGTAAGTTTAAGGAACTAAAGATAGATGGCCTGGCCATATCAGAATGCCCTGGCGCAAGAAAGTTTCATCTACCACCTAACTACTAGAATTGAGATGCATTATAATGTAGGCACATTTTTCTGCTGTTTTAACCATGGGCCAAAATGGAACCTATGCACACCATCCATGTTTGCAGGAAAACTTTGTCAGGTAAGTTTAAGGAACTATAGATAGATGGCCTGGCCATATCAGAATGCCCTGGCGCAAGAAACTTTCATCTACCACCTAACTACTCGAATTGAGATGCATTATAAAGTAGGCACATTTTTCTGCTGTTTTAACCATTGGCCAAAATGGAACCTATTCACACCATCCATGTTTGTAGGAAAACTTTGTCCGATAAAAGTTTAAGGAACTAAAGATAGATGGCCTGGCCATATCAGAATGCCCTGGCGCAAGAAACTTTCATCTACCACCTAACTACTAGAATTGAGATGCATTATAAAGTAGGCACATTTTTCTGCTGTTTTAACCATTGGCCAAAATGGAACCTATTCACACCATCCATGTTTGTAGGAAAACTTTGTCCGATAAGTTTAAGGAACTAAAGATAGATGGCCTAGCCATATCAGAATGCCCTGGTACAAGAAACTTTCATCTACCACCTAACTACTAGAATTGAGATGCATTCTAAAGTAGGCACATTTTTCTGCTGTTTTAACCATGGGCCAAAATGGAACCTCTGCACACCACCCATATTTGCAGGAAAACTTTGTCAGGTAAGTTTAAGGAACTAAAGATAGATGGCCTGGCCATATCAGAATGCCCTGGCGCAAGAAACTTTCATCTACCACCTAACTACTAGAATTGGGATGCAATATAAAGTAGGCACATTTTTCTGCTGTTTTAACCATTGGCCAAAATGGAACCTATTCACACCATCCATGTTTGTAGGAAAACTTTGTCAGATAAGTTTAAGGAACTAAAGATAGATGGCCTGGCCATATCAGAATGCCCTGGTGCAAGAAACTTTCAACTACCACCTAAGTGTTAGAATGGAGATGCATTATAAAGTAGGCACATTTTTCTGCTGTTTTAACCATGGGCCAAAATGGAACCTATGCACACCATCCATGTTTGCAGGAAAACTTTGTCAGATAAGTTTAAGGACCTAAAGATAGATGGCCTGGCCATATCAGAATGCCCTGGCACAAGAAACTTTCATCTACCACCTAACTACTAGAATTGAGATGCATTATAAAGTAGGCACATTTTTCTGCTGTTTTAACCATGGGCCAAAATGGAACCTATGCACACCATCCATGTTTGCAGGAAAACTTTGTCAGGTAAGTTTAAGGAACTAAAGATAGATGATCTGGCCATATCAGAATGCCCTGGCGCAAGAAACTTTCATCTACCACCTAAGTGTTAGAATGGAGATGCATGATAAAGTAGGCACATTTTTCTGCTGTTTTAACCATTGGCCAAAATGGAAACTATTCACACCATCCATGTTTGTAGGAAAACTTTGTCAGATAAGTTTAAGGAACTAAAGATAGATGGCCTGGCCATATCAGAATGCCCTGGCGCAAGAAAGTTTCATCTACCACCTAACTACTAGAATTGAGATGGATTATAAAGTAGGCACATTTTTCTGCTGTTTTAACCATTAGCCAAAATGGAACCTATTCACACCATCCATGTTTGTAGGAAAACTTTGTCCGATAAGTTTAAGGACCTAAAGATAGATGGCCTAGCCATATCAGAATGCCCTGGTACAAGAAACTTTCATCTACCACCTAACTACTAGAATTGAGATGCATTCTAAAGTAGGCACATTTTTCTGCTGTTTTAACCATTGGCCAAAATGGAACCTATTCACACCATCCATGTTTGTAGGAAAACTTTGTCCGATAAGTTTAAGGACCTAAAGATAGATGGCCTAGCCATATCAGAATGCCCTGGTACAAGAAACTTTCATCTACCACCTAACTACTAGAATTGAGATGCATTCTAAAGTAGGCACATTTTTCTGCTGTTTTAACCATGGGCCAAAATGGAACCTATGCACACCATCCATGTTTGCAGGAAAACTTTGTCAGGTAAGTTTAAGGAACTAAAGATAGATGGCCTGGCCATATCAGAATGCCCTGGCGCAAGAAACTTTCATCTACCACCTAACTACTAGAATTGAGATGCATTATAAAGTAGGCACATTTTTCTGCTGTTTTAACCATTGGCCAAAATGGAACCTATTCACACCATCCATGTTTGTAGGAAAACTTTGTCAGATAAGTTTAAGGAACTAAAGATAGATGGCCTGACCATATCAGAATGCCCTGGCGCAAGAAACTTTCATCTACCACCTAACTACTAGAATTGAGATACATTATAAAGTAGGCACATTTTTCTGCTGTTTTAACCATTGGCCAAAATGGAACCTATTCACACCATCCATGTTTGTAGGAAAACTTTGTCCGATAAGTTTAAGGACCTAAAGATAGATGGCCTAGCCATATCAGAATGCCCTGGTACAAGAAACTTTCATCTACCACCTAACTACTAGAATTGAGATGCATTCTAAAGTAGGCACATTTTTCTGCTGTTTTAACCATGGGCCAAAAAGGAACGTATGCACACCATCCATGTTTGCAGGAAAACTTTGTCAGGTAAGTTTAAGGAACTAAAGATAGATGGCCTGGCCATATCAGAATGCCCTGGCGCAAGAAAGTTTCATCTACCACCTAACTACTAGAATTGAGATGCATTATAATGTAGGCACATTTTTCTGCTGTTTTAACCATGGGCCAAAATGGAACCTATGCACACCATCCATGTTTGCAGGAAAACTTTGTCAGGTAAGTTTAAGGAACTATAGATAGATGGCCTGGCCATATCAGAATGCCCTGGCGCAAGAAACTTTCATCTACCACCTAACTACTCGAATTGAGATGCATTATAAAGTAGGCACATTTTTCTGCTGTTTTAACCATTGGCCAAAATGGAACCTATTCACACCATCCATGTTTGTAGGAAAACTTTGTCCGATAAAAGTTTAAGGAACTAAAGATAGATGGCCTGGCCATATCAGAATGCCCTGGCGCAAGAAACTTTCATCTACCACCTAACTACTAGAATGGAGATGCATTATAAAGTAGGCACATTTTTCTGCTGTTTTAACCATTGGCCAAAATGGAACCTATTCACACCATCCATGTTTGTAGGAAAACTTTGTCCGATAAGTTTAAGGACCTAAAGATAGATGGCCTAGCCATATCAGAATGCCCTGGTACAAGAAACTTTCATCTACCACCTAACTACTAGAATTGAGATGCATTCTAAAGTAGGCACATTTTTCTGCTGTTTTAACCATGGGCCACAATGGAACCTCTGCACACCATCCATGTTTGCAGGAAAACTTTGTCAGGTAAGTTTAAGGAACTAAAGATAGATGGCCTGGCCATATCAGAATGCCCTGGCGCAAGAAACTTTCATCTACCACCTAACTACTAGAATTGGGATGCATTATAAAGTAGGCACATTTTTCTGCTGTTTTAACCATTGGCCAAAATGGAACCTATTCACACCATCCATGTTTGTAGGAAAACTTTGTCAGATAAGTTTAAGGAACTAAAGATAGATGGCCTGGCCATATCAGAATGCCCTGGTGCAAGAAACTTTCAACTACCACCTAAGTGTTAGAATGGAGATGCATTATACAGTAGGCACATTTTTCTGCTGTTTTAACCATGGGCCAAAATGGAACCTATGCACACCATCCATGTTTGCAGGAAAACTTTGTCAGATAAGTTTAAGGACCTAAAGATAGATGGCCTGGCCATATCAGAATGCCCTGGTACAAGAAACTTTCATCTACCACCTAACTACTAGAATGGAGATGCATTATAAAGTAGGCACATTTTTCTGCTGTTTTAACCATGGGCCAAAATGGAACCTATGCACACCATCCATGTTTGCAGGAAAACTTTGTCCGATAAGTTTAAGGACCTAAAGATAGATGGCCTAGCCATATCAGAATGCCCTGGTACAAGAAACTTTCATCTACCACCTAACTACTAGAATTGAGATGCATTCTAAAGTAGGCACATTTTTCTGCTGTTTTAACCATGGGCCAAAATGGAACCTATGCACACCATCCATGTTTGCAGGAAAACTTTGTCAGGTAAGTTTAAGGAACTAAAGATAGATGGCCTGGCCATATCAGAATGCCCTGGCGCAAGAAAGTTTCATCTACCACCTAACTACTAGAATTGAGATGCATTATAATGTAGGCACATTTTTCTGCTGTTTTAACCATGGGCCAAAATGGAACCTATGCACACCATCCATGTTTGCAGGAAAACTTTGTCAGGTAAGTTTAAGGAACTATAGATAGATGGCCTGGCCATATCAGAATGCCCTGGCGCAAGAAACTTTCATCTACCACCTAACTACTCGAATTGAGATGCATTATAAAGTAGGCACATTTTTCTGCTGTTTTAACCATTGGCCAAAATGGAACCTATTCACACCATCCATGTTTGTAGGAAAACTTTGTCCGATAAAAGTTTAAGGAACTAAAGATAGATGGCCTGGCCATATCAGAATGCCCTGGTGCAAGAAAGTTTCATCTACCACCTAACTACTAGAATTGAGATGCATTATAAAGTAGGCACATTTTTCTGCTGTTTTAACCATTGGCCAAAATGGAACCTATTCACACCATCCATGTTTGTAGGAAAACTTTGTCAGATAAGTTTAAGGACCTAAAGATAGATGGCCTGGCCATATCAGAATGCCCTGGCGCAAGAAACTTTCATCTACCACCTAACTACTAGAATTGGGATGCATTATAAAGTAGGCACATTTTTCTGCTGTTTTAACCATGGGCCAAAATGGAACCTATGCACACCATCCATGTTTGCAGGAAAACTTTGTCAGGTAAGTTTAAGGAACAAAAGATAGATGGCCTGGCCATATCAGAATGCCCTGGCGCAAGAAACTTTCATCTACTACCTAACTGTTAGAATGGAGATGCATTATACAGTAGGCACATTTTTCTGCTGTTTTAACCATTGGCCAAAATGGAACCTATTCACACCTTCCATGTTTGTAGGAAAACTTTGTCAGATAAGTTTAAGGAACTAAAGATAGATGGCCTGGCCATATCAGAATGCCCTGGTACAAGAAACTTTCATCTACCACCTAACTACTAGAATTGAGATGCATTATAAAGTAGGCACATTTTTCTGCTATTTTAACCATGGGCCAAAATGGAACCTATGCACACCATCCATGTTTGCAGGAAAACTTTGTCAGATAAGTTTAAGGAACTAAAGATAGATGGCCTGGCCATATCAGAATGCCCTGGCGCAAGAAACTTTCATCTACCACCTAACTACTAGAATTGAGATACATTATAAAGTAGGCACATTTTTCTGCTGTTTTAACCATTGGCCAAAATGGAACCTATTCACACCATCCATGTTTGTAGGAAAACTTTGTCCGATAAGTTTAAGGACCTAAAGATAGATGGCCTAGCCATATCAGAATGCCCTGGTACAAGAAACTTTCATCTACCACCTAACTACTAGAATTGAGATGCATTCTAAAGTAGGCACATTTTTCTGCTGTTTTAACCATGGGCCAAAAAGGAACGTATGCACACCATCCATGTTTGCAGGAAAACTTTGTCAGGTAAGTTTAAGGAACTAAAGATAGATGGCCTGGCCATATCAGAATGCCCTGGAGCAAGAAAGTTTCATCTACCACCTAACTACTAGAATTGAGATGCATTATAATGTAGGCACATTTTTCTGCTGTTTTAACCATGGGCCAAAATGGAACCTATGCACACCATCCATGTTTGCAGGAAAACTTTGTCAGGTAAGTTTAAGGAACTATAGATAGATGGCCTGGCCATATCAGAATGCCCTGGCGCAAGAAACTTTCATCTACCACCTAACTACTCGAATTGAGATGCATTATAAAGTAGGCACATTTTTCTGCTGTTTTAACCATTGGCCAAAATGGAACCTATTCACACCATCCATGTTTGTAGGAAAACTTTGTCCGATAAAAGTTTAAGGAACTAAAGATAGATGGCCTGGCCATATCAGAATGCCCTGGCGCAAGAAACTTTCATCTACCACCTAACTACTAGAATTGAGATGCATTATAAAGTAGGCACATTTTTCTGCTGTTTTAACCATTGGCCAAAATGGAACCTATTCACACCATCCATGTTTGTAGGAAAACTTTGTCCGATAAGTTTAAGGACCTAAAGATAGATGGCCTAGCCATATCAGAATGCCCTGGCGCAAGAAACTTTCATCTACCACCTAACTACTAGAATTGAGATGCATTCTAAAGTAGGCACATTTTTCTGCTGTTTTAACCATGGGCCAAAATGGAACCTCTGCACACCACCCATATTTGCAGGAAAACTTTGTCAGGTAAGTTTAAGGAACTAAAGATAGATGGCCTGGCCATATCAGAATGCCCTGGCGCAAGAAACTTTCATCTACCACCTAACTACTAGAATTGGGATGCAATATAAAGTAGGCACATTTTTCTGCTGTTTTAACCATTGGCCAAAATGGAACCTATTCACACCATCCATGTTTGTAGGAAAACTTTGTCAGATAAGTTTAAGGAACTAAAGATAGATGGCCTGGCCATATCAGAATGCCCTGGTACAAGAAACATTCATCTACCACCTAACTACTAGAATTGAGATGCATTATAAAGTAGGCACATTTTTCTGCTGTTTTAACCATGGGCCAAAATGGAACCTATGCACACCATCCATGTTTGCAGGAAAACTTTGTCAGATAAGTTTAAGGACCTAAAGATAGATGGCCTGGCCATATCAGAATGCCCTGGCACAAGAAACTTTCATCTACCACCTAACTACTAGAATTGAGATGCATTATAAAGTAGGCACATTTTTCTGCTGTTTTAACCATGGGCCAAAATGGAACCTATTCACACCATCCATGTTTGTAGGAAAACTTTGTCAGATAAGTTTAAGGAACTAAAGATAGATGGCCTGGCCATATCAGAATGCCCTGGTGCAAGAAACTTTCAACTACCACCTAAGTGTTAGAATGGAGATGCATTATACAGTAGGCACATTTTTCTGCTGTTTTAACCATGGGCCAAAATGGAACCTATGCACACCATCCATGTTTGCAGGAAAACTTTGTCAGATAAGTTTAAGGACCTAAAGATAGATGGCCTGGCCATATCAGAATGCCCTGGTACAAGAAACATTCATCTACCACCTAACTACTAGAATTGAGATGCATTATAAAGTAGGCACATTTTTCTGCTGTTTTAACCATGGGCCAAAATGGAACCTATGCACACCATCCATGTTTGCAGGAAAACTTTGTCAGATAAGTTTAAGGACCTAAAGATAGATGGCCTGGCCATATCAGAATGCCCTGGCACAAGAAACTTTCATCTACCACCTAACTACTAGAATTGAGATGCATTATAAAGTAGGCACATTTTTCTGCTGTTTTAACCATGGGCCAAAATGGAACCTATGCACACCATCCATGTTTGCAGGAAAACTTTGTCAGGTAAGTTTAAGGAACTAAAGATAGATGATCTGGCCATATCAGAATGCCCTGGCGCAAGAAACTTTCATCTACCACCTAAGTGTTAGAATGGAGATGCATGATAAAGTAGGCACATTTTTCTGCTGTTTTAACCATTGGCCAAAATGGAAACTATTCACACCATCCATGTTTGTAGGAAAACTTTGTCAGATAAGTTTAAGGAACTAAAGATAGATGGCCTGGCCATATCAGAATGCCCTGGCGCAAGAAAGTTTCATCTACCACCTAACTACTAGAATTGAGATGGATTATAAAGTAGGCACATTTTTCTGCTGTTTTAACCATTAGCCAAAATGGAACCTATTCACACCATCCATGTTTGTAGGAAAACTTTGTCCGATAAGTTTAAGGACCTAAAGATAGATGGCCTAGCCATATCAGAATGCCCTGGTACAAGAAACTTTCATCTACCACCTAACTACTAGAATTGAGATGCATTATAAAGTAGGCACATTTTTCTGCTGTTTTAACCATTGGCCAAAATGGAACCTATTCACACCATCCATGTTTGTAGGAAAACTTTGTCCGATAAGTTTAAGGACCTAAAGATAGATGGCCTAGCCATATCAGAATGCCCTGGCGCAAGAAACTTTCATCTACCACCTAACTACTAGAATTGAGATGCATTCTAAAGTAGGCACATTTTTCTGCTGTTTTAACCATGGGCCAAAATGGAACCTCTGCACACCACCCATATTTGCAGGAAAACTTTGTCAGGTAAGTTTAAGGAACTAAAGATAGATGGCCTGGCCATATCAGAATGCCCTGGCGCAAGAAACTTTCATCTACCACCTAACTACTAGAATTGGGATGCAATATAAAGTAGGCACATTTTTCTGCTGTTTTAACCATTGGCCAAAATGGAACCTATTCACACCATCCATGTTTGTAGGAAAACTTTGTCAGATAAGTTTAAGGAACTAAAGATAGATGGCCTGGCCATATCAGAATGCCCTGGTGCAAGAAACTTTCAACTACCACCTAAGTGTTAGAATGGAGATGCATTATACAGTAGGCACATTTTTCTGCTGTTTTAACCATGGGCCAAAATGGAACCTATGCACACCATCCATGTTTGCAGGAAAACTTTGTCAGATAAGTTTAAGGACCTAAAGATAGATAGCCTGGCCATATCAGAATGCCCTGGTACAAGAAACATTCATCTACCACCTAACTACTAGAATTGAGATGCATTATAAAGTAGGCACATTTTTCTGCTGTTTTAACCATGGGCCAAAATGGAACCTATGCACACCATCCATGTTTGCAGGAAAACTTTGTCAGATAAGTTTAAGGACCTAAAGATAGATGGCTTGGCCATATCAGAATGCCCTGGCACAAGAAACTTTCATCTACCACCTAACTACTAGAATTGAGATGCATTATAAAGTAGGCACATTTTTCTGCTGTTTTAACCATGGGCCAAAATGGAACCTATGCACACCATCCATGTTTGCAGGAAAACTTTGTCAGGTAAGTTTAAGGAACTAAAGATAGATGATCTGGCCATATCAGAATGCCCTGGCGCAAGAAACTTTCATCTACCACCTAAGTGTTAGAATGGAGATGCATGATAAAGTAGGCACATTTTTCTGCTGTTTTAACCATTGGCCAAAATGGAAACTATTCACACCATCCATGTTTGTAGGAAAACTTTGTCAGATAAGTTTAAGGAACTAAAGATAGATGGCCTGGCCATATCAGAATGCCCTGGCGCAAGAAAGTTTCATCTACCACCTAACTACTAGAATTGAGATGGATTATAAAGTAGGCACATTTTTCTGCTGTTTTAACCATTAGCCAAAATGGAACCTATTCACACCATCCATGTTTGTAGGAAAACTTTGTCCGATAAGTTTAAGGACCTAAAGATAGATGGCCTAGCCATATCAGAATGCCCTGGTACAAGAAACTTTCATCTACCACCTAACTACTAGAATTGAGATGCATTCTAAAGTAGGCACATTTTTCTGCTGTTTTAACCATTGGCCAAAATGGAACCTATTCACACCATCCATGTTTGTAGGAAAACTTTGTCCGATAAGTTTAAGGACCTAAAGATAGATGGCCTAGCCATATCAGAATGCCCTGGTACAAGAAACTTTCATCTACCACCTAACTACTAGAATTGAGATGCATTCTAAAGTAGGCACATTTTTCTGCTGTTTTAACCATGGGCCAAAATGGAACCTATGCACACCATCCATGTTTGCAGGAAAACTTTGTCAGGTAAGTTTAAGGAACTAAAGATAGATGGCCTGGCCATATCAGAATGCCCTGGCGCAAGAAACTTTCATCTACCACCTAACTACTAGAATTGGGATGCATTATAAAGTAGGCACATTTTTCTGCTGTTTTAACCATTGGCCAAAATGGAACCTATTCACACCATCCATGTTTGTAGGAAAACTTTGTCCGATAAGTTTAAGGACCTAAAGATAGATGGCCTGGCCATATCAGAATGCCCTGGCGCAAGAAAATTTCATCTACTACCTAACTGTTAGAATGGAGATGCATTATAAAGTAGGCACATTTTTCTGCTGTTTTAACCATTGGCCAAAATGGAACCTATTCACACCATCCATGTTTGTAGGAAAACTTTGTCAGATAAGTTTAAGGAACTAAAGATAGATGGCCTGGCCATATCAGAATGCCCTGGTACAAGAAACTTTCATCTACCACCTAACTACTAGAATTGAGATGCATTATAAAGTAGGCACATTTTTCTGCTATTTTAACCATGGGCCAAAATGGAACCTATGCACACCATCCATGTTTGCAGGAAAACTTTGTCAGATAAGTTTAAGGAACTAAAGATAGATGGCCTGGCCATATCAGAATGCCCTGGCGCAAGAAACTTTCATCTACCACCTAACTACTAGAATTGAGATGCATTATAAAGTAGGCACATTTTTCTGCTGTTTTAACCATGGGCCAAAATGGAACCTATGCACACCATCCATGTTTGCAGGAAAACTTTGTCAGATAAGTTTAAGGACCTAAAGATAGATGGCCTGGCCATATCAGAATGCCCTGGCACAAGAAACTTTCATCTACCACCTAACTACTAGAATTGAGATGCATTATAAAGTAGGCACATTTTTCTGCTGTTTTAACCATGGGCCAAAATGGAACCTATGCACACCATCCATGTTTGCAGGAAAACTTTGTCAGGTAAGTTTAAGGAACTAAAGATAGATGATCTGGCCATATCAGAATGCCCTGGTGCAAGAAACTTTCATCTACCACCTAAGTGTTAGAATGGAGATGCATGATAAAGTAGGCACATTTTTCTGCTGTTTTAACCATTGGCCAAAATGGAAACTATTCACACCATCCATGTTTGTAGGAAAACTTTGTCAGATAAGTTTAAGGAACTAAAGATAGATGGCCTGGCCATATCAGAATGCCCTGGCGCAAGAAAGTTTCATCTACCACCTAACTACTAGAATTGAGATGGATTATAAAGTAGGCACATTTTTCTGCTGTTTTAACCATTAGCCAAAATGGAACCTATTCACACCATCCATGTTTGTAGGAAAACTTTGTCCGATAAGTTTAAGGACCTAAAGATAGATGGCCTAGCCATATCAGAATGCCCTGGTACAAGAAACTTTCATCTACCACCTAACTACTAGAATTGAGATGCATTCTAAAGTAGGCACATTTTTCTGCTGTTTTAACCATTGGCCAAAATGGAACCTATTCACACCATCCATGTTTGTAGGAAAACTTTGTCCGATAAGTTTAAGGACCTAAAGATAGATGGCCTAGCCATATCAGAATGCCCTGGTACAAGAAACTTTCATCTACCACCTAACTACTAGAATTGAGATGCATTCTAAAGTAGGCACATTTTTCTGCTGTTTTAACCATGGGCCAAAATGGAACCTATGCACACCATCCATGTTTGCAGGAAAACTTTGTCAGGTAAGTTTAAGGAACTAAAGATAGATGGCCTCGCCATATCAGAATGCCCTGGCGCAAGAAACTTTCATCTACCACCTAACTACTAGAATTGGGATGCATTATAAAGTAGGCACATTTTTCTGCTGTTTTAACCATTGGCCAAAATGGAACCTATTCACACCATCCATGTTTGTAGGAAAACTTTGTCCGATAAGTTTAAGGACCTAAAGATAGATGGCCTGGCCATATCAGAATGCCCTGGCGCAAGAAACTTTCATCTACTACCTAACTGTTAGAATGGAGATGCATTATAAAGTAGGCACATTTTTCTGCTGTTTTAACCATTGGCCAAAATGGAACCTATTCACACCATCCATGTTTGTAGGAAAACTTTGTCAGATAAGTTTAAGGAACTAAAGATAGATGGCCTGGCCATATCAGAATGCCCTGGTACAAGAAACTTTCATCTACCACCTAACTACTAGAATTGAGATGCATTATAAAGTAGGCACATTTTTCTGCTATTTTAACCATGAGCCAAAATGGAACCTATGCACACCATCCATGTTTGCAGGAAAACTTTGTCAGATAAGTTTAAGGAACTAAAGATAGATGGCCTGGCCATATCAGAATGCCCTGGCGCAAGAAACTTTCATCTACCACCTAACTACTAGAATTGAGATGCATTATAAAGTAGGCACATTTTTCTGCTGTTTTAACCATTGGCCAAAATGGAACCTATTCACACCATCCATGTTTGTAGGAAAACTTTGTCAGATAAGTTTAAGGAACTAAAGATAGATGGCCTGGCCATATCAGAATGCCCTGGCGCAAGAAACTTTCATCTACCACCTAACTACTAGAATTGAGATACATTATAAAGTAGGCACATTTTTCTGCTGTTTTAACCATTGGCCAAAATGGAACCTATTCACACCATCCATGTTTGTAGGAAAACTTTGTCCGATAAGTTTAAGGACCTAAAGATAGATGGCCTAGCCATATCAGAATGCCCTGGTACAAGAAACTTTCATCTACCACCTAACTACTAGAATTGAGATGCATTCTAAAGTAGGCACATTTTTCTGCTGTTTTAACCATGGGCCAAAAAGGAACGTATGCACACCATCCATGTTTGCAGGAAAACTTTGTCAGGTAAGTTTAAGGAACTAAAGATAGATGGCCTGGCCATATCAGAATGCCCTGGCGCAAGAAAGTTTCATCTACCACCTAACTACTAGAATTGAGATGCATTATAATGTAGGCACATTTTTCTGCTGTTTTAACCATGGGCCAAAATGGAACCTATGCACACCATCCATGTTTGCAGGAAAACTTTGTCAGGTAAGTTTAAGGAACTATAGATAGATGGCCTGGCCATATCAGAATGCCCTGGCGCAAGAAACTTTCATCTACCACCTAACTACTCGAATTGAGATGCATTATAAAGTAGGCACATTTTTCTGCTGTTTTAACCATTGGCCAAAATGGAACCTATTCACACCATCCATGTTTGTAGGAAAACTTTGTCCGATAAAAGTTTAAGGAACTAAAGATAGATGGCCTGGCCATATCAGAATGCCCTGGCGCAAGAAACTTTCATCTACCACCTAACTACTAGAATTGAGATGCATTATAAAGTAGGCACATTTTTCTGCTGTTTTAACCATTGGCCAAAATGGAACCTATTCACACCATCCATGTTTGTAGGAAAACTTTGTCCGATAAGTTTAAGGACCTAAAGATAGATGGCCTAGCCATATCAGAATGCCCTGGTACAAGAAACTTTCATCTACCACCTAACTACTAGAATTGAGATGCATTCTAAAGTAGGCACATTTTTCTGCTGTTTTAACCATGGGCCAAAATGGAACCTCTGCACACCACCCATATTTGCAGGAAAACTTTGTCAGGTAAGTTTAAGGAACTAAAGATAGATGGCCTGGCCATATCAGAATGCCCTGGCGCAAGAAACTTTCATCTACCACCTAACTACTAGAATTGGGATGCAATATAAAGTAGGCACATTTTTCTGCTGTTTTAACCATTGGCCAAAATGGAACCTATTCACACCATCCATGTTTGTAGGAAAACTTTGTCAGATAAGTTTAAGGAACTAAAGATAGATGGCCTGGCCATATCAGAATGCCCTGGTGCAAGAAACTTTCAACTACCACCTAAGTGTTAGAATGGAGATGCATTATACAGTAGGCACATTTTTCTGCTGTTTTAACCATGGGCCAAAATGGAACGTATGCACACCATCCATGTTTGCAGGAAAACTTTGTCAGATAAGTTTAAGGACCTAAAGATAGATGGCCTGGCCATATCAGAATGCCCTGGTACAAGAAACTTTCATCTACCACGTAACTACTAGAATTGAGATGCATTATAAAGTAGGCACATTTTTCTGCTGTTTTAACCATGGGCCAAAATGGAACCTATGCACACCATCCATGTTTGCAGGAAAACTTTGTCAGATAAGTTTAAGGACCTAAAGATAGATGGCCTGGCCATATCAGAATGCCCTGGCACAAGAAACTTTCATCTACCACCTAACTACTAGAATTGAGATGCATTATAAAGTAGGCACATTTTTCTGCTGTTTTAACCATGGGCCAAAATGGAACCTATGCACACCATCCATGTTTGCAGGAAAACTTTGTCAGATAAGTTTAAGGACCTAAAGATAGATGGCCTGGCCATATCAGAATGCCCTGGCACAAGAAACTTTCATCTACCACCTAACTACTAGAATTGAGATGCATTATAAAGTAGGCACATTTTTCTGCTGTTTTAACCATGGGCCAAAATGGAACCTATGCACACCATCCATGTTTGCAGGAAAACTTTGTCAGGTAAGTTTAAGGAACTAAAGATAGATGATCTGGCCATATCAGAATGCCGTGGCGCAAGAAACTTTCATCTACCACCTAAGTGTTAGAATGGAGATGCATGATAAAGTAGGCACATTTTTCTGCTGTTTTAACCATTGGCCAAAATGGAAACTATTCACACCATCCATGTTTGTAGGAAAACTTTGTCAGATAAGTTTAAGGAACTAAAGATAGATGGCCTGGCCATATCAGAATGCCCTGGCGCAAGAAAGTTTCATCTACCACCTAACTACTAGAATTGAGATGGATTATAAAGTAGGCACATTTTTCTGCTGTTTTAACCATTAGCCAAAATGGAACCTATTCACACCATCCATGTTTGTAGGAAAACTTTGTCCGATAAGTTTAAGGACCTAAAGATAGATGGCCTAGCCATATCAGAATGCCCTGGTACAAGAAACTTTCATCTACCACCTAACTACTAGAATTGAGATGCATTCTAAAGTAGGCACATTTTTCTGCTGTTTTAACCATTGGCCAAAATGGAACCTATTCACACCATCCATGTTTGTAGGAAAACTTTGTCCGATAAGTTTAAGGACCTAAAGATAGATGGCCTAGCCATATCAGAATGCCCTGGTACAAGAAACTTTCATCTACCACCTAACTACTAGAATTGAGATGCATTCTAAAGTAGGCACATTTTTCTGCTGTTTTAACCATGGGCCAAAATGGAACCTATGCACACCATCCATGTTTGCAGGAAAACTTTGTCAGGTAAGTTTAAGGAACTAAAGATAGATGGCCTGGCCATATCAGAATGCCCTGGCGCAAGAAACTTTCATCTACCACCTAACTACTAGAATTGAGATGCATTATAAAGTAGGCACATTTTTCTGCTGTTTTAACCATTGGCCAAAATGGAACCTATTCACACCATCCATGTTTGTAGGAAAACTTTGTCAGATAAGTTTAAGGAACTAAAGATAGATGGCCTGGCCATATCAGAATGCCCTGGCGCAAGAAACTTTCATCTACCACCTAACTACTAGAATTGAGATACATTATAAAGTAGGCACATTTTTCTGCTGTTTTAACCATTGGCCAAAATGGAACCTATTCACACCATCCATGTTTGTAGGAAAACTTTGTCCGATAAGTTTAAGGACCTAAAGATAGATGGCCTAGCCATATCAGAATGCCCTGGTACAAGAAACTTTCATCTACCACCTAACTACTAGAATTGAGATGCATTCTAAAGTAGGCACATTTTTCTGCTGTTTTAACCATGGGCCAAAAAGGAACGTATGCACACCATCCATGTTTGCAGGAAAACTTTGTCAGGTAAGTTTAAGGAACTAAAGATAGATGGCCTGGCCATATCAGAATGCCCTGGCGCAAGAAAGTTTCATCTACCACCTAACTACTAGAATTGAGATGGATTATAAAGTAGGCACATTTTTCTGCTGTTTTAACCATTAGCCAAAATGGAACCTATTCACACCATCCATGTTTGTAGGAAAACTTTGTCCGATAAGTTTAAGGACCTAAAGATAGATGGCCTAGCCATATCAGAATGCCCTGGTACAAGAAACTTTCATCTACCACCTAACTACTAGAATTGAGATGCATTCTAAAGTAGGCACATTTTTCTGCTGTTTTAACCATTGGCCAAAATGGAACCTATTCACACCATCCATGTTTGTAGGAAAACTTTGTCCGATAAGTTTAAGGACCTAAAGATAGATGGCCTAGCCATATCAGAATGCCCTGGTACAAGAAACTTTCATCTACCACCTAACTACTAGAATTGAGATGCATTCTAAAGTAGGCACATTTTTCTGCTGTTTTAACCATGGGCCAAAATGGAACCTATTCACACCATCCATGTTTGTAGGAAAACTTTGTCAGATAAGTTTAAGGAACTAAAGATAGATGGCCTGGCCATATCAGAATGCCCTGGTACAAGAAACTTTCATCTACCACCTAACTACTAGAATTGAGATGCATTATAAAGTAGGCACATTTTTCTGCTATTTTAACCATGGGCCAAAATGGAACCTATGCACACCATCCATGTTTGCAGGAAAACTTTGTCAGATAAGTTTAAGGAACTAAAGATAGATGGCCTGGCCATATCAGAATGCCCTGGCGCAAGAAACTTTCATCTACCACCTAACTACTAGAATTGAGATGCATTATAAAGTAGGCACATTTTTCTGCTGTTTTAACCATTGGCCAAAATGGAACCTATTCACACCATCCATGTTTGTAGGAAAACTTTGTCAGATAAGTTTAAGGAACTAAAGATAGATGGCCTGGCCATATCAGAATGCCCTGGCGCAAGAAACTTTCATCTACCACCTAACTACTAGAATTGAGATACATTATAAAGTAGGCACATTTTTCTGCTGTTTTAACCATTGGCCAAAATGGAACCTATTCACACCATCCATGTTTGTAGGAAAACTTTGTCCGATAAGTTTAAGGACCTAAAGATAGATGGCCTAGCCATATCAGAATGCCCTGGTACAAGAAACTTTCATCTACCACCTAACTACTAGAATTGAGATGCATTCTAAAGTAGGCACATTTTTCTGCTGTTTTAACCATGGGCCAAAAAGGAACGTATGCACACCATCCATGTTTGCAGGAAAACTTTGTCAGGTAAGTTTAAGGAACTAAAGATAGATGGCCTGGCCATATCAGAATGCCCTGGCGCAAGAAAGTTTCATCTACCACCTAACTACTAGAATTGAGATGCATTATAATGTAGGCACATTTTTCTGCTGTTTTAACCATGGGCCAAAATGGAACCTATGCACACCATCCATGTTTGCAGGAAAACTTTGTCAGGTAAGTTTAAGGAACTATAGATAGATGGCCTGGCCATATCAGAATGCCCTGGCGCAAGAAACTTTCATCTACCACCTAACTACTCGAATTGAGATGCATTATAAAGTAGGCACATTTTTCTGCTGTTTTAACCATTGGCCAAAATGGAACCTATTCACACCATCCATGTTTGTAGGAAAACTTTGTCCGATAAAAGTTTAAGGAACTAAAGATAGATGGCCTGGCCATATCAGAATGCCCTGGCGCAAGAAACTTTCATCTACCACCTAACTACTAGAATTGAGATGCATTATAAAGTAGGCACATTTTTCTGCTGTTTTAACCATTGGCCAAAATGGAACCTATTCACACCATCCATGTTTGTAGGAAAACTTTGTCCGATAAGTTTAAGGACCTAAAGATAGATGGCCTAGCCATATCAGAATGCCCTGGTACAAGAAACTTTCATCTACCACCTAACTACTAGAATTGAGATGCATTCTAAAGTAGGCACATTTTTCTGCTGTTTTAACCATGGGCCAAAATGGAACCTCTGCACACCACCCATATTTGCAGGAAAACTTTGTCAGATAAGTTTAAGGAACTAAAGATAGATGGCCTGGCCATATCAGAATGCCCTGGCGCAAGAAACTTTCATCTACCACCTAACTACTAGAATTGAGATACATTATAAAGTAGGCACATTTTTCTGCTGTTTTAACCATTGGCCAAAATGGAACCTATTCACACCATCCATGTTTGTAGGAAAACTTTGTCCGATAAGTTTAAGGACCTAAAGATAGATGGCCTAGCCATATCAGAATGCCCTGGTACAAGAAACTTTCATCTACCACCTAACTACTAGAATTGAGATGCATTCTAAAGTAGGCACATTTTTCTGCTGTTTTAACCATGGGCCAAAAAGGAACGTATGCACACCATCCATGTTTGCAGGAAAACTTTGTCAGGTAAGTTTAAGGAACTAAAGATAGATGGCCTGGCCATATCAGAATGCCCTGGCGCAAGAAAGTTTCATCTACCACCTAACTACTAGAATTGAGATGCATTATAATGTAGGCACATTTTTCTGCTGTTTTAACCATGGGCCAAAATGGAACCTATGCACACCATCCATGTTTGTAGGAAAACTTTGTCCGATAAAAGTTTAAGGAACTAAAGATAGATGGCCTGGCCATATCAGAATGCCCTGGCGCAAGAAACTTTCATCTACCACCTAACTACTAGAATTGAGATGCATTATAAAGTAGGCACATTTTTCTGCTGTTTTAACCATTGGCCAAAATGGAACCTATTCACACCATCCATGTTTGTAGGAAAACTTTGTCCGATAAAAGTTTAAGGAACTAAAGATAGATGGCCTGGCCATATCAGAATGCCCTGGCGCAAGAAACTTTCATCTACCACCTAACTACTAGAATTGAGATGCATTATAAAGTAGGCACATTTTTCTGCTGTTTTAACCATTGGCCAAAATGGAACCTATTCACACCATCCATGTTTGTAGGAAAACTTTGTCCGATAAGTTTAAGGACCTAAAGATAGATGGCCTAGCCATATCAGAATGCCCTGGTACAAGAAACTTTCATCTACCACCTAACTACTAGAATTGAGATGCATTCTAAAGTAGGCACATTTTTCTGCTGTTTTAACCATGGGCCAAAATGGAACCTCTGCACACCACCCATATTTGCAGGAAAACTTTGTCAGGTAAGTTTAAGGAACTAAAGATAGATGGCCTGGCCATATCAGAATGCCCTGGCGCAAGAAACTTTCATCTACCACCTAACTACTAGAATTGGGATGCAATATAAAGTAGGCACATTTTTCTGCTGTTTTAACCATTGGCCAAAATGGAACCTATTCACACCATCCATGTTTGTAGGAAAACTTTGTCCGATAAGTTTAAGGACCTAAAGATAGATGGCCTAGCCATATCAGAATGCCCTGGTACAAGAAACTTTCATCTACCACCTAACTACTAGAATTGAGATGCATTCTAAAGTAGGCACATTTTTCTGCTGTTTTAACCATGGGCCAAAAAGGAACGTATGCACACCATCCATGTTTGCAGGAAAACTTTGTCAGGTAAGTTTAAGGAACTAAAGATAGATGGCCTGGCCATATCAGAATGCCCTGGCGCAAGAAAGTTTCATCTACCACCTAACTACTAGAATTGAGATGCATTATAATGTAGGCACATTTTTCTGCTGTTTTAACCATGGGCCAAAATGGAACCTATGCACACCATCCATGTTTGTAGGAAAACTTTGTCCGATAAAAGTTTAAGGAACTAAAGATAGATGGCCTGGCCATATCAGAATGCCCTGGCGCAAGAAACTTTCATCTACCACCTAACTACTAGAATTGAGATGCATTATAAAGTAGGCACATTTTTCTGCTGTTTTAACCATTGGCCAAAATGGAACCTATTCACACCATCCATGTTTGTAGGAAAACTTTGTCCGATAAAAGTTTAAGGAACTAAAGATAGATGGCCTGGCCATATCAGAATGCCCTGGCGCAAGAAACTTTCATCTACCACCTAACTACTAGAATTGAGATGCATTATAAAGTAGGCACATTTTTCTGCTGTTTTAACCATTGGCCAAAATGGAACCTATTCACACCATCCATGTTTGTAGGAAAACTTTGTCCGATAAGTTTAAGGACCTAAAGATAGATGGCCTAGCCATATCAGAATGCCCTGGTACAAGAAACTTTCATCTACCACCTAACTACTAGAATTGAGATGCATTCTAAAGTAGGCACATTTTTCTGCTGTTTTAACCATGGGCCAAAATGGAACCTCTGCACACCACCCATATTTGCAGGAAAACTTTGTCAGGTAAGTTTAAGGAACTAAAGATAGATGGCCTGGCCATATCAGAATGCCCTGGCGCAAGAAACTTTCATCTACCACCTAACTACTAGAATTGGGATGCAATATAAAGTAGGCACATTTTTCTGCTGTTTTAACCATTGGCCAAAATGGAACCTATTCACACCATCCATGTTTGTAGGAAAACTTTGTCAGATAAGTTTAAGGAACTAAAGATAGATGGCCTGGCCATATCAGAATGCCCTGGTGCAAGAAACTTTCAACTACCACCTAAGTGTTAGAATGGAGATGCATTATACAGTAGGCACATTTTTCTGCTGTTTTAACCATGGGCCAAAATGGAACGTATGCACACCATCCATGTTTGCAGGAAAACTTTGTCAGATAAGTTTAAGGACCTAAAGATAGATGGCCTGGCCATATCAGAATGCCCTGGTACAAGAAACTTTCATCTACCACGTAACTACTAGAATTGAGATGCATTATAAAGTAGGCACATTTTTCTGCTGTTTTAACCATGGGCCAAAATGGAACCTATGCACACCATCCATGTTTGCAGGAAAACTTTGTCAGATAAGTTTAAGGACCTAAAGATAGATGGCCTGGCCATATCAGAATGCCCTGGCACAAGAAACTTTCATCTACCACCTAACTACTAGAATTGAGATGCATTATAAAGTAGGCACATTTTTCTGCTGTTTTAACCATGGGCCAAAATGGAACCTATGCACACCATCCATGTTTGCAGGAAAACTTTGTCAGATAAGTTTAAGGACCTAAAGATAGATGGCCTGGCCATATCAGAATGCCCTGGCACAAGAAACTTTCATCTACCACCTAACTACTAGAATTGAGATGCATTATAAAGTAGGCACATTTTTCTGCTGTTTTAACCATGGGCCAAAATGGAACCTATGCACACCATCCATGTTTGCAGGAAAACTTTGTCAGGTAAGTTTAAGGAACTAAAGATAGATGATCTGGCCATATCAGAATGCCGTGGCGCAAGAAACTTTCATCTACCACCTAAGTGTTAGAATGGAGATGCATGATAAAGTAGGCACATTTTTCTGCTGTTTTAACCATTGGCCAAAATGGAAACTATTCACACCATCCATGTTTGTAGGAAAACTTTGTCAGATAAGTTTAAGGAACTAAAGATAGATGGCCTGGCCATATCAGAATGCCCTGGCGCAAGAAAGTTTCATCTACCACCTAACTACTAGAATTGAGATGGATTATAAAGTAGGCACATTTTTCTGCTGTTTTAACCATTAGCCAAAATGGAACCTATTCACACCATCCATGTTTGTAGGAAAACTTTGTCCGATAAGTTTAAGGACCTAAAGATAGATGGCCTAGCCATATCAGAATGCCCTGGTACAAGAAACTTTCATCTACCACCTAACTACTAGAATTGAGATGCATTCTAAAGTAGGCACATTTTTCTGCTGTTTTAACCATTGGCCAAAATGGAACCTATTCACACCATCCATGTTTGTAGGAAAACTTTGTCCGATAAGTTTAAGGACCTAAAGATAGATGGCCTAGCCATATCAGAATGCCCTGGTACAAGAAACTTTCATCTACCACCTAACTACTAGAATTGAGATGCATTCTAAAGTAGGCACATTTTTCTGCTGTTTTAACCATGGGCCAAAATGGAACCTATGCACACCATCCATGTTTGCAGGAAAACTTTGTCAGGTAAGTTTAAGGAACTAAAGATAGATGGCCTGGCCATATCAGAATGCCCTGGCGCAAGAAACTTTCATCTACCACCTAACTACTAGAATTGAGATGCATTATAAAGTAGGCACATTTTTCTGCTGTTTTAACCATTGGCCAAAATGGAACCTATTCACACCATCCATGTTTGTAGGAAAACTTTGTCAGATAAGTTTAAGGAACTAAAGATAGATGGCCTGGCCATATCAGAATGCCCTGGCGCAAGAAACTTTCATCTACCACCTAACTACTAGAATTGAGATACATTATAAAGTAGGCACATTTTTCTGCTGTTTTAACCATTGGCCAAAATGGAACCTATTCACACCATCCATGTTTGTAGGAAAACTTTGTCCGATAAGTTTAAGGACCTAAAGATAGATGGCCTAGCCATATCAGAATGCCCTGGTACAAGAAACTTTCATCTACCACCTAACTACTAGAATTGAGATGCATTCTAAAGTAGGCACATTTTTCTGCTGTTTTAACCATGGGCCAAAAAGGAACGTATGCACACCATCCATGTTTGCAGGAAAACTTTGTCAGGTAAGTTTAAGGAACTAAAGATAGATGGCCTGGCCATATCAGAATGCCCTGGCGCAAGAAAGTTTCATCTACCACCTAACTACTAGAATTGAGATGGATTATAAAGTAGGCACATTTTTCTGCTGTTTTAACCATTAGCCAAAATGGAACCTATTCACACCATCCATGTTTGTAGGAAAACTTTGTCCGATAAGTTTAAGGACCTAAAGATAGATGGCCTAGCCATATCAGAATGCCCTGGTACAAGAAACTTTCATCTACCACCTAACTACTAGAATTGAGATGCATTCTAAAGTAGGCACATTTTTCTGCTGTTTTAACCATTGGCCAAAATGGAACCTATTCACACCATCCATGTTTGTAGGAAAACTTTGTCCGATAAGTTTAAGGACCTAAAGATAGATGGCCTAGCCATATCAGAATGCCCTGGTACAAGAAACTTTCATCTACCACCTAACTACTAGAATTGAGATGCATTCTAAAGTAGGCACATTTTTCTGCTGTTTTAACCATGGGCCAAAATGGAACCTATTCACACCATCCATGTTTGTAGGAAAACTTTGTCAGATAAGTTTAAGGAACTAAAGATAGATGGCCTGGCCATATCAGAATGCCCTGGTACAAGAAACTTTCATCTACCACCTAACTACTAGAATTGAGATGCATTATAAAGTAGGCACATTTTTCTGCTATTTTAACCATGGGCCAAAATGGAACCTATGCACACCATCCATGTTTGCAGGAAAACTTTGTCAGATAAGTTTAAGGAACTAAAGATAGATGGCCTGGCCATATCAGAATGCCCTGGCGCAAGAAACTTTCATCTACCACCTAACTACTAGAATTGAGATGCATTATAAAGTAGGCACATTTTTCTGCTGTTTTAACCATTGGCCAAAATGGAACCTATTCACACCATCCATGTTTGTAGGAAAACTTTGTCCGATAAGTTTAAGGACCTAAAGATAGATGGCCTAGCCATATCAGAATGCCCTGGTACAAGAAACTTTCATCTACCACCTAACTACTAGAATTGAGATGCATTCTAAAGTAGGCACATTTTTCTGCTGTTTTAACCATGGGCCAAAAAGGAACGTATGCACACCATCCATGTTTGCAGGAAAACTTTGTCAGGTAAGTTTAAGGAACTAAAGATAGATGGCCTGGCCATATCAGAATGCCCTGGCGCAAGAAAGTTTCATCTACCACCTAACTACTAGAATTGAGATGCATTATAATGTAGGCACATTTTTCTGCTGTTTTAACCATGGGCCAAAATGGAACCTATGCACACCATCCATGTTTGCAGGAAAACTTTGTCAGGTAAGTTTAAGGAACTATAGATAGATGGCCTGGCCATATCAGAATGCCCTGGCGCAAGAAACTTTCATCTACCACCTAACTACTCGAATTGAGATGCATTATAAAGTAGGCACATTTTTCTGCTGTTTTAACCATTGGCCAAAATGGAACCTATTCACACCATCCATGTTTGTAGGAAAACTTTGTCCGATAAAAGTTTAAGGAACTAAAGATAGATGGCCTGGCCATATCAGAATGCCCTGGCGCAAGAAACTTTCATCTACCACCTAACTACTAGAATTGAGATACATTATAAAGTAGGCACATTTTTCTGCTGTTTTAACCATTGGCCAAAATGGAACCTATTCACACCATCCATGTTTGTAGGAAAACTTTGTCCGATAAGTTTAAGGACCTAAAGATAGATGGCCTAGCCATATCAGAATGCCCTGGTACAAGAAACTTTCATCTACCACCTAACTACTAGAATTGAGATGCATTCTAAAGTAGGCACATTTTTCTGCTGTTTTAACCATGGGCCAAAAAGGAACGTATGCACACCATCCATGTTTGCAGGAAAACTTTGTCAGGTAAGTTTAAGGAACTAAAGATAGATGGCCTGGCCATATCAGAATGCCCTGGCGCAAGAAAGTTTCATCTACCACCTAACTACTAGAATTGAGATGCATTATAATGTAGGCACATTTTTCTGCTGTTTTAACCATGGGCCAAAATGGAACCTATGCACACCATCCATGTTTGCAGGAAAACTTTGTCAGGTAAGTTTAAGGAACTATAGATAGATGGCCTGGCCATATCAGAATGCCCTGGCGCAAGAAACTTTCATCTACCACCTAACTACTCGAATTGAGATGCATTATAAAGTAGGCACATTTTTCTGCTGTTTTAACCATTGGCCAAAATGGAACCTATTCACACCATCCATGTTTGTAGGAAAACTTTGTCCGATAAAAGTTTAAGGAACTAAAGATAGATGGCCTGGCCATATCAGAATGCCCTGGCGCAAGAAACTTTCATCTACCACCTAACTACTAGAATTGAGATGCATTATAAAGTAGGCACATTTTTCTGCTGTTTTAACCATTGGCCAAAATGGAACCTATTCACACCATCCATGTTTGTAGGAAAACTTTGTCCGATAAGTTTAAGGACCTAAAGATAGATGGCCTAGCCATATCAGAATGCCCTGGCGCAAGAAACTTTCATCTACCACCTAACTACTAGAATTGAGATGCATTCTAAAGTAGGCACATTTTTCTGCTGTTTTAACCATGGGCCAAAATGGAACCTCTGCACACCACCCATATTTGCAGGAAAACTTTGTCAGGTAAGTTTAAGGAACTAAAGATAGATGGCCTGGCCATATCAGAATGCCCTGGCGCAAGAAACTTTCATCTACCACCTAACTACTAGAATTGGGATGCAATATAAAGTAGGCACATTTTTCTGCTATTTTAACCATTGGCCAAAATGGAACCTATTCACACCATCCATGTTTGTAGGAAAACTTTGTCAGATAAGTTTAAGGAACTAAAGATAGATGGCCTGGCCATATCAGAATGCCCTGGTGCAAGAAACTTTCAACTACCACCTAAGTGTTAGAATGGAGATGCATTATACAGTAGGCACATTTTTCTGCTGTTTTAACCATGGGCCAAAATGGAACCTATGCACACCATCCATGTTTGCAGGAAAACTTTGTCAGATAAGTTTAAGGACCTAAAGATAGATGGCCTGGCCATATCAGAATGCCCTGGTACAAGAAACATTCATCTACCACCTAACTACTAGAATTGAGATGCATTATAAAGTAGGCACATTTTTCTGCTGTTTTAACCATGGGCCAAAATGGAACCTATGCACACCATCCATGTTTGCAGGAAAACTTTGTCAGATAAGTTTAAGGACCTAAAGATAGATGGCCTGGCCATATCAGAATGCCCTGGCACAAGAAACTTTCATCTACCACCTAACTACTAGAATTGAGATGCATTATAAAGTAGGCACATTTTTCTGCTGTTTTAACCATGGGCCAAAATGGAACCTATGCACACCATCCATGTTTGCAGGAAAACTTTGTCAGGTAAGTTTAAGGAACTAAAGATAGATGATCTGGCCATATCAGAATGCCCTGGCGCAAGAAACTTTCATCTACCACCTAAGTGTTAGAATGGAGATGCATGATAAAGTAGGCACATTTTTCTGCTGTTTTAACCATTGGCCAAAATGGAAACTATTCACACCATCCATGTTTGTAGGAAAACTTTGTCCGATAAGTTTAAGGACCTAAAGATAGATGGCCTAGCCATATCAGAATGCCCTGGTACAAGAAACTTTCATCTACCACCTAACTACTAGAATTGAGATGCATTCTAAAGTAGGCACATTTTTCTGCTGTTTTAACCATTGGCCAAAATGGAACCTATTCACACCATCCATGTTTGTAGGAAAACTTTGTCCGATAAGTTTAAGGACCTAAAGATAGATGGCCTAGCCATATCAGAATGCCCTGGTACAAGAAACTTTCATCTACCACCTAACTACTAGAATTGAGATGCATTCTAAAGTAGGCACATTTTTCTGCTGTTTTAACCATGGGCCAAAATGGAACCTATTCACACCATCCATGTTTGTAGGAAAACTTTGTCAGATAAGTTTAAGGAACTAAAGATAGATGGCCTGGCCATATCAGAATGCCCTGGTACAAGAAACTTTCATCTACCACCTAACTACTAGAATTGAGATGCATTATAAAGTAGGCACATTTTTCTGCTATTTTAACCATGGGCCAAAATGGAACCTATGCACACCATCCATGTTTGCAGGAAAACTTTGTCAGATAAGTTTAAGGAACTAAAGATAGATGGCCTGGCCATATCAGAATGCCCTGGCGCAAGAAACTTTCATCTACCACCTAACTACTAGAATTGAGATGCATTATAAAGTAGGCACATTTTTCTGCTGTTTTAACCATTGGCCAAAATGGAACCTATGCACACCATCCATGTTTGCAGGAAAACTTTGTCAGATAAGTTTAAGGAACTAAAGATAGATGGCCTGGCCATATCAGAATGCCCTGGCGCAAGAAACTTTCATCTACCACCTAACTACTAGAATTGAGATGCATTATAAAGTAGGCACATTTTTCTGCTGTTTTAACCATTGGCCAAAATGGAACCTATTCACACCATCCATGTTTGTAGGAAAACTTTGTCAGATAAGTTTAAGGAACTAAAGATAGATGGCCTGGCCATATCAGAATGCCCTGGCGCAAGAAACTTTCATCTACCACCTAACTACTAGAATTGAGATACATTATAAAGTAGGCACATTTTTCTGCTGTTTTAACCATTGGCCAAAATGGAACCTATTCACACCATCCATGTTTGTAGGAAAACTTTGTCCGATAAGTTTAAGGACCTAAAGATAGATGGCCTAGCCATATCAGAATGCCCTGGTACAAGAAACTTTCATCTACCACCTAACTACTAGAATTGAGATGCATTCTAAAGTAGGCACATTTTTCTGCTGTTTTAACCATGGGCCAAAAAGGAACGTATGCACACCATCCATGTTTGCAGGAAAACTTTGTCAGGTAAGTTTAAGGAACTAAAGATAGATGGCCTGGCCATATCAGAATGCCCTGGCGCAAGAAAGTTTCATCTACCACCTAACTACTAGAATTGAGATGCATTATAATGTAGGCACATTTTTCTGCTGTTTTAACCATGGGCCAAAATGGAACCTATGCACACCATCCATGTTTGCAGGAAAACTTTGTCAGGTAAGTTTAAGGAACTATAGATAGATGGCCTGGCCATATCAGAATGCCCTGGCGCAAGAAACTTTCATCTACCACCTAACTACTCGAATTGAGATGCATTATAAAGTAGGCACATTTTTCTGCTGTTTTAACCATTGGCCAAAATGGAACCTATTCACACCATCCATGTTTGTAGGAAAACTTTGTCCGATAAAAGTTTAAGGAACTAAAGATAGATGGCCTGGCCATATCAGAATGCCCTGGCGCAAGAAACTTTCATCTACCACCTAACTACTAGAATTGAGATGCATTATAAAGTAGGCACATTTTTCTGCTGTTTTAACCATTGGCCAAAATGGAACCTATTCACACCATCCATGTTTGTAGGAAAACTTTGTCCGATAAGTTTAAGGACCTAAAAATAGATGGCCTAGCCATATCAGAATGCCCTGGTACAAGAAACTTTCATCTACCACCTAACTACTAGAATTGAGATGCATTCTAAAGTAGGCACATTTTTCTGCTGTTTTAACCATGGGCCAAAAAGGAACGTATGCACACCATCCATGTTTGCAGGAAAACTTTGTCAGGTAAGTTTAAGGAACTAAAGATAGATGGCCTGGCCATATCAGAATGCCCTGGCGCAAGAAAGTTTCATCTACCACCTAACTACTAGAATTGAGATGCATTATAATGTAGGCACATTTTTCTGCTGTTTTAACCATGGGCCAAAATGGAACCTATGCACACCATCCATGTTTGCAGGAAAACTTTGTCAGGTAAGTTTAAGGAACTATAGATAGATGGCCTGGCCATATCAGAATGCCCTGGCGCAAGAAACTTTCATCTACCACCTAACTACTCGAATTGAGATGCATTATAAAGTAGGCACATTTTTCTGCTGTTTTAACCATTGGCCAAAATGGAACCTATTCACACCATCCATGTTTGTAGGAAAACTTTGTCCGATAAAAGTTTAAGGAACTAAAGATAGATGGCCTGGCCATATCAGAATGCCCTGGCGCAAGAAACTTTCATCTACCACCTAACTACTAGAATTGAGATGCATTATAAAGTAGGCACATTTTTCTGCTGTTTTAACCATTGGCCAAAATGGAACCTATTCACACCATCCATGTTTGTAGGAAAACTTTGTCCGATAAGTTTAAGGACCTAAAGATAGATGGCCTAGCCATATCAGAATGCCCTGGCGCAAGAAACTTTCATCTACCACCTAACTACTAGAATTGAGATGCATTCTAAAGTAGGCACATTTTTCTGCTGTTTTAACCATGGGCCAAAATGGAACCTCTGCACACCACCCATATTTGCAGGAAAACTTTGTCAGGTAAGTTTAAGGAACTAAAGATAGATGGCCTGGCCATATCAGAATGCCCTGGCGCAAGAAACTTTCATCTACCACCTAACTACTAGAATTGGGATGCAATATAAAGTAGGCACATTTTTCTGCTGTTTTAACCATGGGCCAAAATGGAACCTATTCACACCATCCATGTTTGTAGGAAAACTTTGTCAGATAAGTTTAAGGAACTAAAGATAGATGGCCTGGCCATATCAGAATGCCCTGGTGCAAGAAACTTTCAACTACCACCTAAGTGTTAGAATGGAGATGCATTATACAGTAGGCACATTTTTCTGCTGTTTTAACCATGGGCCAAAATGGAACCTATGCACACCATCCATGTTTGCAGGAAAACTTTGTCAGATAAGTTTAAGGAACTAAAGATAGATGGCCTGGCCATATCAGAATGCCCTGGTACAAGAAACATTCATCTACCACCTAACTACTAGAATTGAGATGCATTATAAAGTAGGCACATTTTTCTGCTGTTTTAACCATGGGCCAAAATGGAACCTATGCACACCATCCATGTTTGCAGGAAAACTTTGTCAGATAAGTTTAAGGACCTAAAGATAGATGGCCTGGCCATATCAGAATGCCCTGGCACAAGAAACTTTCATCTACCACCTAACTACTAGAATTGAGATGCATTATAAAGTAGGCACATTTTTCTGCTGTTTTAACCATGGGCCAAAATGGAACCTATGCACACCATCCATGTTTGCAGGAAAACTTTGTCAGGTAAGTTTAAGGAACTAAAGATAGATGATCTGGCCATATCAGAATGCCCTGGCGCAAGAAACTTTCATCTACCACCTAAGTGTTAGAATGGAGATGCATGATAAAGTAGGCACATTTTTCTGCTGTTTTAACCATTGGCCAAAATGGAAACTATTCACACCATCCATGTTTGTAGGAAAACTTTGTCCGATAAGTTTAAGGACCTAAAGATAGATGGCCTAGCCATATCAGAATGCCCTGGTACAAGAAACTTTCATCTACCACCTAACTACTAGAATTGAGATGCATTCTAAAGTAGGCACATTTTTCTGCTGTTTTAACCATTGGCCAAAATGGAACCTATTCACACCATCCATGTTTGTAGGAAAACTTTGTCCGATAAGTTTAAGGACCTAAAGATAGATGGCCTAGCCATATCAGAATGCCCTGGTACAAGAAACTTTCATCTACCACCTAACTACTAGAATTGAGATGCATTCTAAAGTAGGCACATTTTTCTGCTGTTTTAACCATGGGCCAAAATGGAACCTATGCACACCATCCATGTTTGCAGGAAAACTTTGTCAGGTAAGTTTAAGGAACTAAAGATAGATGGCCTGGCCATATCAGAATGCCCTGGCGCAAGAAACTTTCATCTACCACCTAACTACTAGAATTGGGATGCATTATAAAGTAGGCACATTTTTCTGCTGTTTTAACCATTGGCCAAAATGGAACCTATTCACACCATCCATGTTTGTAGGAAAACCTTGTCCGATAAGTTTAAGGACCTAAAGATAGATGGCCTGGCCATATCAGAATGCCCTGGCGCAAGAAACTTTCATCTACCACCTAACTACTAGAATTGAGATGCATTATAAAGTAGGCACATTTTTCTGCTGTTTTAACCATGGGCGAAAATGGAACCTATGCACACCATCCATGTTTGCAGGAAAACTTTGTCAGGTAAGTTTAAGGAACAAAAGATAGATGGCCTGGCCATATCAGAATGCCCTGGCGCTAGAAACTTTCATCTACTACCTAACTGTTAGAATGGAGATGCATTATAAAGTAGGCACATTTTTCTGCTGTTTTAACCATTGGCCAAAATGGAACCTATTCACACCATCCATGTTTGTAGGAAAACTTTGTCAGATAAGTTTAAGGAACTAAAGATAGATGGCCTGGCCATATCAGAATGCCCTGGTACAAGAAACTTTCATCTACCACCTAACTACTAGAATTGAGATGCATTATAAAGTAGGCACATTTTTCTGCTATTTTAACCATGGGCCAAAATGGAACCTATGCACACCATCCATGTTTGCAGGAAAACTTTGTCAGATAAGTTTAAGGAACTAAAGATAGATGGCCTAGCCATATCAGAATGCCCTGGTACAAGAAACTTTCATCTACCACCTAACTACTAGAATTGAGATGCATTCTAAAGTAGGCACATTTTTCTGCTGTTTTAACCATTGGCCAAAATGGAACCTATTCACACCATCCATGTTTGTAGGAAAACTTTGTCCGATAAGTTTAAGGACCTAAAGATAGATGGCCTAGCCATATCAGAATGCCCTGGTACAAGAAACTTTCATCTACCACCTAACTACTAGAATTGAGATGCATTCTAAAGTAGGCACATTTTTCTGCTGTTTTAACCATGGGCCAAAATGGAACCTCTGCACACCACCCATATTTGCAGGAAAACTTTGTCAGGTAAGTTTAAGGAACTAAAGATAGATGGCCTGGCCATATCAGAATGCCCTGGCGCAAGAAACTTTCATCTACCACCTAACTACTAGAATTGGGATGCAATATAAAGTAGGCACATTTTTCTGCTGTTTTAACCATTGGCCAAAATGGAACCTATTCACACCATCCATGTTTGTAGGAAAACTTTGTCAGATAAGTTTAAGGAACTAAAGATAGATGGCCTGGCCATATCAGAATGCCCTGGTGCAAGAAACTTTCAACTACCACCTAAGTGTTAGAATGGAGATGCATTATACAGTAGGCACATTTTTCTGCTGTTTTAACCATGGGCCAAAATGGAACCTATGCACACCATCCATGTTTGCAGGAAAACTTTGTCAGATAAGTTTAAGGACCTAAAGATAGATGGCCTGGCCATATCAGAATGCCCTGGTACAAGAAACTTTCATCTACCACCTAACTACTAGAATTGAGATGCATTATAAAGTAGGCACATTTTTCTGCTGTTTTAACCATGGGCCAAAATGGAACCTATGCACACCATCCATGTTTGCAGGAAAACTTTGTCAGATAAGTTTAAGGACCTAAAGATAGATGGCCTGGCCATATCAGAATGCCCTGGCACAAGAAACTTTCATCTACCACCTAACTACTAGAATTGAGATGCATTATAAAGTAGGCACATTTTTCTGCTGTTTTAACCATGGGCCAAAATGGAACCTATGCACACCATCCATGTTTGCAGGAAAACTTTGTCAGGTAAGTTTAAGGAACTAAAGATAGATGATCTGGCCATATCAGAATGCCCTGGCGCAAGAAACTTTCATCTACCACCTAAGTGTTAGAATGGAGATGCATGATAAAGTAGGCACATTTTTCTGCTGTTTTAACCATTGGCCAAAATGGAAACTATTCACACCATCCATGTTTGTAGGAAAACTTTGTCAGATAAGTTTAAGGAACTAAAGATAGATGGCCTGGCCATATCAGAATGCCCTGGCGCAAGAAAGTTTCATCTACCACCTAACTACTAGAATTGAGATGGATTATAAAGTAGGCACATTTTTCTGCTGTTTTAACCATTAGCCAAAATGGAACCTATTCACACCATCCATGTTTGTAGGAAAACTTTGTCCGATAAGTTTAAGGACCTAAAGATAGATGGCCTAGCCATATCAGAATGCCCTGGTACAAGAAACTTTCATCTACCACCTAACTACTAGAATTGAGATGCATTCTAAAGTAGGCACATTTTTCTGCTGTTTTAACCATTGGCCAAAATGGAACCTATTCACACCATCCATGTTTGTAGGAAAACTTTGTCCGATAAGTTTAAGGAACTAAAGATAGATGGCCTGGCCATATCAGAATGCCCTGGTGCAAGAAACTTTCAACTACCACCTAAGTGTTAGGATGGAGATGCATTATACAGTAGGCACATTTTTCTGCTGTTTTAACCATGGGCCAAAATGGAACCTATGCACACCATCCATGTTTGCAGGAAAACTTTGTCAGATAAGTTTAAGGACCTAAAGATAGATGGCCTGGCCATATCAGAATGCCCTGGTACAAGAAACTTTCATCTACCACCTAACTACTAGAATTGAGATGCATTATAAAGTAGGCACATTTTTCTGCTGTTTTAACCATGGGCCAAAATGGAACCTATGCACACCATCCATGTTTGCAGGAAAACTTTGTCAGATAAGTTTAAGGACCTAAAGATAGATGGCCTGGCCATATCAGAATGCCCTGGTACAAGAAACTTTCATCTACCACCTAACTACTAGAATTGAGATGCATTATAAAGTAGGCACATTTTTCTGCTGTTTTAACCATGGGCCAAAATGGAACCTATGCACACCATCCATGTTTGCAGGAAAACTTTGTCAGGTAAGTTTAAGGAACTAAAGATAGATGGCCTGGCCATATCAGAATGCCCTGGTGCAAGAAACTTTCAACTACCACCTAAGTGTTAGAATGGAGATGCATTATACAGTAGGCACATTTTTCTGCTGTTTTAACCATGGGCCAAAATGGAACCTATGCACACCATCCATGTTTGCAGGAAAACTTTGTCAGATAAGTTTAAGGACCTAAAGATAGATGGCCTGGCCATATCAGAATGCCCTGGTACAAGAAACTTTCATCTACCACCTAACTACTAGAATTGAGATGCATTATAAAGTAGGCACATTTTTCTGCTGTTTTAACCATTAGCCAAAATGGAACCTATTCACACCATCCATGTTTGTAGGAAAACTTTGTCCGATAAGTTTAAGGACCTAAAGATAGATGGCCTAGCCATATCAGAATGCCCTGGCACAAGAAACTTTCATCTACCACCTAACTACTAGAATTGAGATGCATTATAAAGTAGGCACATTTTTCTGCTGTTTTAACCATGGGCCAAAATGGAACCTATGCACACCATCCATGTTTGCAGGAAAACTTTGTCAGGTAAGTTTAAGGAACTAAAGATAGATGATCTGGCCATATCAGAATGCCCTGGCGCAAGAAACTTTCATCTACCACCTAAGTGTTAGAATGGAGATGCATGATAAAGTAGGCACATTTTTCTGCTGTTTTAACCATTGGCCAAAATGGAAACTATTCACACCATCCATGTTTGTAGGAAAACTTTGTCAGATAAGTTTAAGGAACTAAAGATAGATGGCCTGGCCATATCAGAATGCCTTGGCGCAAGAAAGTTTCATCTACCACCTAACTACTAGAATTGAGATGGATTATAAAGTAGGCACATTTTTCTGCTGTTTTAACCATTAGCCAAAATGGAACCTATTCACACCATCCATGTTTGTAGGAAAACTTTGTCCGATAAGTTTAAGGACCTAAAGATAGATGGCCTAGCCATATCAGAATGCCCTGGTACAAGAAACTTTCATCTACCACCTAACTACTAGAATTGAGATGCATTCTAAAGTAGGCACATTTTTCTGCTGTTTTAACCATTGGCCAAAATGGAACCTATTCACACCATCCATGTTTGTAGGAAAACTTTGTCAGGTAAGTTTAAGGAACTAAAGATAGATGGCCTGGCCATATCAGAATGCCCTGGCGCAAGAAACTTTCATCTACCACCTAACTACTAGAATTGGGATGCAATATAAAGTAGGCACATTTTTCTGCTGTTTTAACCATTGGCCAAAATGGAACCTATTCACACCATCCATGTTTGTAGGAAAACTTTGTCAGATAAGTTTAAGGAACTAAAGATAGATGGCCTGGCCATATCAGAATGCCCTGGTGCAAGAAACTTTCAACTACCACCTAAGTGTTAGAATGGAGATGCATTATACAGTAGGCACATTTTTCTGCTGTTTTAACCATGGGCCAAAATGGAACCTATGCACACCATCCATGTTTGCAGGAAAACTTTGTCAGATAAGTTTAAGGACCTAAAGATAGATGGCCTGGCCATATCAGAATGCCCTGGTACAAGAAACTTTCATCTACCACCTAACTACTAGAATTGAGATGCATTATAAAGTAGGCACATTTTTCTGCTGTTTTAACCATGGGCCAAAATGGAACCTATGCACACCATCCATGTTTGCAGGAAAACTTTGTCAGATAAGTTTAAGGACCTAAAGATAGATGGCCTGGCCATATCAGAATGCCCTGGTACAAGAAACTTTCATCTACCACCTAACTACTAGAATTGAGATGCATTATAAAGTAGGCACATTTTTCTGCTGTTTTAACCATGGGCCAAAATGGAACCTATGCACACCATCCATGTTTGCAGGAAAACTTTGTCAGATAAGTTTAAGGACCTAAAGATAGATGGCCTGGCCATATCAGAATGCCCTGGCACAAGAAACTTTCATCTACCACCTAACTACTAGAATTGAGATGCATTATAAAGTAGGCACATTTTTCTGCTGTTTTAACCATGGGCCAAAATGGAACCTATGCACACCATCCATGTTTGCAGGAAAACTTTGTCAGGTAAGTTTAAGGAACTAAAGATAGATGATCTGGCCATATCAGAATGCCCTGGCGCAAGAAACTTTCATCTACCACCTAAGTGTTAGAATGGAGATGCATGATAAAGTAGGCACATTTTTCTGCTGTTTTAACCATTGGCCAAAATGGAAACTATTCACACCATCCATGTTTGTAGGAAAACTTTGTCAGATAAGTTTAAGGAACTAAAGATAGATGGCCTGGCCATATCAGAATGCCTTGGCGCAAGAAAGTTTCATCTACCACCTAACTACTAGAATTGAGATGGATTATAAAGTAGGCACATTTTTCTGCTGTTTTAACCATTAGCCAAAATGGAACCTATTCACACCATCCATGTTTGTAGGAAAACTTTGTCCGATAAGTTTAAGGACCTAAAGATAGATGGCCTAGCCATATCAGAATGCCCTGGTACAAGAAACTTTCATCTACCACCTAACTACTAGAATTGAGATGCATTATAATGTAGGCACATTTTTCTGCTGTTTTAACCATTGGCCAAAATGGAACCTATTCACACCATCCATGTTTGTAGGAAAACTTTGTCCGATAAGTTTAAGGACCTAAAGATAGATGGCCTAGCCATATCAGAATGCCCTGGTACAAGAAACTTTCATCTACCACCTAACTACTAGAATTGAGATGCATTCTAAAGTAGGCACATTTTTCTGCTGTTTTAACCATGGGCCAAAATGGAACCTATGCACACCATCCATGTTTGCAGGAAAACTTTGTCAGGTAAGTTTAAGGAACTAAAGATAGATGGCCTGGCCATATCAGAATGCCCTGGCGCAAGAAAGTTTCATCTACCACCTAACTACTAGAATTGAGATGCATTATAATGTAGGCACATTTTTCTGCTGTTTTAACCATGGGCCAAAATGGAACCTATGCACACCATCCATGTTTGCAGGAAAACTTTGTCAGGTAAGTTTAAGGAACTATAGATAGATGGCCTGGCCATATCAGAATGCCCTGGCGCAAGAAACTTTCATCTACCACCTAACTACTCGAATTGAGATGCATTATAAAGTAGGCACATTTTTCTGCTGTTTTAACCATTGGCCAAAATGGAACCTATTCACACCATCCATGTTTGTAGGAAAACTTTGTCCGATAAAAGTTTAAGGAACTAAAGATAGATGGCCTGGCCATATCAGAATGCCCTGGCGCAAGAAACTTTCATCTACCACCTAACTACTAGAATTGAGATGCATTATAAAGTAGGCACATTTTTCTGCTGTTTTAACCATTGGCCAAAATGGAACCTATTCACACCATCCATGTTTGTAGGAAAACTTTGTCCGATAAGTTTAAGGACCTAAAGATAGATGGCCTAGCCATATCAGAATGCCCTGGCGCAAGAAACTTTCATCTACCACCTAACTACTAGAATTGAGATGCATTCTAAAGTAGGCACATTTTTCTGCTGTTTTAACCATGGGCCAAAATGGAACCTCTGCACACCACCCATATTTGCAGGAAAACTTTGTCAGGTAAGTTTAAGGAACTAAAGATAGATGGCCTGGCCATATCAGAATGCCCTGGCGCAAGAAACTTTCATCTACCACCTAACTACTAGAATTGGGATGCAATATAAAGTAGGCACATTTTTCTGCTATTTTAACCATTGGCCAAAATGGAACCTATTCACACCATCCATGTTTGTAGGAAAACTTTGTCAGATAAGTTTAAGGAACTAAAGATAGATGGCCTGGCCATATCAGAATGCCCTGGTGCAAGAAACTTTCAACTACCACCTAAGTGTTAGAATGGAGATGCATTATACAGTAGGCACATTTTTCTGCTGTTTTAACCATGGGCCAAAATGGAACCTATGCACACCATCCATGTTTGCAGGAAAACTTTGTCAGATAAGTTTAAGGACCTAAAGATAGATGGCCTGGCCATATCAGAATGCCCTGGTACAAGAAACATTCATCTACCACCTAACTACTAGAATTGAGATGCATTATAAAGTAGGCACATTTTTCTGCTGTTTTAACCATGGGCCAAAATGGAACCTATGCACACCATCCATGTTTGCAGGAAAACTTTGTCAGATAAGTTTAAGGACCTAAAGATAGATGGCCTGGCCATATCAGAATGCCCTGGCACAAGAAACTTTCATCTACCACCTAACTACTAGAATTGAGATGCATTATAAAGTAGGCACATTTTTCTGCTGTTTTAACCATGGGCCAAAATGGAACCTATGCACACCATCCATGTTTGCAGGAAAACTTTGTCAGGTAAGTTTAAGGAACTAAAGATAGATGATCTGGCCATATCAGAATGCCCTGGCGCAAGAAACTTTCATCTACCACCTAAGTGTTAGAATGGAGATGCATGATAAAGTAGGCACATTTTTCTGCTGTTTTAACCATTGGCCAAAATGGAAACTATTCACACCATCCATGTTTGTAGGAAAACTTTGTCCGATAAGTTTAAGGACCTAAAGATAGATGGCCTAGCCATATCAGAATGCCCTGGTACAAGAAACTTTCATCTACCACCTAACTACTAGAATTGAGATGCATTCTAAAGTAGGCACATTTTTCTGCTGTTTTAACCATTGGCCAAAATGGAACCTATTCACACCATCCATGTTTGTAGGAAAACTTTGTCCGATAAGTTTAAGGACCTAAAGATAGATGGCCTAGCCATATCAGAATGCCCTGGTACAAGAAACTTTCATCTACCACCTAACTACTAGAATTGAGATGCATTCTAAAGTAGGCACATTTTTCTGCTGTTTTAACCATGGGCCAAAATGGAACCTATGCACACCATCCATGTTTGCAGGAAAACTTTGTCAGGTAAGTTTAAGGAACTAAAGATAGATGGCCTGGCCATATCAGAATGCCCTGGCGCAAGAAACTTTCATCTACCACCTAACTACTAGAATTGGGATGCATTATAAAGTAGGCACATTTTTCTGCTGTTTTAACCATTGGCCAAAATGGAACCTATTCACACCATCCATGTTTGTAGGAAAACCTTGTCCGATAAGTTTAAGGACCTAAAGATAGATGGCCTGGCCATATCAGAATGCCCTGGCGCAAGAAACTTTCATCTACCACCTAACTACTAGAATTGAGATGCATTATAAAGTAGGCACATTTTTCTGCTGTTTTAACCATGGGCGAAAATGGAACCTATGCACACCATCCATGTTTGCAGGAAAACTTTGTCAGGTAAGTTTAAGGAACAAAAGATAGATGGCCTGGCCATATCAGAATGCCCTGGCGCTAGAAACTTTCATCTACTACCTAACTGTTAGAATGGAGATGCATTATAAAGTAGGCACATTTTTCTGCTGTTTTAACCATTGGCCAAAATGGAACCTATTCACACCATCCATGTTTGTAGGAAAACTTTGTCAGATAAGTTTAAGGAACTAAAGATAGATGGCCTGGCCATATCAGAATGCCCTGGTACAAGAAACTTTCATCTACCACCTAACTACTAGAATTGAGATGCATTATAAAGTAGGCACATTTTTCTGCTATTTTAACCATGGGCCAAAATGGAACCTATGCACACCATCCATGTTTGCAGGAAAACTTTGTCAGATAAGTTTAAGGAACTAAAGATAGATGGCCTAGCCATATCAGAATGCCCTGGTACAAGAAACTTTCATCTACCACCTAACTACTAGAATTGAGATGCATTCTAAAGTAGGCACATTTTTCTGCTGTTTTAACCATTGGCCAAAATGGAACCTATTCACACCATCCATGTTTGTAGGAAAACTTTGTCCGATAAGTTTAAGGACCTAAAGATAGATGGCCTAGCCATATCAGAATGCCCTGGTACAAGAAACTTTCATCTACCACCTAACTACTAGAATTGAGATGCATTCTAAAGTAGGCACATTTTTCTGCTGTTTTAACCATGGGCCAAAATGGAACCTCTGCACACCACCCATATTTGCAGGAAAACTTTGTCAGGTAAGTTTAAGGAACTAAAGATAGATGGCCTGGCCATATCAGAATGCCCTGGCGCAAGAAACTTTCATCTACCACCTAACTACTAGAATTGGGATGCAATATAAAGTAGGCACATTTTTCTGCTGTTTTAACCATTGGCCAAAATGGAACCTATTCACACCATCCATGTTTGTAGGAAAACTTTGTCAGATAAGTTTAAGGAACTAAAGATAGATGGCCTGGCCATATCAGAATGCCCTGGTGCAAGAAACTTTCAACTACCACCTAAGTGTTAGAATGGAGATGCATTATACAGTAGGCACATTTTTCTGCTGTTTTAACCATGGGCCAAAATGGAACCTATGCACACCATCCATGTTTGCAGGAAAACTTTGTCAGATAAGTTTAAGGACCTAAAGATAGATGGCCTGGCCATATCAGAATGCCCTGGTACAAGAAACTTTCATCTACCACCTAACTACTAGAATTGAGATGCATTATAAAGTAGGCACATTTTTCTGCTGTTTTAACCATGGGCCAAAATGGAACCTATGCACACCATCCATGTTTGCAGGAAAACTTTGTCAGATAAGTTTAAGGACCTAAAGATAGATGGCCTGGCCATATCAGAATGCCCTGGCACAAGAAACTTTCATCTACCACCTAACTACTAGAATTGAGATGCATTATAAAGTAGGCACATTTTTCTGCTGTTTTAACCATGGGCCAAAATGGAACCTATGCACACCATCCATGTTTGCAGGAAAACTTTGTCAGGTAAGTTTAAGGAACTAAAGATAGATGATCTGGCCATATCAGAATGCCCTGGCGCAAGAAACTTTCATCTACCACCTAAGTGTTAGAATGGAGATGCATGATAAAGTAGGCACATTTTTCTGCTGTTTTAACCATTGGCCAAAATGGAAACTATTCACACCATCCATGTTTGTAGGAAAACTTTGTCAGATAAGTTTAAGGAACTAAAGATAGATGGCCTGGCCATATCAGAATGCCCTGGCGCAAGAAAGTTTCATCTACCACCTAACTACTAGAATTGAGATGGATTATAAAGTAGGCACATTTTTCTGCTGTTTTAACCATTAGCCAAAATGGAACCTATTCACACCATCCATGTTTGTAGGAAAACTTTGTCCGATAAGTTTAAGGACCTAAAGATAGATGGCCTAGCCATATCAGAATGCCCTGGTACAAGAAACTTTCATCTACCACCTAACTACTAGAATTGAGATGCATTCTAAAGTAGGCACATTTTTCTGCTGTTTTAACCATTGGCCAAAATGGAACCTATTCACACCATCCATGTTTGTAGGAAAACTTTGTCCGATAAGTTTAAGGAACTAAAGATAGATGGCCTGGCCATATCAGAATGCCCTGGTGCAAGAAACTTTCAACTACCACCTAAGTGTTAGGATGGAGATGCATTATACAGTAGGCACATTTTTCTGCTGTTTTAACCATGGGCCAAAATGGAACCTATGCACACCATCCATGTTTGCAGGAAAACTTTGTCAGATAAGTTTAAGGACCTAAAGATAGATGGCCTGGCCATATCAGAATGCCCTGGTACAAGAAACTTTCATCTACCACCTAACTACTAGAATTGAGATGCATTATAAAGTAGGCACATTTTTCTGCTGTTTTAACCATGGGCCAAAATGGAACCTATGCACACCATCCATGTTTGCAGGAAAACTTTGTCAGATAAGTTTAAGGACCTAAAGATAGATGGCCTGGCCATATCAGAATGCCCTGGTACAAGAAACTTTCATCTACCACCTAACTACTAGAATTGAGATGCATTATAAAGTAGGCACATTTTTCTGCTGTTTTAACCATGGGCCAAAATGGAACCTATGCACACCATCCATGTTTGCAGGAAAACTTTGTCAGGTAAGTTTAAGGAACTAAAGATAGATGGCCTGGCCATATCAGAATGCCCTGGTGCAAGAAACTTTCAACTACCACCTAAGTGTTAGAATGGAGATGCATTATACAGTAGGCACATTTTTCTGCTGTTTTAACCATGGGCCAAAATGGAACCTATGCACACCATCCATGTTTGCAGGAAAACTTTGTCAGATAAGTTTAAGGACCTAAAGATAGATGGCCTGGCCATATCAGAATGCCCTGGTACAAGAAACTTTCATCTACCACCTAACTACTAGAATTGAGATGCATTATAAAGTAGGCACATTTTTCTGCTGTTTTAACCATGGGCCAAAATGGAACCTATGCACACCATCCATGTTTGCAGGAAAACTTTGTCAGATAAGTTTAAGGACCTAAAGATAGATGGCCTGGCCATATCAGAATGCCCTGGCACAAGAAACTTTCATCTACCACCTAACTACTAGAATTGAGATGCATTATAAAGTAGGCACATTTTTCTGCTGTTTTAACCATGGGCCAAAATGGAACCTATGCACACCATCCATGTTTGCAGGAAAACTTTGTCAGGTAAGTTTAAGGAACTAAAGATAGATGATCTGGCCATATCAGAATGCCCTGGCGCAAGAAACTTTCATCTACCACCTAAGTGTTAGAATGGAGATGCATGATAAAGTAGGCACATTTTTCTGCTGTTTTAACCATTGGCCAAAATGGAAACTATTCACACCATCCATGTTTGTAGGAAAACTTTGTCAGATAAGTTTAAGGAACTAAAGATAGATGGCCTGGCCATATCAGAATGCCTTGGCGCAAGAAAGTTTCATCTACCACCTAACTACTAGAATTGAGATGGATTATAAAGTAGGCACATTTTTCTGCTGTTTTAACCATTAGCCAAAATGGAACCTATTCACACCATCCATGTTTGTAGGAAAACTTTGTCCGATAAGTTTAAGGACCTAAAGATAGATGGCCTAGCCATATCAGAATGCCCTGGTACAAGAAACTTTCATCTACCACCTAACTACTAGAATTGAGATGCATTCTAAAGTAGGCACATTTTTCTGCTGTTTTAACCATTGGCCAAAATGGAACCTATTCACACCATCCATGTTTGTAGGAAAACTTTGTCAGGTAAGTTTAAGGAACTAAAGATAGATGGCCTGGCCATATCAGAATGCCCTGGCGCAAGAAACTTTCATCTACCACCTAACTACTAGAATTGGGATGCAATATAAAGTAGGCACATTTTTCTGCTGTTTTAACCATTGGCCAAAATGGAACCTATTCACACCATCCATGTTTGTAGGAAAACTTTGTCAGATAAGTTTAAGGAACTAAAGATAGATGGCCTGGCCATATCAGAATGCCCTGGTGCAAGAAACTTTCAACTACCACCTAAGTGTTAGAATGGAGATGCATTATACAGTAGGCACATTTTTCTGCTGTTTTAACCATGGGCCAAAATGGAACCTATGCACACCATCCATGTTTGCAGGAAAACTTTGTCAGATAAGTTTAAGGACCTAAAGATAGATGGCCTGGCCATATCAGAATGCCCTGGTACAAGAAACTTTCATCTACCACCTAACTACTAGAATTGAGATGCATTATAAAGTAGGCACATTTTTCTGCTGTTTTAACCATGGGCCAAAATGGAACCTATGCACACCATCCATGTTTGCAGGAAAACTTTGTCAGATAAGTTTAAGGACCTAAAGATAGATGGCCTGGCCATATCAGAATGCCCTGGCACAAGAAACTTTCATCTACCACCTAACTACTAGAATTGAGATGCATTATAAAGTAGGCACATTTTTCTGCTGTTTTAACCATGGGCCAAAATGGAACCTATGCACACCATCCATGTTTGCAGGAAAACTTTGTCAGGTAAGTTTAAGGAACTAAAGATAGATGGCCTGGCCATATCAGAATGCCCTGGTGCAAGAAACTTTCAACTACCACCTAAGTGTTAGAATGGAGATGCATTATACAGTAGGCACATTTTTCTGCTGTTTTAACCATGGGCCAAAATGGAACCTATGCACACCATCCATGTTTGCAGGAAAACTTTGTCAGATAAGTTTAAGGACCTAAAGATAGATGGCCTGGCCATATCAGAATGCCCTGGTACAAGAAACTTTCATCTACCACCTAACTACTAGAATTGAGATGCATTATAAAGTAGGCACATTTTTCTGCTGTTTTAACCATGGGCCAAAATGGAACCTATGCACACCATCCATGTTTGCAGGAAAACTTTGTCAGATAAGTTTAAGGACCTAAAGATAGATGGCCTGGCCATATCAGAATGCCCTGGCACAAGAAACTTTCATCTACCACCTAACTACTAGAATTGAGATGCATTATAAAGTAGGCACATTTTTCTGCTGTTTTAACCATGGGCCAAAATGGAACCTATGCACACCATCCATGTTTGCAGGAAAACTTTGTCAGGTAAGTTTAAGGAACTAAAGATAGATGATCTGGCCATATCAGAATGCCCTGGCGCAAGAAACTTTCATCTACCACCTAAGTGTTAGAATGGAGATGCATGATAAAGTAGGCACATTTTTCTGCTGTTTTAACCATTGGCCAAAATGGAAACTATTCACACCATCCATGTTTGTAGGAAAACTTTGTCAGATAAGTTTAAGGAACTAAAGATAGATGGCCTGGCCATATCAGAATGCCTTGGCGCAAGAAAGTTTCATCTACCACCTAACTACTAGAATTGAGATGGATTATAAAGTAGGCACATTTTTCTGCTGTTTTAACCATTAGCCAAAATGGAACCTATTCACACCATCCATGTTTGTAGGAAAACTTTGTCCGATAAGTTTAAGGACCTAAAGATAGATGGCCTAGCCATATCAGAATGCCCTGGTACAAGAAACTTTCATCTACCACCTAACTACTAGAATTGAGATGCATTCTAAAGTAGGCACATTTTTCTGCTGTTTTAACCATTGGCCAAAATGGAACCTATTCACACCATCCATGTTTGTAGGAAAACTTTGTCCGATAAGTTTAAGGACCTAAAGATAGATGGCCTAGCCATATCAGAATGCCCTGGTACAAGAAACTTTCATCTACCACCTAACTACTAGAATTGAGATGCATTCTAAAGTAGGCACATTTTTCTGCTGTTTTAACCATGGGCCAAAATGGAACCTATGCACACCATCCATGTTTGCAGGAAAACTTTGTCAGGTAAGTTTAAGGAACTAAAGATAGATGGCCTGGCCATATCAGAATGCCCTGGCGCAAGAAACTTTCATCTACCACCTAACTACTAGAATTGGGATGCATTATAAAGTAGGCACATTTTTCTGCTGTTTTAACCATTGGCCAAAATGGAACCTATTCACACCATCCATGTTTGTAGGAAAACTTTGTCAGATAAGTTTAAGGAACTAAAGATAGATGGCCTGGCCATATCAGAATGCCCTGGTGCAAGAAACTTTCAACTACCACCTAAGTGTTAGAATGGAGATGCATTATACAGTAGGCACATTTTTCTGCTGTTTTAACCATGGGCCAAAATGGAACCTATGCACACCATCCATGTTTGCAGGAAAACTTTGTCAGATAAGTTTAAGGACCTAAAGATAGATGGCCTGGCCATATCAGAATGCCCTGGCACAAGAAACTTTCATCTACCACCTAACTACTAGATTTGAGATGCATTATAAAGTAGGCACATTTTTCTGCTGTTTTAACCATGGGCCAAAATGGAACCTATGCACACCATCCATGTTTGCAGGAAAACTTTGTCAGGTAAGTTTAAGGAACTAAAGATAGATGATCTGGCCATATCAGAATGCCCTGGCGCAAGAAACTTTCATCTACCACCTAAGTGTTAGAATGGAGATGCATGATAAAGTAGGCACATTTTTCTGCTGTTTTAACCATTGGCCAAAATGGAAACTATTCACACCATCCATGTTTGTAGGAAAACTTTGTCAGATAAGTTTAAGGAACTAAAGATAGATGGCCTGGCCATATCAGAGTGCCCTGGCGCAAGAAAGTTTCATCTACCACCTAACTACTAGAATTGAGATGGATTATAAAGTAGGCACATTTTTCTGCTGTTTTAACCATTAGCCAAAATGGAACCTATTCACACCATCCATGTTTGTAGGAAAACTTTGTCCGATAAGTTTAAGGACCTAAAGATAGATGGCCTAGCCATATCAGAATGCCCTGGTACAAGAAACTTTCATCTACCACCTAACTACTAGAATTGAGATGCATTCTAAAGTAGGCACATTTTTCTGCTGTTTTAACCATGGGCCAAAATGGAACCTATGCACACCATCCATGTTTGCAGGAAAACTTTGTCAGGTAAGTTTAAGGAACTAAAGATAGATGGCCTGGCCATATCAGAATGCCCTGGCGCAAGAAAGTTTCATCTACCACCTAACTACTAGAATTGAGATGCATTATAATGTAGGCACATTTTTCTGCTGTTTTAACCATGGGCCAAAATGGAACCTATGCACACCATCCATGTTTGCAGGAAAACTTTGTCAGGTAAGTTTAAGGAACTAAAGATAGATGATCTGGCCATATCAGAATGCCCTGGCGCAAGAAACTTTCATCTACCACCTAAGTGTTAGAATGGAGATGCCTGATAAAGTAGGCACATTTTTCTGCTGTTTTAACCATTGGCCAAAATGGAAACTATTCACACCATCCATGTTTGTAGGAAAACTTTGTCAGATAAGTTTAAGGAACTAAAGATAGATGGCCTGGCCATATCAGAATGCCCTGGCGCAAGAAAGTTTCATCTACCACCTAACTACTAGAATTGAGATGGATTATAAAGTAGGCACATTTTTCTGCTGTTTTAACCATTAGCCAAAATGGAACCTATTCACACCATCCATGTTTGTAGGAAAACTTTGTCCGATAAGTTTAAGGACCTAAAGATAGATGGCCTAGCCATATCAGAATGCCCTGGTACAAGAAACTTTCATCTACCACCTAACTACTAGAATTGAGATGCATTCTAAAGTAGGCACATTTTTCTGCTGTTTTAACCATGGGCCAAAATGGAACCTATGCACACCATCCATGTTTGCAGGAAAACTTTGTCAGGTAAGTTTAAGGAACTAAAGATAGATGGCCTGGCCATATCAGAATGCCCTGGCGCAAGAAAGTTTCATCTACCACCTAACTACTAGAATTGAGATGCATTATAATGTAGGCACATTTTTCTGCTGTTTTAACCATGGGCCAAAATGGAACCTATGCACACCATCCATGTTTGCAGGAAAACTTTGTCAGGTAAGTTTAAGGAACTATAGATAGAAGGCCTGGCCATATCAGAATGCCCTGGCGCAAGAAACTTTCATCTACCACCTAACTACTCGAATTGAGATGCATTATAAAGTAGGCACATTTTTCTGCTATTTTAACCATGGGCCAAAATGGAACCTATGCACACCATCCATGTTTGCAGGAAAACTTTGTCAGATAAGTTTAAGGAACTAAAGATAGATGGCCTGGCCATATCAGAATGCCCTGGCGCAAGAAACTTTCATCTACCACCTAAGTGTTAGAATGGAGATGCATTATAAAGTAGGCACATTTTTCTGCTGTTTTAATCATTGGCCAAAATGGAACCTATTCACACCATCCATGTTTGTAGGAAAACTTTGTCAGATAAGTTTAAGGAACTAAAGATAGATTGCCTGGCCATATCAGAATGCCCTGGTACAAGAAACTTTCATCTACCACCTAACTACTAGAATTCATATGCATTATAAAGTAGGCACATTTTTCTGCTGTTTTAACCATTGGCCAAAATGGAACCTATTCACACCATCCATGTTTGTAGGAAAACTTTGTCCGATAAGTTTAAGGACCTAAAGATAGATGGCCTAGCCATATCAGAATGCCCTGGTACAAGAAACTTTCATCTACCACCTAACTACTAGAATTGGGATGCATTATAAAGTAGGCACATTTTTCTGCTGTTTTAACCATTGGCCAAAATGGAACCTATTCACACCATCCATGTTTGTAGGAAAACTTTGTCAGATAAGTTTAAGGAACTAAAGATAGATGGCCTGGCCATATCAGAATGCCCTGGTGCAAGAAACTTTCAACTACCACCTAAGTGTTAGAATGGAGATGCATTATACAGTAGGCACATTTTTCTGCTGTTTTAACCATGGGCCAAAATGGAACCTATGCACACCATCCATGTTTGCAGGAAAACTTTGTCAGATAAGTTTAAGGACCTAAAGATAGATGGCCTGGCCATATCAGAATGCCCTGGTACAAGAAACTTTCATCTACCACCTAACTACTAGAATTGAGATGCCTTATAAAGTAGGCACATTTTTCTGCTGTTTTAACCATGGGCCAAAATGGAACCTATGCACACCATCCATGTTTGCAGGAAAACTTTGTCAGGTAAGTTTAAGGAACTAAAGATAGATGATCTGGCCATATCAGAATGCCCTGGCGCAAGAAACTTTCATCTACCACCTAAGTGTTAGAATGGAGATGCATGATAAAGTAGGCACATTTTTCTCCTGTTTTAACCATTGGCCAAAATGGAAACTATTCACACCATCCATATTTGTTGGAAAACTTTGTCAGATAAGTTTAAGGAACTAAAGATAGATGGCCTGGCCATATCAGAATGCCCTGGCGCAAGAAACTTTCATCTACCACCTAACTACTAGAATTGAGATGCATTATAAAGTAGGCACATTTTTCTGCTGTTTTAACCATTGGCCAAAATGGAACCTATTCACACCATCCATGTTTGTAGGAAAACTTTGTCCGATAAGTTTAAGGACCTAAAGATAGATGGCCTAGCCATATCAGAATGCCCTGGTACAAGAAACTTTCATCTACCACCTAACTACTAGAATTGAGATGCATTCTAAAGTAGGCACATTTTTCTGCTGTTTTAACCATGGGCCAAAATGGAACGTATGCACACCATCCATGTTTGCAGGAAAACTTTGTCAGGTAAGTTTAAGGAACTAAAGATAGATGGCCTGGCCATATCAGAATGCCCTGGCGCAAGAAAGTTTCATCTACCACCTAACTACTAGAATTGAGATGCATTATAATGTAGGCACATTTTTCTGCTGTTTTAACCATGGGCCAAAATGGAACCTATGCACACCATCCATGTTTGCAGGAAAACTTTGTCAGGTAAGTTTAAGGAACTATAGATAGATGGCCTGGCCATATCAGAATGCCCTGGCGCAAGAAACTTTCATCTACCACCTAACTACTCGAATTGAGATGCATTATAAAGTAGGCACATTTTTCTGCTGTTTTAACCATTGGCCAAAATGGAACCTATTCACACCATCCATGTTTGTAGGAAAACTTTGTCTGATAAAAGTTTAAGGAACTAAAGATAGATGGCCTGGCCATATCAGAATGCCCTGGCGCAAGAAACTTTCATCTACCACCTAACTACTAGAATTGAGATGCATTATAAAGTAGGCACATTTTTCTGCTGTTTTAACCATTGGCCAAAATGGAACCTATTCACACCATCCATGTTTGTAGGAAAACTTTGTCCGATAAGTTTAAGGACCTAAAGATAGATGGCCTAGCCATATCAGAATGCCCTGGTACAAGAAACTTTCATCTACCACCTAACTACTAGAATTGAGATGCATTCTAAAGTAGGCAAATTTTTCTGCTGTTTTAACCATGGGCCAAAATGGAACCTATGCACACCATCCATGTTTGCAGGAAAACTTTGTCAGGTAAGTTTAAGGAACTAAAGATAGATGGCCTGGCCATATCAGAATGCCCTGGCGCAAGAAACTTTCATCTACCACCTAACTACTAGAATTGGGATGCATTATAAAGTAGGCACATTTTTCTGCTGTTTTAACCATTGGCCAAAATGGAACCTATTCACACCATCCATGTTTGTAGGAAAACTTTGTCAGATAAGTTTAAGGAACTAAAGATAGATGGCCTGGCCATATCAGAATGCCCTGGTGCAAGAAACTTTCAAATACCACCTAAGTGTTAGAATGGAGATGCATTATACAGTAGGCACATTTTTCGGCTGTTTTAACCATTGGCCAAAATGGAACCTATTCACACCATCCATGTTTGTAGGAAAACTTTGTCAGGTAAGTTTAAGGAACTAAAGATAGATGGCCTGGCCATATCAGAATGCCCTGACGCAAGAAACTTTCATCTACCACCTAACTACTAGAATTGGGATGCATTATAAAGTAGGCACATTTTTCTGCTGTTTTAACCATTGGCCAAAATGGAACCTATTCACACCATCCATGTTTGTAGGAAAACTTTGTCAGATAAGTTTAAGGAACTAAAGATAGATGGCCTGGCCATATCAGAATGCCCTGGTGCAAGAAACTTTCAACTACCACCTAAGTGTTAGAATGGAGATGCATTATACAGTAGGCACATTTTTCGGCTGTTTTAACCATTGGCCAAAATGGAACCTATTCACACCATCCATGTTTGTAGGAAAACTTTGTCAGATAAGTTTAAGGAACTAAAGATAGATGCCCTGGCCATATCAGAATGCCCTGGTACAAGAAACTTTCATCTACCACCTAACTACTAGAATTGAGATGCATTATAAAGTAGGCACATTTTTCTGCTATTTTAACCATGGGCCAAAATGGAACCTATGCACACCATCCATGTTTGCAGGAAAACTTTGTCAGATAAGTTTAAGGAACTAAAGATAGATGGCCTGGCCATATCAGAATGCCCTGGCGCAAGAAACTTTCATCTACCACCTAAGTGTTAGAATGGAGATGCATTATAAAGTAGGCACATTTTTCTACTGTTTTAACCATTGGCCAAAATGGAACCTATTCACACCATCCATGTTTGTAGGAAAACTTTGTCAGATAAGTTTAAGGAACTAAAGATAGATGGCCTGGCCATATCAGAATGCCCTGGCGCAAGAAACTTTCATCTACCACCTAAGTGTTAGAATGGAGATGCATTATAAAGTAGGCACATTTTTCTGCTGTTTTAACCATTGGCCAAAATGGAACCTATTCACACCATCCATGTTTGTAGGAAAACTTTGTCCGATAAGTTTAAGGACCTAAAGATAGATGGCCTAGCCATATCAGAATGCCCTGGTACAAGAAACTTTCATCTACCACCTAACTACTAGAATTGAGATGCATTCTAAAGTAGGCACATTTTTCTGCTGTTTTAACCATGGGCCAAAATGGAACCTATGCACACCATCCATGTTTGCAGGAAAACTTTGTCAGGTAAGTTTAAGGAACTAAAGATAGATGGCCTGGCCATATCAGAATGCCCTGGCGCAAGAAACTTTCATCTACCACCTAACTACTAGAATTGAGATGCATTATAATGTAGGCACATTTTTCTGCTGTTTTAACCATGGGCCAAAATGGAACGTATGCACACCATCCATGTTTGCAGGAAAACTTTGTCAGGTAAGTTTAAGGAACTAAAGATAGATGGCCTGGCCATATCAGAATGCCCTGGCGCAAGAAAGTTTCATCTACCACCTAACTACTAGAATTGAGATGCATTATAATGTAGGCACATTTTTCTGCTGTTTTAACCATGGGCCAAAATGGAACCTATGCACACCATCCATGTTTGCAGGAAAACTTTGTCAGGTAAGTTTAAGGAACTATAGATAGATGGCCTGGCCATATCAGAATGCCCTGGCGCAAGAAACTTTCATCTACCACCTAACTACTCGAATTGAGATGCATTATAAAGTAGGCACATTTTTCTGCTGTTTTAACCATTGGCCAAAATGGAACCTATTCACACCATCCATGTTTGTAGGAAAACTTTGTCTGATAAAAGTTTAAGGAACTAAAGATAGATGGCCTGGCCATATCAGAATGCCCTGGCGCAAGAAACTTTCATCTACCACCTAACTACTAGAATTGAGATGCATTATAAAGTAGGCACATTTTTCTGCTGTTTTAACCATTGGCCAAAATGGAACCTATTCACACCATCCATGTTTGTAGGAAAACTTTGTCCGATAAGTTTAAGGACCTAAAGATAGATGGCCTAGCCATATCAGAATGCCCTGGTACAAGAAACTTTCATCTACCACCTAACTACTAGAATTGAGATGCATTCTAAAGTAGGCACATTTTTCTGCTGTTTTAACCATGGGCCAAAATGGAACCTATGCACACCATCCATGTTTGCAGGAAAACTTTGTCAGGTAAGTTTAAGGAACTAAAGATAGATGGCCTGGCCATATCAGAATGCCCTGGCGCAAGAAACTTTCATCTACCACCTAACTACTAGAATTGGAATGCATTATAAAGTAGGCACATTTTTCTGCTGTTTTAACCATTGGCCAAAATGGAACCTATTCACACCATCCATGTTTGTAGGAAAACTTTGTCAGATAAGTTTAAGGAACTAAAGATAGATGGCCTGGCCATATCAGAATGCCCTGGTGCAAGAAACTTTCAACTACCACCTAAGTGTTAGAATGGAGATGCATTATACAGTAGGCACATTTTTCGGCTGTTTTAACCATTGGCCAAAATGGAACCTATTCACACCATCCATGTTTGTAGGAAAACTTTGTCAGGTAAGTTTAAGGAACTAAAGATAGATGGCCTGGCCATATCAGAATGCCCTGACGCAAGAAACTTTCATCTACCACCTAACTACTAGAATTGGGATGCATTATAAAGTAGGCACATTTTTCTGCTGTTTTAACCATTGGCCAAAATGGAACCTATTCACACCATCCATGTTTGTAGGAAAACTTTGTCAGATAAGTTTAAGGAACTAAAGATAGATGGCCTGGCCATATCAGAATGCCCTGGTGCAAGAAACTTTCAACTATCACCTAAGTGTTAGAATGGAGATGCATTATACAGTAGGCACATTTTTCGGCTGTTTTAACCATTGGCCAAAATGGAACCTATTCACACCATCCATGTTTGTAGGAAAACTTTGTCAGATAAGTTTAAGGAACTAAAGATAGATGGCCTGGCCATATCAGAATGCCCTGGCGCAAGAAACTTTCATCTACCACCTAAGTGTTAGAATGGAGATGCATTATAAAGTAGGCACATTTTTCTACTGTTTTAACCATTGGCCAAAATGGAACCTATTCACACCATCCATGTTTGTAGGAAAACTTTGTCAGATAAGTTTAAGGAACTAAAGATAGATGGCCTGGCCATATCAGAATGCCCTGGCGCAAGAAACTTTCATCTACCACCTAAGTGTTAGAATGGAGATGCATTATAAAGTAGGCACATTTTTCTGCTGTTTTAACCATTGGCCAAAATGGAACCTATTCACACCATCCATGTTTGTAGGAAAACTTTGTCCGATAAGTTTAAGGACCTAAAGATAGATGGCCTAGCCATATCAGAATGCCCTGGTACAAGAAACTTTCATCTACCACCTAACTACTAGAATTGAGATGCATTCTAAAGTAGGCACATTTTTCTGCTGTTTTAACCATGGGCCAAAATGGAACCTATGCACACCATCCATGTTTGCAGGAAAACTTTGTCAGGTAAGTTTAAGGAACTAAAGATAGATGGCCTGGCCATATCAGAATGCCCTGGCGCAAGAAACTTTCATCTACCACCTAACTACTAGAATTGAGATGCATTATAATGTAGGCACATTTTTCTGCTGTTTTAACCATGGGCCAAAATGGAACGTATGCACACCATCCATGTTTGCAGGAAAACTTTGTCAGGTAAGTTTAAGGAACTAAAGATAGATGGCCTGGCCATATCAGAATGCCCTGGCGCAAGAAAGTTTCATCTACCACCTAACTACTAGAATTGAGATGCATTATAATGTAGGCACATTTTTCTGCTGTTTTAACCATGGGCCAAAATGGAACCTATGCACACCATCCATGTTTGCAGGAAAACTTTGTCAGGTAAGTTTAAGGAACTATAGATAGATGGCCTGGCCATATCAGAATGCCCTGGCGCAAGAAACTTTCATCTACCACCTAACTACTCGAATTGAGATGCATTATAAAGTAGGCACATTTTTCTGCTGTTTTAACCATTGGCCAAAATGGAACCTATTCACACCATCCATGTTTGTAGGAAAACTTTGTCTGATAAAAGTTTAAGGAACTAAAGATAGATGGCCTGGCCATATCAGAATGCCCTGGCGCAAGAAACTTTCATCTACCACCTAACTACTAGAATTGAGATGCATTATAAAGTAGGCACATTTTTCTGCTGTTTTAACCATTGGCCAAAATGGAACCTATTCACACCATCCATGTTTGTAGGAAAACTTTGTCCGATAAGTTTAAGGACCTAAAGATAGATGGCCTAGCCATATCAGAATGCCCTGGTACAAGAAACTTTCATCTACCACCTAACTACTAGAATTGAGATGCATTCTAAAGTAGGCACATTTTTCTGCTGTTTTAACCATGGGCCAAAATGGAACCTATGCACACCATCCATGTTTGCAGGAAAACTTTGTCAGGTAAGTTTAAGGAACTAAAGATAGATGGCCTGGCCATATCAGAATGCCCTGGCGCAAGAAACTTTCATCTACCACCTAACTACTAGAATTGGGATGCATTATAAAGTAGGCACATTTTTCTGCTGTTTTAACCATTGGCCAAAATGGAACCTATTCACACCATCCATGTTTGTAGGAAAACTTTGTCAGATAAGTTTAAGGAACTAAAGATAGATGGCCTGGCCATATCAGAATGCCCTGGTGCAAGAAACTTTCAACTACCACCTAAGTGTTAGAATGGAGATGCATTATACAGTAGGCACATTTTTCGGCTGTTTTAACCATTGGCCAAAATGGAACCTATTCACACCATCCATGTTTGTAGGAAAACTTTGTCAGGTAAGTTTAAGGAACTAAAGATAGATGGCCTGGCCATATCAGAATGCCCTGACGCAAGAAACTTTCATCTACCACCTAACTACTAGAATTGGGATGCATTATAAAGTAGGCACATTTTTCTGCTGTTTTAACCATTGGCCAAAATGGAACCTATTCACACCATCCATGTTTGTAGGAAAACTTTGTCAGATAAGTTTAAGGAACTAAAGATAGATGGCCTGGCCATATCAGAATGCCCTGGTGCAAGAAACTTTCAACTACCACCTAAGTGTTAGAATGGAGATGCATTATACAGTAGGCACATTTTTCGGCTGTTTTAACCATTGGCCAAAATGGAACCTATTCACACCATCCATGTTTGTAGGAAAACTTTGTCAGGTAAGTTTAAGGAACTAAAGATAGATGGCCTGGCCATATCAGAATGCCCTGACGCAAGAAACTTTCATCTACCACCTAACTACTAGAATTGGGATGCATTATAAAGTAGGCACATTTTTCTGCTGTTTTAACCATTGGCCAAAATGGAACCTATTCACACCATCCATGTTTGTAGGAAAACTTTGTCAGATAAGTTTAAGGAACTAAAGATAGATGGCCTGGCCATATCAGAATGCCCTGGTGCAAGAAACTTTCAACTACCACCTAAGTGTTAGAATGGAGATGCATTATACAGTAGGCACATTTTTCGGCTGTTTTAACCATTGGCCAAAATGGAACCTATTCACACCATCCATGTTTGTAGGAAAACTTTGTCAGATAAGTTTAAGGAACTAAAGATAGATGCCCTGGCCATATCAGAATGCCCTGGTACAAGAAACTTTCATCTACCACCTAACTACTAGAATTGAGATGCATTATAAAGTAGGCACATTTTTCTGCTATTTTAACCATGGGCCAAAATGGAACCTATGCACACCATCCATGTTTGCAGGAAAACTTTGTCAGATAAGTTTAAGGAACTAAAGATAGATGGCCTGGCCATATCAGAATGCCCTGGCGCAAGAAACTTTCATCTACCACCTAAGTGTTAGAATGGAGATGCATTATAAAGTAGGCACATTTTTCTACTGTTTTAACCATTGGCCAAAATGGAACCTATTCACACCATCCATGTTTGTAGGAAAACTTTGTCAGATAAGTTTAAGGAACTAAAGATAGATGGCCTGGCCATATCAGAATGCCCTGGCGCAAGAAACTTTCATCTACCACCTAAGTGTTAGAATGGAGATGCATTATAAAGTAGGCACATTTTTCTGCTGTTTTAACCATTGGCCAAAATGGAACCTATTCACACCATCCATGTTTGTAGGAAAACTTTGTCCGATAAGTTTAAGGACCTAAAGATAGATGGCCTAGCCATATCAGAATGCCCTGGTACAAGAAACTTTCATCTACCACCTAACTACTAGAATTGAGATGCATTCTAAAGTAGGCACATTTTTCTGCTGTTTTAACCATGGGCCAAAATGGAACCTATGCACACCATCCATGTTTGCAGGAAAACTTTGTCAGGTAAGTTTAAGGAACTAAAGATAGATGGCCTGGCCATATCAGAATGCCCTGGCGCAAGAAACTTTCATCTACCACCTAACTACTAGAATTGGGATGCATTATAAAGTAGGCACATTTTTCTGCTGTTTTAACCATGGGCCAAAATGGAACCTATTCACACCATCCATGTTTGTAGGAAAACTTTGTCAGATAAGTTTAAGGAACTAAAGATAGATGGCCTGGCCATATCAGAATGCCCTGGTGCAAGAAACTTTCAACTACCACCTAAGTGTTAGAATGGAGATGCATTATACAGTAGGCACATTTTTCTGCTGTTTTAACCATGGGCCAAAATGGAACCTATGCACACCATCCATGTTTGCAGGAAAACTTTGTCAGATAAGTTTAAGGACCTAAAGATAGATGGCCTGGCCATATCAGAATGCCCTGGTACAAGAAACTTTCATCTACCACCTAACTACTAGAATTGAGATGCATTATAAAGTAGGCACATTTTTCTGCTGTTTTAACCATGGGCCAAAATGGAACCTATGCACACCATCCATGTTTGCAGGAAAACTTTGTCAGATAAGTTTAAGGACCTAAAGATAGATGGCCTGGCCATATCAGAATGCCCTGGCACAAGAAACTTTCATCTACCACCTAACTACTAGAATTGAGATGCATTATAAAGTAGGCACATTTTTCTGCTGTTTTAACCATGGGCCAAAATGGAACCTATGCACACCATCCATGTTTGCAGGAAAACTTTGTCAGGTAAGTTTAAGGAACTAAAGATAGATGATCTGGCCATATCAGAATGCCCTGGCGCAAGAAATTTTCATCTACCACCTAAGTGTTAGAATGGAGATGCATGATAAAGTAGGCACATTTTTCTGCTGTTTTAACCATTGGCCAAAATGGAAACTATTCACACCATCCATGTTTGTAGGAAAACTTTGTCAGATAAGTTTAAGGAACTAAAGATAGATGGCCTGGCCATATCAGAATGCCCTGGCGCAAGAAACTTTCATCTACCACCTAACTACTAGAATTGAGATGCATTATAAAGTAGGCACATTTTTCTGCTGTTTTAACCATTGGCCAAAATGGAACCTATTCACACCATCCATGTTTGTAGGAAAACTTTGTCCGATAAGTTTAAGGACCTAAAGATAGATGGCCTAGCCATATCAGAATGCCCTGGTACAAGAAACTTTCATCTACCACCTAACTACTAGAATTGAGATGCATTCTAAAGTAGGCACATTTTTCTGCTGTTTTAACCATGGGCCAAAATGGAACCTATTCACACCATCCATGTTTGCAGGAAAACTTTGTCAGGTAAGTTTAAGGAACTAAAGATAGATGGCCTGGCCATATCAGAATGCCCTGGCGCAAGAAAGTTTCATCTACCACCTAACTACTAGAATTGAGATGCATTATAATGTAGGCACATTTTTCTGCTGTTTTAACCATGGGCCAAAATGGAACCTATGCACACCATCCATGTTTGCAGGAAAACTTTGTCAGGTAAGTTTAAGGAACTATAGATAGATGGCCTGGCCATATCAGAATGCCCTGGCGCAAGAAACTTTCATCTACCACCTAACTACTCGAATTGAGATGCATTATAAAGTAGGCACATTTTTCTGCTGTTTTAACCATTGGCCAAAATGGAACCTATTCACACCATTCATGTTTGTAGGAAAACTTTGTCCGATAAAAGTTTAAGGAACTAAAGATAGATGGCCTGGCCATATCAGAATGCCCTGGCGCAAGAAACTTTCATCTACCACCTAACTACTAGAATTGAGATGCATTATAAAGTAGGCACATTTTTCTGCTGTTTTAACCATTGGCTAAAATGGAACCTATTCAGACCATCCATGTTTGTAGGAAAACTTTGTCCGATAAGTTTAAGGACCTAAAGATAGATGGCCTAGCCATATCAGAATGCCCTGGTACAAGAAACTTTCATCTACCACCTAACTACTAGAATTGAGATGCATTCTAAAGTAGGCACATTTTTCTGCTGTTTTAACCATGGGCCAAAATGGAACCTATGCACACCATCCATGTTTGCAGGAAAACTTTGTCAGGTAAGTTTAAGGAACTAAAGATAGATGGCCTGGCCATATCAGAATGCCCTGGCGCAAGAAACTTTCATCTACCACCTAACTACTAGAATTGGGATGCATTATAAAGTAGGCACATTTTTCTGCTGTTTTAACCATTGGCCAAAATGGAACCTATTCACACCATCCATGTTTGTAGGAAAACTTTGTCAGATAAGTTTAAGGAACTAAAGATAGATGGCCTGGCCATATCAGAATGCCCTGGTGCAAGAAACTTTCAACTACCACCTAAGTGTTAGAATGGAGATGCATTATACAGTAGGCACATTTTTCTGCTGTTTTAACCATGGGCCAAAATGGAACCTATGCACACCATCCATGTTTGCAGGAAAACTTTGTCAGATAAGTTTAAGGACCTAAAGATAGATGGCCTGGCCATATCAGAATGCCCTGGTACAAGAAACTTTCATCTACCACCTAACTACTAGAATTGAGATGCATTATAAAGTAGGCACATTTTTCTGCTGTTTTAACCATGGGCCAAAATGGAACCTATGCACACCATCCATGTTTGCAGGAAAACTTTGTCAGATAAGTTTAAGGACCTAAAGATAGATGGCCTGGCCATATCAGAATGCCCTGGCACAAGAAACTTTCATCTACCACCTAACTACTAGAATTGAGATGCATTATAAAGTAGGCACATTTTTCTGCTGTTTTAACCATGGGCCAAAATGGAACCTATGCACACCATCCATGTTTGCAGGAAAACTTTGTCAGGTAAGTTTAAGGAACTAAAGATAGATGATCTGGCCATATCAGAATGCCCTGGCGCAAGAAACTTTCATCTACCACCTAAGTGTTAGAATGGAGATGCATGATAAAGTAGGCACATTTTTCTGCTGTTTTAACCATTGGCCAAAATGGAAACTATTCACACCATCCATGTTTGTAGGAAAACTTTGTCAGATAAGTTTAAGGAACTAAAGATAGATGGCCTGGCCATATCAGAATGCCCTGGCGCAAGAAACTTTCATCTACCACCTAACTACTAGAATTGAGATGCATTATAAAGTAGGCACATTTTTCTGCTGTTTTAACCATTGGCCAAAATGGAACCTATTCACACCATCCATGTTTGTAGGAAAACTTTGTCCGATAAGTTTAAGGACCTAAAGATAGATGGCCTAGCCATATCAGAATGCCCTCGTACAAGAAACTTTCATCTACCACCTAACTACTAGAATTGAGATGCATTCTAAAGTAGGCACATTTTTCTGCTGTTTTAACCATGGGCCAAAATGGAACGTATGCACACCATCCATGTTTGCAGGAAAACTTTGTCAGGTAAGTTTAAGGAACTAAAGATAGATGGCCTGGCCATATCAGAATGCCCTGGCGCAAGAAAGTTTCATCTACCACCTAACTACTAGAATTGAGATGCATTATAATGTAGGCACATTTTTCTGCTGTTTTAACCATGGGCCAAAATGGAACCTATGCACACCATCCATGTTTGTAGGAAAACTTTGTCAGATAAGTTTAAGGAACTAAAGATAGATGGCCTGGCCATATCAGAATGCCCTGGCGCAAGAAACTTTCATCTACCACCTAACTACTAGAATTGAGATGCATTATAAAGTAGGCACATTTTTCTGCTGTTTTAACCATTGGCCAAAATGGAACCTATTCACACCATCCATGTTTGTAGGAAAACTTTGTCCGATAAGTTTAAGGACCTAAAGATAGATGGCCTAGCCATATCAGAATGCCCTGGTACAAGAAACTTTCATCTACCACCTAACTACTAGAATTGAGATGCATTCTAAAGTAGGCACATTTTTCTGCTGTTTTAACCATGGGCCAAAATGGAACCTATGCACACCATCCATGTTTGCAGGAAAACTTTGTCAGGTAAGTTTAAGGAACTAAAGATAGATGGCCTGGCCATATCAGAATGCCCTGGCGCAAGAAACTTTCATCTACCACCTAACTACTAGAATTGGGATGCATTATAAAGTAGGCACATTTTTCTGCTGTTTTAACCATGGGCCAAAATGGAACCTATTCACACCATCCATGTTTGTAGGAAAACTTTGTCAGATAAGTTTAAGGAACTAAAGATAGATGGCCTGGCCATATCAGAATGCCCTGGTGCAAGAAACTTTCAACTACCACCTAAGTGTTAGAATGGAGATGCATTATACAGTAGGCACATTTTTCTGCTGTTTTAACCATGGGCCAAAATGGAACCTATGCACACCATCCATGTTTGCAGGAAAACTTTGTCAGATAAGTTTAAGGACCTAAAGATAGATGGCCTGGCCATATCAGAATGCCCTGGTACAAGAAACTTTCATCTACCACCTAACTACTAGAATTGAGATGCATTATAAAGTAGGCACATTTTTCTGCTGTTTTAACCATGGGCCAAAATGGAACCTATGCACACCATCCATGTTTGCAGGAAAACTTTGTCAGATAAGTTTAAGGACCTAAAGATAGATGGCCTGGCCATATCAGAATGCCCTGGCACAAGAAACTTTCATCTACCACCTAACTACTAGAATTGAGATGCATTATAAAGTAGGCACATTTTTCTGCTGTTTTAACCATGGGCCAAAATGGAACCTATGCACACCATCCATGTTTGCAGGAAAACTTTGTCAGGTAAGTTTAAGGAACTAAAGATAGATGATCTGGCCATATCAGAATGCCCTGGCGCAAGAAACTTTCATCTACCACCTAAGTGTTAGAATGGAGATGCATGATAAAGTAGGCACATTTTTCTGCTGTTTTAACCATTGGCCAAAATGGAAACTATTCACACCATCCATGTTTGTAGGAAAACTTTGTCAGATAAGTTTAAGGAACTAAAGATAGATGGCCTGGCCATATCAGAATGCCCTGGCGCAAGAAACTTTCATCTACCACCTAACTACTAGAATTGAGATGCATTATAAAGTAGGCACATTTTTCTGCTGTTTTAACCATTAGCCAAAATGGAACCTATTCACACCATCCTTGTTTGTAGGAAAACTTTGTCCGATAAGTTTAAGGACCTAAAGATAGATGGCCTAGCCATATCAGAATGCCCTGGTACAAGAAACTTTCATCTACCACCTAACTACTAGAATTGAGATGCATTCTAAAGTAGGCACATTTTTCTGCTGTTTTAACCATGGGCCAAAATGGAACCTATTCACACCATCCATGTTTGCAGGAAAACTTTGTCAGGTAAGTTTAAGGAACTAAAGATAGATGGCCTGGCCATATCAGAATGCCCTGGCGCAAGAAAGTTTCATCTACCACCTAACTACTAGAATTGAGATGCATTATAATGTAGGCACATTTTTCTGCTGTTTTAACCATGGGCCAAAATGGAACCTATGCACACCATCCATGTTTGCAGGAAAACTTTGTCAGGTAAGTTTAAGGAACTATAGATAGATGGCCTGGCCATATCAGAATGCCCTGGCGCAAGAAACTTTCATCTACCACCTAACTACTCGAATTGAGATGCATTATAAAGTAGGCACATTTTTCTGCTGTTTTAACCATTGGCCAAAATGGAACCTATTCACACCATTCATGTTTGTAGGAAAACTTTGTCCGATAAAAGTTTAAGGAACTAAAGATAGATGGCCTGGCCATATCAGAATGCCCTGGCGCAAGAAACTTTCATCTACCACCTAACTACTAGAATTGAGATGCATTATAAAGTAGGCACATTTTTCTGCTGTTTTAACCATTGGCCAAAATGGAACCTATTCAGACCATCCATGTTTGTAGGAAAACTTTGTCCGATAAGTTTAAGGACCTAAAGATAGATGGCCTAGCCATATCAGAATGCCCTGGTACAAGAAACTTTCATCTACCACCTAACTACTAGAATTGAGATGCATTCTAAAGTAGGCACATTTTTCTGCTGTTTTAACCATGGGCCAAAATGGAACCTATGCACACCATCCATGTTTGCAGGAAAACTTTGTCAGGTAAGTTTAAGGAACTAAAGATAGATGGCCTGGCCATATCAGAATGCCCTGGCGCAAGAAACTTTCATCTACCACCTAACTACTAGAATTGGGATGCATTATAAAGTAGGCACATTTTTCTGCTGTTTTAACCATTGGCCAAAATGGAACCTATTCACACCATCCATGTTTGTAGGAAAACTTTGTCAGATAAGTTTAAGGAACTAAAGATAGATGGCCTGGCCATATCAGAATGCCCTGGTGCAAGAAACTTTCAACTACCACCTAAGTGTTAGAATGGAGATGCATTATACAGTAGGCACATTTTTCTGCTGTTTTAACCATGGGCCAAAATGGAACCTATGCACACCATCCATGTTTGCAGGAAAACTTTGTCAGATAAGTTTAAGGACCTAAAGATAGATGGCCTGGCCATATCAGAATGCCCTGGTACAAGAAACTTTCATCTACCACCTAACTACTAGAATTGAGATGCATTATAAAGTAGGCACATTTTTCTGCTGTTTTAACCATGGGCCAAAATGGAACCTATGCACACCATCCATGTTTGCAGGAAAACTTTGTCAGATAAGTTTAAGGACCTAAAGATAGATGGCCTGGCCATATCAGAATGCCCTGGCACAAGAAACTTTCATCTACCACCTAACTACTAGAATTGAGATGCATTATAAAGTAGGCACATTTTTCTGCTGTTTTAACCATGGGCCAAAATGGAACCTATGCACACCATCCATGTTTGCAGGAAAACTTTGTCAGGTAAGTTTAAGGAACTAAAGATAGATGATCTGGCCATATCAGAATGCCCTGGCGCAAGAAACTTTCATCTACCACCTAAGTGTTAGAATGGAGATGCATGATAAAGTAGGCACATTTTTCTGCTGTTTTAACCATTGGCCAAAATGGAAACTATTCACACCATCCATGTTTGTAGGAAAACTTTGTCAGATAAGTTTAAGGAACTAAAGATAGATGGCCTGGCCATATCAGAATGCCCTGGCGCAAGAAACTTTCATCTACCACCTAACTACTAGAATTGAGATGCATTATAAAGTAGGCACATTTTTCTGCTGTTTTAACCATTGGCCAAAATGGAACCTATTCACACCATCCATGTTTGTAGGAAAACTTTGTCCGATAAGTTTAAGGACCTAAAGATAGATGGCCTAGCCATATCAGAATGCCCTCGTACAAGAAACTTTCATCTACCACCTAACTACTAGAATTGAGATGCATTCTAAAGTAGGCACATTTTTCTGCTGTTTTAACCATGGGCCAAAATGGAACGTATGCACACCATCCATGTTTGCAGGAAAACTTTGTCAGGTAAGTTTAAGGAACTAAAGATAGATGGCCTGGCCATATCAGAATGCCCTGGCGCAAGAAAGTTTCATCTACCACCTAACTACTAGAATTGAGATGCATTATAATGTAGGCACATTTTTCTGCTGTTTTAACCATGGGCCAAAATGGAACCTATGCACACCATCCATGTTTGCAGGAAAACTTTGTCAGGTAAGTTTAAGGAACTATAGATAGATGGCCTGGCCATATCAGAATGCCCTGGCGCAAGAAACTTTCATCTACCACCTAACTACTCGAATTGAGATGCATTATAAAGTAGGCACATTTTTCTGCTGTTTTAACCATTGGCCAAAATGGAACCTATTCACACCATTCATGTTTGTAGGAAAACTTTGTCCGATAAAAGTTTAAGGAACTAAAGATAGATGGCCTGGCCATATCAGAATGCCCTGGCGCAAGAAACTTTCATCTACCACCTAACTACTAGAATTGAGATGCATTATAAAGTAGGCACATTTTTCTGCTGTTTTAACCATTGGCCAAAATGGAACCTATTCAGACCATCCATGTTTGCAGGAAAACTTTGTCAGATAAGTTTAAGGACCTAAAGATAGATGGCCTGGCCATATCAGAATGCCCTGGTACAAGAAACTTTCATCTACCACCTAACTACTAGAATTGAGATGCATTATAAAGTAGGCACATTTTTCTGCTGTTTTAACCATGGGCCAAAATGGAACCTATGCACACCATCCATGTTTGCAGGAAAACTTTGTCAGATAAGTTTAAGGACCTAAAGATAGATGGCCTGGCCATATCAGAATGCCCTGGCACAAGAAACTTTCATCTACCACCTAACTACTAGAATTGAGATGCATTATAAAGTAGGCACATTTTTCTGCTGTTTTAACCATGGGCCAAAATGGAACCTATGCACACCATCCATGTTTGCAGGAAAACTTTGTCAGGTAAGTTTAAGGAACTAAAGATAGATGATCTGGCCATATCAGAATGCCCTGGCACAAGAAACTTTCATCTACCACCTAAGTGTTAGAATGGAGATGCATGATAAAGTAGGCACATTTTTCTGCTGTTTTAACCATTGGCCAAAATGGAAACTATTCACACCATCCATGTTTGTAGGAAAACTTTGTCAGATAAGTTTAAGGAACTAAAGATAGATGGCCTGGCCATATCAGAATGCCCTGGCGCAAGAAACTTTCATCTACCACCTAACTACTCGAATTGAGATGCATTATAAAGTAGGCACATTTTTCTGCTGTTTTAACCATTGGCCAAAATGGAACCTATTCACACCATCCATGTTTGTAGGAAAACTTTGTCCGATAAGTTTAAGGACCTAAAGATAGATGGCCTAGCCATATCAGAATGCCCTGGTACAAGAAACTTTCATCTACCACCTAACTACTAGAATTGAGATGCATTCTAAAGTAGGCACATTTTTCTGCTGTTTTAACCATGGGCCAAAAAGGAACGTATGCACACCATCCATGTTTGCAGGAAAACTTTGTCAGGTAAGTTTAAGGAACTAAAGATAGATGGCCTGGCCATATCAGAATGCCCTGGCGCAAGAAAGTTTCATCTACCACCTAACTACTAGAATTGAGATGCATTATAATGTAGGCACATTTTTCTGCTGTTTTAACCATGGGCCAAAATGGAACCTATGCACACCATCCATGTTTGCAGGAAAACTTTGTCAGGTAAGTTTAAGGAACTATAGATAGATGGCCTGGCCATATCAGAATGCCCTGGCGCAAGAAACTTTCATCTACCACCTAACTACTCGAATTGAGATGCATTATAAAGTAGGCACATTTTTCTGCTGTTTTAACCATTGGCCAAAATGGAACCTATTCACACCATCCATGTTTGTAGGAAAACTTTGTCCGATAAAAGTTTAAGGAACTAAAGATAGATGGCCTGGCCATATCAGAATGCCCTGGCGCAAGAAACTTTCATCTACCACCTAACTACTAGAATTGAGATGCATTATAAAGTAGGCACATTTTTCTGCTGTTTTAACCATTGGCCAAAATGGAACCTATTCACACCATCCATGTTTGTAGGAAAACTTTGTCCGATAAGTTTAAGGACCTAAAGATAGATGGCCTAGCCATATCAGAATGCCCTGGTACAAGAAACTTTCATCTACCACCTAACTACTAGAATTGAGATGCATTCTAAAGTAGGCACATTTTTCTGCTGTTTTAACCATGGGCCAAAATGGAACCTATGCACACCATCCATGTTTGCAGGAACACTTTGTCAGGTAAGTTTAAGGAACTAAAGATAGATGGCCTGGCCATATCAGAATGCCCTGGCGCAAGAAACTTTCATCTACCACCTAACTACTAGAATTGGGATGCATTATAAAGTAGGCACATTTTTCTGCTGTTTTAACCATTGGCCAAAATGGAACCTATTCACACCATCCATGTTTGTAGGAAAACTTTGTCAGATAAGTTTAAGGAACTAAAGATAGATGGCCTGGCCATATCAGAATGCCCTGGTGCAAGAAACTTTCAACTACCACCTAAGTGTTAGAATGGAGATGCATTATACAGTAGGCACATTTTTCTGCTGTTTTAACCATGGGCCAAAATGGAACCTATGCACACCATCCATGTTTGCAGGAAAACTTTGTCAGATAAGTTTAAGGACCTAAAGATAGATGGCCTGGCCATATCAGAATGCCCTAGTACAAGAAACTTTCATCTACCACCTAACTACTAGAATTGAGATGCATTATAAAGTAGGCACATTTTTCTGCTGTTTTAACCATGGGCCAAAATGGAACCTATGCACACCATCCATGTTTGCAGGAAAACTTTGTCAGATAAGTTTAAGGACCTAAAGATAGATGGCCTGGCCATATCAGAATGCCCTGGCACAAGAAACTTTCATCTACCACCTAACTACTAGAATTGAGATGCATTATAAAGTAGGCACATTTTTCTGCTGTTTTAACCATGGGCCAAAATGGAACCTATGCACACCATCCATGTTTGCAGGAAAACTTTGTCAGATAAGTTTAAGGACCTAAAGATAGATGGCCTGGCCATATCAGAATGCCCTGGTACAAGAAACTTTCATCTACCACCTAACTACTAGAATTGAGATGCATTATAAAGTAGGCACATTTTTCTGCTGTTTTAACCATGGGCCAAAATGGAACCTATGCACACCATCCATGTTTGCAGGAAAACTTTGTCAGATAAGTTTAAGGACCTAAAGATAGATGGCCTGGCCATATCAGAATGCCCTGGCACAAGAAACTTTCATCTACCACCTAACTACTAGAATTGAGATGCATTATAAAGTAGGCACATTTTTCTGCTGTTTTAACCATGGGCCAAAATGGAACCTATGCACACCATCCATGTTTGCAGGAAAACTTTGTCAGGTAAGTTTAAGGAACTAAAGATAGATGATCTGGCCATATCAGAATGCCCTGGCGCAAGAAACTTTCATCTACCACCTAAGTGTTAGAATGGAGATGCATGATAAAGTAGGCACATTTTTCTGCTGTTTTAACCATTGGCCAAAATGGAAACTATTCACACCATCCATGTTTGTAGGAAAACTTTGTCAGGTAAGTTTAAGGAACTAAAGATAGATGGCCTGGCCATATGAGAATGCCCTGGCGCAAGAAAGTTTCATCTACCACCTAACTTCTAGAATTGAGATGCATTATAATGTAGGCACATTTTTCTGCTGTTTTAACCATGGGCCAAAATGAAACCTATGCACACCATCCATGTTTGCAGGAAAACTTTGTCAGGTAAGTTTAAGGAACTATAGGTAGATGGCCTGGCCATATCAGAATGCCCTGGTACAAGAAACTTTCATCTACCACCTAACTACTCGAATTGAGATGCATTATAAAGTAGGCACATTTTTCTGCTGTTTTAACCATTGGCCAAAATGGAACCTATTCACACCATCCATGTTTGTAGGAAAACTTTGTCCGATAAAAGTTTAAGGAACTAAAGATAGATGGCCTAGCCATATCAGAATGCCCTGGTACAAGAAACTTTCATCTACCACCTAACTACTAGAATTGAGATGCATTCTAAAGTAGGCACATTTTTCTGCTGTTTTAACCATGGGCCAAAATGGAACCTATGCACACCATCCATGTTTGCAGGAAAACTTTGTCAGGTAAGTTTAAGGAACTAAAGATAGATGGCCTGGCCATATCAGAATGCCCTGGTACAAGAAACTTTCATCTACCACCTAACTACTAGAATTGAGATGCATTATAATGTAGGCACATTTTTCTGCTGTTTTAACCATGGGCCAAAATGGAACCTGTACACACCATCCATGTTTGCAGGAAAACTTTGTCAGGTAAGTTTAAGGAACTATAGATAGATGGCCTGGCCATATCAGAATGCCCTGGCGCAAGAAACTTTCATCTACCACCTAACTACTCGAATTGAGATGCATTATAAAGTAGGCACATTTTTCTGCTGTTTTAACCATTGGCCAAAATGGAACCTATTCACACCATCCATGTTTGTAGGAAAACTTTGTCCGATAAAAGTTTAAGGAACTAAAGATAGATGGCCTGGCCATATCAGAATGCCCTGGCGCAAGAAACTTTCATCTACCACCTAACTACTAGAATTGAGATGCATTATAAAGTAGGCACATTTTTCTGCTGTTTTAACCATGGGCCAAAATGGAACCTATGCACACCATCCATGTTTGCAGGAAAACTTTGTCAGGTAAGTTTAAGGAACAAAAGATAGATGGCCTGGCCATATCAGAATGCCCTGGCGCAAGAAACTTTCATCTACCACCTAACTACTAGAATTGAGATGCATTATAAAGTAGGCACATTTTTCTGCTGTTTTAACCATTGGCCAAAATGGAACCTATTCACACCATCCATGTTTGTAGGAAAACTTTGTCAGATAAGTTTAAGGAACTAAAGATAGATGGCCTGGCCATATCAGAATGCCCTGGTACAAGAAACTTTCATCTACCACCTAACTACTAGAATGGAGATGCATTATAAAGTAGGCACATTTTTCTGCTGTTTTAACCATTGGCCAAAATGGAACCTATTCACACCATCCATGTTTGTAGGAAAACTTTGTCAGGTAAGTTTAAGGAACTAAAGATAGATGGCCTGGCCATATCAGAATGCCCTGACGCAAGAAACTTTCATCTACCACCTAAGTGTTAGAATGGAGATGCATTATAAAGTAGGCACATTTTTCTGCTGTTTTAACCATTGGCCAAAATGGAACCTATTCACACCATCCATGTTTGTAGGAAAACTTTGTCCGATAAGTTTAAGGACCTAAAGATAGATGGCCTAGCCATATCAGAATGCCCTGGCACAAGAAACTTTCATCTACCACCTAACTACTAGAATTGGGATGCATTCTAAAGTAGGCACATTTTTCTGCTGTTTTAACCATGGGCCAAAATGGAACCTATGCACACCATCCATGTTTGCAGGAAAACTTTGTCAGGTAAGTTTAAGGAACTAAAGATAGATGGCCTAGCCATATCAGAATGCCCTGGCGCAAGAAACTTTCATCTACCACCTAACTACTAGAATTGGGATGCATTATAAAGTAGGCACATTTTTCTGCTGTTTTAACCATTGGCCAAAATGGAACCTATTCACACCATCCATGTTTGTAGGAAAACTTTGTCAGATAAGTTTAAGGAACTAAAGATAGATGGCCTGGCCATATCAGAATGCCCTGGTGCAAGAAACTTTCAACTACCACCTAAGTGTTAGAATGGAGATGCATTATACAGTAGGCACATTTTTCTGCTGTTTTAACCATGGGCCAAAATGGAACCTATGCACACCATCCATGTTTGCAGGAAAACTTTGTCAGATAAGTTTAAGGACCTAAAGATAGATGGCCTGGCCATATCAGAATGCCCTGGTACAAGAAACTTTCATCTACCACCTAACTACTAGAATTGAGATGCATTATAAAGTAGGCACATTTTTCTGCTGTTTTAACCATGGGCCAAAATGGAACCTATGCACACCATCCATGTTTGCAGGAAAACTTTGTCAGATAAGTTTAAGGACCTAAAGATAGATGGCCTGGCCATATCAGAATGCCCTGGCACAAGAAACCTTCATCTACCACCTAACTACTAGAATTGGGATGCATTATAAAGTAGGCACATTTTTCTGCTGTTTTAACCATGGGCCAAAATGGAACCTATTCACACCATCCATGTTTGTAGGAAAACTTTGTCAGATAAGTTTAAGGAACTAAAGATAGATGGCCTGGCCATATCAGAATGCCCTGGTGCAAGAAACTTTCAACTACCACCTAAGTGTTAGAATGGAGATGCATTATACAGTAGGCACATTTTTCTGCTGTTTTAACCATGGGCCAAAATGGAACCTATGCACACCATCCATGTTTGCAGGAAAACTTTGTCAGATAAGTTTAAGGACCTAAAGATAGATGGCCTGGCCATATCAGAATGCCCTGGTACAAGAAACTTTCATCTACCACCTAACTACTAGAATTGAGATGCATTATAAAGTAGGCACATTTTTCTGCTGTTTTAACCATGGGCCAAAATGGAACCTATGCACACCATCCATGTTTGCAGGAAAACTTTGTCAGATAAGTTTAAGGACCTAAAGATAGATGGCCTGGCCATATCAGAATGCCCTGGCACAAGAAACCTTCATCTACCACCTAACTACTAGAATTGAGATGCATTATAAAGTAGGCACATTTTTCTGCTGTTTTAACCATGGGCCAAAATGGAACCTATGCACACCATCCATGTTTGCAGGAAAACTTTGTCAGATAAGTTTAAGGAACTAAAGATAGATGGCCTGGCCATATCAGAATGCCCTGGCGCAAGAAACTTTCATCTACCACCTAACTGTTAGAATGGAGATGCATGATAAAGTAGGCACATTTTTCTGCTGTTTTAACCATTGGCCAAAATGGAAACTATTCACACCATCCATGTTTGTAGGAAAACTTTGTCAGATAAGTTTAAGGAACTAAAGATAGATGGCCTGGCCATATCAGAATGCCCTGGCGCAAGAAACTTTCATCTACCACCTAACTACTAGAATTGAGATGCATTCTAAAGTAGGCACATTTTTCTGCTGTTTTAACCATGGGCCAAAATGGAACGTATGCACACCATCCATGTTTGCAGGAAAACTTTGTCAGGTAAGTTTAAGGAACTAAAGATAGATGGCCTGGCCATATCAGAATGCCCTGGCGCAAGAAAGTTTCATCTACCACCTAACTACTAGAATTGAGATGCATTATAAAGTAGGCACATTTTTCTGCTGTTTTAACCATGGGCCAAAATGGAACCTATGCACACCATCCATGTTTGCAGGAAAACTTTGTCAGGTAAGTTTAAGGAACTAAAGATAGATGATCTGGCCATATCAGAATGCCCTGGCGCAAGAAACTTTCATCTACCACCTAAGTGTTAGAATGGAGATGCATGATAAAGTAGGCACATTTTTCTGCTGTTTTAACCATTGGCCAAAATGGAAACTATTCACACCATCCATGTTTGTAGGAAAACTTTGTCAGGTAAGTTTAAGGAACTAAAGATAGATGGCCTGGCCATATCAGAATGCCCTGGCGCAAGAAAGTTTCATCTACCACCTAACTACTAGAATTGAGATGCATTATAATGTAGGCACATTTTTCTGCTGTTTTAACCATGGGCCAAAATGGAACCTATGCACACCATCCATGTTTGCAGGAAAACTTTGTCAGGTAAGTTTAAGGAACTATAGGTAGATGGCCTGGCCATATCAGAATGCCCTGGTACAAGAAACTTTCATCTACCACCTAACTACTCGAATTGAGATGCATTATAAAGTAGGCACATTTTTCTGCTGTTTTAACCATTGGCCAAAATGGAACCTATTCACACCATCCATGTTTGTAGGAAAACTTTGTCCGATAAGTTTAAGGACCTAAAGATAGATGGCCTAGCCATATCAGAATGCCCTGGTACAAGAAACTTTCATCTACCACCTAACTACTAGAATTGAGATGCATTCTAAAGTAGGCACATTTTTCTGCTGTTTTAACCATGGGCCAAAATGGAACCTATGCACACCATCCATGTTTGCAGGAAAACTTTGTCAGGTAAGTTTAAGGAACTAAAGATAGATGGCCTGGCCATATCAGAATGCCCTGGTACAAGAAACTTTCATCTACCACCTAACTACTAGAATTGAGATGCATTATAATGTAGGCACATTTTTCTGCTGTTTTAACCATGGGCCAAAATGGAACCTGTGCACACCATCCATGTTTGCAGGAAAACTTTGTCAGGTAAGTTTAAGGAACTATAGATAGATGGCCTGGCCATATCAGAATGCCCTGGCGCAAGAAACTTTCATCTACCACCTAACTACTCGAATTGAGATGCATTATAAAGTAGGCACATTTTTCTGCTGTTTTAACCATTGGCCAAAATGGAACCTATTCACACCATCCATGTTTGTAGGAAAACTTTGTCCGATAAAAGTTTAAGGAACTAAAGATAGATGGCCTGGCCATATCAGAATGCCCTGGCGCAAGAAACTTTCATCTACCACCTAACTACTAGAATTGAGATGCATTATAAAGTAGGCACATTTTTCTGCTGTTTTAACCATGGGCCAAAATGGAACCTATGCACACCATCCATGTTTGCAGGAAAACTTTGTCAGGTAAGTTTAAGGAACTAAAGATAGATGGCCTGGCCATATCAGAATGCCCTGGCGCAAGAAACTTTCATCTACCACCTAACTACTAGAATTGGGATGCATTATAAAGTAGGCACATTTTTCTGCTGTTTTAACCATTGGCCAAAATGGAACCTATTCACACCATCCATGTTTGTAGGAAAACTTTGTCAGATAAGTTTAAGGAACTAAAGATAGATGGCCTGGCCATATCAGAATGCCCTGGTGCAAGAAACTTTCAACTACCACCTAAGTGTTAGAATGGAGATGCATTATACAGTAGGCACATTTTTCTGCTGTTTTAACCATGGGCCAAAATGGAACCTATGCACACCATCCATGTTTGCAGGAAAACTTTGTCAGATAAGTTTAAGGACCTAAAGATAGATGGCCTGGCCATATCAGAATGCCCTGGTACAAGAAACTTTCATCTACCACCTAACTACTAGAATTGAGATGCATTATAAAGTAGGCACATTTTTCTGCTGTTTTAACCATGGGCCAAAATGGAACCTATGCACACCATCCATGTTTGCAGGAAAACTTTGTCAGATAAGTTTAAGGACCTAAAGATAGATGGCCTGGCCATATCAGAATGCCCTGGCACAAGAAACTTTCATCTACCACCTAACTACTAGAATTGAGATGCATTATAAAGTAGGCACATTTTTCTGCTGTTTTAACCATGGGCCAAAATGGAACCTATGCACACCATCCATGTTTGCAGGAAAACTTTGTCAGGTAAGTTTAAGGAACTAAAGATAGATGATCTGGCCATATCAGAATGCCCTGGCGCAAGAAACTTTCATCTACCACCTAAGTGTTAGAATGGAGATGCATGATAAAGTAGGCACATTTTTCTGCTGTTTTAACCATTGGCCAAAATGGAAACTATTCACACCATCCATGTTTGTAGGAAAACTTTGTCAGATAAGTTTAAGGAACTAAAGATAGATGGCCTGGCCATATCAGAATGCCCTGGCGCAAGAAACTTTCATCTACCACCTAACTACTAGAATTGAGATGCATTATAAAGTAGGCACATTTTTCTGCTGTTTTAACCATTGGCCAAAATGGAACCTATTCACACCATCCATGTTTGTAGGAAAACTTTGTCCGATAAGTTTAAGGACCTAAAGATAGATGGCCTAGCCATATCAGAATGCCCTCGTACAAGAAACTTTCATCTACCACCTAACTACTAGAATTGAGATGCATTCTAAAGTAGGCACATTTTTCTGCTGTTTTAACCATGGGCCAAAATGGAACGTATGCACACCATCCATGTTTGCAGGAAAACTTTGTCAGGTAAGTTTAAGGAACTAAAGATAGATGGCCTGGCCATATCAGAATGCCCTGGCGCAAGAAAGTTTCATCTACCACCTAACTACTAGAATTGAGATGCATTATAATGTAGGCACATTTTTCTGCTGTTTTAACCATGGGCCAAAATGGAACCTATGCACACCATCCATGTTTGCAGGAAAACTTTGTCAGGTAAGTTTAAGGAACTATAGATAGATGGCCTGGCCATATCAGAATGCCCTGGCGCAAGAAACTTTCATCTACCACCTAACTACTCGAATTGAGATGCATTATAAAGTAGGCACATTTTTCTGCTGTTTTAACCATTGGCCAAAATGGAACCTATTCACACCATTCATGTTTGTAGGAAAACTTTGTCCGATAAAAGTTTAAGGAACTAAAGATAGATGGCCTGGCCATATCAGAATGCCCTGGCGCAAGAAACTTTCATCTACCACCTAACTACTAGAATTGAGATGCATTATAAAGTAGGCACATTTTTCTGCTGTTTTAACCATTGGCCAAAATGGAACCTATTCAGACCATCCATGTTTGCAGGAAAACTTTGTCAGATAAGTTTAAGGACCTAAAGATAGATGGCCTGGCCATATCAGAATGCCCTGGTACAAGAAACTTTCATCTACCACCTAACTACTAGAATTGAGATGCATTATAAAGTAGGCACATTTTTCTGCTGTTTTAACCATGGGCCAAAATGGAACCTATGCACACCATCCATGTTTGCAGGAAAACTTTGTCAGATAAGTTTAAGGACCTAAAGATAGATGGCCTGGCCATATCAGAATGCCCTGGCACAAGAAACTTTCATCTACCACCTAACTACTAGAATTGAGATGCATTATAAAGTAGGCACATTTTTCTGCTGTTTTAACCATGGGCCAAAATGGAACCTATGCACACCATCCATGTTTGCAGGAAAACTTTGTCAGGTAAGTTTAAGGAACTAAAGATAGATGATCTGGCCATATCAGAATGCCCTGGCACAAGAAACTTTCATCTACCACCTAAGTGTTAGAATGGAGATGCATGATAAAGTAGGCACATTTTTCTGCTGTTTTAACCATTGGCCAAAATGGAAACTATTCACACCATCCATGTTTGTAGGAAAACTTTGTCAGATAAGTTTAAGGAACTAAAGATAGATGGCCTGGCCATATCAGAATGCCCTGGCGCAAGAAACTTTCATCTACCACCTAACTACTCGAATTGAGATGCATTATAAAGTAGGCACATTTTTCTGCTGTTTTAACCATTGGCCAAAATGGAACCTATTCACACCATCCATGTTTGTAGGAAAACTTTGTCCGATAAGTTTAAGGACCTAAAGATAGATGGCCTAGCCATATCAGAATGCCCTGGTACAAGAAACTTTCATCTACCACCTAACTACTAGAATTGAGATGCATTCTAAAGTAGGCACATTTTTCTGCTGTTTTAACCATGGGCCAAAAAGGAACGTATGCACACCATCCATGTTTGCAGGAAAACTTTGTCAGGTAAGTTTAAGGAACTAAAGATAGATGGCCTGGCCATATCAGAATGCCCTGGCGCAAGAAAGTTTCATCTACCACCTAACTACTAGAATTGAGATGCATTATAATGTAGGCACATTTTTCTGCTGTTTTAACCATGGGCAAAAATGGAACCTATGCACACCATCCATGTTTGCAGGAAAACTTTGTCAGGTAAGTTTAAGGAACTATAGATAGATGGCCTGGCCATATCAGAATGCCCTGGCGCAAGAAACTTTCATCTACCACCTAAGTGTTAGAATGGAGATGCATTATAAAGAAGGCACATTTTTCTGCTGTTTTAACCATTGGCCAAAATGGAAACTATTCACACCATCCATGTTTGTAGGAAAACTTTGTCCGATAAAAATTTAAGGAACTAAAGATAGATGGCCTGGCCATATCAGAATGCCCTGGCGCAAGAAACTTTCATCTACCACCTAACTACTAGAATTGAGATGCATTATAAAGTAGGCACATTTTTCTGCTGTTTTAACCATTGGCCAAAATGGAACCTATTCACACCATCCATGTTTGTAGGAAAACTTTGTCCGATAAAAATTTAAGGAACTAAAGATAGATGGCCTGGCCATATCAGAATGCCCTGGCGCAAGAAACTTTCATCTACCACCTAACTACTCGAATTGAGATGCATTATAAAGTAGGCACATTTTTCTGCTGTTTTAACCATTGGCCAAAATGGAACCTATTCACACCATCCATGTTTGTAGGAAAACTTTGTCCGATAAAAATTTAAGGAACTAAAGATAGATGGCCTGGCCATATCAGAATGCCCTGGCGCAAGAAACTTTCATCTACCACCTAACTACTAGAATTGAGATGCATTATAAAGTAGGCACATTTTTCTGCTGTTTTAACCATTGGCCAAAATGGAACCTATTCACACCATCCATGTTTGTAGGAAAACTTTGTCCGATAAGTTTAAGGACCTAAAGATAGATGGCCTAGCCATATCAGAATGCCCTCGTACAAGAAACTTTCATCTACCACCTAACTACTAGAATTGAGATGCATTCTAAAGTAGGCACATTTTTCTGCTGTTTTAACCATGGGCCAAAATGGAACCTATGCACACCATCCATGTTTGCAGGAAAACTTTGTCAGGTAAGTTTAAGGAACTAAAGATAGATGATCTGGCCATATCAGAATGCCCTGGCGCAAGAAACTTTCATCTACCACCTAAGTGTTAGAATGGAGATGCATGATAAAGTAGGCACATTTTTCTGCTGTTTTAACCATTGGCCAAAATGGAAACTATTCACACCATCCATGTTTGTAGGAAAACTTTGTCAGATAAGTTTAAGGAACTAAAGATAGATGGCCTGGCCATATCAGAATGCCCTGGCGCAAGAAACTTTCATCTACCACCTAACTACTAGAATTGAGATGCATTATAAAGTAGGCACATTTTTCTGCTGTTTTAACCATTGGCCAAAATGGAACCTATTCACACCATCCATGTTTGTAGGAAAACTTTGTCCGATAAGTTTAAGGACCTAAAGATAGATGGCCTAGCCATATCAGAATGCCCTCGTACAAGAAACTTTCATCTACCACCTAACTACTAGAATTGAGATGCATTCTAAAGTAGGCACATTTTTCTGCTGTTTTAACCATGGGCCAAAATGGAACGTATGCACACCATCCATGTTTGCAGGAAAACTTTGTCAGGTAAGTTTAAGGAACTAAAGATAGATGGCCTGGCCATATCAGAATGCCCTGGCGCAAGAAAGTTTCATCTACCACCTAACTACTAGAATTGAGATGCATTATAATGTAGGCACATTTTTCTGCTGTTTTAACCATGGGCCAAAATGGAACCTATGCACACCATCCATGTTTGCAGGAAAACTTTGTCAGGTAAGTTTAAGGAACTATAGATAGATGGCCTGGCCATATCAGAATGCCCTGGCGCAAGAAACTTTCATCTACCACCTAACTACTCGAATTGAGATGCATTATAAAGTAGGCACATTTTTCTGCTGTTTTAACCATTGGCCAAAATGGAACCTATTCACACCATTCATGTTTGTAGGAAAACTTTGTCCGATAAAAGTTTAAGGAACTAAAGATAGATGGCCTGGCCATATCAGAATGCCCTGGCGCAAGAAACTTTCATCTACCACCTAACTACTAGAATTGAGATGCATTATAAAGTAGGCACATTTTTCTGCTGTTTTAACCATTGGCCAAAATGGAACCTATTCAGACCATCCATGTTTGCAGGAAAACTTTGTCAGATAAGTTTAAGGACCTAAAGATAGATGGCCTGGCCATATCAGAATGCCCTGGTACAAGAAACTTTCATCTACCACCTAACTACTAGAATTGAGATGCATTATAAAGTAGGCACATTTTTCTGCTGTTTTAACCATGGGCCAAAATGGAACCTATGCACACCATCCATGTTTGCAGGAAAACTTTGTCAGATAAGTTTAAGGACCTAAAGATAGATGGCCTGGCCATATCAGAATGCCCTGGCACAAGAAACTTTCATCTACCACCTAACTACTAGAATTGAGATGCATTATAAAGTAGGCACATTTTTCTGCTGTTTTAACCATGGGCCAAAATGGAACCTATGCACACCATCCATGTTTGCAGGAAAACTTTGTCAGGTAAGTTTAAGGAACTAAAGATAGATGATCTGGCCATATCAGAATGCCCTGGCACAAGAAACTTTCATCTACCACCTAAGTGTTAGAATGGAGATGCATGATAAAGTAGGCACATTTTTCTGCTGTTTTAACCATTGGCCAAAATGGAAACTATTCACACCATCCATGTTTGTAGGAAAACTTTGTCAGATAAGTTTAAGGAACTAAAGATAGATGGCCTGGCCATATCAGAATGCCCTGGCGCAAGAAACTTTCATCTACCACCTAACTACTCGAATTGAGATGCATTATAAAGTAGGCACATTTTTCTGCTGTTTTAACCATTGGCCAAAATGGAACCTATTCACACCATCCATGTTTGTAGGAAAACTTTGTCCGATAAGTTTAAGGACCTAAAGATAGATGGCCTAGCCATATCAGAATGCCCTGGTACAAGAAACTTTCATCTACCACCTAACTACTAGAATTGAGATGCATTCTAAAGTAGGCACATTTTTCTGCTGTTTTAACCATGGGCCAAAAAGGAACGTATGCACACCATCCATGTTTGCAGGAAAACTTTGTCAGGTAAGTTTAAGGAACTAAAGATAGATGGCCTGGCCATATCAGAATGCCCTGGCGCAAGAAAGTTTCATCTACCACCTAACTACTAGAATTGAGATGCATTATAATGTAGGCACATTTTTCTGCTGTTTTAACCATGGGCAAAAATGGAACCTATGCACACCATCCATGTTTGCAGGAAAACTTTGTCAGGTAAGTTTAAGGAACTATAGATAGATGGCCTGGCCATATCAGAATGCCCTGGCGCAAGAAACTTTCATCTACCACCTAACTACTCGAATTGAGATGCATTATAAAGTAGGCACATTTTTCTGCTGTTTTAACCATTGGCCAAAATGGAACCTATTCACACCATCCATGTTTGTAGGAAAACTTTGTCCGATAAAAATTTAAGGAACTAAAGATAGATGGCCTGGCCATATCAGAATGCCCTGGCGCAAGAAACTTTCATCTACCACCTAACTACTAGAATTGAGATGCATTATAAAGTAGGCACATTTTTCTGCTGTTTTAACCATTGGCCAAAATGGAACCTATTCACACCATCCATGTTTGTAGGAAAACTTTGTCCGATAAGTTTAAGGACCTAAAGATAGATGGCCTAGCCATATCAGAATGCCCTGGTGCAAGAAACTTTCATCTACCACCTAACTACTAGAATTGAGATGCATTATAAAGTAGGCACATTTTTCTGCTGTTTTAACCATGGGCCAAAATGGAACCTATGCACACCATCCATGTTTGCAGGAAAACTTTGTCAGGTAAGTTTAAGGAACTAAAGATAGATGATCTGGCCATATCAGAATGCCCTGGCGCAAGAAACTTTCATCTACCACCTAAGTGTTAGAATGGAGATGCATGATAAAGTAGGCACATTTTTCTGCTGTTTTAACCATTGGCCAAAATGGAAACTATTCACACCATCCATGTTTGTAGGAAAACTTTGTCAGATAAGTTTAAGGAACTAAAGATAGATGGCCTGGCCATATCAGAATGCCCTGGCGCAAGAAACTTTCATCTACCACCTAACTACTAGAATTGAGATGCATTCTAAAGTAGGCACATTTTTCTGCTGTTTTAACCATGGGCCAAAATGGAACGTATGCACACCATCCATGTTTGCAGGAAAACTTTGTCAGGTAAGTTTAAGGAACTAAAGATAGATGGCCTGGCCATATCAGAATGCCCTGGCGCAAGAAAGTTTCATCTACCACCTAACTACTAGAATTGAGATGCATTATAATGTAGGCACATTTTTCTGCTGTTTTAACCATGGGCCAAAATGGAACCTATGCACACCATCCATGTTTGCAGGAAAACTTTGTCAGGTAAGTTTAAGGAACTATAGATAGATGGCCTGGCCATATCAGAATGCCCTGGCGCAAGAAACTTTCATCTACCACCTAACTACTCGAATTGAGATGCATTATAAAGTAGGCACATTTTTCTGCTGTTTTAACCATTGGCCAAAATGGAACCTATTCACACCATTCATGTTTGTAGGAAAACTTTGTCCGATAAAAGTTTAAGGAACTAAAGATAGATGGCCTGGCCATATCAGAATGCCCTGGCGCAAGAAACTTTCATCTACCACCTAACTACTAGAATTGAGATGCATTATAAAGTAGGCACATTTTTCTGCTGTTTTAACCATTGGCCAAAATGGAACCTATTCAGACCATCCATGTTTGCAGGAAAACTTTGTCAGATAAGTTTAAGGACCTAAAGATAGATGGCCTGGCCATATCAGAATGCCCTGGTACAAGAAACTTTCATCTACCACCTAACTACTAGAATTGAGATGCATTATAAAGTAGGCACATTTTTCTGCTGTTTTAACCATGGGCCAAAATGGAACCTATGCACACCATCCATGTTTGCAGGAAAACTTTGTCAGATAAGTTTAAGGACCTAAAGATAGATGGCCTGGCCATATCAGAATGCCCTGGCACAAGAAACTTTCATCTACCACCTAACTACTAGAATTGAGATGCATTATAAAGTAGGCACATTTTTCTGCTGTTTTAACCATGGGCCAAAATGGAACCTATGCACACCATCCATGTTTGCAGGAAAACTTTGTCAGGTAAGTTTAAGGAACTAAAGATAGATGATCTGGCCATATCAGAATGCCCTGGCGCAAGAAACTTTCATCTACCACCTAACTACTCGAATTGAGATGCATTATAAAGTAGGCACATTTTTCTGCTGTTTTAACCATTGGCCAAAATGGAACCTATTCACACCATCCATGTTTGTAGGAAAACTTTGTCCGATAAGTTTAAGGACCTAAAGATAGATGGCCTAGCCATATCAGAATGCCCTGGTACAAGAAACTTTCATCTACCACCTAACTACTAGAATTGAGATGCATTCTAAAGTAGGCACATTTTTCTGCTGTTTTAACCATGGGCCAAAAAGGAACGTATGCACACCATCCATGTTTGCAGGAAAACTTTGTCAGGTAAGTTTAAGGAACTAAAGATAGATGGCCTGGCCATATCAGAATGCCCTGGCGCAAGAAAGTTTCATCTACCACCTAACTACTAGAATTGAGATGCATTATAATGTAGGCACATTTTTCTGCTGTTTTAACCATGGGCCAAAATGGAACCTATGCACACCATCCATGTTTGCAGGAAAACTTTGTCAGGTAAGTTTAAGGAACTATAGATAGATGGCCTGGCCATATCAGAATGCCCTGGCGCAAGAAACTTTCATCTACCACCTAACTACTCGAATTGAGATGCATTATAAAGTAGGCACATTTTTCTGCTGTTTTAACCATTGGCCAAAATGGAACCTATTCACACCATCCATGTTTGTAGGAAAACTTTGTCCGATAAAAGTTTAAGGAACTAAAGATAGATGGCCTGGCCATATCAGAATGCCCTGGCGCAAGAAACTTTCATCTACCACCTAACTACTAGAATTGAGATGCATTATAAAGTAGGCACATTTTTCTGCTGTTTTAACCATTGGCCAAAATGGAACCTATTCACACCATCCATGTTTGTAGGAAAACTTTGTCCGATAAGTTTAAGGACCTAAAGATAGATGGCCTAGCCATATCAGAATGCCCTGGTACAAGAAACTTTCATCTACCACCTAACTACTAGAATTGAGATGCATTCTAAAGTAGGCACATTTTTCTGCTGTTTTAACCATGGGCCAAAATGGAACCTATGCACACCATCCATGTTTGCAGGAACACTTTGTCAGGTAAGTTTAAGGAACTAAAGATAGATGGCCTGGCCATATCAGAATGCCCTGGCGCAAGAAACTTTCATCTACCACCTAACTACTAGAATTGGGATGCATTATAAAGTAGGCACATTTTTCTGCTGTTTTAACCATTGGCCAAAATGGAACCTATTCACACCATCCATGTTTGTAGGAAAACTTTGTCAGATAAGTTTAAGGAACTAAAGATAGATGGCCTGGCCATATCAGAATGCCCTGGTGCAAGAAACTTTCAACTACCACCTAAGTGTTAGAATGGAGATGCATTATACAGTAGGCACATTTTTCTGCTGTTTTAACCATGGGCCAAAATGGAACCTATGCACACCATCCATGTTTGCAGGAAAACTTTGTCAGATAAGTTTAAGGACCTAAAGATAGATGGCCTGGCCATATCAGAATGCCCTAGTACAAGAAACTTTCATCTACCACCTAACTACTAGAATTGAGATGCATTATAAAGTAGGCACATTTTTCTGCTGTTTTAACCATGGGCCAAAATGGAACCTATGCACACCATCCATGTTTGCAGGAAAACTTTGTCAGATAAGTTTAAGGACCTAAAGATAGATGGCCTGGCCATATCAGAATGCCCTGGCACAAGAAACTTTCATCTACCACCTAACTACTAGAATTGAGATGCATTATAAAGTAGGCACATTTTTCTGCTGTTTTAACCATGGGCCAAAATGGAACCTATGCACACCATCCATGTTTGCAGGAAAACTTTGTCAGATAAGTTTAAGGACCTAAAGATAGATGGCCTGGCCATATCAGAATGCCCTGGTACAAGAAACTTTCATATACCACCTAACTACTAGAATTGAGATGCATTATAAAGTAGGCACATTTTTCTGCTGTTTTAACCATGGGCCAAAATGGAACCTATGCACACCATCCATGTTTGCAGGAAAACTTTGTCAGATAAGTTTAAGGACCTAAAGATAGATGGCCTGGCCATATCAGAATGCCCTGGCACAAGAAACTTTCATCTACCACCTAACTACTAGAATTGAGATGCATTATAAAGTAGGCACATTTTTCTGCTGTTTTAACCATGGGCCAAAATGGAACCTATGCACACCATCCATGTTTGCAGGAAAACTTTGTCAGGTAAGTTTAAGGAACTAAAGATAGATGATCTGGCCATATCAGAATGCCCTGGCGCAAGAAACTTTCATCTACCACCTAAGTGTTAGAATGGAGATGCATGATAAAGTAGGCACATTTTTCTGCTGTTTTAACCATTGGCCAAAATGGAAACTATTCACACCATCCATGTTTGTAGGAAAACTTTGTCAGGTAAGTTTAAGGAACTAAAGATAGATGGCCTGGCCATATGAGAATGCCCTGGCGCAAGAAAGTTTCATCTACCACCTAACTTCTAGAATTGAGATGCATTATAATGTAGGCACATTTTTCTGCTGTTTTAACCATGGGCCAAAATGAAACCTATGCACACCATCCATGTTTGCAGGAAAACTTTGTCAGGTAAGTTTAAGGAACTATAGGTAGATGGCCTGGCCATATCAGAATGCCCTGGTACAAGAAACTTTCATCTACCACCTAACTACTCGAATTGAGATGCATTATAAAGTAGGCACATTTTTCTGCTGTTTTAACCATTGGCCAAAATGGAACCTATTCACACCATCCATGTTTGTAGGAAAACTTTGTCCGATAAAAGTTTAAGGAACTAAAGATAGATGGCCTAGCCATATCAGAATGCCCTGGTACAAGAAACTTTCATCTACCACCTAACTACTAGAATTGAGATGCATTCTAAAGTAGGCACATTTTTCTGCTGTTTTAACCATGGGCCAAAATGGAACCTATGCACACCATCCATGTTTGCAGGAAAACTTTGTCAGGTAAGTTTAAGGAACTAAAGATAGATGGCCTGGCCATATCAGAATGCCCTGGTACAAGAAACTTTCATCTACCACCTAACTACTAGAATTGAGATGCATTATAATGTAGGCACATTTTTCTGCTGTTTTAACCATGGGCCAAAATGGAACCTGTACACACCATCCATGTTTGCAGGAAAACTTTGTCAGGTAAGTTTAAGGAACTATAGATAGATGGCCTGGCCATATCAGAATGCCCTGGCGCAAGAAACTTTCATCTACCACCTAACTACTCGAATTGAGATGCATTATAAAGTAGGCACATTTTTCTGCTGTTTTAACCATTGGCCAAAATGGAACCTATTCACACCATCCATGTTTGTAGGAAAACTTTGTCCGATAAAAGTTTAAGGAACTAAAGATAGATGGCCTGGCCATATCAGAATGCCCTGGCGCAAGAAACTTTCATCTACCACCTAACTACTAGAATTGAGATGCATTATAAAGTAGGCACATTTTTCTGCTGTTTTAACCATGGGCCAAAATGGAACCTATGCACACCATCCATGTTTGCAGGAAAACTTTGTCAGGTAAGTTTAAGGAACAAAAGATAGATGGCCTGGCCATATCAGAATGCCCTGGCGCAAGAAACTTTCATCTACCACCTAACTACTAGAATTGAGATGCATTATAAAGTAGGCACATTTTTCTGCTGTTTTAACCATTGGCCAAAATGGAACCTATTCACACCATCCATGTTTGTAGGAAAACTTTGTCAGATAAGTTTAAGGAACTAAAGATAGATGGCCTGGCCATATCAGAATGCCCTGGTACAAGAAACTTTCATCTACCACCTAACTACTAGAATGGAGATGCATTATAAAGTAGGCACATTTTTCTGCTGTTTTAACCATTGGCCAAAATGGAACCTATTCACACCATCCATGTTTGTAGGAAAACTTTGTCAGGTAAGTTTAAGGAACTAAAGATAGATGGCCTGGCCATATCAGAATGCCCTGACGCAAGAAACTTTCATCTACCACCTAAGTGTTAGAATGGAGATGCATTATAAAGTAGGCACATTTTTCTGCTGTTTTAACCATTGGCCAAAATGGAACCTATTCACACCATCCATGTTTGTAGGAAAACTTTGTCCGATAAGTTTAAGGACCTAAAGATAGATGGCCTAGCCATATCAGAATGCCCTGGCACAAGAAACTTTCATCTACCACCTAACTACTAGAATTGGGATGCATTCTAAAGTAGGCACATTTTTCTGCTGTTTTAACCATGGGCCAAAATGGAACCTATGCACACCATCCATGTTTGCAGGAAAACTTTGTCAGGTAAGTTTAAGGAACTAAAGATAGATGGCCTAGCCATATCAGAATGCCCTGGCGCAAGAAACTTTCATCTACCACCTAACTACTAGAATTGGGATGCATTATAAAGTAGGCACATTTTTCTGCTGTTTTAACCATGGGCCAAAATGGAACCTATGCACACCATCCATGTTTGCAGGAAAACTTTGTCAGATAAGTTTAAGGACCTAAAGATAGATGGCCTGGCCATATCAGAATGCCCTGGTACAAGAAACTTTCATCTACCACCTAACTACTAGAATTGAGATGCATTATAAAGTAGGCACATTTTTCTGCTGTTTTAACCATGGGCCAAAATGGAACCTATGCACACCATCCATGTTTGCAGGAAAACTTTGTCAGATAAGTTTAAGGACCTAAAGATAGATGGCCTGGCCATATCAGAATGCCCTGGCACAAGAAACCTTCATCTACCACCTAACTACTAGAATTGGGATGCATTATAAAGTAGGCACATTTTTCTGCTGTTTTAACCATGGGCCAAAATGGAACCTATTCACACCATCCATGTTTGTAGGAAAACTTTGTCCGATAAGTTTAAGGACCTAAAGATAGATGGCCTAGCCATATCAGAATGCCCTGGTACAAGAAACTTTCATCTACCACCTAACTACTAGAATTGAGATGCATTCTAAAGTAGGCACATTTTTCTGCTGTTTTAACCATGGGCCAAAAAGGAACGTATGCACACCATCCATGTTTGCAGGAAAACTTTGTCAGGTAAGTTTAAGGAACTAAAGATAGATGGCCTGGCCATATCAGAATGCCCTGGCGCAAGAAAGTTTCATCTACCACCTAACTACTAGAATTGAGATGCATTATAATGTAGGCACATTTTTCTGCTGTTTTAACCATGGGCCAAAATGGAACCTATGCACACCATCCATGTTTGCAGGAAAACTTTGTCAGGTAAGTTTAAGGAACTATAGATAGATGGCCTGGCCATATCAGAATGCCCTGGCGCAAGAAACTTTCATCTACCACCTAACTACTCGAATTGAGATGCATTATAAAGTAGGCACATTTTTCTGCTGTTTTAACCATTGGCCAAAATGGAACCTATTCACACCATCCATGTTTGTAGGAAAACTTTGTCCGATAAAAGTTTAAGGAACTAAAGATAGATGGCCTGGCCATATCAGAATGCCCTGGCGCAAGAAACTTTCATCTACCACCTAACTACTAGAATGGAGATGCATTATAAAGTAGGCACATTTTTCTGCTGTTTTAACCATTGGCCAAAATGGAACCTATTCACACCATCCATGTTTGTAGGAAAACTTTGTCCGATAAGTTTAAGGACCTAAAGATAGATGGCCTAGCCATATCAGAATGCCCTGGTACAAGAAACTTTCATCTACCACCTAACTACTAGAATTGAGATGCATTCTAAAGTAGGCACATTTTTCTGCTGTTTTAACCATCGGCCAAAATGGAACCTATGCACACCATCCATGTTTGCAGGAACACTTTGTCAGGTAAGTTTAAGGAACTAAAGATAGATGGCCTGGCCATATCAGAATGCCCTGGCGCAAGAAACTTTCATCTACCACCTAACTACTAGAATTGGGATGCATTATAAAGTAGGCACATTTTTCTGCTGTTTTAACCATTGGCCAAAATGGAACCTATTCACACCATCCATGTTTGTAGGAAAACTTTGTCAGATAAGTTTAAGGAACTAAAGATAGATGGCCTGGCCATATCAGAATGCCCTGGTGCAAGAAACTTTCAACTACCACCTAAGTGTTAGAATGGAGATGCATTATACAGTAGGCACATTTTTCTGCTGTTTTAACCATGGGCCAAAATGGAACCTATGCACACCATCCATGTTTGCAGGAAAACTTTGTCAGATAAGTTTAAGGACCTAAAGATAGATGGCCTGGCCATATCAGAATGCCCTAGTACAAGAAACTTTCATCTACCACCTAACTACTAGAATTGAGATGCATTATAAAGTAGGCACATTTTTCTGCTGTTTTAACCATGGGCCAAAATGGAACCTATGCACACCATCCATGTTTGCAGGAAAACTTTGTCAGATAAGTTTAAGGACCTAAAGATAGATGGCCTGGCCATATCAGAATGCCCTGGCACAAGAAACTTTCATCTACCACCTAACTACTAGAATTGAGATGCATTATAAAGTAGGCACATTTTTCTGCTGTTTTAACCATGGGCCAAAATGGAACCTATGCACACCATCCATGTTTGCAGGAAAACTTTGTCAGATAAGTTTAAGGACCTAAAGATAGATGGCCTGGCCATATCAGAATGCCCTGGTACAAGAAACTTTCATCTACCACCTAACTACTAGAATTGAGATGCATTATAAAGTAGGCACATTTTTCTGCTGTTTTAACCATGGGCCAAAATGGAACCTATGCACACCATCCATGTTTGCAGGAAAACTTTGTCAGATAAGTTTAAGGACCTAAAGATAGATGGCCTGGCCATATCAGAATGCCCTGGCACAAGAAACTTTCATCTACCACCTAACTACTAGAATTGAGATGCATTATAAAGTAGGCACATTTTTCTGCTGTTTTAACCATGGGCCAAAATGGAACCTATGCACACCATCCATGTTTGCAGGAAAACTTTGTCAGGTAAGTTTAAGGAACTAAAGATAGATGATCTGGCCATATCAGAATGCCCTGGCGCAAGAAACTTTCATCTACCACCTAAGTGTTAGAATGGAGATGCATGATAAAGTAGGCACATTTTTCTGCTGTTTTAACCATTGGCCAAAATGGAAACTATTCACACCATCCATGTTTGTAGGAAAACTTTGTCAGGTAAGTTTAAGGAACTAAAGATAGATGGCCTGGCCATATGAGAATGCCCTGGCGCAAGAAAGTTTCATCTACCACCTAACTTCTAGAATTGAGATGCATTATAATGTAGGCACATTTTTCTGCTGTTTTAACCATGGGCCAAAATGAAACCTATGCACACCATCCATGTTTGCAGGAAAACTTTGTCAGGTAAGTTTAAGGAACTATAGGTAGATGGCCTGGCCATATCAGAATGCCCTGGTACAAGAAACTTTCATCTACCACCTAACTACTCGAATTGAGATGCATTATAAAGTAGGCACATTTTTCTGCTGTTTTAACCATTGGCCAAAATGGAACCTATTCACACCATCCATGTTTGTAGGAAAACTTTGTCCGATAAAAGTTTAAGGAACTAAAGATAGATGGCCTAGCCATATCAGAATGCCCTGGTACAAGAAACTTTCATCTACCACCTAACTACTAGAATTGAGATGCATTCTAAAGTAGGCACATTTTTCTGCTGTTTTAACCATGGGCCAAAATGGAACCTATGCACACCATCCATGTTTGCAGGAAAACTTTGTCAGGTAAGTTTAAGGAACTAAAGATAGATGGCCTGGCCATATCAGAATGCCCTGGTACAAGAAACTTTCATCTACCACCTAACTACTAGAATTGAGATGCATTATAATGTAGGCACATTTTTCTGCTGTTTTAACCATGGGCCAAAATGGAACCTGTACACACCATCCATGTTTGCAGGAAAACTTTGTCAGGTAAGTTTAAGGAACTATAGATAGATGGCCTGGCCATATCAGAATGCCCTGGCGCAAGAAACTTTCATCTACCACCTAACTACTCGAATTGAGATGCATTATAAAGTAGGCACATTTTTCTGCTGTTTTAACCATTGGCCAAAATGGAACCTATTCACACCATCCATGTTTGTAGGAAAACTTTGTCCGATAAAAGTTTAAGGAACTAAAGATAGATGGCCTGGCCATATCAGAATGCCCTGGCGCAAGAAACTTTCATCTACCACCTAACTACTAGAATTGAGATGCATTATAAAGTAGGCACATTTTTCTGCTGTTTTAACCATGGGCCAAAATGGAACCTATGCACACCATCCATGTTTGCAGGAAAACTTTGTCAGGTAAGTTTAAGGAACAAAAGATAGATGGCCTGGCCATATCAGAATGCCCTGGCGCAAGAAACTTTCATCTACCACCTAACTACTAGAATGGAGATGCATTATAAAGTAGGCACATTTTTCTGCTGTTTTAACCATTGGCCAAAATGGAACCTATTCACACCATCCATGTTTGTAGGAAAACTTTGTCAGGTAAGTTTAAGGAACTAAAGATAGATGGCCTGGCCATATCAGAATGCCCTGACGCAAGAAACTTTCATCTACCACCTAAGTGTTAGAATGGAGATGCATTATAAAGTAGGCACATTTTTCTGCTGTTTTAACCATTGGCCAAAATGGAACCTATTCACACCATCCATGTTTGTAGGAAAACTTTGTCCGATAAGTTTAAGGACCTAAAGATAGATGGCCTAGCCATATCAGAATGCCCTGGCACAAGAAACTTTCATCTACCACCTAACTACTAGAATTGGGATGCATTCTAAAGTAGGCACATTTTTCTGCTGTTTTAACCATGGGCCAAAATGGAACCTATGCACACCATCCATGTTTGCAGGAAAACTTTGTCAGGTAAGTTTAAGGAACTAAAGATAGATGGCCTAGCCATATCAGAATGCCCTGGCGCAAGAAACTTTCATCTACCACCTAACTACTAGAATTGGGATGCATTATAAAGTAGGCACATTTTTCTGCTGTTTTAACCATTGGCCAAAATGGAACCTATTCACACCATCCATGTTTGTAGGAAAACTTTGTCAGATAAGTTTAAGGAACTAAAGATAGATGGCCTGGCCATATCAGAATGCCCTGGTGCAAGAAACTTTCAACTACCACCTAAGTGTTAGAATGGAGATGCATTATACAGTAGGCACATTTTTCTGCTGTTTTAACCATGGGCCAAAATGGAACCTATGCACACCATCCATGTTTGCAGGAAAACTTTGTCAGATAAGTTTAAGGACCTAAAGATAGATGGCCTGGCCATATCAGAATGCCCTGGTACAAGAAACTTTCATCTACCACCTAACTACTAGAATTGAGATGCATTATAAAGTAGGCACATTTTTCTGCTGTTTTAACCATGGGCCAAAATGGAACCTATGCACACCATCCATGTTTGCAGGAAAACTTTGTCAGATAAGTTTAAGGACCTAAAGATAGATGGCCTGGCCATATCAGAATGCCCTGGCACAAGAAACCTTCATCTACCACCTAACTACTAGAATTGGGATGCATTATAAAGTAGGCACATTTTTCTGCTGTTTTAACCATGGGCCAAAATGGAACCTATTCACACCATCCATGTTTGTAGGAAAACTTTGTCAGATAAGTTTAAGGAACTAAAGATAGATGGCCTGGCCATATCAGAATGCCCTGGTGCAAGAAACTTTCAACTACCACCTAAGTGTTAGAATGGAGATGCATTATACAGTAGGCACATTTTTCTGCTGTTTTAACCATGGGCCAAAATGGAACCTATGCACACCATCCATGTTTGCAGGAAAACTTTGTCAGATAAGTTTAAGGACCTAAAGATAGATGGCCTGGCCATATCAGAATGCCCTGGTACAAGAAACTTTCATCTACCACCTAACTACTAGAATTGAGATGCATTATAAAGTAGGCACATTTTTCTGCTGTTTTAACCATGGGCCAAAATGGAACCTATGCACACCATCCATGTTTGCAGGAAAACTTTGTCAGATAAGTTTAAGGACCTAAAGATAGATGGCCTGGCCATATCAGAATGCCCTGGCACAAGAAACCTTCATCTACCACCTAACTACTAGAATTGGGATGCATTATAAAGTAGGCACATTTTTCTGCTGTTTTAACCATGGGCCAAAATGGAACCTATTCACACCATCCATGTTTGTAGGAAAACTTTGTCCGATAAGTTTAAGGACCTAAAGATAGATGGCCTAGCCATATCAGAATGCCCTGGCACAAGAAACTTTCATCTACCACCTAACTACTAGAATTGGGATGCATTATAAAGTAGGCACATTTTTCTGCTGTTTTAACCATGGGCCAAAATGGAACCTATGCACACCATCCATGTTTGCAGGAAAACTTTGTCAGATAAGTTTAAGGACCTAAAGATAGATGGCCTGGCCATATCAGAATGCCCTGGTACAAGAAACTTTCATCTACCACCTAACTACTAGAATTGAGATGCATTATAAAGTAGGCACATTTTTCTGCTGTTTTAACCATGGGCCAAAATGGAACCTATGCACACCATCCATGTTTGCAGGAAAACTTTGTCAGATAAGTTTAAGGACCTAAAGATAGATGGCCTGGCCATATCAGAATGCCCTGGCACAAGAAACCTTCATCTACCACCTAACTACTAGAATTGAGATGCATTATAAAGTAGGCACATTTTTCTGCTGTTTTAACCATGGGCCAAAATGGAACCTATGCACACCATCCATGTTTGCAGGAAAACTTTGTCAGATAAGTTTAAGGAACTAAAGATAGATGGCCTGGCCATATCAGAATGCCCTGGCGCAAGAAACTTTCATCTACCACCTAACTGTTAGAATGGAGATGCATGATAAAGTAGGCACATTTTTCTGCTGTTTTAACCATTGGCCAAAATGGAAACTATTCACACCATCCATGTTTGTAGGAAAACTTTGTCAGATAAGTTTAAGGAACTAAAGATAGATGGCCTGGCCATATCAGAATGCCCTGGCGCAAGAAACTTTCATCTACCACCTAACTACTAGAATTGAGATGCATTCTAAAGTAGGCACATTTTTCTGCTGTTTTAACCATGGGCCAAAATGGAACGTATGCACACCATCCATGTTTGCAGGAAAACTTTGTCAGGTAAGTTTAAGGAACTAAAGATAGATGGCCTGGCCATATCAGAATGCCCTGGCGCAAGAAAGTTTCATCTACCACCTAACTACTAGAATTGAGATGCATTATAAAGTAGGCACATTTTTCTGCTGTTTTAACCATGGGCCAAAATGGAACCTATGCACACCATCCATGTTTGCAGGAAAACTTTGTCAGGTAAGTTTAAGGAACTAAAGATAGATGATCTGGCCATATCAGAATGCCCTGGCGCAAGAAACTTTCATCTACCACCTAAGTGTTAGAATGGAGATGCATGATAAAGTAGGCACATTTTTCTGCTGTTTTAACCATTGGCCAAAATGGAAACTATTCACACCATCCATGTTTGTAGGAAAACTTTGTCAGGTAAGTTTAAGGAACTAAAGATAGATGGCCTGGCCATATCAGAATGCCCTGGCGCAAGAAAGTTTCATCTACCACCTAACTACTAGAATTGAGATGCATTATAATGTAGGCACATTTTTCTGCTGTTTTAACCATGGGCCAAAATGGAACCTATGCACACCATCCATGTTTGCAGGAAAACTTTGTCAGGTAAGTTTAAGGAACTATAGGTAGATGGCCTGGCCATATCAGAATGCCCTGGTACAAGAAACTTTCATCTACCACCTAACTACTCGAATTGAGATGCATTATAAAGTAGGCACATTTTTCTGCTGTTTTAACCATTGGCCAAAATGGAACCTATTCACACCATCCATGTTTGTAGGAAAACTTTGTCCGATAAGTTTAAGGACCTAAAGATAGATGGCCTAGCCATATCAGAATGCCCTGGTACAAGAAACTTTCATCTACCACCTAACTACTAGAATTGAGATGCATTCTAAAGTAGGCACATTTTTCTGCTGTTTTAACCATGGGCCAAAATGGAACCTATGCACACCATCCATGTTTGCAGGAAAACTTTGTCAGGTAAGTTTAAGGAACTAAAGATAGATGGCCTGGCCATATCAGAATGCCCTGGTACAAGAAACTTTCATCTACCACCTAACTACTAGAATTGAGATGCATTATAATGTAGGCACATTTTTCTGCTGTTTTAACCATGGGCCAAAATGGAACCTGTGCACACCATCCATGTTTGCAGGAAAACTTTGTCAGGTAAGTTTAAGGAACTATAGATAGATGGCCTGGCCATATCAGAATGCCCTGGCGCAAGAAACTTTCATCTACCACCTAACTACTCGAATTGAGATGCATTATAAAGTAGGCACATTTTTCTGCTGTTTTAACCATTGGCCAAAATGGAACCTATTCACACCATCCATGTTTGTAGGAAAACTTTGTCCGATAAAAGTTTAAGGAACTAAAGATAGATGGCCTGGCCATATCAGAATGCCCTGGCGCAAGAAACTTTCATCTACCACCTAACTACTAGAATTGAGATGCATTATAAAGTAGGCACATTTTTCTGCTGTTTTAACCATGGGCCAAAATGGAACCTATGCACACCATCCATGTTTGCAGGAAAACTTTGTCAGGTAAGTTTAAGGAACTAAAGATAGATGGCCTGGCCATATCAGAATGCCCTGGCGCAAGAAACTTTCATCTACCACCTAACTACTAGAATTGAGATGCATTATAAAGTAGGCACATTTTTCTGCTGTTTTAACCATGGGCCAAAATGGAACCTATGCACACCATCCATGTTTGCAGGAAAACTTTGTCAGATAAGTTTAAGGAACTAAAGATAGATGGCCTGGCCATATCAGAATGCCCTGGTGCAAGAAACTTTCAACTACCACCTAAGTGTTAGAATGGAGATGCATTATACAGTAGGCACATTTTTCTGCTGTTTTAACCATGGGCCAAAATGGAACCTATGCACACCATCCATGTTTGCAGGAAAACTTTGTCAGATAAGTTTAAGGACCTAAAGATAGATGGCCTGGCCATTACAGAATGCCCTGGTACAAGAAACTTTCATCTACCACCTAACTACTAGAATTGAGATGCATTATAAAGTAGGCACATTTTTCTGCTGTTTTAACCATGGGCCAAAATGGAACCTATGCACACCATCCATGTTTGCAGGAAAACTTTGTCAGATAAGTTTAAGGACCTAAAGATAGATGGCCTGGCCATATCAGAATGCCCTGGCACAAGAAACTTTCATCTACCACCTAACTACTAGAATTGAGATGCATTATAAAGTAGGCACATTTTTCTGCTGTTTTAACCATGGGCCAAAATGGAACCTATGCACACCATCCATGTTTGCAGGAAAACTTTGTCAGGTAAGTTTAAGGAACTAAAGATAGATGATCTGGCCATATCAGAATGCCCTGGCGCAAGAAACTTTCATCTACCACCTAAGTGTTAGAATGGAGATGCATGATAAAGTAGGCACATTTTTCTGCTGTTTTAACCATTGGCCAAAATGGAAACTATTCACACCATCCATGTTTGTAGGAAAAACTTTGTCAGATAAGTTTAAGGAACTAAAGATAGATGGCCTGGCCATATCAGAATGCCCTGGCGCAAGAAACTTTCATCTACCACCTAACTACTAGAATTGAGATGCATTATAAAGTAGGCACATTTTTCTGCTGTTTTAACCATTGGCCAAAATGGAACCTATTCACACCATCCATGTTTGTAGGAAAACTTTGTCCGATAAGTTTAAGGACCTAAAGATAGATGGCCTGGCCATATCAGAATGCCCTCGTACAAGAAACTTTCATCTACCACCTAACTACTAGAATTGAGATGCATTCTAAAGTAGGCACATTTTTCTGCTGTTTTAACCATGGGCCAAAATGGAACGTATGCACACCATCCATGTTTGCAGGAAAACTTTGTCAGGTAAGTTTAAGGAACTAAAGATAGATGGCCTGGCCATATCAGAATGCCCTGGCGCAAGAAAGTTTCATCTACCACCTAACTACTAGAATTGAGATGCATTATAATGTAGGCACATTTTTCTGCTGTTTTAACCATGGGCCAAAATGGAACCTATGCACACCATCCATGTTTGCAGGAAAACTTTGTCAGGTAAGTTTAAGGAACTATAGATAGATGGCCTGGCCATATCAGAATGCCCTGGCGCAAGAAACTTTCATCTACCACCTAACTACTCGAATTGAGATGCATTATAAAGTAGGCACATTTTTCTGCTGTTTTAACCATTGGCCAAAATGGAACCTATTCACACCATTCATGTTTGTAGGAAAACTTTGTCCGATAAAAGTTTAAGGAACTAAAGATAGATGGCCTGGCCATATCAGAATGCCCTGGCGCAAGAAACTTTCATCTACCACCTAACTACTAGAATTGAGATGCATTATAAAGTAGGCACATTTTTCTGCTGTTTTAACCATTGGCCAAAATGGAACCTATTCAGACCATCCATGTTTGCAGGAAAACTTTGTCAGATAAGTTTAAGGACCTAAAGATAGATGGCCTGGCCATATCAGAATGCCCTGGCGCAAGAAACTTTCATCTACCACCTAACTACTAGAATTGAGATGCATTATAAAGTAGGCACATTTTTCTGCTGTTTTAACCATGGGCCAAAATGGAACCTATGCACATCATCCATGTTTGCAGGAAAACTTTGTCAGATAAGTTTAAGGACCTAAAGATAGATGGCCTGGCCATATCAGAATGCCCTGGCACAAGAAACTTTCATCTACCACCTAACTACTAGAATTGAGATGCATTATAAAGTAGGCACATTTTTCTGCTGTTTTAACCATGGGCCAAAATGGAACCTATTCAGACCATCCATGTTTGCAGGAAAACTTTGTCAGATAAGTTTAAGGACCTAAAGATAGATGGCCTGGCCATATCAGAATGCCCTGGCGCAAGAAACTTTCATCTACCACCTAACTACTAGAATTGAGATGCATTATAAAGTAGGCACATTTTTCTGCTGTTTTAACCATGGGCCAAAATGGAACCTATGCACACCATCCATGTTTGCAGGAAAACTTTGTCAGGTAAGTTTAAGGAACTAAAGATAGATGATCTGGCCATATCAGAATGCCCTGGCACAAGAAACTTTCATCTACCACCTAAGTGTTAGAATGGAGATGCATGATAAAGTAGGCACATTTTTCTGCTGTTTTAACCATTGGCCAAAATGGAAACTATTCACACCATCCATGTTTGTAGGAAAACTTTGTCAGATAAGTTTAAGGAACTAAAGATAGATGGCCTGGCCATATCAGAATGCCCTGGCGCAAGAAACTTTCATCTACCACCTAACTACTCGAATTGAGATGCATTATAAAGTAGGCACATTTTTCTGCTGTTTTAACCATTGGCCAAAATGGAACCTATTCACACCATCCATGTTTGTAGGAAAACTTTGTCCGATAAGTTTAAGGACCTAAAGATAGATGGCCTAGCCATATCAGAATGCCCTGGTACAAGAAACTTTCATCTACCACCTAACTACTAGAATTGAGATGCATTCTAAAGTAGGCACATTTTTCTGCTGTTTTAACCATGGGCCAAAAAGGAACGTATGCACACCATCCATGTTTGCAGGAAAACTTTGTCAGGTAAGTTTAAGGAACTAAAGATAGATGGCCTGGCCATATCAGAATGCCCTGGCGCAAGAAAGTTTCATCTACCACCTAACTACTAGAATTGAGATGCATTATAATGTAGGCACATTTTTCTGCTGTTTTAACCATGGGCCAAAATGGAACCTATGCACACCATCCATGTTTGCAGGAAAACTTTGTCAGGTAAGTTTAAGGAACTATAGATAGATGGCCTGGCCATATCAGAATGCCCTGGCGCAAGAAACTTTCATCTACCACCTAACTACTCGAATTGAGATGCATTATAAAGTAGGCACATTTTTCTGCTGTTTTAACCATTGGCCAAAATGGAACCTATTCACACCATCCATGTTTGTAGGAAAACTTTGTCCGATAAAAGTTTAAGGAACTAAAGATAGATGGCCTGGCCATATCAGAATGCCCTGGCGCAAGAAACTTTCATCTACCACCTAACTACTAGAATTGAGATGCATTATAAAGTAGGCACATTTTTCTGCTGTTTTAACCATTGGCCAAAATGGAACCTATTCACACCATCCATGTTTGTAGGAAAACTTTGTCCGATAAGTTTAAGGACCTAAAGATAGATGGCCTAGCCATATCAGAATGCCCTGGTACAAGAAACTTTCATCTACCACCTAACTACTAGAATTGAGATGCATTCTAAAGTAGGCACATTTTTCTGCTGTTTTAACCATCGGCCAAAATGGAACCTATGCACACCATCCATGTTTGCAGGAACACTTTGTCAGGTAAGTTTAAGGAACTAAAGATAGATGGCCTGGCCATATCAGAATGCCCTGGCGCAAGAAACTTTCATCTACCACCTAACTACTAGAATTGGGATGCATTATAAAGTAGGCACATTTTTCTGCTGTTTTAACCATTGGCCAAAATGGAACCTATTCACACCATCCATGTTTGTAGGAAAACTTTGTCAGATAAGTTTAAGGAACTAAAGATAGATGGCCTGGCCATATCAGAATGCCCTGGTGCAAGAAACTTTCAACTACCACCTAAGTGTTAGAATGGAGATGCATTATACAGTAGGCACATTTTTCTGCTGTTTTAACCATGGGCCAAAATGGAACCTATGCACACCATCCATGTTTGCAGGAAAACTTTGTCAGATAAGTTTAAGGACCTAAAGATAGATGGCCTGGCCATATCAGAATGCCCTAGTACAAGAAACTTTCATCTACCACCTAACTACTAGAATTGAGATGCATTATAAAGTAGGCACATTTTTCTGCTGTTTTAACCATGGGCCAAAATGGAACCTATGCACACCATCCATGTTTGCAGGAAAACTTTGTCAGATAAGTTTAAGGACCTAAAGATAGATGGCCTGGCCATATCAGAATGCCCTGGCACAAGAAACTTTCATCTACCACCTAACTACTAGAATTGAGATGCATTATAAAGTAGGCACATTTTTCTGCTGTTTTAACCATGGGCCAAAATGGAACCTATGCACACCATCCATGTTTGCAGGAAAACTTTGTCAGATAAGTTTAAGGACCTAAAGATAGATGGCCTGGCCATATCAGAATGCCCTGGTACAAGAAACTTTCATCTACCACCTAACTACTAGAATTGAGATGCATTATAAAGTAGGCACATTTTTCTGCTGTTTTAACCATGGGCCAAAATGGAACCTATGCACACCATCCATGTTTGCAGGAAAACTTTGTCAGATAAGTTTAAGGACCTAAAGATAGATGGCCTGGCCATATCAGAATGCCCTGGCACAAGAAACTTTCATCTACCACCTAACTACTAGAATTGAGATGCATTATAAAGTAGGCACATTTTTCTGCTGTTTTAACCATGGGCCAAAATGGAACCTATGCACACCATCCATGTTTGCAGGAAAACTTTGTCAGGTAAGTTTAAGGAACTAAAGATAGATGATCTGGCCATATCAGAATGCCCTGGCGCAAGAAACTTTCATCTACCACCTAACTACTAGAATTGGGATGCATTATAAAGTAGGCACATTTTTCTGCTGTTTTAACCATTGGCCAAAATGGAAACTATTCACACCATCCATGTTTGTAGGAAAACTTTGTCAGGTAAGTTTAAGGAACTAAAGATAGATGGCCTGGCCATATGAGAATGCCCTGGCGCAAGAAAGTTTCATCTACCACCTAACTTCTAGAATTGAGATGCATTATAATGTAGGCACATTTTTCTGCTGTTTTAACCATGGGCCAAAATGAAACCTATGCACACCATCCATGTTTGCAGGAAAACTTTGTCAGGTAAGTTTAAGGAACTATAGGTAGATGGCCTGGCCATATCAGAATGCCCTGGTACAAGAAACTTTCATCTACCACCTAACTACTCGAATTGAGATGCATTATAAAGTAGGCACATTTTTCTGCTGTTTTAACCATTGGCCAAAATGGAACCTATTCACACCATCCATGTTTGTAGGAAAACTTTGTCCGATAAAAGTTTAAGGAACTAAAGATAGATGGCCTAGCCATATCAGAATGCCCTGGTACAAGAAACTTTCATCTACCACCTAACTACTAGAATTGAGATGCATTCTAAAGTAGGCACATTTTTCTGCTGTTTTAACCATGGGCCAAAATGGAACCTATGCACACCATCCATGTTTGCAGGAAAACTTTGTCAGGTAAGTTTAAGGAACTAAAGATAGATGGCCTGGCCATATCAGAATGCCCTGGTACAAGAAACTTTCATCTACCACCTAACTACTAGAATTGAGATGCATTATAATGTAGGCACATTTTTCTGCTGTTTTAACCATGGGCCAAAATGGAACCTGTACACACCATCCATGTTTGCAGGAAAACTTTGTCAGGTAAGTTTAAGGAACTATAGATAGATGGCCTGGCCATATCAGAATGCCCTGGCGCAAGAAACTTTCATCTACCACCTAACTACTCGAATTGGGATGCATGATAAAGTAGGCACATTTTTCTGCTGTTTTAACCATTGGCCAAAATGGAAACTATTCACACCATCCATGTTTGTAGGAAAACTTTGTCAGGTAAGTTTAAGGAACTAAAGATAGATGGCCTGGCCATATGAGAATGCCCTGGCGCAAGAAAGTTTCATCTACCACCTAACTTCTAGAATTGAGATGCATTATAATGTAGGCACATTTTTCTGCTGTTTTAACCATGGGCCAAAATGAAACCTATGCACACCATCCATGTTTGCAGGAAAACTTTGTCAGGTAAGTTTAAGGAACTATAGGTAGATGGCCTGGCCATATCAGAATGCCCTGGTACAAGAAACTTTCATCTACCACCTAACTACTCGAATTGAGATGCATTATAAAGTAGGCACATTTTTCTGCTGTTTTAACCATTGGCCAAAATGGAACCTATTCACACCATCCATGTTTGTAGGAAAACTTTGTCCGATAAAAGTTTAAGGAACTAAAGATAGATGGCCTAGCCATATCAGAATGCCCTGGTACAAGAAACTTTCATCTACCACCTAACTACTAGAATTGAGATGCATTCTAAAGTAGGCACATTTTTCTGCTGTTTTAACCATGGGCCAAAATGGAACCTATGCACACCATCCATGTTTGCAGGAAAACTTTGTCAGGTAAGTTTAAGGAACTAAAGATAGATGGCCTGGCCATATCAGAATGCCCTGGTACAAGAAACTTTCATCTACCACCTAACTACTAGAATTGAGATGCATTATAATGTAGGCACATTTTTCTGCTGTTTTAACCATGGGCCAAAATGGAACCTGTACACACCATCCATGTTTGCAGGAAAACTTTGTCAGGTAAGTTTAAGGAACTATAGATAGATGGCCTGGCCATATCAGAATGCCCTGGCGCAAGAAACTTTCATCTACCACCTAACTACTCGAATTGAGATGCATTATAAAGTAGGCACATTTTTCTGCTGTTTTAACCATTGGCCAAAATGGAACCTATTCACACCATCCATGTTTGTAGGAAAACTTTGTCCGATAAAAGTTTAAGGAACTAAAGATAGATGGCCTGGCCATATCAGAATGCCCTGGCGCAAGAAACTTTCATCTACCACCTAACTACTAGAATTGAGATGCATTATAAAGTAGGCACATTTTTCTGCTGTTTTAACCATGGGCCAAAATGGAACCTATGCACACCATCCATGTTTGCAGGAAAACTTTGTCAGGTAAGTTTAAGGAACAAAAGATAGATGGCCTGGCCATATCAGAATGCCCTGGCGCAAGAAACTTTCATCTACCACCTAACTACTAGAATTGAGATGCATTATAAAGTAGGCACATTTTTCTGCTGTTTTAACCATTGGCCAAAATGGAACCTATTCACACCATCCATGTTTGTAGGAAAACTTTGTCAGATAAGTTTAAGGAACTAAAGATAGATGGCCTGGCCATATCAGAATGCCCTGGTACAAGAAACTTTCATCTACCACCTAACTACTAGAATGGAGATGCATTATAAAGTAGGCACATTTTTCTGCTGTTTTAACCATTGGCCAAAATGGAACCTATTCACACCATCCATGTTTGTAGGAAAACTTTGTCAGGTAAGTTTAAGGAACTAAAGATAGATGGCCTGGCCATATCAGAATGCCCTGACGCAAGAAACTTTCATCTACCACCTAAGTGTTAGAATGGAGATGCATTATAAAGTAGGCACATTTTTCTGCTGTTTTAACCATTGGCCAAAATGGAACCTATTCACACCATCCATGTTTGTAGGAAAACTTTGTCCGATAAGTTTAAGGACCTAAAGATAGATGGCCTAGCCATATCAGAATGCCCTGGCACAAGAAACTTTCATCTACCACCTAACTACTAGAATTGGGATGCATTCTAAAGTAGGCACATTTTTCTGCTGTTTTAACCATGGGCCAAAATGGAACCTATGCACACCATCCATGTTTGCAGGAAAACTTTGTCAGGTAAGTTTAAGGAACTAAAGATAGATGGCCTGGCCATATCAGAATGCCCTGACGCAAGAAACTTTCATCTACCACCTAAGTGTTAGAATGGAGATGCATTATAAAGTAGGCACATTTTTCTGCTGTTTTAACCATTGGCCAAAATGGAACCTATTCACACCATCCATGTTTGTAGGAAAACTTTGTCCGATAAGTTTAAGGACCTAAAGATAGATGGCCTAGCCATATCAGAATGCCCTGGCACAAGAAACTTTCATCTACCACCTAACTACTAGAATTGGGATGCATTCTAAAGTAGGCACATTTTTCTGCTGTTTTAACCATGGGCCAAAATGGAACCTATGCACACCATCCATGTTTGCAGGAAAACTTTGTCAGGTAAGTTTAAGGAACTAAAGATAGATGGCCTAGCCATATCAGAATGCCCTGGCGCAAGAAACTTTCATCTACCACCTAACTACTAGAATTGGGATGCATTATAAAGTAGGCACATTTTTCTGCTGTTTTAACCATTGGCCAAAATGGAACCTATTCACACCATCCATGTTTGTAGGAAAACTTTGTCAGATAAGTTTAAGGAACTAAAGATAGATGGCCTGGCCATATCAGAATGCCCTGGTGCAAGAAACTTTCAACTACCACCTAAGTGTTAGAATGGAGATGCATTATACAGTAGGCACATTTTTCTGCTGTTTTAACCATGGGCCAAAATGGAACCTATGCACACCATCCATGTTTGCAGGAAAACTTTGTCAGATAAGTTTAAGGACCTAAAGATAGATGGCCTGGCCATATCAGAATGCCCTGGTACAAGAAACTTTCATCTACCACCTAACTACTAGAATTGAGATGCATTATAAAGTAGGCACATTTTTCTGCTGTTTTAACCATGGGCCAAAATGGAACCTATGCACACCATCCATGTTTGCAGGAAAACTTTGTCAGATAAGTTTAAGGACCTAAAGATAGATGGCCTGGCCATATCAGAATGCCCTGGCACAAGAAACCTTCATCTACCACCTAACTACTAGAATTGGGATGCATTATAAAGTAGGCACATTTTTCTGCTGTTTTAACCATGGGCCAAAATGGAACCTATTCACACCATCCATGTTTGTAGGAAAACTTTGTCAGATAAGTTTAAGGAACTAAAGATAGATGGCCTGGCCATATCAGAATGCCCTGGTGCAAGAAACTTTCAACTACCACCTAAGTGTTAGAATGGAGATGCATTATACAGTAGGCACATTTTTCTGCTGTTTTAACCATGGGCCAAAATGGAACCTATGCACACCATCCATGTTTGCAGGAAAACTTTGTCAGATAAGTTTAAGGACCTAAAGATAGATGGCCTGGCCATATCAGAATGCCCTGGTACAAGAAACTTTCATCTACCACCTAACTACTAGAATTGAGATGCATTATAAAGTAGGCACATTTTTCTGCTGTTTTAACCATGGGCCAAAATGGAACCTATGCACACCATCCATGTTTGCAGGAAAACTTTGTCAGATAAGTTTAAGGACCTAAAGATAGATGGCCTGGCCATATCAGAATGCCCTGGCACAAGAAACCTTCATCTACCACCTAACTACTAGAATTGAGATGCATTATAAAGTAGGCACATTTTTCTGCTGTTTTAACCATGGGCCAAAATGGAACCTATGCACACCATCCATGTTTGCAGGAAAACTTTGTCAGATAAGTTTAAGGAACTAAAGATAGATGGCCTGGCCATATCAGAATGCCCTGGCGCAAGAAACTTTCATCTACCACCTAACTGTTAGAATGGAGATGCATGATAAAGTAGGCACATTTTTCTGCTGTTTTAACCATTGGCCAAAATGGAAACTATTCACACCATCCATGTTTGTAGGAAAACTTTGTCAGATAAGTTTAAGGAACTAAAGATAGATGGCCTGGCCATATCAGAATGCCCTGGCGCAAGAAACTTTCATCTACCACCTAACTACTAGAATTGAGATGCATTCTAAAGTAGGCACATTTTTCTGCTGTTTTAACCATGGGCCAAAATGGAACGTATGCACACCATCCATGTTTGCAGGAAAACTTTGTCAGGTAAGTTTAAGGAACTAAAGATAGATGGCCTGGCCATATCAGAATGCCCTGGCGCAAGAAAGTTTCATCTACCACCTAACTACTAGAATTGAGATGCATTATAAAGTAGGCACATTTTTCTGCTGTTTTAACCATGGGCCAAAATGGAACCTATGCACACCATCCATGTTTGCAGGAAAACTTTGTCAGGTAAGTTTAAGGAACTAAAGATAGATGATCTGGCCATATCAGAATGCCCTGGCGCAAGAAACTTTCATCTACCACCTAAGTGTTAGAATGGAGATGCATGATAAAGTAGGCACATTTTTCTGCTGTTTTAACCATTGGCCAAAATGGAAACTATTCACACCATCCATGTTTGTAGGAAAACTTTGTCAGGTAAGTTTAAGGAACTAAAGATAGATGGCCTGGCCATATCAGAATGCCCTGGCGCAAGAAAGTTTCATCTACCACCTAACTACTAGAATTGAGATGCATTATAATGTAGGCACATTTTTCTGCTGTTTTAACCATGGGCCAAAATGGAACCTATGCACACCATCCATGTTTGCAGGAAAACTTTGTCAGGTAAGTTTAAGGAACTATAGGTAGATGGCCTGGCCATATCAGAATGCCCTGGTACAAGAAACTTTCATCTACCACCTAACTACTCGAATTGAGATGCATTATAAAGTAGGCACATTTTTCTGCTGTTTTAACCATTGGCCAAAATGGAACCTATTCACACCATCCATGTTTGTAGGAAAACTTTGTCCGATAAGTTTAAGGACCTAAAGATAGATGGCCTAGCCATATCAGAATGCCCTGGTACAAGAAACTTTCATCTACCACCTAACTACTAGAATTGAGATGCATTCTAAAGTAGGCACATTTTTCTGCTGTTTTAACCATGGGCCAAAATGGAACCTATGCACACCATCCATGTTTGCAGGAAAACTTTGTCAGGTAAGTTTAAGGAACTAAAGATAGATGGCCTGGCCATATCAGAATGCCCTGGTACAAGAAACTTTCATCTACCACCTAACTACTAGAATTGAGATGCATTATAATGTAGGCACATTTTTCTGCTGTTTTAACCATGGGCCAAAATGGAACCTGTGCACACCATCCATGTTTGCAGGAAAACTTTGTCAGGTAAGTTTAAGGAACTATAGATAGATGGCCTGGCCATATCAGAATGCCCTGGCGCAAGAAACTTTCATCTACCACCTAACTACTCGAATTGAGATGCATTATAAAGTAGGCACATTTTTCTGCTGTTTTAACCATTGGCCAAAATGGAACCTATTCACACCATCCATGTTTGTAGGAAAACTTTGTCCGATAAAAGTTTAAGGAACTAAAGATAGATGGCCTGGCCATATCAGAATGCCCTGGCGCAAGAAACTTTCATCTACCACCTAACTACTAGAATTGAGATGCATTATAAAGTAGGCACATTTTTCTGCTGTTTTAACCATGGGCCAAAATGGAACCTATGCACACCATCCATGTTTGCAGGAAAACTTTGTCAGGTAAGTTTAAGGAACAAAAGATAGATGGCCTGGCCATATCAGAATGCCCTGGCGCAAGAAACTTTCATCTACCACCTAACTACTAGAATTGAGATGCATTATAAAGTAGGCACATTTTTCTGCTGTTTTAACCATTGGCCAAAATGGAACCTATTCACACCATCCATGTTTGTAGGAAAACTTTGTCAGATAAGTTTAAGGAACTAAAGATAGATGGCCTGGCCATATCAGAATGCCCTGGTACAAGAAACTTTCATCTACCACCTAACTACTAGAATGGAGATGCATTATAAAGTAGGCACATTTTTCTGCTGTTTTAACCATTGGCCAAAATGGAACCTATTCACACCATCCATGTTTGTAGGAAAACTTTGTCAGGTAAGTTTAAGGAACTAAAGATAGATGGCCTGGCCATATCAGAATGCCCTGACGCAAGAAACTTTCATCTACCACCTAAGTGTTAGAATGGAGATGCATTATAAAGTAGGCACATTTTTCTGCTGTTTTAACCATTGGCCAAAATGGAACCTATTCACACCATCCATGTTTGTAGGAAAACTTTGTCCGATAAGTTTAAGGACCTAAAGATAGATGGCCTAGCCATATCAGAATGCCCTGGCACAAGAAACTTTCATCTACCACCTAACTACTAGAATTGGGATGCATTCTAAAGTAGGCACATTTTTCTGCTGTTTTAACCATGGGCCAAAATGGAACCTATGCACACCATCCATGTTTGCAGGAAAACTTTGTCAGGTAAGTTTAAGGAACTAAAGATAGATGGCCTAGCCATATCAGAATGCCCTGGCGCAAGAAACTTTCATCTACCACCTAACTACTAGAATTGGGATGCATTATAAAGTAGGCACATTTTTCTGCTGTTTTAACCATTGGCCAAAATGGAACCTATTCACACCATCCATGTTTGTAGGAAAACTTTGTCAGGTAAGTTTAAGGAACTAAAGATAGATGGCCTGGCCATATCAGAATGCCCTGGTGCAAGAAACTTTCAACTACCACCTAAGTGTTAGAATGGAGATGCATTATACAGTAGGCACATTTTTCTGCTGTTTTAACCATGGGCCAAAATGGAACCTATGCACACCATCCATGTTTGCAGGAAAACTTTGTCAGATAAGTTTAAGGACCTAAAGATAGATGGCCTGGCCATATCAGAATGCCCTGGTACAAGAAACTTTCATCTACCACCTAACTACTAGAATTGAGATGCATTATAAAGTAGGCACATTTTTCTGCTGTTTTAACCATGGGCCAAAATGGAACCTATGCACACCATCCATGTTTGCAGGAAAACTTTGTCAGGTAAGTTTAAGGAACTATAGGTAGATGGCCTGGCCATATCAGAATGCCCTGGTACAAGAAACTTTCATCTACCACCTAACTACTCGAATTGAGATGCATTATAAAGTAGGCACATTTTTCTGCTGTTTTAACCATTGGCCAAAATGGAACCTATTCACACCATCCATGTTTGTAGGAAAACTTTGTCCGATAAAAGTTTAAGGAACTAAAGATAGATGGCCTGGCCATATCAGAATGCCCTGGCGCAAGAAACTTTCATCTACCACCTAACTACTAGAATTGAGATGCATTATAAAGTAGGCACATTTTTCTGCTGTTTTAACCATTGGCCAAAATGGAACCTATTCACACCATCCATGTTTGTAGGAAAACTTTGTCCGATAAGTTTAAGGACCTAAAGATAGATGGCCTAGCCATATCAGAATGCCCTGGTACAAGAAACTTTCATCTACCACCTAACTACTAGAATTGAGATGCATTCTAAAGTAGGCACATTTTTCTGCTGTTTTAACCATGGGCCAAAATGGAACCTATGCACACCATCCATGTTTGCAGGAAAACTTTGTCAGGTAAGTTTAAGGAACTAAAGATAGATGGCCTGGCCTTATCAGAATGCCCTGGTACAAGAAACTTTCATCTACCACCTAACTACTAGAATTGAGATGCATTATAATGTAGGCACATTTTTCTGCTGTTTTAACCATGGGCCAAAATGGAACCTGTGCACACCATCCATGTTTGCAGGAAAACTTTGTCAGGTAAGTTTAAGGAACTATAGATAGATGGCCTGGCCATATCAGAATGCCCTGGCGCAAGAAACTTTCATCTACCACCTAACTACTCGAATTGAGATGCATTATAAAGTAGGCACATTTTTCTGCTGTTTTAACCATTGGCCAAAATGGAACCTATTCACACCATCCATGTTTGTAGGAAAACTTTGTCCGATAAAAGTTTAAGGAACTAAAGATAGATGGCCTGGCCATATCAGAATGCCCTGGCGCAAGAAACTTTCATCTACCACCTAACTACTAGAATTGAGATGCATTATAAAGTAGGCACATTTTTCTGCTGTTTTAACCATGGGCCAAAATGGAACCTATGCACACCATCCATGTTTGCAGGAAAACTTTGTCAGGTAAGTTTAAGGAACAAAAGATAGATGGCCTGGCCATATCAGAATGCCCTGGCGCAAGAAACTTTCATCTACCACCTAACTACTAGAATTGAGATGCATTATAAAGTAGGCACATTTTTCTGCTGTTTTAACCATTGGCCAAAATGGAACCTATTCACACCATCCATGTTTGTAGGAAAACTTTGTCAGATAAGTTTAAGGAACTAAAGATAGATGGCCTGGCCATATCAGAATGCCCTGGTACAAGAAACTTTCATCTACCACCTAACTACTAGAATGGAGATGCATTATAAAGTAGGCAAATTTTTCTGCTGTTTTAACCATTGGCCAAAATGGAACCTATTCACACCATCCATGTTTGTAGGAAAACTTTGTCAGGTAAGTTTAAGGAACTAAAGATAGATGGCCTGGCCATATCAGAATGCCCTGACGCAAGAAACTTTCATCTACCACCTAAGTGTTAGAATGGAGATGCATTATAAAGTAGGCACATTTTTCTGCTGTTTTAACCATTGGCCAAAATGGAACCTATTCACACCATCCATGTTTGTAGGAAAACTTTGTCCGATAAGTTTAAGGACCTAAAGATAGATGGCCTAGCCATATCAGAATGCCCTGGCACAAGAAACTTTCATCTACCACCTAACTACTAGAATTGGGATGCATTCTAAAGTAGGCACATTTTTCTGCTGTTTTAACCATGGGCCAAAATGGAACCTATGCACACCATCCATGTTTGCAGGAAAACTTTGTCAGGTAAGTTTAAGGAACTAAAGATAGATGGCCTAGCCATATCAGAATGCCCTGGCGCAAGAAACTTTCATCTACCACCTAACTACTAGAATTGGGATGCATTATAAAGTAGGCACATTTTTCTGCTGTTTTAACCATTGGCCAAAATGGAACCTATTCACACCATCCATGTTTGTAGGAAAACTTTGTCAGATAAGTTTAAGGAACTAAAGATAGATGGCCTGGCCATATCAGAATGCCCTGGTGCAAGAAACTTTCAACTACCACCTAAGTGTTAGAATGGAGATGCATTATACAGTAGGCACATTTTTCTGCTGTTTTAACCATGGGCCAAAATGGAACCTATGCACACCATCCATGTTTGCAGGAAAACTTTGTCAGATAAGTTTAAGGACCTAAAGATAGATGGCCTGGCCATATCAGAATGCCCTGGTACAAGAAACTTTCATCTACCACCTAACTACTAGAATTGAGATGCATTATAAAGTAGGCACATTTTTCTGCTGTTTTAACCATGGGCCAAAATGGAACCTATGCACACCATCAATGTTTGCAGGAAAACTTTGTCAGATAAGTTTAAGGACCTAAAGATAGATGGCCTGGCCATATCAGAATGCCCTGGCACAAGAAACCTTCATCTACCACCTAACTACTAGAATTGAGATGCATTATAAAGTAGGCACATTTTTCTGCTGTTTTAACCATGGGCCAAAATGGAACCTATGCACACCATCCATGTTTGCAGGAAAACTTTGTCAGATAAGTTTAAGGAACTAAAGATAGATGGCCTGGCCATATCAGAATGCCCTGGCGCAAGAAACTTTCATCTACCACCTAACTGTTAGAATGGAGATGCATGATAAAGTAGGCACATTTTTCTGCTGTTTTAACCATTGGCCAAAATGGAAACTATTCACACCATCCATGTTTGTAGGAAAACTTTGTCAGATAAGTTTAAGGAACTAAAGATAGATGGCCTGGCCATATCAGAATGCCCTGGCGCAAGAAACTTTCATCTACCACCTAACTACTAGAATTGAGATGCATTCTAAAGTAGGCACATTTTTCTGCTGTTTTAACCATGGGCCAAAATGGAACGTATGCACACCATCCATGTTTGCAGGAAAACTTTGTCAGGTAAGTTTAAGGAACTAAAGATAGATGGCCTGGCCATATCAGAATGCCCTGGCGCAAGAAAGTTTCATCTACCACCTAACTACTAGAATTGAGATGCATTATAATGTAGGCACATTTTTCTGCTGTTTTAACCATGGGCCAAAATGGAACCTATGCACACCATCCATGTTTGCAGGAAAACTTTGTCAGGTAAGTTTAAGGAACTATAGATAGATGGCCTGGCCATATCAGAATGCCCTGGCGCAAGAAACTTTCATCTACCACCTAACTACTCGAATTGAGATGCATTATAAAGTAGGCACATTTTTCTGCTGTTTTAACCATTGGCCAAAATGGAACCTATTCACACCATCCATGTTTGTAGGAAAAGTTTGTCCGATAAAAGTTTAAGGAACTAAAGATAGATGGCCTGGCCATATCAGAATGCCCTGGTACAAGAAACTTTCATCTACCACCTAACTACTAGAATTGAGATGCATTATAAAGTAGGCACATTTTTCTGCTGTTTTAACCATTGGCCAAAATGGAACCTATGCACACCATCCATGTTTGTAGGAAAACTTTGTCAGGTAAGTTTAAGGAACTAAAGATAGATGGCCTGGCCATATCAGAATGCCCTGGTACAAGAAACTTTAATCTACCACCTAACTACTAGAATTGAGATGCATTCTAAAGTAGGCCTATTTTTCTGCTGTTTTAACCATGGGCCAAAATGGAACCTATGCACACCATCCATGTTTGCAGGAAAACTTTGTCAGGTAAGTTTAAGGAACTAAAGATAGATGGCCTGGCCATATCAGAATGCCCTGGCGCAAGAAACTTTCATCTACCACCTAACTACTAGAATTGAGATGCATTATAAAGTAGGCACATTTTTCTGCTGTTTTAACCATTGGCCAAAATGGAACCTATTCACACCATCCATGTTTGTAGGAAAACTTTGTCAGATAAGTTTAAGGAACTAAAGATAGATGGCCTGGCCATATCAGAATGCCCTGGTGCAAGAAACTTTCATCTACCACCTAACTACTAGAATTGAGATGCATTATAAAGTAGGCACATTTTTCTGCTATTTTAACCATGGGCCAAAATGGAACCTATGCACACCATCCATGTTTGCAGGAAAACTTTGTCAGATAAGTTTAAGGAACTAAAGATAGATGGCCTGGCCATATCAGAATGCCCTGGCGCAAGAAACTTTCATCTACCACCTAAGTGTTAGAATGGAGATGCATTATAAAGTAGGCACATTTTTCTGCTGTTTTAACCATTGGCCAAAATGGAACCTATTCACACCATCCATGTTTGTAGGAAAACTTTGTCAGATAAGTTTAAGGAACTAAAGATAGATGGCCTGGCCATATCAGAATGCCCTGGCGCAAGAAACTTTCATCTACCACCTAACTACTAGAATTGAGATGCATTATAAAGTAGGCACATTTTTCTGCTGTTTTAATCATGGGCCAAAATGGAACCTATGCACATCATCCATGTTTGCAGGAAAACTTTGTCAGATAAGTTTAAGGAACTAAAGATAGATGGCCTGGCCATATCAGAATGCCCTGGCACAAGAAACTTTCATCTACCACCTAAGTGTTAGAATGGAGATGCATTCTAAAGTAGGCACATTTTTCTGCTGTTTTAACCATGGGCCAAAATGGAACCTATTCACACCATCCATGTTTGTAGGAAAACTTTGTCAGGTAAGTTTAAGGAACTAAAGATAGATGGCCTGGCCATATCAGAATGCCCTGGCGCAAGAAACTTTCATCTACCACCTAAGTGTTAGAATGGAGATGCATTATAAAGTAGGCACATTTTTCTGCTGTTTTAACCATTGGCCAAAATGGAACCTATTCACACCATCCATGTTTGTAGGAAAACTTTGTCAGATAAGTTTAAGGAACTAAAGATAGATGGCCTGGCCATATCAGAATGCCCTGGTGCAAGAAACTTTCATCTACCACCTAACTACTAGAATTGAGATGCATTCTAAAGTAGGCACATTTTTCTGCTGTTTTAACCATGGGCCAAAATGGAACCTATGCACACCATCCATGTTTGCAGGAAAACTTTGTCAGGTAAGTTTAAGGAACTAAAGATAGATGGCCTGGCCATATCAGAATGCCCTGGCGCAAGAAACTTTCATCTACCACCTAACTACTAGAATTGGGATGCATTATAAAGTAGGCACATTTTTCTGCTGTTTTAACCATGGGCCAAAATGGAACCTATGCACACCATCCATGTTTGCAGGAAAACTTTGTCAGGTAAGTTTAAGGAACTAAAGATAGATGGCCTGGCCATATCAGAATGCCCTGGCGCAAGAAACTTTCATCTACCACCTAACTACTAGAATTGGGATGCATTATAAAGTAGGCACATTTTTCTGCTGTTTTAACCATTGGCCAAAATGGAATCTATTCACACCATCCATGTTTGCAGGAAAACTTTGTCAGATAAGTTTAAGGACCTAAAGATAGATGGCCTGGCCATATCAGAATGCCCTGGTACAAGAAACTTTCATCTACCACCTAACTACTAGAATTGAGATGCATTATAAAGTAGGCACATTTTTCTGCTGTTTTAACCATGGGCCAAAATGGAACCTATGCACACCATCCATGTTTGCAGGAAAACTTTGTCAGATAAGTTTAAGGACCTAAAGATAGATGGCCTGGCCATATCAGAATGCCCTGGCACAAGAAACTTTCATCTACCACCTAACTACTAGAATTGAGATGCATTATAAAGTAGGCACATTTTTCTGCTGTTTTAACCATGGGCCAAAATGGAACCTATTCACACCATCCATGTTTGCAGGAAAACTTTGTCAGGTAAGTTTAAGGACCTAAAGATAGATGGCCTGGCCATATCAGAATGCCCTGGCGCAAGAAACTTTCATCTACCACCTAACTACTAGAATTGAGATGCATTATAAAGTAGGCACATTTTTCTGCTGTTTTAACCATGGGCCAAAATGGAACCTATGCACACCATCCATGTTTGCAGGAAAACTTTGTCAGATAAGTTTAAGGAACTAAAGATAGATGGCCTGGCCATATCAGAATGCCCTGGTGCAAGAAACTTTCAACTACCACCTAAGTGTTAGAATGGAGATGCATTATACAGTAGGCACATTTTTCTGCTGTTTTAACCATGGGCCAAAATGGAACCTATTCACACCATCCATGTTTGCAGGAAAACTTTGTCAGATAAGTTTAAGGACCTAAAGATAGATGGCCTGGCCATATCAGAATGCCCTGGCGCAAGAAAGTTTCATCTACCACCTAACTACTAGAATTGAGATGCATTATAAAGTAGGCACATTTTTCTGCTGTTTTAACCATGGGCCAAAATGGAACCTATGCACACCATCCATGTTTGCAGGAAAACTTTGTCAGGTAAGTTTAAGGAACTAAAGATAGATGATCTGGCCATATCAGAATGCCCTGGCGCAAGAAACTTTCATCTACCACCTAAGTGTTAGAATGGAGATGCATGATAAAGTAGGCACATTTTTCTGCTGTTTTAACCATTGGCCAAAATGGAAACTATTCACACCATCCATGTTTGTAGGAAAACTTTGTCAGGTAAGTTTAAGGAACTAAAGATAGATGGCCTGGCCATATCAGAATGCCCTGGCGCAAGAAAGTTTCATCTACCACCTAACTACTAGAATTGAGATGCATTATAATGTAGGCACATTTTTCTGCTGTTTTAACCATGGGCCAAAATGGAACCTATGCACACCATCCATGTTTGCAGGAAAACTTTGTCAGGTAAGTTTAAGGAACTATAGGTAGATGGCCTGGCCATATCAGAATGCCCTGGTACAAGAAACTTTCATCTACCACCTAACTACTAGAATTGAGATGCATTCTAAAGTAGGCACATTTTTCTGCTGTTTTAACCATGGGCCAAAATGGAACCTATGCACACCATCCATGTTTGCAGGAAAACTTTGTCAGGTAAGTTTAAGGAACTAAAGATAGATGGCCTGGCCATATCAGAATGCCCTGGTACAAGAAACTTTCATCTACCACCTAACTACTAGAATTGAGATGCATTATAATGTAGGCACATTTTTCTGCTGTTTTAACCATGGGCCAAAATGGAACCTGTGCACACCATCCATGTTTGCAGGAAAACTTTGTCAGGTAAGTTTAAGGAACTATAGATAGATGGCCTGGCCATATCAGAATGCCCTGGCGCAAGAAACTTTCATCTACCACCTAACTACTCGAATTGAGATGCATTATAAAGTAGGCACATTTTTCTGCTGTTTTAACCATTGGCCAAAATGGAACCTATTCACACCATCCATGTTTGTAGGAAAACTTTGTCCGATAAAAGTTTAAGGAACTAAAGATAGATGGCCTGGCCATATCAGAATGCCCTGGCGCAAGAAACTTTCATCTACCACCTAACTACTAGAATTGAGATGCATTATAAAGTAGGCACATTTTTCTGCTGTTTTAACCATGGGCCAAAATGGAACCTATGCACACCATCCATGTTTGCAGGAAAACTTTGTCAGGTAAGTTTAAGGAACAAAAGATAGATGGCCTGGCCATATCAGAATGCCCTGGCGCAAGAAACTTTCATCTACCACCTAACTACTAGAATTGAGATGCATTATAAAGTAGGCACATTTTTCTGCTGTTTTAACCATTGGCCAAAATGGAACCTATTCACACCATCCATGTTTGTAGGAAAACTTTGTCAGATAAGTTTAAGGAACTAAAGATAGATGGCCTGGCCATATCAGAATGCCCTGGTACAAGAAACTTTCATCTACCACCTAACTACTAGAATGGAGATGCATTATAAAGTAGGCACATTTTTCTGCTGTTTTAACCATTGGCCAAAATGGAACCTATTCACACCATCCATGTTTGTAGGAAAACTTTGTCAGGTAAGTTTAAGGAACTAAAGATAGATGGCCTGGCCATATCAGAATGCCCTGACGCAAGAAACTTTCATCTACCACCTAAGTGTTAGAATGGAGATGCATTATAAAGAAGGCACATTTTTCTGCTGTTTTAACCATTGGCCATAATGGAACCTATTCACACCATCCATGTTTGTAGGAAAACTTTGTCCGATAAGTTTAAGGACCTAAAGATAGATGGCCTAGCCATATCAGAATGCCCTGGCACAAGAAACTTTCATCTACCACCTAACTACTAGAATTGGGATGCATTCTAAAGTAGGCACATTTTTCTGCTGTTTTAACCATTGGCCAAAATGGAACCTATGCACACCATCCATGTTTGCAGGAAAACTTTGTCAGGTAAGTTTAAGGAACTAAAGATAGATGGCCTAGCCATATCAGAATGCCCTGGCGCAAGAAACTTTCATCTACCACCTAAGTGTTAGAATGGAGATGCATTATAAAGAAGGCACATTTTTCTGCTGTTTTAACCATTGGCCAAAATGGAACCTATTCACACCATCCATGTTTGTAGGAAAACTTTGTCCGATAAGTTTAAGGACCTAAAGATAGATGGCCTAGCCATATCAGAATGCCCTGGCACAAGAAACTTTCATCTACCACCTAACTACTAGAATTGGGATGCATTCTAAAGTAGGCACATTTTTCTGCTGTTTTAACCATTGGCCAAAATGGAACCTATGCACACCATCCATGTTTGCAGGAAAACTTTGTCAGGTAAGTTTAAGGAACTAAAGATAGATGGCCTGGCCATATCAGAATGCCCTGGCGCAAGAAACTTTCATCTACCACCTAACTACTAGAATTGGGATGCATTATAAAGTAGGCACATTTTTCTGCTGTTTTAACCATTGGCCAAAATGGAACCTATTCACACCATCCATGTTTGTAGGAAAACTTTGTCAGATAAGTTTAAGGAACTAAAGATAGATGGCCTGGCCATATCAGAATGCCCTGGTGCAAGAAACTTTCAACTACCACCTAAGTGTTAGAATGGAGATGCATTATACAGTAGGCACATTTTTCTGCTGTTTTAACCATGGGCCAAAATGGAACCTATGCACACCATCCATGTTTGCAGGAAAACTTTGTCAGATAAGTTTAAGGACCTAAAGATAGATGGCCTGGCCATATCAGAATGCCCTGGTACAAGAAACTTTCATCTACCACCTAACTACTAGAATTGAGATGCATTATAAAGTAGGCACATTTTTCTGCTGTTTTAACCATGGGCCAAAATGGAACCTATGCACACCATCCATGTTTGCAGGAAAACTTTGTCAGATAAGTTTAAGGAACTAAAGATAGATGGCCTGGCCATATCAGAATGCCCTGGCGCAAGAAACTTTCATCTACCACCTAACTGTTAGAATGGAGATGCATGATAAAGTAGGCACATTTTTCTGCTGTTTTAACCATTGGCCAAAATGGAAACTATTCACACCATCCATGTTTGTAGGAAAACTTTGTCAGATAAGTTTAAGGAACTAAAGATAGATGGCCTGGCCATATCAGAATGCCCTGGCGCAAGAAACTTTCATCTACCACCTAACTACTAGAATTGAGATGCATTCTAAAGTAGGCACATTTTTCTGCTGTTTTAACCATGGGCCAAAATGGAACGTATGCACACCATCCATGTTTGCAGGAAAACTTTGTCAGGTAAGTTTAAGGAACTAAAGATAGATGGCCTGGCCATATCAGAATGCCCTGGCGCAAGAAAGTTTCATCTACCACCTAACTACTAGAATTGAGATGCATTATAATGTAGGCACATTTTTCTGCTGTTTTAACCATGGGCCAAAATGGAACCTATGCACACCATCCATGTTTGCAGGAAAACTTTGTCAGGTAAGTTTAAGGAACTATAGATAGATGGCCTGGCCATATCAGAATGCCCTGGCGCAAGAAACTTTCATCTACCACCTAACTACTCGAATTGAGATGCATTATAAAGTAGGCACATTTTTCTGCTGTTTTAACCATTGGCCAAAATGGAACCTATTCACACCATCCATGTTTGTAGGAAAAGTTTGTCCGATAAAAGTTTAAGGAACTAAAGATAGATGGCCTGGCCATATCAGAATGCCCTGGTACAAGAAACTTTCATCTACCACCTAACTACTAGAATTGAGATGCATTATAAAGTAGGCACATTTTTCTGCTGTTTTAACCATTGGCCAAAATGGAACCTATGCACACCATCCATGTTTGTAGGAAAACTTTGTCAGATAAGTTTAAGGAACTAAAGATAGATGGCCTTGCCATATCAGAATGCCCTGGCGCAAGAAACTTTCATCTACCACCTAACTACTAGAATTGAGATGCATTATAAAGTAGGCACATTTTTCTGCTGTTTTAACCATTGGCCAAAATGGAACCTATGCACACCATCCATGTTTGTAGGAAAACTTTGTCAGATAAGTTTAAGGAACTAAAGATAGATGGCCTTGCCATATCAGAATGCCCTGGTACAAGAAACTTTCATCTACCACCTAACTACTAGAATTGAGATGCATTATAAAGTAGGCACATTTTTCTGCTGTTTTAACCATTGGCCAAAATGGAACCTATGCACACCATCCATGTTTGTAGGAAAACTTTGTCAGATAAGTTTAAGGAACTAAAGATAGATGGCCTGGCCATATCAGAATGCCCTGGTGCAAGAAACTTTCAACTACCACCTAAGTGTTAGAATGGAGATGCATTATACAGTAGGCACATTTTTCTGCTGTTTTAACCATGGGCCAAAATGGAACCTATGCACACCATCCATGTTTGCAGGAAAACTTTGTCAGATAAGTTTAAGGACCTAAAGATAGATGGCCTGGCCATATCAGAATGCCCTGGTACAAGAAACTTTCATCTACCACCTAACTACTAGAATTGAGATGCATTATAAAGTAGGCACATTTTTCTGCTGTTTTAACCATGGGCCAAAATGGAACCTATGCACACCATCCATGTTTGCAGGAAAACTTTGTCAGATAAGTTTAAGGAACTAAAGATAGATGGCCTGGCCATATCAGAATGCCCTGGTGCAAGAAACTTTCATCTACCACCTAACTACTAGAATTGAGATGCATTCTAAAGTAGGCACATTTTTCTGCTGTTTTAACCATTGGCCAAAATGGAACCTATGCACACCATCCATGTTTGCAGGAAAACTTTGTCAGGTAAGTTTAAGGAACTAAAGATAGATGGCCTAGCCATATCAGAATGCCCTGGCGCAAGAAACTTTCATCTACCACCTAAGTGTTAGAATGGAGATGCATTATAAAGAAGGCACATTTTTCTGCTGTTTTAACCATTGGCCAAAATGGAACCTATTCACACCATCCATGTTTGTAGGAAAACTTTGTCCGATAAGTTTAAGGACCTAAAGATAGATGGCCTAGCCATATCAGAATGCCCTGGCACAAGAAACTTTCATCTACCACCTAACTACTAGAATTGGGATGCATTCTAAAGTAGGCACATTTTTCTGCTGTTTTAACCATTGGCCAAAATGGAACCTATGCACACCATCCATGTTTGCAGGAAAACTTTGTCAGGTAAGTTTAAGGAACTAAAGATAGATGGCCTGGCCATATCAGAATGCCCTGGCGCAAGAAACTTTCATCTACCACCTAACTACTAGAATTGGGATGCATTATAAAGTAGGCACATTTTTCTGCTGTTTTAACCATTGGCCAAAATGGAACCTATTCACACCATCCATGTTTGTAGGAAAACTTTGTCAGATAAGTTTAAGGAACTAAAGATAGATGGCCTGGCCATATCAGAATGCCCTGGTGCAAGAAACTTTCAACTACCACCTAAGTGTTAGAATGGAGATGCATTATACAGTAGGCACATTTTTCTGCTGTTTTAACCATGGGCCAAAATGGAACCTATGCACACCATCCATGTTTGCAGGAAAACTTTGTCAGATAAGTTTAAGGACCTAAAGATAGATGGCCTGGCCATATCAGAATGCCCTGGTACAAGAAACTTTCATCTACCACCTAACTACTAGAATTGAGATGCATTATAAAGTAGGCACATTTTTCTGCTGTTTTAACCATGGGCCAAAATGGAACCTATGCACACCATCCATGTTTGCAGGAAAACTTTGTCAGATAAGTTTAAGGAACTAAAGATAGATGGCCTGGCCATATCAGAATGCCCTGGCGCAAGAAACTTTCATCTACCACCTAACTGTTAGAATGGAGATGCATGATAAAGTAGGCACATTTTTCTGCTGTTTTAACCATTGGCCAAAATGGAAACTATTCACACCATCCATGTTTGTAGGAAAACTTTGTCAGATAAGTTTAAGGAACTAAAGATAGATGGCCTGGCCATATCAGAATGCCCTGGCGCAAGAAACTTTCATCTACCACCTAACTACTAGAATTGAGATGCATTCTAAAGTAGGCACATTTTTCTGCTGTTTTAACCATGGGCCAAAATGGAACGTATGCACACCATCCATGTTTGCAGGAAAACTTTGTCAGGTAAGTTTAAGGAACTAAAGATAGATGGCCTGGCCATATCAGAATGCCCTGGCGCAAGAAAGTTTCATCTACCACCTAACTACTAGAATTGAGATGCATTATAATGTAGGCACATTTTTCTGCTGTTTTAACCATGGGCCAAAATGGAACCTATGCACACCATCCATGTTTGCAGGAAAACTTTGTCAGGTAAGTTTAAGGAACTATAGATAGATGGCCTGGCCATATCAGAATGCCCTGGCGCAAGAAACTTTCATCTACCACCTAACTACTCGAATTGAGATGCATTATAAAGTAGGCACATTTTTCTGCTGTTTTAACCATTGGCCAAAATGGAACCTATTCACACCATCCATGTTTGTAGGAAAAGTTTGTCCGATAAAAGTTTAAGGAACTAAAGATAGATGGCCTGGCCATATCAGAATGCCCTGGTACAAGAAACTTTCATCTACCACCTAACTACTAGAATTGAGATGCATTATAAAGTAGGCACATTTTTCTGCTGTTTTAACCATTGGCCAAAATGGAACCTATGCACACCATCCATGTTTGTAGGAAAACTTTGTCAGATAAGTTTAAGGAACTAAAGATAGATGGCCTTGCCATATCAGAATGCCCTGGCGCAAGAAACTTTCATCTACCACCTAACTACTAGAATTGAGATGCATTATAAAGTAGGCACATTTTTCTGCTGTTTTAACCATTGGCCAAAATGGAACCTATGCACACCATCCATGTTTGTAGGAAAACTTTGTCAGATAAGTTTAAGGAACTAAAGATAGATGGCCTTGCCATATCAGAATGCCCTGGTACAAGAAACTTTCATCTACCACCTAACTACTAGAATTGAGATGCATTATAAAGTAGGCACATTTTTCTGCTGTTTTAACCATTGGCCAAAATGGAACCTATGCACACCATCCATGTTTGTAGGAAAACTTTGTCAGATAAGTTTAAGGAACTAAAGATAGATGGCCTGGCCATATCAGAATGCCCTGGTGCAAGAAACTTTCAACTACCACCTAAGTGTTAGAATGGAGATGCATTATACAGTAGGCACATTTTTCTGCTGTTTTAACCATGGGCCAAAATGGAACCTATGCACACCATCCATGTTTGCAGGAAAACTTTGTCAGATAAGTTTAAGGACCTAAAGATAGATGGCCTGGCCATATCAGAATGCCCTGGTACAAGAAACTTTCATCTACCACCTAACTACTAGAATTGAGATGCATTATAAAGTAGGCACATTTTTCTGCTGTTTTAACCATGGGCCAAAATGGAACCTATGCACACCATCCATGTTTGCAGGAAAACTTTGTCAGATAAGTTTAAGGAACTAAAGATAGATGGCCTGGCCATATCAGAATGCCCTGGTGCAAGAAACTTTCATCTACCACCTAACTACTAGAATTGAGATGCATTATAAAGTAGGCACATTTTTCTGCTATTTTAACCATGGGCCAAAATGGAACCTATGCACACCATCCATGTTTGCAGGAAAACTTTGTCAGGTAAGTTTAAGGAACTAAAGATAGATGGCCTGGCCATATCAGAATGCCCTGGCGCAAGAAACTTTCATCTACCACCTAACTACTAGAATTGGGATGCATTATAAAGTAGGCACATTTTTCTGCTGTTTTAACCATGGGCCAAAATGGAACCTATGCACACCATCCATGTTTGCAGGAAAACTTTGTCAGGTAAGTTTAAGGAACTAAAGATAGATGGCCTGGCCATATCAGAATGCCCTGGTACAAGAAACTTTCATCTACCACCTAACTACTAGAATTGAGATGCATTATAAAGTAGGCACATTTTTCTGCTGTTTTAACCATGGGCCAAAATGGAACCTATGCACACCATCCATGTTTGCAGGAAAACTTTGTCAGATAAGTTTAAGGACCTAAAGATAGATGGCCTGGCCATATCAGAATGCCCTGGCACAAGAAACTTTCATCTACCACCTAACTACTAGAATTGAGATGCATTATAAAGTAGGCACATTTTTCTGCTGTTTTAACCATTGGCCAAAATGGAACCTATTCACACCATCCATGTTTGCAGGAAAACTTTGTCAGGTAAGTTTAAGGACCTAAAGATAGATGGCCTGGCCATATCAGAATGCCCTGGCGTAAGAAACTTTCATCTACCACCTAACTACTAGAATTGAGATGCATTATAAAGTAGGCACATTTTTCTGCTGTTTTAACCATTGGCCAAAATGGAACCTATGCACACCATCCATGTTTGTAGGAAAACTTTGTCAGATAAGTTTAAGGAACTAAAGATAGATGGCCTGGCCATATCAGAATGCCCTGGTGCAAGAAACTTTCAACTACCACCTAAGTGTTAGAATGGAGATGCATTATACAGTAGGCACATTTTTCTGCTGTTTTAACCATGGGCCAAAATGGAACCTATGCACACCATCCATGTTTGCAGGAAAACTTTGTCAGATAAGTTTAAGGACCTAAAGATAGATGGCCTGGCCATATCAGAATGCCCTGGTACAAGAAACTTTCATCTACCACCTAACTACTAGAATTGAGATGCATTATAAAGTAGGCACATTTTTCTGCTGTTTTAACCATGGGCCAAAATGGAACCTATGCACACCATCCATGTTTGCAGGAAAACTTTGTCAGATAAGTTTAAGGAACTAAAGATAGATGGCCTGGCCATATCAGAATGCCCTGGTGCAAGAAACTTTCATCTACCACCTAACTACTAGAATTGAGATGCATTATAAAGTAGGCACATTTTTCTGCTATTTTAACCATGGGCCAAAATGGAACCTATGCACACCATCCATGTTTGCAGGAAAACTTTGTCAGGTAAGTTTAAGGAACTAAAGATAGATGGCCTGGCCATATCAGAATGCCCTGGTACAAGAAACTTTCATCTACCACCTAACTACTAGAATTGAGATGCATTATAAAGTAGGCACATTTTTCTGCTGTTTTAACCATGGGCCAAAATGGAACCTATGCACACCATCCATGTTTGCAGGAAAACTTTGTCAGATAAGTTTAAGGACCTAAAGATAGATGGCCTGGCCATATCAGAATGCCCTGGCACAAGAAACTTTCATCTACCACCTAACTACTAGAATTGAGATGCATTATAAAGTAGGCACATTTTTCTGCTGTTTTAACCATTGGCCAAAATGGAACCTATTCACACCATCCATGTTTGCAGGAAAACTTTGTCAGGTAAGTTTAAGGACCTAAAGATAGATGGCCTGGCCATATCAGAATGCCCTGGCGTAAGAAACTTTCATCTACCACCTAACTACTAGAATTGAGATGCATTATAAAGTAGGCACATTTTTCTGCTGTTTTAACCATGGGCCAAAATGGAACCTATGCACACCATCCATGTTTGCAGGAAAACTTTGTCAGATAAGTTTAAGGAACTAAAGATAGATGGCCTGGCCATATCAGAATGCCCTGGTGCAAGAAACTTTCAACTACCACCTAAGTGTTAGAATGGAGATGCATTATACAGTAGGCACATTTTTCTGCTGTTTTAACCATGGGCCAAAATGGAAACTATTCACACCATCCATGTTTGTAGGAAAACTTTGTCAGGTAAGTTTAAGGAACTAAAGATAGATGGCCTGGCCGTATCAGAATGCCCTGGCGCAAGAAACTTTCATCTACCACCTAACTACTAGAATTGAGATGCATTATAAAGTAGGCACATTTTTCTGCTGTTTTAACCATGGGCCAAAATGGAACCTATGCACACCATCCATGTTTGCAGGAAAACTTTGTCAGGTAAGTTTAAGGAACTATAGGTAGATGGCCTGGCCATATCAGAATGCCCTGGCGCAAGAAACTTTCATCTACCACCTAACTACTCGAATTGAGATGCATTATAAAGTAGGCACATTTTTCTGCTGTTTTAACCATTGGCCAAAATGGAACCTATTCACACCATCCATGTTTGTAGGAAAACTTTGTCCGATAAAAGTTTAAGGAACTAAAGATAGATGGCCTGGCCATATCAGAATGCCCTGGCGCAAGAAACTTTCATCTACCACCTAACTACTAGAATTGAGATGCATTATAAAGTAGGCACATTTTTCTGCTGTTTTAACCATTGGCCAAAATGGAACCTATTCACACCATCCATGTTTGTAGGAAAACTTTGTCCGATAAGTTTAAGGAACTAAAGATAGATGGCCTGGCCATATCAGAATGCCCTGGCGCAAGAAAGTTTCATCTACCACCTACCTACTAGAATTGAGATGCATTATAATGTAGGCACATTTTTCTGCTGTTTTAACCATGGGCCAAAATGGAACCTATGCACACCATCCATGTTTGCAGGAAAACTTTGTCAGGTAAGTTTAAGGAACTATAGATAGATGGCCTGGCCATATCAGAATGCCCTGGCGCAAGAAACTTTCATCTACCACCTAACTACTCGAATTGAGATGCATTATAAAGTAGGCACATTTTTCTGCTGTTTTAACCATTGGCCAAAATGGAACCTATTCACACCATCCATGTTTGTAGGAAAACTTTGTCCGATAAAAGTTTAAGGAACTAAAGATAGATGGCCTGGCCATATCAGAATGCCCTGGCGCAAGAAACTTTCATCTACCACCTAACTACTAGAATTGAGATGCATTATAAAGTAGGCACATTTTTCTGCTGTTTTAACCATTGGCCAAAATGGAACCTATTCACACCATCCATGTTTGTAGGAAAACTTTGTCCGATAAGTTTAAGGACCTAAAGATAGATGGCCTAGCCATATCAGAATGCCCTGGTACAAGAAACTTTAATCTACCACCTAACTACTAGAATTGAGATGCATTCTAAAGTAGGCACATTTTTCTGCTGTTTTAACCATGGGCCAAAATGGAACCTATGCACACCATCCATGTTTGCAGGAAAACTTTGTCAGATAAGTTTAAGGACCTAAAGATAGATGGCCTGGCCATATCAGAATGCCCTGGTGCAAGAAACTTTCATCTACCACCTAACTACTAGAATTGAGATGCATTCTAAAGTAGGCACATTTTTCTGCTGTTTTAACCATGGGCCAAAATGGAACCTATTCACACCATCCATGTTTGCAGGAAAACTTTGTCAGGTAAGTTTAAGGAACTAAAGATAGATGGCCTGGCCATATCAGAATGCCCTGGTACAAGAAACTTTCATCTACCACCTAAGTGTTAGAATGGAGATGCATTATAAAGTAGGCACATTTTTCTGCTGTTTTAACCATGGGCCAAAATGGAAACTATTCACACCATCCATGTTTGTAGGAAAACTTTGTCAGGTAAGTTTAAGGAACTAAAGATAGATGGCCTGGCCATATCAGAATGCCCTGGCGCAAGAAACTTTCATCTACCACCTAACTACTAGAATTGGGATGCATTATAAAGTAGGCACATTTTTCTGCTGTTTTAACCATTGGCCAAAATGGAACCTATTCACACCATCCATGTTTGTAGGAAAACTTTGTCAGATATGTTTAAGGAACTAAAGATAGATGGCCTGGCCATATCAGAATGCCCTGGCGCAAGAAACTTTCATCTACCACCTAAGTGTTAGAATGGAGATGCATTATAAAGTAGGCACATTTTTCTGCTGTTTTAACCATTGGCCAAAATGGAACCTATTCACACCATCCATGTTTGTAGGAAAACTTTGTCCGATAAGTTTAAGGACCTAAAGATAGATGGCCTAGCCATATCAGAATGCCCTGGTACAAGAAACTTTCATCTACCACCTAACTACTAGAATTGGGATGCATTATAAAGTAGGCACATTTTTCTGCTGTTTTAACCATTGGCCAAAATGGAACCTATTCACACCATCCATGTTTGTAGGAAAACTTTGTCAGATAAGTTTAAGGAACTAAAGATAGATGGCCTGGCCATATCAGAATGCCCTGGCGCAAGAAACTTTCATCTACCACCTAACTACTAGAATTGAGATGCATTATAAAGTAGGCACATTTTTCTGCTGTTTTAACCATGGGCCAAAATGGAACCTATGCACATCATCCATGTTTGCAGGAAAACTTTGTCAGGTAAGTTTAAGGAACTAAAGATAGATGGCCTGGCCATATCAGAATGCCCTGGCGCAAGAAACTTTCATCTACCACCTAACTACTAGAATTGAGATGCATTATAAAGTAGGCACATTTTTCTGCTGTTTTAACCATGGGCCAAAATGGAACCTATGCACATCATCCATGTTTGCAGGAAAACTTTGTCAGATAAGTTTAAGGAACTAAAGATAGATGGCCTGGCCATATCAGAATGCCCTGGTGCAAGAAACTTTCAACTACCACCTAAGTGTTAGAATGGAGATGCATTATACAGTAGGCACATTTTTCTGCTGTTTTAACCATGGGCCAAAATGGAAACTATTCACACCATCCATGTTTGTAGGAAAACTTTGTCAGGTAAGTTTAAGGAACTAAAGATAGATGGCCTGGCCGTATCAGAATGCCCTGGCGCAAGAAACTTTCATCTACCACCTAACTACTAGAATTGAGATGCATTATAAAGTAGGCACATTTTTCTGCTGTTTTAACCATGGGCCAAAATGGAACCTATGCACACCATCCATGTTTGCAGGAAAACTTTGTCAGGTAAGTTTAAGGAACTATAGGTAGATGGCCTGGCCATATCAGAATGCCCTGGCGCAAGAAACTTTCATCTACCACCTAACTACTCGAATTGAGATGCATTATAAAGTAGGCACATTTTTCTGCTGTTTTAACCATTGGCCAAAATGGAACCTATTCACACCATCCATGTTTGTAGGAAAACTTTGTCCGATAAAAGTTTAAGGAACTAAAGATAGATGGCCTGGCCATATCAGAATGCCCTGGCGCAAGAAACTTTCATCTACCACCTAACTACTAGAATTGAGATGCATTATAAAGTAGGCACATTTTTCTGCTGTTTTAACCATTGGCCAAAATGGAACCTATTCACACCATCCATGTTTGTAGGAAAACTTTGTCCGATAAGTTTAAGGAACTAAAGATAGATGGCCTGGCCATATCAGAATGCCCTGGCGCAAGAAAGTTTCATCTACCACCTACCTACTAGAATTGAGATGCATTATAATGTAGGCACATTTTTCTGCTGTTTTAACCATGGGCCAAAATGGAACCTATGCACACCATCCATGTTTGCAGGAAAACTTTGTCAGGTAAGTTTAAGGAACTATAGATAGATGGCCTGGCCATATCAGAATGCCCTGGCGCAAGAAACTTTCATCTACCACCTAACTACTCGAATTGAGATGCATTATAAAGTAGGCACATTTTTCTGCTGTTTTAACCATTGGCCAAAATGGAACCTATTCACACCATCCATGTTTGTAGGAAAACTTTGTCCGATAAAAGTTTAAGGAACTAAAGATAGATGGCCTGGCCATATCAGAATGCCCTGGCGCAAGAAACTTTCATCTACCACCTAACTACTAGAATTGAGATGCATTATAAAGTAGGCACATTTTTCTGCTGTTTTAACCATTGGCCAAAATGGAACCTATTCACACCATCCATGTTTGTAGGAAAACTTTGTCCGATAAGTTTAAGGACCTAAAGATAGATGGCCTAGCCATATCAGAATGCCCTGGTACAAGAAACTTTAATCTACCACCTAACTACTAGAATTGAGATGCATTCTAAAGTAGGCACATTTTTCTGCTGTTTTAACCATGGGCCAAAATGGAACCTATGCACACCATCCATGTTTGCAGGAAAACTTTGTCAGATAAGTTTAAGGACCTAAAGATAGATGGCCTGGCCATATCAGAATGCCCTGGTGCAAGAAACTTTCAACTACCACCTAAGTGTTAGAATGGAGATGCATGATAAAGTAGGCACATTTTTCTGCTGTTTTAACCATGGGCCAAAATGGAAACTATTCACACCATCCATGTTTGTAGGAAAACTTTGTCAGGTAAGTTTAAGGAACTAAAGATAGATGGCCTGGCCATATCAGAATGCCCTGGCGCAAGAAACTTTCATCTACCACCTAACTACTAGAATTGGGATGCATTATAAAGTAGGCACATTTTTCTGCTGTTTTAACCATTGGCCAAAATGGAACCTATTCACACCATCCATGTTTGTAGGAAAACTTTGTCAGATATGTTTAAGGAACTAAAGATAGATGGCCTGGCCATATCAGAATGCCCTGGCGCAAGAAACTTTCATCTACCACCTAAGTGTTAGAATGGAGATGCATTATAAAGTAGGCACATTTTTCTGCTGTTTTAACCATTGGCCAAAATGGAACCTATTCACACCATCCATGTTTGTAGGAAAACTTTGTCCGATAAGTTTAAGGACCTAAAGATAGATGGCCTAGCCATATCAGAATGCCCTGGTACAAGAAACTTTCATCTACCACCTAACTACTAGAATTGGGATGCATTATAAAGTAGGCACATTTTTCTGCTGTTTTAACCATTGGCCAAAATGGAACCTATTCACACCATCCATGTTTGTAGGAAAACTTTGTCAGATAAGTTTAAGGAACTAAAGATAGATGGCCTGGCCATATCAGAATGCCCTGGCGCAAGAAACTTTCATCTACCACCTAACTACTAGAATTGAGATGCATTATAAAGTAGGCACATTTTTCTGCTGTTTTAACCATGGGCCAAAATGGAACCTATGCACATCATCCATGTTTGCAGGAAAACTTTGTCAGATAAGTTTAAGGAACTAAAGATAGATGGCCTGGCCATATCAGAATGCCCTGGCACAAGAAACTTTCATCTACCACCTAAGTGTTAGAATGGAGATGCATTCTAAAGTAGGCACATTTTTCTGCTGTTTTAACCATGGGCCAAAATGGAACCTATTCACACCATCCATGTTTGTAGGAAAACTTTGTCAGGTAAGTTTAAGGAACTAAAGATAGATGGCCTGGCCATATCAGAATGCCCTGGCGCAAGAAACTTTCATCTACCACCTAAGTGTTAGAATGGAGATGCATTATAAAGTAGGCACATTTTTCTGCTGTTTTAACCATTGGCCAAAATGGAACCTATTCACACCATCCATGTTTGTAGGAAAACTTTGTCAGATAAGTTTAAGGAACTAAAGATAGATGGCCTGGCCATATCAGAATGCCCTGGTGCAAGAAACTTTCATCTACCACCTAACTACTAGAATTGAGATGCATTCTAAAGTAGGCACATTTTTCTGCTGTTTTAACCATGGGCCAAAATGGAACCTATGCACACCATCCATGTTTGCAGGAAAACTTTGTCAGGTAAGTTTAAGGAACTAAAGATAGATGGCCTGGCCATATCAGAATGCCCTGGCGCAAGAAACTTTCATCTACCACCTAACTACTAGAATTGGGATGCATTATAAAGTAGGCACATTTTTCTGCTGTTTTAACCATGGGCCAAAATGGAACCTATGCACACCATCCATGTTTGCAGGAAAAATTTGTCAGGTAAGTTTAAGGAACTAAAGATAGATGGCCTGGCCATATCAGAATGCCCTGGCGCAAGAAACTTTCATCTACCACCTAACTACTAGAATTGGGATGCATTATAAAGTAGGCACATTTTTCTGCTGTTTTAACCATGGGCCAAAATGGAACCTATGCACACCATCCATGTTTGCAGGAAAACTTTGTCAGGTAAGTTTAAGGAACTAAAGATAGATGGCCTGGCCATATCAGAATGCCCTGGTACAAGAAACTTTCATCTACCACCTAACTACTAGAATTGAGATGCATTATAAAGTAGGCACATTTTTCTGCTGTTTTAACCATGGGCCAAAATGGAACCTATGCACACCATCCATGTTTGCAGGAAAACTTTGTCAGATAAGTTTAAGGACCTAAAGATAGATGGCCTGGCCATATCAGAATGCCCTGGCACAAGAAACTTTCATCTACCACCTAACTACTAGAATTGAGATGCATTATAAAGTAGGCACATTTTTCTGCTGTTTTAACCATGGGCCAAAATGGAACCTATTCACACCATCCATGTTTGCAGGAAAACTTTGTCAGGTAAGTTTAAGGACCTAAAGATAGATGGCCTGGCCATATCAGAATGCCCTGGCACAAGAAACTTTCATCTACCACCTAACTACTAGAATTGAGATGCATTATAAAGTAGGCACATTTTTCTGCTGTTTTAACCATGGGCCAAAATGGAACCTATGCACACCATCCATGTTTGCAGGAAAACTTTGTCAGATAAGTTTAAGGAACTAAAGATAGATGGCCTGGCCATATCAGAATGCCCTGGTGCAAGAAACTTTCAACTACCACCTAAGTGTTAGAATGGAGATGCATTATACAGTAGGCACATTTTTCTGCTGTTTTAACCATGGGCCAAAATGGAAACTATTCACACCATCCATGTTTGTAGGAAAACTTTGTCAGGTAAGTTTAAGGAACTAAAGATAGATGGCCTGGCCGTATCAGAATGCCCTGGCGCAAGAAAGTTTCATCTACCACCTAACTACTAGAATTGAGATGCATTATAATGTAGGCACATTTTTCTGCTGTTTTAACCATGGGCCAAAATGGAACCTATGCACACCATCCATGTTTGCAGGAAAACTTTGTCAGGTAAGTTTAAGGAACTATAGGTAGATGGCCTGGCCATATCAGAATGCCCTGGCGCAAGAAACTTTCATCTACCACCTAACTACTCGAATTGAGATGCATTATAAAGTAGGCACATTTTTCTGCTGTTTTAACCATTGGCCAAAATGGAACCTATTCACACCATCCATGTTTGTAGGAAAACTTTGTCCGATAAAAGTTTAAGGAACTAAAGATAGATGGCCTGGCCATATCAGAATGCCCTGGCGCAAGAAACTTTCATCTACCACCTAACTACTAGAATTGAGATGCATTATAAAGTAGGCACATTTTTCTGCTGTTTTAACCATTGGCCAAAATGGAACCTATTCACACCATCCATGTTTGTAGGAAAACTTTGTCCGATAAGTTTAAGGAACTAAAGATAGATGGCCTGGCCATATCAGAATGCCCTGGCGCAAGAAAGTTTCATCTACCACCTACCTACTAGAATTGAGATGCATTATAATGTAGGCACATTTTTCTGCTGTTTTAACCATGGGCCAAAATGGAACCTATGCACACCATCCATGTTTGCAGGAAAACTTTGTCAGGTAAGTTTAAGGAACTATAGATAGATGGCCTGGCCATATCAGAATGCCCTGGCGCAAGAAACTTTCATCTACCACCTAACTACTCGAATTGAGATGCATTATAAAGTAGGCACATTTTTCTGCTGTTTTAACCATTGGCCAAAATGGAACCTATTCACACCATCCATGTTTGTAGGAAAACTTTGTCCGATAAAAGTTTAAGGAACTAAAGATAGATGGCCTGGCCATATCAGAATGCCCTGGCGCAAGAAACTTTCATCTACCACCTAACTACTAGAATTGAGATGCATTCTAAAGTAGGCACATTTTTCTGCTGTTTTAACCATGGGCCAAAATGGAACCTATGCACACCATCCATGTTTGCAGGAAAACTTTGTCAGATAAGTTTAAGGACCTAAAGATAGATGGCCTGGCCATATCAGAATGCCCTGGTGCAAGAAACTTTCAACTACCACCTAAGTGTTAGAATGGAGATGCATTATACAGTAGGCACATTTTTCTGCTGTTTTAACCATGGGCCAAAATGGAAACTATTCACACCATCCATGTTTGTAGGAAAACTTTGTCAGGTAAGTTTAAGGAACTAAAGATAGATGGCCTGGCCATATCAGAATGCCCTGGCGCAAGAAACTTTCATCTACCACCTAAGTGTTAGAATGGAGATGCATTATAAAGTAGGCACATTTTTCTGCTGTTTTAACCATTGGCCAAAATGGAACCTATTCACACCATCCATGTTTGTAGGAAAACTTTGTCAGATAAGTTTAAGGAACTAAAGATAGATGGCCTGGCCATATCAGAATGCCCTGGTGCAAGAAACTTTCATCTACCACCTAACTACTAGAATTGAGATGCATTCTAAAGTAGGCACATTTTTCTGCTGTTTTAACCATGGGCCAAAATGGAACCTATGCACACCATCCATGTTTGCAGGAAAACTTTGTCAGGTAAGTTTAAGGAACTAAAGATAGATGGCCTGGCCATATCAGAATGCCCTGGCGCAAGAAACTTTCATCTACCACCTAACTACTAGAATTGGGATGCATTATAAAGTAGGCACATTTTTCTGCTGTTTTAACCATGGGCCAAAATGGAACCTATGCACACCATCCATGTTTGCAGGAAAACTTTGTCAGGTAAGTTTAAGGAACTAAAGATAGATGGCCTGGCCATATCAGAATGCCCTGGCGCAAGAAACTTTCATCTACCACCTAACTACTAGAATTGGGATGCATTATAAAGTAGGCACATTTTTCTGCTGTTTTAACCATTGGCCAAAATGGAATCTATTCACACCATCCATGTTTGCAGGAAAACTTTGTCAGATAAGTTTAAGGACCTAAAGATAGATGGCCTGGCCATATCAGAATGCCCTGGTACAAGAAACTTTCATCTACCACCTAACTACTAGAATTGAGATGCATTATAAAGTAGGCACATTTTTCTGCTGTTTTAACCATGGGCCAAAATGGAACCTATGCACACCATCCATGTTTGCAGGAAAACTTTGTCAGATAAGTTTAAGGACCTAAAGATAGATGGCCTGGCCATATCAGAATGCCCTGGCACAAGAAACTTTCATCTACCACCTAACTACTAGAATTGAGATGCATTATAAAGTAGGCACATTTTTCTGCTGTTTTAACCATGGGCCAAAATGGAACCTATTCACACCATCCATGTTTGCAGGAAAACTTTGTCAGGTAAGTTTAAGGACCTAAAGATAGATGGCCTGGCCATATCAGAATGCCCTGGCGCAAGAAACTTTCATCTACCACCTAACTACTAGAATTGAGATGCATTATAAAGTAGGCACATTTTTCTGCTGTTTTAACCATGGGCCAAAATGGAACCTATGCACACCATCCATGTTTGCAGGAAAACTTTGTCAGATAAGTTTAAGGAACTAAAGATAGATGGCCTGGCCATATCAGAATGCCCTGGTGCAAGAAACTTTCAACTACCACCTAAGTGTTAGAATGGAGATGCATTATACAGTAGGCACATTTTTCTGCTGTTTTAACCATGGGCCAAAATGGAACCTATTCACACCATCCATGTTTGCAGGAAAACTTTGTCAGATAAGTTTAAGGACCTAAAGATAGATGGCCTGGCCATATCAGAATGCCCTGGCGCAAGAAAGTTTCATCTACCACCTAACTACTAGAATTGAGATGCATTATAAAGTAGGCACATTTTTCTGCTGTTTTAACCATGGGCCAAAATGGAACCTATGCACACCATCCATGTTTGCAGGAAAACTTTGTCAGGTAAGTTTAAGGAACTAAAGATAGATGATCTGGCCATATCAGAATGCCCTGGCGCAAGAAACTTTCATCTACCACCTAAGTGTTAGAATGGAGATGCATGATAAAGTAGGCACATTTTTCTGCTGTTTTAACCATTGGCCAAAATGGAAACTATTCACACCATCCATGTTTGTAGGAAAACTTTGTCAGGTAAGTTTAAGGAACTAAAGATAGATGGCCTGGCCATATCAGAATGCCCTGGCGCAAGAAAGTTTCATCTACCACCTAACTACTAGAATTGAGATGCATTATAATGTAGGCACATTTTTCTGCTGTTTTAACCATGGGCCAAAATGGAACCTATGCACACCATCCATGTTTGCAGGAAAACTTTGTCAGGTAAGTTTAAGGAACTATAGGTAGATGGCCTGGCCATATCAGAATGCCCTGGTACAAGAAACTTTCATCTACCACCTAACTACTAGAATTGAGATGCATTCTAAAGTAGGCACATTTTTCTGCTGTTTTAACCATGGGCCAAAATGGAACCTATGCACACCATCCATGTTTGCAGGAAAACTTTGTCAGGTAAGTTTAAGGAACTAAAGATAGATGGCCTGGCCATATCAGAATGCCCTGGTACAAGAAACTTTCATCTACCACCTAACTACTAGAATTGAGATGCATTATAATGTAGGCACATTTTTCTGCTGTTTTAACCATGGGCCAAAATGGAACCTGTGCACACCATCCATGTTTGCAGGAAAACTTTGTCAGGTAAGTTTAAGGAACTATAGATAGATGGCCTGGCCATATCAGAATGCCCTGGCGCAAGAAACTTTCATCTACCACCTAACTACTCGAATTGAGATGCATTATAAAGTAGGCACATTTTTCTGCTGTTTTAACCATTGGCCAAAATGGAACCTATTCACACCATCCATGTTTGTAGGAAAACTTTGTCCGATAAAAGTTTAAGGAACTAAAGATAGATGGCCTGGCCATATCAGAATGCCCTGGCGCAAGAAACTTTCATCTACCACCTAACTACTAGAATTGAGATGCATTATAAAGTAGGCACATTTTTCTGCTGTTTTAACCATGGGCCAAAATGGAACCTATGCACACCATCCATGTTTGCAGGAAAACTTTGTCAGGTAAGTTTAAGGAACAAAAGATAGATGGCCTGGCCATATCAGAATGCCCTGGCGCAAGAAACTTTCATCTACCACCTAACTACTAGAATTGAGATGCATTATAAAGTAGGCAAATTTTTCTGCTGTTTTAACCATTGGCCAAAATGGAACCTATTCACACCATCCATGTTTGTAGGAAAACTTTGTCAGATAAGTTTAAGGAACTAAAGATAGATGGCCTGGCCATATCAGAATGCCCTGGCACAAGAAACTTTCATCTACCACCTAACTACTAGAATGGAGATGCATTATAAAGTAGGCACATTTTTCTGCTGTTTTAACCATTGGCCAAAATGGAACCTATTCACACCATCCATGTTTGTAGGAAAACTTTGTCAGGTAAGTTTAAGGAACTAAAGATAGATGGCCTGGCCATATCAGAATGCCCTGACGCAAGAAACTTTCATCTACCACCTAAGTGTTAGAATGGAGATGCATTATAAAGAAGGCACATTTTTCTGCTGTTTTAACCATTGGCCAAAATGGAACCTATTCACACCATCCATGTTTGTAGGAAAACTTTGTCCGATAAGTTTAAGGACCTAAAGATAGATGGCCTAGCCATATCAGAATGCCCTGGCACAAGAAACTTTCATCTACCACCTAACTACTAGAATTGGGATGCATTCTAAAGTAGGCACATTTTTCTGCTGTTTTAACCATGGGCCAAAATGGAACCTATGCACACCATCCATGTTTGCAGGAAAACTTTGTCAGGTAAGTTTAAGGAACTAAAGATAGATGGCCTAGCCATATCAGAATGCCCTGGCGCAAGAAACTTTCATCTACCACCTAACTACTAGAATTGGGATGCATTATAAAGTAGGCACATTTTTCTGCTGTTTTAACCATTGGCCAAAATGGAACCTATTCACACCATCCATGTTTGTAGGAAAACTTTGTCAGATAAGTTTAAGGAACTAAAGATAGATGGCCTGGCCATATCAGAATGCCCTGGTGCAAGAAACTTTCAACTACCACCTAAGTGTTAGAATGGAGATGCATTATACAGTAGGCACATTTTTCTGCTGTTTTAACCATGGGCCAAAATGGAACCTATGCACACCATCCATGTTTGCAGGAAAACTTTGTCAGATAAGTTTAAGGACCTAAAGATAGATGGCCTGGCCATATCAGAATGCCCTGGTACAAGAAACTTTCATCTACCACCTAACTACTAGAATTGAGATGCATTATAAAGTAGGCACATTTTTCTGCTGTTTTAACCATGGGCCAAAATGGAACCTATGCACACCATCCATGTTTGCAGGAAAACTTTGTCAGATAAGTTTAAGGACCTAAAGATAGATGGCCTGGCCATATCAGAATGCCCTGGCACAAGAAACCTTCATCTACCACCTAACTACTAGAATTGAGATGCATTATAAAGTAGGCACATTTTTCTGCTGTTTTAACCATGGGCCAAAATGGAACCTATGCACACCATCCATGTTTGCAGGAAAACTTTGTCAGATAAGTTTAAGGAACTAAAGATAGATGGCCTGGCCATATCAGAATGCCCTGGCGCAAGAAACTTTCATCTACCACCTAACTACTAGAATTGAGATGCATTCTAAAGTAGGCACATTTTTCTGCTGTTTTAACCATGGGCCAAAATGGAACGTATGCACACCATCCATGTTTGCAGGAAAACTTTGTCAGGTAAGTTTAAGGAACTAAAGATAGATGGCCTGGCCATATCAGAATGCCCTGGCGCAAGAAAGTTTCATCTACCACCTAACTACTAGAATTGAGATGCATTATAATGTAGGCACATTTTTCTGCTGTTTTAACCATTGGCCAAAATGGAAACTATTCACACCATCCATGTTTGTAGGAAAACTTTGTCAGATAAGTTTAAGGAACTAAAGATAGATGGCCTGGCCATATCAGAATGCCCTGGCGCAAGAAACTTTCATCTACCACCTAACTACTAGAATTGAGATGCATTCTAAAGTAGGCACATTTTTCTGCTGTTTTAACCATGGGCCAAAATGGAACGTATGCACACCATCCATGTTTGCAGGAAAACTTTGTCAGGTAAGTTTAAGGAACTAAAGATAGATGGCCTGGCCATATCAGAATGCCCTGGCGCAAGAAAGTTTCATCTACCACCTAACTACTAGAATTGAGATGCATTATAATGTAGGCACATTTTTCTGCTGTTTTAACCATGGGCCAAAATGGAACCTATGCACACCATCCATGTTTGCAGGAAAACTTTGTCAGGTAAGTTTAAGGAACTATAGATAGATGGCCTGGCCATATCAGAATGCCCTGGCGCAAGAAACTTTCATCTACCACCTAACTACTCGAATTGAGATGCATTATAAAGTAGGCACATTTTTCTGCTGTTTTAACCATTGGCCAAAATGGAACCTATTCACACCATCCATGTTTGTAGGAAAAGTTTGTCAGATAAGTTTAAGGAACTAAAGATAGATGGCCTGGCCATATCAGAATGCCCTGGTACAAGAAACTTTCATCTACCACCTAAGTGTTAGAATGGAGATGCATTATACAGTAGGCACATTTTTCTGCTGTTTTAACCATGGGCCAAAATGGAACCTATGCACACCATCCATGTTTGCAGGAAAACTTTGTCAGATAAGTTTAAGGACCTAAAGATAGATGGCCTGGCCATATCAGAATGCCCTGGTACAAGAAACTTTCATCTACCACCTAACTACTAGAATTGAGATGCATTATAAAGTAGGCACATTTTTCTGCTGTTTTAACCATGGGCCAAAATGGAACCTATGCACACCATCCATGTTTGCAGGAAAACTTTGTCAGATAAGTTTAAGGAACTAAAGATAGATGGCCTGGCCATATCAGAATGCCCTGGTGCAAGAAACTTTCATCTACCACCTAACTACTAGAATTGAGATGCATTATAAAGTAGGCACATTTTTCTGCTGTTTTAACCATTGGCCAAAATGGAACCTATTCACACCATCCATGTTTGTAGGAAAACTTTGTCCGATAAGTTTAAGGACCTAAAGATAGATGGCCTAGCCATATCAGAATGCCCTGGTACAAGAAACTTTCATCTACCACCTAACTACTAGAATTGAGATGCATTATAAAGTAGGCACATTTTTCTGCTGTTTTAACCATGGGCCAAAATGGAACCTATTCACACCATCCATGTTTGCAGGAAAACTTTGTCAGGTAAGTTTAAGGACCTAAAGATAGATGGCCTGGCCATATCAGAATGCCCTGGCGCAAGAAACTTTCATCTACCACCTAACTACTAGAATTGAGATGCATTATAAAGTAGGCACATTTTTCTGCTGTTTTAACCATGGGCCAAAATGGAACCTATGCACACCATCCATGTTTGCAGGAAAACTTTGTCAGATAAGTTTAAGGAACTAAAGATAGATGGCCTGGCCATATCAGAATGCCCTGGTGCAAGAAACTTTCAACTACCACCTAAGTGTTAGAATGGAGATGCATTATACAGTAGGCACATTTTTCTGCTGTTTTAACCATGGGCCAAAATGGAAACTATTCACACCATCCATGTTTGTAGGAAAACTTTGTCAGGTAAGTTTAAGGAACTAAAGATAGATGGCCTGGCCATATCAGAATGCCCTGGCGCAAGAAAGTTTCATCTACCACCTAACTACTAGAATTGAGATGCATTATAATGTAGGCACATTTTTCTGCTGTTTTAACCATGGGCCAAAATGGAACCTATGCACACCATCCATGTTTGCAGGAAAACTTTGTCAGGTAAGTTTAAGGAACTATAGGTAGATGGCCTGGCCATATCAGAATGCCCTGGCGCAAGAAACTTTCATCTACCACCTAACTACTCGAATTGAGATGCATTATAAAGTAGGCACATTTTTCTGCTGTTTTAACCATTGGCCAAAATGGAACCTATTCACACCATCCATGTTTGTAGGAAAACTTTGTCCGATAAAAGTTTAAGGAACTAAAGATAGATGGCCTGGCCATATCAGAATGCCCTGGCGCAAGAAACTTTCATCTACCACCTAACTACTAGAATTGAGATGCATTATAAAGTAGGCACATTTTTCTGCTGTTTTAACCATTGGCCAAAATGGAACCTATTCACACCATCCATGTTTGTAGGAAAACTTTGTCCGATAAGTTTAAGGAACTAAAGATAGATGGCCTGGCCATATCAGAATGCCCTGGCGCAAGAAAGTTTCATCTACCACCTACCTACTAGAATTGAGATGCATTATAATGTAGGCACATTTTTCTGCTGTTTTAACCATGGGCCAAAATGGAACCTATGCACACCATCCATGTTTGCAGGAAAACTTTGTCAGGTAAGTTTAAGGAACTATAGATAGATGGCCTGGCCATATCAGAATGCCCTGGCGCAAGAAACTTTCATCTACCACCTAACTACTCGAATTGAGATGCATTATAAAGTAGGCACATTTTTCTGCTGTTTTAACCATTGGCCAAAATGGAACCTATTCACACCATCCATGTTTGTAGGAAAACTTTGTCCGATAAAAGTTTAAGGAACTAAAGATAGATGGCCTGGCCATATCAGAATGCCCTGGCGCAAGAAACTTTCATCTACCACCTAACTACTAGAATTGAGATGCATTATAAAGTAGGCACATTTTTCTGCTGTTTTAACCATTGGCCAAAATGGAACCTATTCACACCATCCATGTTTGTAGGAAAACTTTGTCCGATAAGTTTAAGGACCTAAAGATAGATGGCCAAGCCATATCAGAATGCCCTGGTACAAGAAACTTTAATCTACCACCTAACTACTAGAATTGAGATGCATTATAAAGTAGGCACATTTTTCTGCTGTTTTAACCATGGGCCAAAATGGAACCTATGCACACCATCCATGTTTGCAGGAAAACTTTGTCCGATAAGTTTAAGGACCTAAAGATAGATGGCCTAGCCATATCAGAATGCCCTGGTACAAGAAACTTTCATCTACCACCTAACTACTAGAATTGGGATGCATTATAAAGTAGGCACATTTTTCTGCTGTTTTAACCATGGGCCAAAATGGAACCTATGCACACCATCCATGTTTGCAGGAAAACTTTGTCCGATAAGTTTAAGGACCTAAAGATAGATGGCCTAGCCATATCAGAATGCCCTGGTACAAGAAACTTTCATCTACCACCTAACTACTAGAATTGGGATGCATTATAAAGTAGGCACATTTTTCTGCTGTTTTAACCATGGGCCAAAATGGAACCTATGCACACCATCCATGTTTGCAGGAAAACTTTGTCAGGTAAGTTTAAGGAACTAAAGATAGATGGCCTGGCCATATCAGAATGCCCTGGCGCAAGAAACTTTCATCTACCACCTAACTACTAGAATTGGGATGCATTATAAAGTAGGCACATTTTTCTGCTGTTTTAACCATTGGCCAAAATGGAATCTATTCACACCATCCATGTTTGCAGGAAAACTTTGTCAGATAAGTTTAAGGACCTAAAGATAGATGGCCTGGCCATATCAGAATGCCCTGGTACAAGAAACTTTCATCTACCACCTAAGTGTTAGAATGGAGATGCATTATACAGTAGGCACATTTTTCTGCTGTTTTAACCATGGGCCAAAATGGAACCTATGCACACCATCCATGTTTGCAGGAAAACTTTGTCAGATAAGTTTAAGGACCTAAAGATAGATGGCCTGGCCATATCAGAATGCCCTGGTACAAGAAACTTTCATCTACCACCTAACTACTAGAATTGAGATGCATTATAAAGTAGGCACATTTTTCTGCTGTTTTAACCATGGGCCAAAATGGAACCTATGCACACCATCCATGTTTGCAGGAAAACTTTGTCAGATAAGTTTAAGGACCTAAAGATAGATGGCCTGGCCATATCAGAATGCCCTGGCACAAGAAACTTTCATCTACCACCTAACTACTAGAATTGAGATGCATTATAAAGTAGGCACATTTTTCTGCTGTTTTAACCATGGGCCAAAATGGAACCTATGCACACCATCCATGTTTGCAGGAAAACTTTGTCAGGTAAGTTTAAGGAACTAAAGATAGATGATCTGGCCATATCAGAATGCCCTGGCGCAAGAAACTTTCATCTACCACCTAAGTGTTAGAATGGAGATGCATTCTAAAGTAGGCACATTTTTCTGCTGTTTTAACCATTGGCCAAAATGGAAACTATTCACACCATCCATGTTTGTAGGAAAACTTTGTCAGATAAGTTTAAGGAACTAAAGATAGATGACCTGGCCATATCAGAATGCCCTGGCGCAAGAAACTTTCATCTACCACCTAACTACTAGAATTGAGATGCATTATAAAGTAGGCACATTTTTCTGCTGTTTTAACCATTGGCCAAAATGGAACTTATTCACACCATCCATGTTTGTAGGAAAACTTTGTCCGATAAGTTTAAGGACCTAAAGATAGATGGCCTAGCCATATCAGAATGCCCTCGTACAAGAAACTTTCATCTACCACCTAACTACTAGAATTGAGATGCATTCTAAAGTAGGCACATTTTTCTGCTGTTTTAACCATTGGCCAAAATGGAACCTATTCACACCATTCATGTTTGTAGGAAAACTTTGTCCGATAAAAGTTTAAGGAACTAAAGATAGATGGCCTGGCCATATCAGAATGCCCTGGCGCAAGAAACTTTCATCTACCACCTAACTACTAGAATTGAGATGCATTATAAAGTAGGCACATTTTTCTGCTGTTTTAACCATTGGCCAAAATGGAACCTATTCAGACCATCCATGTTTGCAGGAAAACTTTGTCAGATAAGTTTAAGGACCTAAAGATAGATGGCCTGGCCATATCAGAATGCCCTGGTACAAGAAACTTTCATCTACCACCTAACTACTAGAATTGAGATGCATTATAAAGTAGGCACATTTTTCTGCTGTTTTAACCATGGGCCAAAATGGAACCTATGCACACCATCCATGTTTGCAGGAAAACTTTGTCAGATAAGTTTAAGGACCTAAAGATAGATGGCCTGGCCATATCAGAATGCCCTGGCACAAGAAACTTTCATCTACCACCTAACTACTAGAATTGAGATGCATTATAAAGTAGGCACATTTTTCTGCTGTTTTAACCATGGGCCAAAATGGAACCTATGCACACCATCCATGTTTGCAGGAAAACTTTGTCAGGTAAGTTTAAGGAACTAAAGATAGATGGCCTGGCCATATCAGAATGCCCTGGCGCAAGAAACTTTCATCTACCACCTAAGTGTTAGAATGGAGATGCATGATAAAGTAGGCACATTTTTCTGCTGTTTTAACCATTGGCCAAAATGGAAACTATTCACACCATCCATGTTTGTAGGAAAACTTTGTCAGATAAGTTTAAGGAACTAAAGATAGATGGCCTGGCCATATCAGAATGCCCTGGCGCAAGAAACTTTCATCTACCACCTAACTACTCGAATTGAGATGCATTATAAAGTAGGCACATTTTTCTGCTGTTTTAACCATTGGCCAAAATGGAACCTATTCACACCATCCATGTTTGTAGGAAAACTTTGTCCGATAAAAGTTTAAGGAACTAAAGATAGATGGCCTGGCCATATCAGAATGCCCTGGCGCAAGAAACTTTCATCTACCACCTAACTACTAGAATTGAGATGCATTATAAAGTAGGCACATTTTTCTGCTGTTTTAACCATGGGCCAAAATGGAACCTGTGCACACCATCCATGTTTGCAGGAAAACTTTGTCAGGTAAGTTTAAGGAACTATAGATAGATGGCCTGGCCATATCAGAATGCCCTGGCGCAAGAAACTTTCATCTACCACCTAACTACTCGAATTGAGATGCATTATAAAGTAGGCACATTTTTCTGCTGTTTTAACCATTGGCCAAAATGGAACCTATTCACACCATCCATGTTTGTAGGAAAACTTTGTCCGATAAAAGTTTAAGGAACTAAAGATAGATGGCCTGGCCATATCAGAATGCCCTGGCGCAAGAAACTTTCATCTACCACCTAACTACTAGAATTGAGATGCATTATAAAGTAGGCACATTTTTCTGCTGTTTTAACCATGGGCCAAAATGGAACCTATGCACACCATCCATGTTTGCAGGAAAACTTTGTCAGGTAAGTTTAAGGAACAAAAGATAGATGGCCTGGCCATATCAGAATGCCCTGGCGCAAGAAACTTTCATCTACCACCTAACTACTAGAATTGAGATGCATTATAAAGTAGGGACATTTTTCTGCTGTTTTAACCATTGGCCAAAATGGAACCTATTCACACCATCCATGTTTGTAGGAAAACTTTGTCAGATAAGTTTAAGGAACTAAAGATAGATGGCCTGGCCATATCAGAATGCCCTGGTACAAGAAACTTTCATCTACCACCTAACTACTAGAATGGAGATGCATTATAAAGTAGGCACATTTTTCTGCTGTTTTAACCATTGGCCAAAATGGAACCTATTCACACCATCCATGTTTGTAGGAAAACTTTGTCAGGTAAGTTTAAGGAACTAAAGATAGATGGCCTGGCCATATCAGAATGCCCTGACGCAAGAAACTTTCATCTACCACCTAAGTGTTAGAATGGAGATGCATTATAAAGTAGGCACATTTTTCTGCTGTTTTAACCATTGGCCAAAATGGAACCTATTCACACCATCCATGTTTGTAGGAAAACTTTGTCCGATAAGTTTAAGGACCTAAAGATAGATGGCCTAGCCATATCAGAATGCCCTGGCACAAGAAACTTTCATCTACCACCTAACTACTAGAATTGGGATGCATTCTAAAGTAGGCACATTTTTCTGCTGTTTTAACCATGGGCCAAAATGGAACCTATGCACACCATCCATGTTTGCAGGAAAACTTTGTCAGGTAAGTTTAAGGAACTAAAGATAGATGGCCTGGCCATATCAGAATGCCCTGGCGCAAGAAACTTTCATCTACCACCTAACTACTAGAATTGGGATGCATTATAAAGTAGGCACATTTTTCTGCTGTTTTAACCATTGGCCAAAATGGAACCTATTCACACCATCCATGTTTGTAGGAAAACTTTGTCAGATAAGTTTAAGGAACTAAAGATAGATGGCCTGGCCATATCAGAATGCCCTGGTGCAAGAAACTTTCAACTACCACCTAAGTGTTAGAATGGAGATGCATTATACAGTAGGCACATTTTTCTGCTGTTTTAACCATGGGCCAAAATGGAACCTATGCACACCAACCATGTTTGCAGGAAAACTTTGTCAGATAAGTTTAAGGACCTAAAGATAGATGGCCTGGCCATATCAGAATGCCCTGGTACAAGAAACTTTCATCTACCACCTAACTACTAGAATTGAGATGCATTATAAAGTAGGCACATTTTTCTGCTGTTTTAACCATGGGCCAAAATGGAACCTATGCACACCATCCATGTTTGCAGGAAAACTTTGTCAGATAAGTTTAAGGACCTAAAGATAGATGGCCTGGCCATATCAGAATGCCCTGGCACAAGAAACCTTCATCTACCACCTAACTACTAGAATTGAGATGCATTATAAAGTAGGCACATTTTTCTGCTGTTTTAACCATGGGCCAAAATGGAACCTATGCACACCATCCATGTTTGCAGGAAAACTTTGTCAGATAAGTTTAAGGAACTAAAGATAGATGGCCTGGCCATATCAGAATGCCCTGGCGCAAGAAACTTTCATCTACCACCTAACTGTTAGAATGGAGATGCATGATAAAGTAGGCACATTTTTCTGCTGTTTTAACCATTGGCCAAAATGGAAACTATTCACACCATCCATGTTTGTAGGAAAACTTTGTCAGATAAGTTTAAGGAACTAAAGATAGATGGCCTGGCCATATCAGAATGCCCTGGCGCAAGAAACTTTCATCTACCACCTAACTACTAGAATTGAGATGCATTCTAAAGTAGGCACATTTTTCTGCTGTTTTAACCATGGGCCAAAATGGAACCTATGCACACCATCCATGTTTGCAGGAAAACTTTGTCAGGTAAGTTTAAGGAACTATAGATAGATGGCCTGGCCATATCAGAATGCCCTGGCGCAAGAAACTTTCATCTACCACCTAACTACTCGAATTGAGATGCATTATAAAGTAGGCACATTTTTCTGCTGTTTTAACCATTGGCCAAAATGGAACCTATTCACACCATCCATGTTTGTAGGAAAAGTTTGTCCGATAAAAGTTTAAGGAACTAAAGATAGATGGCCTGGCCATATCAGAATGCCCTGGCGCAAGAAACTTTCATCTACCACCTAACTACTAGAATTGAGATGCATTCTAAAGTAGGCACATTTTTCTGCTGTTTTAACCATTGGCCAAAATGGAAACTATTCACACCATCCATGTTTGCAGGAAAACTTTGTCAGGTAAGTTTAAGGAACTAAAGATAGATGGCCTGGCCATATCAGAATGCCCTGGCGCAAGAAAGTTTCATCTACCACCTAACTACTAGAATTGAGATGCATTATAATGTAGGCACATTTTTCTGCTGTTTTAACCATGGGCCAAAATGGAACCTATGCACACCATCCATGTTTGCAGGAAAACTTTGTCAGGTAAGTTTAAGGAACTATAGATAGATGGCCTGGCCATATCAGAATGCCCTGGCGCAAGAAACTTTCATCTACCACCTAACTACTCGAATTGAGATGCATTATAAAGTAGGCACATTTTTCTGCTGTTTTAACCATTGGCCAAAATGGAACCTATTCACACCATCCATGTTTGTAGGAAAAGTTTGTCCGATAAAAGTTTAAGGAACTAAAGATAGATGGCCTGGCCATATCAGAATGCCCTGGTACAAGAAACTTTCATCTACCACCTAACTACTAGAATTGAGATGCATTATAAAGTAGGCACATTTTTCTGCTGTTTTAACCATTGGCCAAAATGGAACCTATGCACACCATCCATGTTTGTAGGAAAACTTTGTCAGGTAAGTTTAAGGAACTAAAGATAGATGGCCTGGCCATATCAGAATGCCCTGGTACAAGAAACTTTAATCTACCACCTAACTACTAGAATTGAGATGCATTCTAAAGTAGGCACATTTTTCTGCTGTTTTAACCATGGGCCAAAATGGAACCTATGCACACCATCCATGTTTGCAGGAAAACTTTGTCAGGTAAGTTTAAGGAACTAAAGATAGATGGCCTGGCCATATCAGAATGCCCTGGCGCAAGAAACTTTCATCTACCACCTAAGTGTTAGAATGGAGATGCATTATAAAGTAGGCACATTTTTCTGCTGTTTTAACCATTGGCCAAAATGGAACCTATTCACACCATCCATGTTTGTAGGAAAACTTTGTCAGATAAGTTTAAGGAACTAAAGATAGATGGCCTGGCCATATCAGAATGCCCTGGCGCAAGAAACTTTCATCTACCACCTAACTACTAGAATGGAGATGCATTATAAAGTAGGCACATTTTTCTGCTGTTTTAACCATTGGCCAAAATGGAACCTATGCACACCATCCATGTTTGTAGGAAAACTTTGTCAGATAAGTTTAAGGAACTAAAGATAGATGGCCTGGCCATATCAGAATGCCCTGGCGCAAGAAACTTTCATCTACCACCTAACTACTAGAATGGAGATGCATTATAAAGTAGGCACATTTTTCTGCTGTTTTAACCATTAGCCAAAATGGAACCTATTCACACCATCCATGTTTGTAGGAAAACTTTGTCCGATAAAAGTTTAAGGACCTAAAGATAGATGGCCTCGCCATATCAGAATGCCCTGGCGCAAGAAACTTTCATCTACCACCTAAGTGTTAGAATGGAGATGCATGATAAAGTAGGCACATTTTTCTGCTGTTTTAACCATTGGCCAAAATGGAAACTATTCACACCATCCATGTTTTTAGGAAAACTTTGTCAGATAAGTTTAAGGAACTAAAGATAGATGGCCTGGCCATATCAGAATGCCCTGGTGTAAGAAACTATCATCTACCACCTAACTACTAGAATTGAGATGCATTATAAAGTAGGCACATTTTTCTGCTGTTTTAACCATTGGCCAAAATGGAACCTATTCACACCATCCATGTTTGTAGGAAAACTTTGTCAGATAAGTTTAAGGACCTAAAGATAGATGGCCTGGCCATATCAGAATGCCCTGGTGTAAGAAACTATCATCTACCACCTAACTACTAGAATTGAGATGCATTATAAAGTAGGCACATTTTTCTGCTGTTTTAACAATTGGCCAAAATGGAACCTATTCACACCATCCATGTTTGTAGGAAAACTTTGTCAGATACGTTTAAGGAACTAAAGATAGATGGCCTGGCCATATCAGAATGCCTAGGTACAAGAAACTTTCATCTACCACCTAACTACTAGAATTGAGATACATTATAATGTAGGCTCATTTTTCTGCTGTTTTAACAATTGGCCAAAATGGAACCTATTCACACCATCCATGTTTGTAGGAAAACTTTGTCCGATAAGTTTAAGGACCTAAAGATAGATGGCCTGGCCATATCAGAATGCCCTGGCGCAAGAAACTTTCATCTACCACCTAACTACTAGAATTGAGATGCATTATAATGTAGGCACCTTTTTCTGCTGTTTTAACCATTGGCCAAAATGGAACCTATTCACACCATCCATGTTTGTAGGAAAACTTTGTCCGATAAGTTTAAGGACCTAAAGATAGATGGCCTGGCCATATCAGAATGCCCTGGCGCAAGAAACTTTCATCTACCACCTAACTGTTACAATTGAGATGCATTATAAAGTAGGCACATTTTTCTGCTGTTTTAACCATTAGCCAAAATGGAACCTATTCACACCATCCATGTTTGTAGGAAAACTTTGTCCGATAAAAGTTTAAGGACCTAAAGATAGATGGCCTAGCCATATCAGAATGCCCTGGTACAAGAAACTTTCATCTACTACCTAACTGTTAGAATGGAGATGCATTATAAAGTAGGCACATTTTTCTGCTGTTTTAACCATTGGCCAAAATGGAACCTATTCACACCATCCATGTTTGTAGGAAAACTTTGTCAGATAAGTTTAAGGAACTAAAGATAGATGGCCTGGCCATATCAGAATGCCCTGGCGCAAGAAACTTTCATCTACCACCTAACTACTAGAATGGAGATGCATTATAAAGTAGGCACATTTTTCTGCTGTTTTAACCATTAGCCAAAATGGAACCTATTCACACCATCCATGTTTGTAGGAAAACTTTGTCCGATAAAAGTTTAAGGACCTAAAGATAGATGGCCTAGCCATATCAGAATGCCCTGGTACAAGAAACTTTCATCTACCACCTAACTACTAGAATTGAGATGCATTATAATGTAGGCCTATTTTTCTGCTGTTTTAACCATGGGCCAAAATGGAACCTATTCACACCATCCATGTTTGTAGGAAAACTTTGTCAGATAAGTTTAAGGAACTAAAGATAGATGGCCTGGCCATATCAGAATGCCCTGGCGCAAGAAACTTTCATCTACCACCTAAGTGTTAGAATGGAGATGCATTATAAAGTAGGCACATTTTTCTGCTGTTTTAACCATGGGCCAAAATGGAACCTATGCACACCATCCATGTTTGCAGGAAAACTTTGTCAGGTAAGTTTAAGGACCTAAAGATAGATGGCCTGGCCATATCAGAATGCCCTGGCGCAAGAAACTTTCATCTACCACCTAAGTGTTAGAATGGAGATGCATGATAAAGTAGGCACATTTTTCTGCTGTTTTAACCATTGGCCAAAATGGAAACTATTCACACCATCCATGTTTGTAGGAAAACTTTGTCAGATAAGTTTAAGGACCTAAAGATAGATGGCCTAGCCATATCAGAATGCCCTGGTACAAGAAACTTTCATCTACCACCTAACTACTAGAATTGAGATGCATTATAATGTAGGCCTATTTTTCTGCTGTTTTAACCATGGGCCAAAATGGAACCTATTCACACCATCCATGTTTGCAGGAAAACTTTGTCAGGTAAGTTTAAGGAACTAAAGATAGATGGCCTGGCCATATCAGAATGCCCTGGTACAAGAAACTTTCATCTACCACCTAACTACTAGAATTGAGATGCATTCTAAAGTAGGCACATTTTTCTGCTATTTTAACCATGGGCCAAAATGGAACCTATGCACACCATCCATGTTTGCAGGAAAACTTTGTCAGATAAGTTTAAGGAACTAAAGATAGATGGCCTGGCCATATCAGAATGCCCTGGCGCAAGAAACTTTCATCTACCACCTAACTACTAGAATGGAGATGCATTATAAAGTAGGCACATTTTTCTGCTGTTTTAACCATTAGCCAAAATGGAACCTATTCACACCATCCATGTTTGTAGGAAAACTTTGTCCGATAAAAGTTTAAGGACCTAAAGATAGATGGCCTAGCCATATCAGAATGCCCTGGTACAAGAAACTTTCATCTACTACCTAACTGTTAGAATGGAGATGCATTATAAAGTAGGCACATTTTTCTGCTGTTTTAACCATTGGCCAAAATGGAACCTATTCACACCATCCATGTTTGTAGGAAAACTTTGTCAGATAAGTTTAAGGAACTAAAGATAGATGGCCTGGCCATATCAGAATGCCCTGGCGCAAGAAACTTTCATCTACCACCTAACTACTAGAATTGAGATGCATTATAAAGTAGGCACATTTTTCTGCTGTTTTAACCATTGGCCAAAATGGAACCTATTCAGACCATCCATGTTTGCAGGAAAACTTTGTCAGATAAGTTTAAGGACCTAAAGATAGATGGCCTGGCCATATCAGAATGCCCTGGTACAAGAAACTTTCATCTACCACCTAACTACTAGAATTGAGATGCATTATAAAGTAGGCACATTTTTCTGCTGTTTTAACCATGGGCCAAAATGGAACCTATGCACACCATCCATGTTTGCAGGAAAACTTTGTCAGATAAGTTTAAGGACCTAAAGATAGATGGCCTGGCCATATCAGAATGCCCTGGCACAAGAAACTTTCATCTACCACCTAACTACTAGAATTGAGATGCATTATAAAGTAGGCACATTTTTCTGCTGTTTTAACCATGGGCCAAAATGGAACCTATGCACACCATCCATGTTTGCAGGAAAACTTTGTCAGGTAAGTTTAAGGAACTAAAGATAGATGGCCTGGCCATATCAGAATGCCCTGGCGCAAGAAACTTTCATCTACCACCTAAGTGTTAGAATGGAGATGCATGATAAAGTAGGCACATTTTTCTGCTGTTTTAACCATTGGCCAAAATGGAACCTATTCACACCATCCATGTTTGTAGGAAAACTTTGTCAGATAAGTTTAAGGAACTAAAGATAGATGGCCTGGCCATATCAGAATGCCCTGGCGCAAGAAACTTTCATCTACCACCTAACTACTCGAATTGAGATGCATTATAAAGTAGGCACATTTTTCTGCTGTTTTAACCATTGGCCAAAATGGAACCTATTCACACCATCCATGTTTGTAGGAAAACTTTGTCCGATAAAAGTTTAAGGAACTAAAGATAGATGGCCTGGCCATATCAGAATGCCCTGGCGCAAGAAACTTTCATCTACCACCTAACTACTAGAATTGAGATGCATTATAAAGTAGGCACATTTTTCTGCTGTTTTAACCATGGGCCAAAATGGAACCTGTGCACACCATCCATGTTTGCAGGAAAACTTTGTCAGGTAAGTTTAAGGAACTATAGATAGATGGCCTGGCCATATCAGAATGCCCTGGCGCAAGAAACTTTCATCTACCACCTAACTACTCGAATTGAGATGCATTATAAAGTAGGCACATTTTTCTGCTGTTTTAACCATTGGCCAAAATGGAACCTATTCACACCATCCATGTTTGTAGGAAAACTTTGTCCGATAAAAGTTTAAGGAACTAAAGATAGATGGCCTGGCCATATCAGAATGCCCTGGCGCAAGAAACTTTCATCTACCACCTAACTACTAGAATTGAGATGCATTATAAAGTAGGCACATTTTTCTGCTGTTTTAACCATGGGCCAAAATGGAACCTATGCACACCATCCATGTTTGCAGGAAAACTTTGTCAGGTAAGTTTAAGGAACAAAAGATAGATGGCCTGGCCATATCAGAATGCCCTGGCGCAAGAAACTTTCATCTACCACCTAACTACTAGAATTGAGATGCATTATAAAGTAGGGACATTTTTCTGCTGTTTTAACCATTGGCCAAAATGGAACCTATTCACACCATCCATGTTTGTAGGAAAACTTTGTCAGATAAGTTTAAGGAACTAAAGATAGATGGCCTGGCCATATCAGAATGCCCTGGTACAAGAAACTTTCATCTACCACCTAACTACTAGAATGGAGATGCATTATAAAGTAGGCACATTTTTCTGCTGTTTTAACCATTGGCCAAAATGGAACCTATTCACACCATCCATGTTTGTAGGAAAACTTTGTCAGGTAAGTTTAAGGAACTAAAGATAGATGGCCTGGCCATATCAGAATGCCCTGACGCAAGAAACTTTCATCTACCACCTAAGTGTTAGAATGGAGATGCATTATAAAGTAGGCACATTTTTCTGCTGTTTTAACCATTGGCCAAAATGGAACCTATTCACACCATCCATGTTTGTAGGAAAACTTTGTCCGATAAGTTTAAGGACCTAAAGATAGATGGCCTAGCCATATCAGAATGCCCTGGCACAAGAAACTTTCATCTACCACCTAACTACTAGAATTGGGATGCATTCTAAAGTAGGCACATTTTTCTGCTGTTTTAACCATGGGCCAAAATGGAACCTATGCACACCATCCATGTTTGCAGGAAAACTTTGTCAGGTAAGTTTAAGGAACTAAAGATAGATGGCCTGGCCATATCAGAATGCCCTGGCGCAAGAAACTTTCATCTACCACCTAACTACTAGAATTGGGATGCATTATAAAGTAGGCACATTTTTCTGCTGTTTTAACCATTGGCCAAAATGGAACCTATTCACACCATCCATGTTTGTAGGAAAACTTTGTCAGATAAGTTTAAGGAACTAAAGATAGATGGCCTGGCCATATCAGAATGCCCTGGTGCAAGAAACTTTCAACTACCACCTAAGTGTTAGAATGGAGATGCATTATACAGTAGGCACATTTTTCTGCTGTTTTAACCATGGGCCAAAATGGAACCTATGCACACCAACCATGTTTGCAGGAAAACTTTGTCAGATAAGTTTAAGGACCTAAAGATAGATGGCCTGGCCATATCAGAATGCCCTGGTACAAGAAACTTTCATCTACCACCTAACTACTAGAATTGAGATGCATTATAAAGTAGGCACATTTTTCTGCTGTTTTAACCATGGGCCAAAATGGAACCTATGCACACCATCCATGTTTGCAGGAAAACTTTGTCAGATAAGTTTAAGGACCTAAAGATAGATGGCCTGGCCATATCAGAATGCCCTGGCACAAGAAACCTTCATCTACCACCTAACTACTAGAATTGAGATGCATTATAAAGTAGGCACATTTTTCTGCTGTTTTAACCATGGGCCAAAATGGAACCTATGCACACCATCCATGTTTGCAGGAAAACTTTGTCAGATAAGTTTAAGGAACTAAAGATAGATGGCCTGGCCATATCAGAATGCCCTGGCGCAAGAAACTTTCATCTACCACCTAACTGTTAGAATGGAGATGCATGATAAAGTAGGCACATTTTTCTGCTGTTTTAACCATTGGCCAAAATGGAAACTATTCACACCATCCATGTTTGTAGGAAAACTTTGTCAGATAAGTTTAAGGAACTAAAGATAGATGGCCTGGCCATATCAGAATGCCCTGGCGCAAGAAACTTTCATCTACCACCTAACTACTAGAATTGAGATGCATTCTAAAGTAGGCACATTTTTCTGCTGTTTTAACCATGGGCCAAAATGGAACCTATGCACACCATCCATGTTTGCAGGAAAACTTTGTCAGGTAAGTTTAAGGAACTATAGATAGATGGCCTGGCCATATCAGAATGCCCTGGCGCAAGAAACTTTCATCTACCACCTAACTACTCGAATTGAGATGCATTATAAAGTAGGCACATTTTTCTGCTGTTTTAACCATTGGCCAAAATGGAACCTATTCACACCATCCATGTTTGTAGGAAAAGTTTGTCCGATAAAAGTTTAAGGAACTAAAGATAGATGGCCTGGCCATATCAGAATGCCCTGGCGCAAGAAACTTTCATCTACCACCTAACTACTAGAATTGAGATGCATTCTAAAGTAGGCACATTTTTCTGCTGTTTTAACCATTGGCCAAAATGGAAACTATTCACACCATCCATGTTTGCAGGAAAACTTTGTCAGGTAAGTTTAAGGAACTAAAGATAGATGGCCTGGCCATATCAGAATGCCCTGGCGCAAGAAAGTTTCATCTACCACCTAACTACTAGAATTGAGATGCATTATAATGTAGGCACATTTTTCTGCTGTTTTAACCATGGGCCAAAATGGAACCTATGCACACCATCCATGTTTGCAGGAAAACTTTGTCAGGTAAGTTTAAGGAACTATAGATAGATGGCCTGGCCATATCAGAATGCCCTGGCGCAAGAAACTTTCATCTACCACCTAACTACTCGAATTGAGATGCATTATAAAGTAGGCACATTTTTCTGCTGTTTTAACCATTGGCCAAAATGGAACCTATTCACACCATCCATGTTTGTAGGAAAAGTTTGTCCGATAAAAGTTTAAGGAACTAAAGATAGATGGCCTGGCCATATCAGAATGCCCTGGTACAAGAAACTTTCATCTACCACCTAACTACTAGAATTGAGATGCATTATAAAGTAGGCACATTTTTCTGCTGTTTTAACCATTGGCCAAAATGGAACCTATGCACACCATCCATGTTTGTAGGAAAACTTTGTCAGGTAAGTTTAAGGAACTAAAGATAGATGGCCTGGCCATATCAGAATGCCCTGGTACAAGAAACTTTAATCTACCACCTAACTACTAGAATTGAGATGCATTCTAAAGTAGGCACATTTTTCTGCTGTTTTAACCATGGGCCAAAATGGAACCTATGCACACCATCCATGTTTGCAGGAAAACTTTGTCAGGTAAGTTTAAGGAACTAAAGATAGATGGCCTGGCCATATCAGAATGCCCTGGCGCAAGAAACTTTCATCTACCACCTAAGTGTTAGAATGGAGATGCATTATAAAGTAGGCACATTTTTCTGCTGTTTTAACCATTGGCCAAAATGGAACCTATTCACACCATCCATGTTTGTAGGAAAACTTTGTCAGATAAGTTTAAGGAACTAAAGATAGATGGCCTGGCCATATCAGAATGCCCTGGCGCAAGAAACTTTCATCTACCACCTAACTACTAGAATGGAGATGCATTATAAAGTAGGCACATTTTTCTGCTGTTTTAACCATTGGCCAAAATGGAACCTATGCACACCATCCATGTTTGTAGGAAAACTTTGTCAGATAAGTTTAAGGAACTAAAGATAGATGGCCTGGCCATATCAGAATGCCCTGGCGCAAGAAACTTTCATCTACCACCTAACTACTAGAATGGAGATGCATTATAAAGTAGGCACATTTTTCTGCTGTTTTAACCATTAGCCAAAATGGAACCTATTCACACCATCCATGTTTGTAGGAAAACTTTGTCCGATAAAAGTTTAAGGACCTAAAGATAGATGGCCTCGCCATATCAGAATGCCCTGGCGCAAGAAACTTTCATCTACCACCTAAGTGTTAGAATGGAGATGCATGATAAAGTAGGCACATTTTTCTGCTGTTTTAACCATTGGCCAAAATGGAAACTATTCACACCATCCATGTTTTTAGGAAAACTTTGTCAGATAAGTTTAAGGAACTAAAGATAGATGGCCTGGCCATATCAGAATGCCCTGGTGTAAGAAACTATCATCTACCACCTAACTACTAGAATTGAGATGCATTATAAAGTAGGCACATTTTTCTGCTGTTTTAACCATTGGCCAAAATGGAACCTATTCACACCATCCATGTTTGTAGGAAAACTTTGTCAGATAAGTTTAAGGACCTAAAGATAGATGGCCTGGCCATATCAGAATGCCCTGGTGTAAGAAACTATCATCTACCACCTAACTACTAGAATTGAGATGCATTATAAAGTAGGCACATTTTTCTGCTGTTTTAACAATTGGCCAAAATGGAACCTATTCACACCATCCATGTTTGTAGGAAAACTTTGTCAGATACGTTTAAGGAACTAAAGATAGATGGCCTGGCCATATCAGAATGCCTAGGTACAAGAAACTTTCATCTACCACCTAACTACTAGAATTGAGATACATTATAATGTAGGCTCATTTTTCTGCTGTTTTAACAATTGGCCAAAATGGAACCTATTCACACCATCCATGTTTGTAGGAAAACTTTGTCCGATAAGTTTAAGGACCTAAAGATAGATGGCCTGGCCATATCAGAATGCCCTGGCGCAAGAAACTTTCATCTACCACCTAACTACTAGAATTGAGATGCATTATAATGTAGGCACCTTTTTCTGCTGTTTTAACCATTGGCCAAAATGGAACCTATTCACACCATCCATGTTTGTAGGAAAACTTTGTCCGATAAGTTTAAGGACCTAAAGATAGATGGCCTGGCCATATCAGAATGCCCTGGCGCAAGAAACTTTCATCTACCACCTAACTGTTACAATTGAGATGCATTATAAAGTAGGCACATTTTTCTGCTGTTTTAACCATTAGCCAAAATGGAACCTATTCACACCATCCATGTTTGTAGGAAAACTTTGTCCGATAAAAGTTTAAGGACCTAAAGATAGATGGCCTAGCCATATCAGAATGCCCTGGTACAAGAAACTTTCATCTACTACCTAACTGTTAGAATGGAGATGCATTATAAAGTAGGCACATTTTTCTGCTGTTTTAACCATTGGCCAAAATGGAACCTATTCACACCATCCATGTTTGTAGGAAAACTTTGTCAGATAAGTTTAAGGAACTAAAGATAGATGGCCTGGCCATATCAGAATGCCCTGGCGCAAGAAACTTTCATCTACCACCTAACTACTAGAATGGAGATGCATTATAAAGTAGGCACATTTTTCTGCTGTTTTAACCATTAGCCAAAATGGAACCTATTCACACCATCCATGTTTGTAGGAAAACTTTGTCCGATAAAAGTTTAAGGACCTAAAGATAGATGGCCTAGCCATATCAGAATGCCCTGGTACAAGAAACTTTCATCTACCACCTAACTACTAGAATTGAGATGCATTATAATGTAGGCCTATTTTTCTGCTGTTTTAACCATGGGCCAAAATGGAACCTATTCACACCATCCATGTTTGTAGGAAAACTTTGTCAGATAAGTTTAAGGAACTAAAGATAGATGGCCTGGCCATATCAGAATGCCCTGGCGCAAGAAACTTTCATCTACCACCTAAGTGTTAGAATGGAGATGCATTATAAAGTAGGCACATTTTTCTGCTGTTTTAACCATGGGCCAAAATGGAACCTATGCACACCATCCATGTTTGCAGGAAAACTTTGTCAGGTAAGTTTAAGGACCTAAAGATAGATGGCCTGGCCATATCAGAATGCCCTGGCGCAAGAAACTTTCATCTACCACCTAAGTGTTAGAATGGAGATGCATGATAAAGTAGGCACATTTTTCTGCTGTTTTAACCATTGGCCAAAATGGAAACTATTCACACCATCCATGTTTGTAGGAAAACTTTGTCAGATAAGTTTAAGGACCTAAAGATAGATGGCCTAGCCATATCAGAATGCCCTGGTACAAGAAACTTTCATCTACCACCTAACTACTAGAATTGAGATGCATTATAATGTAGGCCTATTTTTCTGCTGTTTTAACCATGGGCCAAAATGGAACCTATTCACACCATCCATGTTTGCAGGAAAACTTTGTCAGGTAAGTTTAAGGAACTAAAGATAGATGGCCTGGCCATATCAGAATGCCCTGGTACAAGAAACTTTCATCTACCACCTAACTACTAGAATTGAGATGCATTCTAAAGTAGGCACATTTTTCTGCTATTTTAACCATGGGCCAAAATGGAACCTATGCACACCATCCATGTTTGCAGGAAAACTTTGTCAGATAAGTTTAAGGAACTAAAGATAGATGGCCTGGCCATATCAGAATGCCCTGGCGCAAGAAACTTTCATCTACCACCTAACTACTAGAATGGAGATGCATTATAAAGTAGGCACATTTTTCTGCTGTTTTAACCATTAGCCAAAATGGAACCTATTCACACCATCCATGTTTGTAGGAAAACTTTGTCCGATAAAAGTTTAAGGACCTAAAGATAGATGGCCTAGCCATATCAGAATGCCCTGGTACAAGAAACTTTCATCTACTACCTAACTGTTAGAATGGAGATGCATTATAAAGTAGGCACATTTTTCTGCTGTTTTAACCATTGGCCAAAATGGAACCTATTCACACCATCCATGTTTGTAGGAAAACTTTGTCAGATAAGTTTAAGGAACTAAAGATAGATGGCCTGGCCATATCAGAATGCCCTGGCGCAAGAAACTTTCATCTACCACCTAACTACTAGAATTGAGATGCATTATAAAGTAGGCACATTTTTCTGCTGTTTTAACCATTGGCCAAAATGGAACCTATTCAGACCATCCATGTTTGCAGGAAAACTTTGTCAGATAAGTTTAAGGACCTAAAGATAGATGGCCTGGCCATATCAGAATGCCCTGGTACAAGAAACTTTCATCTACCACCTAACTACTAGAATTGAGATGCATTATAAAGTAGGCACATTTTTCTGCTGTTTTAACCATGGGCCAAAATGGAACCTATGCACACCATCCATGTTTGCAGGAAAACTTTGTCAGATAAGTTTAAGGACCTAAAGATAGATGGCCTGGCCATATCAGAATGCCCTGGCACAAGAAACTTTCATCTACCACCTAACTACTAGAATTGAGATGCATTATAAAGTAGGCACATTTTTCTGCTGTTTTAACCATGGGCCAAAATGGAACCTATGCACACCATCCATGTTTGCAGGAAAACTTTGTCAGGTAAGTTTAAGGAACTAAAGATAGATGATCTGGCCATATCAGAATGCCCTGGCGCAAGAAACTTTCATCTACCACCTAAGTGTTAGAATGGAGATGCATGATAAAGTAGGCACATTTTTCTGCTGTTTTAACCATTGGCCAAAATGGAAACTATTCACACCATCCATGTTTGTAGGAAAACTTTGTCAGATAAGTTTAAGGAACTAAAGATAGATGGCCTGGCCATATCAGAATGCCCTGGCGCAAGAAACTTTCATCTACCACCTAACTACTCGAATTGAGATGCATTATAAAGTAGGCACATTTTTCTGCTGTTTTAACCATTGGCCAAAATGGAACCTATTCACACCATCCATGTTTGTAGGAAAACTTTGTCCGATAAAAGTTTAAGGAACTAAAGATAGATGGCCTGGCCATATCAGAATGCCCTGGCGCAAGAAACTTTCATCTACCACCTAACTACTAGAATTGAGATGCATTATAAAGTAGGCACATTTTTCTGCTGTTTTAACCATGGGCCAAAATGGAACCTATTCACACCATCCATGTTTGCAGGAAAACTTTGTCAGGTAAGTTTAAGGAACAAAAGATAGATGGCCTGGCCATATCAGAATGCCCTGGCACAAGAAACTTTCATCTACCACCTAACTACTAGAATGGAGATGCATTATAAAGTAGGCACATTTTTCTGCTGTTTTAACCATTGGCCAAAATGGAACCTATGCACACCATCCATGTTTGCAGGAAAACTTTGTCAGGTAAGTTTAAGGAACTAAAGATAGATGGCCTGGCCATATCAGAATGCCCTGGCGCAAGAAACTTTCATCTACCACCTAACTACTAGAATTGAGATGCATTATAAAGTAGGCACATTTTTCTGCTGTTTTAACCATTGGCCAAAATGGAACCTATTCACACCATCCATGTTTGTAGGAAAACTTTGTCAGATAAGTTTAAGGAACTAAAGATAGATGGCCTGGCCATATCAGAATGCCCTGGTACAAGAAACTTTCATCTACCACCTAACTACTAGAATGGAGATGCATTATAAAGTAGGCACATTTTTCTGCTGTTTTAACCATTAGCCAAAATGGAACCTATTCACACCATCCATGTTTGTAGGAAAACTTTGTCCGATAAAAGTTTAAGGACCTAAAGATAGATGGCCTAGCCATATCAGAATGCCCTGGTACAAGAAACTTTCATCTACCACCTAACTACTAGAATTGAGATGCATTATAATGTAGGCCTATTTTTCTGCTGTTTTAACCATGGGCCAAAATGGAACCTATTCACACCATCCATGTTTGTAGGAAAACTTTGTCAGATAAGTTTAAGGAACTAAAGATAGATGGCCTGGCCATATCAGAATGCCCTGGTACAAGAAACTTTCATCTACCACCTAACTACTAGAATTGAGATGCATTATAATGTAGGCCTATTTTTCTGCTGTTTTAACCATGGGCCAAAATGGAACCTATGCACACCATCCATGTTTGCAGGAAAACTTTGTCAGGTAAGTTTAAGGACCTAAAGATAGATGGCCTGGCCATATCAGAATGCCCTGGCGCAAGAAACTTTCATCTACCACCTAAGTGTTAGAATGGAGATGCATGATAAAGTAGGCACATTTTTCTGCTGTTTTAACCATTGGCCAAAATGGAAACTATTCACACCATCCATGTTTGTAGGAAAACTTTGTCAGATAAGTTTAAGGACCTAAAGATAGATGGCCTAGCCATATCAGAATGCCCTGGTACAAGAAACTTTCATCTACCACCTAACTACTAGAATTGAGATGCATTATAATGTAGGCCTATTTTTCTGCTGTTTTAACCATGGGCCAAAATGGAACCTATTCACACCATCCATGTTTGCAGGAAAACTTTGTCAGGTAAGTTTAAGGAACTAAAGATAGATGGCCTGGCCATATCAGAATGCCCTGGTACAAGAAACTTTCATCTACCACCTAACTACTAGAATTGAGATGCATTCTAAAGTAGGCACATTTTTCTGCTATTTTAACCATGGGCCAAAATGGAACCTATGCACACCATCCATGTTTGCAGGAAAACTTTGTCAGATAAGTTTAAGGAACTAAAGATAGATGGCCTGGCCATATCAGAATGCCCTGGCGCAAGAAACTTTCATCTACCACCTAACTACTAGAATGGAGATGCATTATAAAGTAGGCACATTTTTCTGCTGTTTTAACCATTAGCCAAAATGGAACCTATTCACACCATCCATGTTTGTAGGAAAACTTTGTCCGATAAAAGTTTAAGGACCTAAAGATAGATGGCCTAGCCATATCAGAATGCCCTGGTACAAGAAACTTTCATCTACTACCTAACTGTTAGAATGGAGATGCATTATAAAGTAGGCACATTTTTCTGCTGTTTTAACCATTGGCCAAAATGGAACCTATTCACACCATCCATGTTTGTAGGAAAACTTTGTCAGATAAGTTTAAGGAACTAAAGATAGATGGCCTGGCCATATCAGAATGCCCTGGCGCAAGAAACTTTCATCTACCACCTAAGTGTTAGAATTGAGATGCATTATAAAGTAGGCACATTTTTCTGCTGTTTTAACCATTGGCCAAAATGGAACCTATTCAGACCATCCATGTTTGCAGGAAAACTTTGTCAGATAAGTTTAAGGACCTAAAGATAGATGGCCTGGCCATATCAGAATGCCCTGGTACAAGAAACTTTCATCTACCACCTAACTACTAGAATTGAGATGCATTATAAAGTAGGCACATTTTTCTGCTGTTTTAACCATGGGCCAAAATGGAACCTATGCACACCATCCATGTTTGCAGGAAAACTTTGTCAGATAAGTTTAAGGACCTAAAGATAGATGGCCTGGCCATATCAGAATGCCCTGGCACAAGAAACTTTCATCTACCACCTAACTACTAGAATTGAGATGCATTATAAAGTAGGCACATTTTTCTGCTGTTTTAACCATGGGCCAAAATGGAACCTATGCACACCATCCATGTTTGCAGGAAAACTTTGTCAGGTAAGTTTAAGGAACTAAAGATAGATGATCTGGCCATATCAGAATGCCCTGGCGCAAGAAACTTTCATCTACCACCTAAGTGTTAGAATGGAGATGCATGATAAAGTAGGCACATTTTTCTGCTGTTTTAACCATTGGCCAAAATGGAAACTATTCACACCATCCATGTTTGTAGGAAAACTTTGTCAGATAAGTTTAAGGAACTAAAGATAGATGGCCTGGCCATATCAGAATGCCCTGGCGCAAGAAACTTTCATCTACCACCTAACTACTCGAATTGAGATGCATTATAAAGTACGCACATTTTTCTGCTGTTTTAACCATTGGCCAAAATGGAACCTATTCACACCATCCATGTTTGTAGGAAAACTTTGTCCGATAAAAGTTTAAGGAACTAAAGATAGATGGCCTGGCCATATCAGAATGCCCTGGCGCAAGAAACTTTCATCTACCACCTAACTACTAGAATTGAGATGCATTATAAAGTAGGCACATTTTTCTGCTGTTTTAACCATGGGCCAAAATGGAACCTATTCACACCATCCATGTTTGCAGGAAAACTTTGTCAGGTAAGTTTAAGGAACAAAAGATAGATGGCCTGGCCATATCAGAATGCCCTGGCACAAGAAACTTTCATCTACCACCTAACTACTAGAATGGAGATGCATTATAAAGTAGGCACATTTTTCTGCTGTTTTAACCATTGGCCAAAATGGAACCTATGCACACCATCCATGTTTGCAGGAAAACTTTGTCAGGTAAGTTTAAGGAACTAAAGATAGATGGCCTGGCCATATCAGAATGCCCTGGCGCAAGAAACTTTCATCTACCACCTAACTACTAGAATTGAGATGCATTATAAAGTAGGCACATTTTTCTGCTGTTTTAACCATTGGCCAAAATGGAACCTATTCACACCATCCATGTTTGTAGGAAAACTTTGTCAGATAAGTTTAAGGAACTAAAGATAGATGGCCTGGCCATATCAGAATGCCCTGGTACAAGAAACTTTCATCTACCACCTAACTACTAGAATGGAGATGCATTATAAAGTAGGCACATTTTTCTGCTGTTTTAACCATTAGCCAAAATGGAAACTATTCACAACATCCATGTTTGTAGGAAAACTTTGTCCGATAAAAGTTTAAGGACCTAAAGATAGATGGCCTAGCCATATCAGAATGCCCTGGTACAAGAAACTTTCATCTACCACCTAACTACTAGAATTGAGATGCATTATAATGTAGGCCTATTTTTCTGCTGTTTTAACCATGGGCCAAAATGGAACCTATTCACACCATCCATGTTTGTAGGAAAACTTTGTCAGATAAGTTTAAGGAACTAAAGATAGATGGCCTGGCCATATCAGAATGCCCTGGTACAAGAAACTTTCATCTACCACCTAACTACTAGAATTGAGATGCATTATAATGTAGGCCTATTTTTCTGCTGTTTTAACCATGGGCCAAAATGGAACCTATGCACACCATCCATGTTTGCAGGAAAACTTTGTCAGGTAAGTTTAAGGACCTAAAGATAGATGGCCTGGCCATATCAGAATGCCCTGGCGCAAGAAACTTTCATCTACCACCTAAGTGTTAGAATGGAGATGCATGATAAAGTAGGCACATTTTTCTGCTGTTTTAACCATTGGCCAAAATGGAAACTATTCACACCATCCATGTTTGTAGGAAAACTTTGTCAGATAAGTTTAAGGACCTAAAGATAGATGGCCTAGCCATATCAGAATGCCCTGGTACAAGAAACTTTCATCTACCACCTAACTACTAGAATTGAGATGCATTATAATGTAGGCCTATTTTTCTGCTGTTTTAACCATGGGCCAAAATGGAACCTATTCACACCATCCATGTTTGCAGGAAAACTTTGTCAGGTAAGTTTAAGGAACTAAAGATAGATGGCCTGGCCATATCAGAATGCCCTGGTACAAGAAACTTTCATCTACCACCTAACTACTAGAATTGAGATGCATTCTAAAGTAGGCACATTTTTCTGCTATTTTAACCATGGGCCAAAATGGAACCTATGCACACCATCCATGTTTGCAGGAAAACTTTGTCAGATAAGTTTAAGGAACTAAAGATAGATGGCCTGGCCATATCAGAATGCCCTGGCGCAAGAAACTTTCATCTACCACCTAACTACTAGAATGGAGATGCATTATAAAGTAGGCACATTTTTCTGCTGTTTTAACCATTAGCCAAAATGGAACCTATTCACACCATCCATGTTTGTAGGAAAACTTTGTCCGATAAAAGTTTAAGGACCTAAAGATAGATGGCCTAGCCATATCAGAATGCCCTGGTACAAGAAACTTTCATCTACTACCTAACTGTTAGAATGGAGATGCATTATAAAGTAGGCACATTTTTCTGCTGTTTTAACCATTGGCCAAAATGGAACCTATTCACACCATCCATGTTTGTAGGAAAACTTTGTCAGATAAGTTTAAGGAACTAAAGATAGATGGCCTGGCCATATCAGAATGCCCTGGCGCAAGAAACTTTCATCTACCACCTAACTACTAGAATTGAGATGCATTATAAAGTAGGCACATTTTTCTGCTGTTTTAACCATTGGCCAAAATGGAACCTATTCAGACCATCCATGTTTGCAGGAAAACTTTGTCAGATAAGTTTAAGGACCTAAAGATAGATGGCCTGGCCATATCAGAATGCCCTGGTACAAGAAACTTTCATCTACCACCTAACTACTAGAATTGAGATGCATTATAAAGTAGGCACATTTTTCTGCTGTTTTAACCATGGGCCAAAATGGAACCTATGCACACCATCCATGTTTGCAGGAAAACTTTGTCAGATAAGTTTAAGGACCTAAAGATAGATGGCCTGGCCATATCAGAATGCCCTGGCACAAGAAACTTTCATCTACCACCTAACTACTAGAATTGAGATGCATTATAAAGTAGGCACATTTTTCTGCTGTTTTAACCATGGGCCAAAATGGAACCTATGCACACCATCCATGTTTGCAGGAAAACTTTGTCAGGTAAGTTTAAGGAACTAAAGATAGATGATCTGGCCATATCAGAATGCCCTGGCGCAAGAAACTTTCATCTGCCACCTAAGTGTTAGAATGGAGATGCATGATAAAGTAGGCACATTTTTCTGCTGTTTTAACCATTGGCCAAAATGGAAACTATTCACACCATCCATGTTTGTAGGAAAACTTTGTCAGATAAGTTTAAGGAACTAAAGATAGATGGCCTGGCCATATCAGAATGCCCTGGTACAAGAAACTTTCATCTACCACCTAACTACTAGAATGGAGATGCATTATAAAGTAGGCACATTTTTCTGCTGTTTTAACCATGGGCCAAAATGGAAACTATTCACACCATCCATGTTTGCAGGAAAACTTTGTCAGGTAAGTTTAAGGAACAAAAGATAGATGGCCTGGCCATATCAGAATGCCCTGGCGCAAGAAACTTTCATCTACCACCTAACTACTAGAATTGAGATGCATTATAAAGTAGGCACATTTTTCTGCTGTTTTAACCATGGGCCAAAATGGAACCTATGCACACCATCCATGTTTGCAGGAAAACTTTGTCAGGTAAGTTTAAGGAACAAAAGATAGATGGCCTGGCCATATCAGAATGCCCTGGCGCAAGAAACTTTCATCTACCACCTAACTACTCGAATTGAGATGCATTATAAAGTAGGCACATTTTTCTGCTGTTTTAACCATTGGCCAAAATGGAACCTATTCACACCATCCATGTTTGTAGGAAAACTTTGTCAGATAAGTTTAAGGAACTAAAGATAGATGGCCTGGCCATATCAGAATGCCCTGGTACAAGAAACTTTCATCTACCACCTAACTACTAGAATGGAGATGCATTATAAAGTAGGCACATTTTTCTGCTGTTTTAACCATTGGCCAAAATGGAACCTATTCACACCATCCATGTTTGTAGGAAAACTTTGTCAGGTAAGTTTAAGGAACTAAAGATAGATGGCCTGGCCATATCAGAATGCCCTGACGCAAGAAACTTTCATCTACCACCTAAGTGTTAGAATGGAGATGCATTATAAAGTAGGCACATTTTTCTGCTGTTTTAACCATTGGCCAAAATGGAACCTATTCACACCATCCATGTTTGTAGGAAAACTTTGTCCGATAAGTTTAAGGACCTAAAGATAGATGGCCTAGCCATATCAGAATGCCCTGGCACAAGAAACTTTCATCTACCACCTAACTACTAGAATTGGGATGCATTATAAAGTAGGCACATTTTTCTGCTGTTTTAACCATGGGCCAAAATGGAACCTATGCACACCATCCATGTTTGCAGGAAAACTTTGTCAGGTAAGTTTAAGGAACTAAAGATAGATGGCCTGGCCATATCAGAATGCCCTGGCGCAAGAAACTTTCATCTACCACCTAACTACTAGAATTGGGATGCATTATAAAGTAGGCACATTTTTCTGCTGTTTTAACCATTGGCCAAAATGGAACCTATTCACATCATCCATGTTTGTAGGAAAACTTTGTCAGATAAGTTTAAGGAACTAAAGATAGATGGCCTGGCCATATCAGAATGCCCTGGCACAAGAAACTTTCATCTACCACCTAACTACTAGAATTGAGATGCATTCTAAAGTAGGCACATTTTTCTGCTGTTTTAACCATGGGCCAAAATGGAACCTATGCACACCATCCATGTTTGCAGGAAAACTTTGTCAGGTAAGTTTAAGGAACTATAGATAGATGGCCTGGCCATATCAGAATGCCCTGGCGCAAGAAACTTTCATCTACCACCTAACTACTCGAATTGAGATGCATTATAAAGTAGGCACATTTTTCTGCTGTTTTAACCATTGGCCAAAATGGAACCTATTCACACCATCCATGTTTGTAGGAAAAGTTTGTCCGATAAAAGTTTAAGGAACTAAAGATAGATGGCCTGGCCATATCAGAATGCCCTGGCGCAAGAAACTTTCATCTACCACCTAACTACTAGAATTGAGATGCATTCTAAAGTAGGCACATTTTTCTGCTGTTTTAACCATTGGCCAAAATGGAAACTATTCACACCATCCATGTTTGCAGGAAAACTTTGTCAGGTAAGTTTAAGGAACTAAAGATAGATGGCCTGGCCATATCAGAATGCCCTGGCGCAAGAAAGTTTCATCTACCACCTAACTACTAGAATTGAGATGCATTATAATGTAGGCACATTTTTCTGCTGTTTTAACCATGGGCCAAAATGGAACCTATGCACACCATCCATGTTTGCAGGAAAACTTTGTCAGGTAAGTTTAAGGAACTATAGATAGATGGCCTGGCCATATCAGAATGCCCTGGCGCAAGAAACTTTCATCTACCACCTAACTACTCGAATTGAGATGCATTATAAAGTAGGCACATTTTTCTGCTGTTTTAACCATTGGCCAAAATGGAACCTATTCACACCATCCATGTTTGTAGGAAAAGTTTGTCCGATAAAAGTTTAAGGAACTAAAGATAGATGGCCTGGCCATATCAGAATGCCCTGGTACAAGAAACTTTCATCTACCACCTAACTACTAGAATTGAGATGCATTATAAAGTAGGCACATTTTTCTGCTGTTTTAACCATTGGCCAAAATGGAACCTATGCACACCATCCATGTTTGTAGGAAAACTTTGTCAGGTAAGTTTAAGGAACTAAAGATAGATGGCCTGGCCATATCAGAATGCCCTGGTACAAGAAACTTTAATCTACCACCTAACTACTAGAATTGAGATGCATTCTAAAGTAGGCACATTTTTCTGCTGTTTTAACCATGGGCCAAAATGGAACCTATGCACACCATCCATGTTTGCAGGAAAACTTTGTCAGGTAAGTTTAAGGAACTAAAGATAGATGGCCTGGCCATATCAGAATGCCCTGGCGCAAGAAACTTTCATCTACCACCTAAGTGTTAGAATGGAGATGCATTATAAAGTAGGCACATTTTTCTGCTGTTTTAACCATTGGCCAAAATGGAACCTATTCACACCATCCATGTTTGTAGGAAAACTTTGTCAGGTAAGTTTAAGGAACTAAAGATAGATGGCCTGGCCATATCAGAATGCCCTGGCGCAAGAAACTTTCATCTACCACCTAACTACTAGAATGGAGATGCATTATAAAGTAGGCACATTTTTCTGCTGTTTTAACCATTAGCCAAAATGGAACCTATTCACACCATCCATGTTTGTAGGAAAACTTTGTCCGATAAAAGTTTAAGGACCTAAAGATAGATGGCCTAGCCATATCAGAATGCCCTGGTACAAGAAACTTTCATCTACTACCTAACTGTTAGAATGGAGATGCATTATAAAGTAGGCACATTTTTCTGCTGTTTTAACAATTGGCCAAAATGGAACCTATTCACACCATCCATGTTTGTAGGAAAACTTTGTCAGATACGTTTAAGGAACTAAAGATAGATGGCCTGGCCATATCAGAATGCCTAGGTACAAGAAACTTTCATCTACCACCTAACTACTAGAATTGAGATACATTATAATGTAGGCTCATTTTTCTGCTGTTTTAACAATTGGCCAAAATGGAACCTATTCACACCATCCATGTTTGTAGGAAAACTTTGTCCGATAAGTTTAAGGACCTAAAGATAGATGGCCTGGCCATATCAGAATGCCCTGGCGCAAGAAACTTTCATCTACCACCTAACTACTAGAATGGAGATGCATTATAAAGTAGGCACATTTTTCTGCTGTTTTAACCATTGGCCAAAATGGAACCTATTCACACCATCCATGTTTGTAGGAAAACTTTGTCAGATAAGTTTAAGGAACTAAAGATAGATGGCCTGGCCATATCAGAATGCCCTGGCGCAAGAAACTTTCATCTACCACCTAACTACTAGAATGGAGATGCATTATAAAGTAGGCACATTTTTCTGCTGTTTTAACCATTGGCCAAAATGGAACCTATTCACACCATCCATGTTTGTAGGAAAACTTTGTCAGATAAGTTTAAGGAACTAAAGATAGATGGCCTGGCCATATCAGAATGCCCTGGCACAAGAAACTTTCATCTACCACCTAACTACTAGAATGGAGATGCATTATAAAGTAGGCACATTTTTCTGCTGTTTTAACCATGGGCCAAAATGGAACCTATGCACACCATCCATGTTTGCAGGAAAACTTTGTCAGGTAAGTTTAAGGAACTAAAGATAGATGGCCTGGCCATATCAGAATGCCCTGGCGCAAGAAACTTTCATCTACTACCTAACTGTTAGAATGGAGATGCATTATAAAGTAGGCACATTTTTCTGCTGTTTTAACCATTGGCCAAAATGGAACCTATTCACACCATCCATGTTTGTAGGAAAACTTTGTCAGATAAGTTTAAGGAACTAAAGATAGATGGCCTGGCCATATCAGAATGCCCTGGTACAAGAAACTTTCATGTACCACCTAACTACTAGAATTGAGATGCATTATAAAGTAGGCACATTTTTCTGCTATTTTAACCATGGGCCAAAATGGAACCTATGCACACCATCCATGTTTGCAGGAAAACTTTGTCAGATAAGTTTAAGGAACTAAAGATAGATGGCCTGGCCATATCAGAATGCCCTGGCGCAAGAAACTTTCATCTACCACCTAAGTGTTAGAATGGAGATGCATTATAAAGTAGGCACATTTTTCTGCTGTTTTAACCATTGGCCAAAATGGAACCTATTCACACCATCCATGTTTGTAGGAAAACTTTGTCAGATAAGTTTAAGGAACTAAAGATAGATGGCCTGGCCATATCAGAATGCCCTGGCGCAAGAAACTTTCATCTACCACCTAACTACTAGAATGGAGATGCATTATAAAGTAGGCACATTTTTCTGCTGTTTTAACCATTAGCCAAAATGGAACCTATGCACACCATCCATGTTTGCAGGAAAACTTTGTCAGGTAAGTTTAAGGAACTAAAGATAGATGGCCTGGCCATATCAGAATGCCCTGGCGCAAGAAACTTTCATCTACCACCTAACTACTAGAATGGAGATGCATTATAAAGTAGGCACATTTTTCTGCTGTTTTAACCATTAGCCAAAATGGAACCTATTCACACCATCCATGTTTGTAGGAAAACTTTGTCCGATAAAAGTTTAAGGACCTAAAGATAGATGGCCTAGCCATATCAGAATGCCCTGGTACAAGAAACTTTCATCTACCACCTAACTACTAGAATTGAGATGCATTATAATGTAGGCCTATTTTTCTGCTGTTTTAACCATTGGCCAAAATGGAACCTATTCACACCATCCATGTTTGTAGGAAAACTTTGTCAGATAAGTTTAAGGAACTAAAGATAGATGGCCTGGCCATATCAGAATGCCCTGGCGCAAGAAACTTTCATCTACCACCTAACTACTAGAATGGAGATGCATTATAAAGTAGGCACATTTTTCTGCTGTTTTAACCATTAGCCAAAATGGAACCTATTCACACCATCCATGTTTGTAGGAAAACTTTGTCCGATAAAAGTTTAAGGACCTAAAGATAGATGGCCTAGCCATATCAGAATGCCCTGGTACAAGAAACTTTCATCTACCACCTAACTACTAGAATTGAGATGCATTATAATGTAGGCCTATTTTTCTGCTGTTTTAACCATGGGCCAAAATGGAACCTATTCACACCATCCATGTTTGTAGGAAAACTTTGTCAGATAAGTTTAAGGAACTAAAGATAGATGGCCTGGCCATATCAGAATGCCCTGGCGCAAGAAACTTTCATCTACCACCTAAGTGTTAGAATGGAGATGCATTATAAAGTAGGCACATTTTTCTGCTGTTTTAACCATGGGCCAAAATGGAACCTATGCACACCATCCATGTTTGCAGGAAAACTTTGTCAGGTAAGTTTAAGGACCTAAAGATAGATGGCCTGGCCATATCAGAATGCCCTGGCGCAAGAAACTTTCATCTACCACCTAAGTGTTAGAATGGAGATGCATGATAAAGTAGGCACATTTTTCTGCTGTTTTAACCATTGGCCAAAATGGAAACTATTCACACCATCCATGTTTGTAGGAAAACTTTGTCAGATAAGTTTAAGGACCTAAAGATAGATGGCCTTGCCATATCAGAATGCCCTGGTACAAGAAACTTTCATCTACCACCTAACTACTAGAATTGAGATGCATTATAATGTAGGCCTATTTTTCTGCTGTTTTAACCATGGGCCAAAATGGAACCTATTCACACCATCCATGTTTGCAGGAAAACTTTGTCAGGTAAGTTTAAGGAACTAAAGATAGATGGCCTGGCCATATCAGAATGCCCTGGTACAAGAAACTTTCATCTACCACCTAAGTGTTAGAATGGAGATGCATTATAAAGTAGGCACATTTTTCTGCTGTTTTAACCATTGGCCAAAATGGAACCTATTCACAACATCCATGTTTGTAGGAAAACTTTGTCAGATAAGTTTAAGGAACTAAAGATAGATGGCCTGGCCATATCAGAATGCCCTGGCGCAAGAAACTTTCATCTACCACCTAAGTGTTAGAATGGAGATGCATTATAAAGTAGGCACATTTTTCTGCTGTTTTAACCATTGGCCAAAATGGAACCTATTCACAACATCCATGTTTGTAGGAAAACTTTGTCAGATAAGTTTAAGGAACTAAAGATAGATGGCCTGGCCATATCAGAATGCCCTGGCGCAAGAAACTTTCATCTACCACCTAACTACTAGAATGGAGATGCATTATAAAGTAGGCACATTTTTCTGCTGTTTTAACCATTAGCCAAAATGGAACCTATTCACACCATCCATGTTTGTAGGAAAACTTTGTCCGATAAAAGTTTAAGGACCTAAAGATAGATGGCCTAGCCATATCAGAATGCCCTGGTACAAGAAACTTTCATCTACCACCTAACTACTAGAATTGAGATGCATTATAATGTAGGCCTATTTTTCTGCTGTTTTAACCATGGGCCAAAATGGAACCTATTCACACCATCCATGTTTGTAGGAAAACTTTGTCAGATAAGTTTAAGGAACTAAAGATAGATGGCCTGGCCATATCAGAATGCCCTGGCGCAAGAAACTTTCATCTACCACCTAAGTGTTAGAATGGAGATGCATTATAAAGTAGGCACATTTTTCTGCTGTTTTAACCATGGGCCAAAATGGAACCTATGCACACCATCCATGTTTGCAGGAAAACTTTGTCAGGTAAGTTTAAGGACCTAAAGATAGATGGCCTGGCCATATCAGAATGCCCTGGCAGAAGAAACTTTCATCTACCACCTAAGTGTTAGAATGGAGATGCATGATAAAGTAGGCACATTTTTCTGCTGTTTTAACCATTGGCCAAAATGGAAACTATTCACACCATCCATGTTTGTAGGAAAACTTTGTCAGATAAGTTTAAGGACCTAAAGATAGATGGCCTTGCCATATCAGAATGCCCTGGTACAAGAAACTTTCATCTACCACCTAACTACTAGAATTGAGATGCATTATAATGTAGGCCTATTTTTCTGCTGTTTTAACCATGGGCCAAAATGGAACCTATTCACACCATCCATGTTTGCAGGAAAACTTTGTCAGGTAAGTTTAAGGAACTAAAGATAGATGGCCTGGCCATATCAGAATGCCCTGGTACAAGAAACTTTCATCTACCACCTAACTACTAGAATTGAGATGCATTCTAAAGTAGGCACATTTTTCTGCTATTTTAACCATGGGCCAAAATGGAACCTATGCACACCATCCATGTTTGCAGGAAAACTTTGTCAGATAAGTTTAAGGAACTAAAGATAGATGGCCTGGCCATATCAGAATGTCCTGGCGCAAGAAACTTTCATCTACCACCTAAGTGTTAGAATGGAGATGCATTATAAAGTAGGCACATTTTTCTGCTGTTTTAACCATTGGCCAAAATGGAACCTATTCACACCATCCATGTTTGTAGGAAAACTTTGTCAGATAAGTTTAAGGAACTAAAGATAGATGGCCTGGCCATATCAGAATGCCCTGGCGCAAGAAACTTTCATCTACCACCTAACTACTAGAATGGAGATGCATTATAAAGTAGGCACATTTTTCTGCTGTTTTAACCATTGGCCAAAATGGAACCTATTCACACCATCCATGTTTGTAGGAAAACTTTGTCAGATAAGTTTAAGGAACTAAAGATAGATGGCCTGGCCATATCAGAATGCCCTGGCGCAAGAAACTTTCATCTACCACCTAACTGTTAGAATGGAGATGCATTATAAAGTAGGCACATTTTTCTGCTGTTTTAACCATGGGCCAAAATGGAACCTATGCACACCATCCATGTTTGCAGGAAAACTTTGTCAGGTAAGTTTAAGGAACTAAAGATAGATGGCCTGGCCATATCAGAATGCCCTGGCGCAAGAAACTTTCATCTACTACCTAACTGTTAGAATGGAGATGCATTATAAAGTAGGCACATTTTTCTGCTGTTTTAACCATTGGCCAAAATGGAACCTATTCACACCATCCATGTTTGTAGGAAAACTTTGTCAGATAAGTTTAAGGAACTAAAGATAGATGGCCTGGCCATATCAGAATGCCCTGGTACAAGAAACTTTCATGTACCACCTAACTACTAGAATTGAGATGCATTATAAAGTAGGCACATTTTTCTGCTATTTTAACCATGGGCCAAAATGGAACCTATGCACACCATCCATGTTTGCAGGAAAACTTTGTCAGATAAGTTTAAGGAACTAAAGATAGATGGCCTGGCCATATCAGAATGCCCTGGCGCAAGAAACTTTCATCTACCACCTAAGTGTTAGAATGGAGATGCATTATAAAGTAGGCACATTTTTCTGCTGTTTTAACCATTGGCCAAAATGGAACCTATTCACACCATCCATGTTTGTAGGAAAACTTTGTCAGATAAGTTTAAGGAACTAAAGATAGATGGCCTGGCCATATCAGAATGCCCTGGCGCAAGAAACTTTCATCTACCACCTAACTACTAGAATGGAGATGCATTATAAAGTAGGCACATTTTTCTGCTGTTTTAACCATTAGCCAAAATGGAACCTATTCACACCATCCATGTTTGTAGGAAAACTTTGTCCGATAAAAGTTTAAGGACCTAAAGATAGATGGCCTAGCCATATCAGAATGCCCTGGTACAAGAAACTTTCATCTACCACCTAACTACTAGAATTGAGATGCATTATAATGTAGGCCTATTTTTCTGCTGTTTTAACCATTGGCCAAAATGGAACCTATTCACACCATCCATGTTTGTAGGAAAACTTTGTCAGATAAGTTTAAGGAACTAAAGATAGATGGCCTGGCCATATCAGAATGCCCTGGCGCAAGAAACTTTCATCTACCACCTAACTACTAGAATGGAGATGCATTATAAAGTAGGCACATTTTTCTGCTGTTTTAACCATTAGCCAAAATGGAACCTATTCACACCATCCATGTTTGTAGGAAAACTTTGTCCGATAAAAGTTTAAGGACCTAAAGATAGATGGCCTAGCCATATCAGAATGCCCTGGTACAAGAAACTTTCATCTACCACCTAACTACTAGAATTGAGATGCATTATAATGTAGGCCTATTTTTCTGCTGTTTTAACCATGGGCCAAAATGGAACCTATTCACACCATCCATGTTTGTAGGAAAACTTTGTCAGATAAGTTTAAGGAACTAAAGATAGATGGCCTGGCCATATCAGAATGCCCTGGCGCAAGAAACTTTCATCTACCACCTAAGTGTTAGAATGGAGATGCATTATAAAGTAGGCACATTTTTCTGCTGTTTTAACCATTGGCCAAAATGGAACCTATTCACACCATCCATGTTTGTAGGAAAACTTTGTCAGATAAGTTTAAGGAACTAAAGATAGATGGCCTGGCCATATCAGAATGCCCTGGTACAAGAAACTTTCATCTACCACCTAACTACTAGAATTGAGATGCATTATAAAGTAGGCACATTTTTCTGCTATTTTAACCATGGGCCAAAATGGAACCTATGCACACCATCCATGTTTGCAGGAAAACTTTGTCAGATAAGTTTAAGGAACTAAAGATAGATGGCCTGGCCATATCAGAATGCCCTGGCGCAAGAAACTTTCATCTACCACCTAAGTGTTAGAATGGAGATGCATTATAAAGTAGGCACATTTTTCTGCTGTTTTAACCATGGGCCAAAATGGAACCTATGCACACCTTCCATGTTTGCAGGAAAACTTTGTCAGGTAAGTTTAAGGAACTAAAGATAGATGGCCTGGCCATATCAGAATGCCCTGGCGCAAGAAACTTTCATCTACCACCTAACTGTTAGAATGGAGATGCATGATAAAGTAGGCACATTTTTCTGCTGTTTTAACCATTGGCCAAAATGGAAACTATTCACACCATCCATGTTTGTAGGAAAACTTTGTCAGATAAGTTTAAGGAACTAAAGATAGATGGCCTGGCCATATCAGAATGCCCTGGCGCAAGAAACTTTCATCTACCACCTAACTGTTAGAATGGAGATGCATGATAAAGTAGGCACATTTTTCTGCTGTTTTAACCATTGGCCAAAATGGAAACTATTCACACCATCCATGTTTGTAGGAAAACTTTGTCAGATAAGTTTAAGGAACAAAGATATATGGCTTGGCCATATCAGAATGCCCTGGCGCAGGAAACTTTCATCTACCACATAACTACTAGAATTGAGATGCATTATAAAGTAGGCACATTTTTCTGCTGTTTTAACCATGGGCCAAAATGGAACCTATGCACACCATCCATGTTTGCAGGAAAACTTTGTCAGGTAAGTTTAAGGAACTAAAGATAGATGGCCTGGCCATATCAGAATGCCCTGGCGCAAGAAACTTTCATCTACTACCTAACTGTTAGAATGGAGAAGCATTATAAAGTAGGCACATTTTTCTGCTGTTTTAACCATTGGCCAAAATGGAACCTATTCACACCATCCATGTTTGTAGGAAAACTTTGTCAGATAAGTTTAAGGAACTAAAGATAGATGGCCTGGCCATATCAGAATGCCCTGGTACAAGAAACTTTCATCTACCACCTAACTACTAGAATTGAGATGCATTATAAAGTAGGCACATTTTTCTGCTATTTTAACCATGGGCCAAAATGGAACCTATGCACACCATCCATGTTTGCAGGAAAACTTTGTCAGATAAGTTTAAGGAACTAAAGATAGATGGCCTGGCCATATCAGAATGCCCTGGCGCAAGAAACTTTCATCTACCACCTAAGTGTTAGAATGGAGATGCATTATAAAGTAGGCACATTTTTCTGCTGTTTTAACCATTGGCCAAAATGGAACCTATTCACACCATCCATGTTTGTAGGAAAACTTTGTCAGATAAGTTTAAGGAACTAAAGATAGATGGCCTGGCCATATCAGAATGCCCTGGCGCAAGAAACTTTCATCTACCACCTAACTACTAGTATGGAGATGCATTATAAAGTAGGCACATTTTTCTGCTGTTTTAACCATTAGCCAAAATGGAACCTATTCACACCATCCATGTTTGTAGGAAAACTTTGTCCGATAAAAGTTTAAGGACCTAAGGATAGATGGCCTAGCCATATCAGAATGCCCTGGTACAAGAAACTTTCATCTACCACCTAACTACTAGAATTGAGATGCATTATAATGTAGGCCTATTTTTCTGCTGTTTTAACCATGGGCCAAAATGGAACCTATTCACACCATCCATGTTTGTAGGAAAACTTTGTCAGATAAGTTTAAGGAACTAAAGATAGATGGCCTGGCCATATCAGAATGCCCTGGCGCAAGAAACTTTCATCTACCACCTAACTACTAGAATTGAGATGTATTATAAAGCAGGCACATTTTTCTGCTGTTTTAACCATGGGCCAAAATGGAACCTATGCACACCTTCCATGTTTGCAGGAAAACTTTGTCAGGTAAGTTTAAGGAACTAAAGATAGATGGCCTGGCCATATCAGAATGCCCTGGGGCAAGAAACTTTCATCTACCACCTAAGTGTTAGAATGGAGATGCATGATAAAGTAGGCACATTTTTCTGCTGTTTTAACCATTGGCCAAAATGGAAACTATTCACACCATCCATGTTTGTAGGAAAACTTTGTCAGATAAGTTTAAGGAACTAAAGATAGATGGCTTGGCCATATCAGAATGCCCTGGCGCAGGAAACTTTCATCTACCACCTAACTACTAGAATTGAGATGCATTATAAAGTAGGCACATTTTTCTGCTGTTTTAACCATTGGCCAAAATGGAACCTATTCACACCATCCATGTTTGTAGGAAAACTTTGTCAGATAAGTTTAAGGAACTAAAGATAGATGGCCTGGCCATATCAGAATGCCCTGGCGCAAGAAACTTTCATCTACCACCTAACTACTAGAATGGAGATGCATTATAAAGTAGGCACATTTTTCTGCTGTTTTAACCATTAGCCAAAATGGAACCTATTCACACCATCCATGTTTGTAGGAAAACTTTGTCCGATAAAAGTTTAAGGACCTAAAGATAGATGGCCTAGCCATATCAGAATGCCCTGGTACAAGAAACTTTCATCTACCACCTAACTACTAGAATTGAGATGCATTATAATGTAGGCCTATTTTTCTGCTGTTTTAACCATGGGCCAAAATGGAACCTATTCACACCATCCATGTTTGCAGGAAAACTTTGTCAGGTAAGTTTAAGGAACTAAAGATAGATGGCCTGGCCATATCAGAATGCCCTGGCGCAAGAAACTTTCATCTACCACCTAAGTGTTAGAATGGAGATGCATGATAAAGTAGGCACATTTTTCTGCTGTTTTAACCATTGGCCAAAATGGAAACTATTCACACCATCCATGTTTGTAGGAAAACTTTGTCAGATAAGTTTAAGGAACTAAAGATAGATGGCTTGGCCATATCAGAATGCCCTGGCGCAGGAAACTTTCATCTACCACCTAACTACTAGAATTGAGATGCATTATAAAGTAGGCACATTTTTCTGCTGTTTTAACCATGGGCCAAAATGGAACCTATGCACACCATCCATGTTTGCAGGAAAACTTTGTCAGGTAAGTTTAAGGAACTAAAGATAGATGGCCTGGCCATATCAGAGTGCCCTGGTACAAGAAACTTTCATCTACCACCTAACTACTAGAATTGAGATGCATTAGAAAGTAGGCACATTTTTCTGCTATTTTAACCATGGGCCAAAATGGAACCTATGCACACCATCCGTGTTTGCAGGAAAACTTTGTCAGATAAGTTTAAGGAACTAAAGATAGATGGCCTGGCCATATCAGAATGCCCTGGCGCAAGAAACTTTCATCTACTACCTAACTGTTAGAATGGAGATGCATTATAAAGTAGGCACATTTTTCTGCTGTTTTAACCATTGGCCAAAATGGAACCTATTCACACCATCCATGTTTGTAGGAAAACTTTGTCAGATAAGTTTAAGGAACTAAAGATAGATGGCCTGGCCATATCAGAATGCCCTGGTACAAGAAACTTTCATCTACCACCTAACTACTAGAATTGAGATGCATTAGAAAGTAGGCACATTTTTCTGCTATTTTAACCATGGGCCAAAATGGAACCTATGCACACCATCCGTGTTTGCAGGAAAACTTTGTCAGATAAGTTTAAGGAACTAAAGATAGATGGCCTGGCCATATCAGAATGCCCTGGCGCAAGAAACTTTCATCTACCACCTAACTGTTAGAATGGAGATGCATGATAAAGTAGGCACATTTTTCTGCTGTTTTAACCATTGGCCAAAATGGAACCTATTCACACCATCCATGTTTGTAGGAAAACTTTGTCAGATAAGTTTAAGGACCTAAAGATAGATGGCCTTGCCATATCAGAACGCCCTGGTACAAGAAACTTTCATCTACCACCTAACTACTAGAATTGAGATGCATTATAAAGTAGGCACATTTTTCTGCTGTTTTAACCATGGGCCAAAATGGAACCTATGCACACCTTCCATGTTTGCAGGAAAACTTTGTCAGATAAGTTTAAGGACCTAAAGATAGATGGCCTTGCCATATCAGAATGCCCTGGCGCAAGAAACTTTCATCTACCACCTAACTGTTAGAATGGAGATGCATGATAAAGTAGGCACATTTTTCTGCTGTTTTAACCATTGGCCAACATGGAAACTATTCACACCATCCATGTTTGTAGGAAAACTTTGTCAGATAAGTTTAAGGAACTAAAGATAGATGGCTTGGCCATATCAGAATGCCCTGGCGCAGGAAACTTTCATCTACCACCTAACTACTAGAATTGAGATGCATTATAAAGTAGGCACATTTTTCTGCTGTTTTAACCATGGGCCAAAATGGAACCTATGCACACCATCCATGTTTGCAGGAAAACTTTGTCAGGTAAGTTTAAGGAACTAAAGATAGATGGCCTGGCCATATCAGAATGCCCTGGCGCAAGAAACTTTCATCTACTACCTAACTGTTAGAATGGAGATGCATTATAAAGTAGGCACATTTTTCTGCTGTTTTAACCATTGGCCAAAATGGAACCTATTCACACCATCCATGTTTGTAGGAAAACTTTGTCAGATAAGTTTAAGGAACTAAAGATAGATGGCCTGGCCATATCAGAATGCCCTGGTACAAGAAACTTTCATCTACCACCTAACTACTAGAATTGAGATGCATTATAAAGTAGGCACATTTTTCTGCTATTTTAACCATGGGCCAAAATGGAACCTATGCACACCATCCATGTTTGCAGGAAAACTTTGTCAGATAAGTTTAAGGAACTAAAGATAGATGGCCTGGCCATATCAGAATGCCCTGGCGCAAGAAACTTTCATCTACCACCTAAGTGTTAGAATGGAGATGCATTATAAAGTAGGCACATTTTTCTGCTGTTTTAACCATTGGCCAAAATGGAACCTATTCACACCATCCATGTTTGTAGGAAAACTTTGTCAGATAAGTTTAAGGAACTAAAGATAGATGGCCTGGCCATATCAGAATGCCCTGGCGCAAGAAACTTTCATCTACCACCTAACTACTAGAATGGAGATGCATTATAAAGTAGGCACATTTTTCTCCTGTTTTAACCATTAGCCAAAATGGAACCTATTCACACCATCCATGTTTGCAGGAAAACTTTGTCCGATAAAAGTTTAAGGACCTAAAGATAGATGGCCTAGCCATATCAGAATGCCCTGGTACAAGAAACTTTCATCTACCACCTAACTACTAGAATTGAGATGCATTATAATGTAGGCCTATTTTTCTCCTGTTTTAACCATGGGCCAAAATGGAACCTATTCACACCATCCATGTTTGTAGGAAAACTTTGTCAGATAAGTTTAAGGAACTAAAGATAGATGGCCTGGCCATATCAGAATGCCCTGGCGCAAGAAACTTTCATCTACCACCTAAGTGTTAGAATGGAGATGCATTATAAAGTAGGCACATTTTTCTGCTGTTTTAACCATGGGCCAAAATGGAACCTATGCACACCATCCATGTTTGCAGGAAAACTTTGTCAGGTAAGTTTAAGGACCTAAAGATAGATGGCCTGGCCATATCAGAATGCCCTGGCGCAAGAAACTTTCATCTACCACCTAAGTGTTAGAATGGAGATGCATGATAAAGTAGGCACATTTTTCTGCTGTTTTAACCATTGGCCAAAATGGAAACTATTCACACCATCCATGTTTGTAGGAAAACTTTGTCAGATAAGTTTAAGGACCTAAAGATAGATGGCCTTGCCATATCAGAATGCCCTGGTACAAGAAACTTTCATCTACCACCTAACTACTAGAATTGAGATGCATTATAAAGTAGGCACATTTTTCTGCTGTTTTAACCATGGGCCAAAATGGAACCTATGCACACCATCCATGTTTGCAGGAAAACTTTGTCAGGTAAGTTTAAGGAACTAAAGATAGATGGCCTGGCCATATCAGAATGCCCTGGCGCAAGAAACTTTCATCTACCACCTAAGTGTTAGAATGGAGATGCATTATAAAGTAGGCACATTTTTCTGCTGTTTTAACCATTGGCCAAAATGGAACCTATTCACACCATCCATGTTTGTAGGAAAACTTTGTCAGATAAGTTTAAGGAACTAAAGATAGATGGCCTGGCCATATCAGAATGCCCTGGCGCAAGAAACTTTCATCTACCACCTAACTACTAGTATGGAGATGCATTATAAAGTAGGCACATTTTTCTGCTGTTTTAACCATTAGCCAAAATGGAACCTATTCACACCATCCATGTTTGTAGGAAAACTTTGTCCGATAAAAGTTTAAGGACCTAAAGATAGATGGCCTAGCCATATCAGAATGCCCTGGTACAAGAAACTTTCATCTACCACCTAACTACTAGAATTGAGATGCATTATAATGTAGGCCTATTTTTCTGCTGTTTTAACCATGGGCCAAAATGGAACCTATTCACACCATCCATGTTTGTAGGAAAACTTTGTCAGATAAGTTTAAGGAACTAAAGATAGATGGCCTGGCCATATCAGAATGCCCTGGCGCAAGAAACTTTCATCTACCACCTAAGTGTTAGAATGGAGATGCATTATAAAGTAGGCACATTTTTCTGCTGTTTTAACCATGGGCCAAAATGGAACCTATGCACACCATCCATGTTTGCAGGAAAACTTTGTCAGGTAAGTTTAAGGACCTAAAGATAGATGGCCTGGCCATATCAGAATGCCCTGGCGCAAGAAACTTTCATCTACCACCTAAGTGTTAGAATGGAGATGCATGATAAAGTAGGCACATTTTTCTGCTGTTTTAACCATTGGCCAAAATGGAAACTATTCACACCATCCATGTTTGTAGGAAAACTTTGTCAGATAAGTTTAAGGACCTAAAGATAGATGGCCTTGCCATATCAGAATGCCCTGGTACAAGAAACTTTCATCTACCACCTAACTACTAGAATTGAGATGTATTATAAAGTAGGCACATTTTTCTGCTGTTTTAACCATGGGCCAAAATGGAACCTATGCACACCTTCCATGTTTGCAGGAAAACTTTGTCAGGTAAGTTTAAGGAACTAAAGATAGATGGCCTGGCCATATCAGAATGCCCTGGGGCAAGAAACTTTCATCTACCACCTAAGTGTTAGAATGGAGATGCATGATAAAGTAGGCACATTTTTCTGCTGTTTTAACCATTGGCCAAAATGGAAACTATTCACACCATCCATGTTTGTAGGAAAACTTTGTCAGATAAGTTTAAGGAACTAAAGATAGATGGCTTGGCCATATCAGAATGCCCTGGCGCAAGAAACTTTCATCTACCACCTAACTACTAGAATTGAGATGCATTATAATGTAGGCCTATTTTTCTGCTGTTTTAACCATGGGCCAAAATGGAACCTATTCACACCATCCATGTTTGCAGGAAAACTTTGTCAGGTAAGTTTAAGGAACTAAAGATAGATGGCCTGGCCATATCAGAATGCCCTGGTACAAGAAACTTTCATCTACCACCTAACTACTAGAATTGAGATGCATTCTAAAGTAGGCACATTTTTCTGCTATTTTAACCATGGGCCAAAATGGAACCTATGCACACCATCCATGTTTGCAGGAAAACTTTGTCAGATAAGTTTAAGGAACTAAAGATAGATGGCCTGGCCATATCAGAATGCCCTGGCGCAAGAAACTTTCATCTACCACCTAAGTGTTAGAATGGAGATGCATTATAAAGTAGGCACATTTTTCTGCTGTTTTAACCATTGGCCAAAATGGAACCTATTCACACCATCCATGTTTGTAGGAAAACTTTGTCAGATAAGTTTAAGGAACTAAAGATAGATGGCCTGGCCATATCAGAATGCCCTGGCGCAAGAAACTTTCATCTACCACCTAACTACTAGAATGGAGATGCATTATAAAGTAGGCACATTTTTCTGCTGTTTTAACCATTAGCCAAAATGGAACCTATTCACACCATCCATGTTTGTAGGAAAACTTTGTCAGGTAAGTTTAAGGACCTAAAGATAGATGGCCTGGCCATATCAGAATGCCCTGGCGCAAGAAACTTTCATCTACCACCTAAGTGTTAGAATGGAGATGCATGATAAAGTAGGCACATTTTTCTGCTGTTTTAACCATTGGCCAAAATGGAAACTATTCACACCATCCATGTTTGTAGGAAAACTTTGTCAGATAAGTTTAAGGACCTAAAGATAGATGGCCTTGCCATATCAGAATGCCCTGGTACAAGAAACTTTCATCTACCACCTAACTACTAGAATTGAGATGTATTATAAAGTAGGCACATTTTTCTGCTGTTTTAACCATTGGCCAAAATGGAACCTATTCACACCATCCATGTTTGTAGGAAAACTTTGTCAGATAAGTTTAAGGAACTAAAGATAGATGGCTTGGCCATATCAGAATGCCCTGGCGCAGGAAACTTTCATCTACCACCTAACTACTAGAATTGAGATGCATTATAAAGTAGGCACATTTTTCTGCTGTTTTAACCATGGGCCAAAATGGAACCTATGCACACCTTCCATGTTTGCAGGAAAACTTTGTCAGGTAAGTTTAAGGAACTAAAGATAGATGGCCTGGCCATATCAGAATGCCCTGGCGCAAGAAACTTTCATCTACCACCTAACTGTTAGAATGGAGATGCATGATAAAGTAGGCACATTTTTCTGCTGTTTTAACCATTGGCCAAAATGGAAACTATTCACACCATCCATGTTTGTAGGAAAACTTTGTCAGATAAGTTTAAGGAACTAAAGATAGATGGCTTGGCCATATCAGAATGCCCTGGCGCAGGAAACTTTCATCTACCACCTAACTACTAGAATTGAGATGCATTATAATGTAGGCCTATTTTTCTGCTGTTTTAACCATGGGCCAAAATGGAACCTATTCACACCATCCATGTTTGCAGGAAAACTTTGTCAGGTAAGTTTAAGGAACTAAAGATAGATGGCCTGGCCATATCAGAATGCCCTGGCGCAAGAAACTTTCATCTACCACCTAACTACTAGAATGGAGATGCATGATAAAGTAGGCACATTTTTCTGCTGTTTTAACCATTGGCCAAAATGGAAACTATTCACACCATCCATGTATGTAGGAAAACTTTGTCAGATAAGTTTAAGGATCTAAAGATAGATGGCCTAGCCATATCAGAATGCCCTGGTACAAGAAACTTTCATCTACCACCTAACTACTAGAATTGAGATGCATTATAAAGTAGGCACATTTTTCTGCTGTTTTAACCATGGGCCAAAATGGAACCTATGCACACCTTCCATGTTTGCAGGAAAACTTTGTCAGGTAAGTTTAAGGAACTAAAGATAGATGGCCTGGCCATATCAGAATGCCCTGGGGCAAGAAACTTTCATCTACCACCTAAGTGTTAGAATGGAGATGCATGATAAAGTAGGCACATTTTTCTGCTGTTTTAACCATTGGCCAAAATGGAAACTATTCACACCATCCATGTTTGTAGGAAAACTTTGTCAGATAAGTTTAAGGAACTAAAGATAGATGGCTTGGCCATATCAGAATGCCCTGGCGCAGGAAACTTTCATCTACCACCTAACTACTAGAATTGAGATGCATTATAAAGTAGGCACATTTTTCTGCTGTTTTAACCATGGGCCAAAATGGAACCTATGCACACCATCCATGTTTGCAGGAAAACTTTGTCAGGTAAGTTTAAGGAACTAAAGATAGATGGCCTGGCCATATCAGAATGCCCTGGCGCAAGAAACTTTCATCTACTACCTAACTGTTAGAATGGAGATGCATTATAAAGTAGGCACATTTTTCTGCTGTTTTAACCATTGGCCAAAATGGAACCTATTCACACCATCCATGTTTGTAGGAAAACTTTGTCAGATAAGTTTAAGGAACTAAAGATAGATGGCCTGGCCATATCAGAATGCCCTGGTACAAGAAACTTTCATCTACCACCTAACTACTAGAATTGAGATGCATTAGAAAGTAGGCACATTTTTCTGCTATTTTAACCATGGGCCAAAATGGAACCTATGCACACCATCCGTGTTTGCAGGAAAACTTTGTCAGATAAGTTTAAGGAACTAAAGATAGATGGCCTGGCCATATCAGAATGCCCTGGCGCAAGAAACTTTCATCTACCACCTAAGTGTTAGAATGGAGATGCATTATAAAGTAGGCACATTTTTCTGCTGTTTTAACCATTGGCCAAAATGGAACCTATTCACACCATCCATGTTTGTAGGAAAACTTTGTCAGATAAGTTTAAGGACCTAAAGATAGATGGCCTTGCCATATCAGAACGCCCTGGTACAAGAAACTTTCATCTACCACCTAACTACTAGAATTGAGATGCATTATAAAGTAGGCACATTTTTCTGCTGTTTTAACCATGGGCCAAAATGGAACCTATGCACACCTTCCATGTTTGCAGGAAAACTTTGTCAGGTAAGTTTAAGGAACTAAAGATAGATGGCCTGGCCATATCAGAATGCCCTGGCGCAAGAAACTTTCATCTACCACCTAACTGTTAGAATGGAGATGCATGATAAAGTAGGCACATTTTTCTGCTGTTTTAACCATTGGCCAACATGGAAACTATTCACACCATCCATGTTTGTAGGAAAACTTTGTCAGATAAGTTTAAGGAACTAAAGATAGATGGCTTGGCCATAGCAGAATGCCCTGGCGCAGGAAACTTTCATCTACCACCTAACTACTAGAATTGAGATGCATTATAAAGTAGGCACATTTTTCTGCTGTTTTAACCATGGGCCAAAATGGAACCTATGCACACCATCCATGTTTGCAGGAAAACTTTGTCAGGTAAGTTTAAGGAACTAAAGATAGATGGCCTGGCCATATCAGAATGCCCTGGCGCAAGAAACTTTCATCTACTACCTAACTGTTAGAATGGAGATGCATTATAAAGTAGGCACATTTTTCTGCTGTTTTAACCATTGGCCAAAATGGAACCTATTCACACCATCCATGTTTGTAGGAAAACTTTGTCAGATAAGTTTAAGGAACTAAAGATAGATGGCCTGGCCATATCAGAATGCCCTGGCGCAAGAAACTTTCATCTACCACCTAACTACTAGAATGGAGATGCATTATAAAGTAGGCACATTTTTCTCCTGTTTTAACCATTAGCCAAAATGGAACCTATTCACACCATCCATGTTTGCAGGAAAACTTTGTCCGATAAAAGTTTAAGGACCTAAAGATAGATGGCCTAGCCATATCAGAATGCCCTGGTACAAGAAACTTTCATCTACCACCTAACTACTAGAATTGAGATGCATTATAATGTAGGCCTATTTTTCTGCTGTTTTAACCATGGGCCAAAATGGAACCTATTCACACCATCCATGTTTGTAGGAAAACTTTGTCAGATAAGTTTAAGGAACTAAAGATAGATGGCCTGGCCATATCAGAATGCCCTGGCGCAAGAAACTTTCATCTACCACCTAAGTGTTAGAATGGAGATGCATTATAAAGTAGGCACATTTTTCTGCTGTTTTAACCATGGGCCAAAATGGAACCTATGCACACCATCCATGTTTGCAGGAAAACTTTGTCAGGTAAGTTTAAGGACCTAAAGATAGATGGCCTAGCCATATCAGAATGCCCTGGTACAAGAAACTTTCATCTACCACCTAACTACTAGAATTGAGATGCATTATAATGTAGGCCTATTTTTCTGCTGTTTTAACCATGGGCCAAAATGGAACCTATTCACACCATCCATGTTTGTAGGAAAACTTTGTCAGATAAGTTTAAGGAACTAAAGATAGATGGCCTGGCCATATCAGAATGCCCTGGCGCAAGAAACTTTCATCTACCACCTAAGTGTTAGAATGGAGATGCATGATAAAGTAGGCACATTTTTCTGCTGTTTTAACCATTGGCCAAAATGGAAACTATTCACACCATCCATGTTTGTAGGAAAACTTTGTCAGATAAGTTTAAGGACCTAAAGATAGATGGCCTTGCCATATCAGAATGCCCTGGTACAAGAAACTTTCATCTACCACCTAACTACTAGAATTGAGATGTATTATAAAGTAGGCACATTTTTCTGCTGTTTTAACCATGGGCCAAAATGGAACCTATGCACACCATCCATGTTTGTAGGAAAACTTTGTCAGATAAGTTTAAGGAACTAAAGATAGATGGCCTGGCCATATCAGAATGCCCTGGCGCAGGAAACTTTCATCTACCACCTAACTACTAGAATTGAGATGCATTATAATGTAGGCCTATTTTTCTGCTGTTTTAACCATGGGCCAAAATGGAACCTATTCACACCATCCATGTTTGCAGGAAAACTTTGTCAGGTAAGTTTAAGGAACTAAAGATAGATGGCCTGGCCATATCAGAATGCCCTGGTACAAGAAACTTTCATCTACCACCTAACTACTAGAATTGAGATGCATTCTAAAGTAGGCACATTTTTCTGCTATTTTAACCATGGGCCAAAATGGAACCTATGCACACCATCCATGTTTGCAGGAAAACTTTGTCAGATAAGTTTAAGGAACTAAAGATAGATGGCCTGGCCATATCAGAATGCCCTGGCGCAAGAAACTTTCATCTACCACCTAAGTGTTAGAATGGAGATGCATTATAAAGTAGGCACATTTTTCTGCTGTTTTAACCATTGGCCAAAATGGAACCTATTCACACCATCCATGTTTGTAGGAAAACTTTGTCAGATAAGTTTAAGGAACTAAAGATAGATGGCCTGGCCATATCAGAATGCCCTGGCGCAAGAAACTTTCATCTACCACCTAAGTGTTAGAATGGAGATGCATTATAAAGTAGGCACATTTTTCTGCTGTTTTAACCATGGGCCAAAATGGAACCTATGCACACCATCCATGTTTGCAGGAAAACTTTGTCAGGTAAGTTTAAGGACCTAAAGATAGATGGCCTGGCCATATCAGAATGCCCTGGGGCAAGAAACTTTCATCTACCACCTAAGTGTTAGAATGGAGATGCATGATAAAGTAGGCACATTTTTCTGCTGTTTTAACCATTGGCCAAAATGGAAACTATTCACACCATCCATGTTTGTAGGAAAACTTTGTCAGATAAGTTTAAGGAACTAAAGATAGATGGCCTGGCCATATCAGAATGCCCTGGCGCAGGAAACTTTCATCTACCACCTAACTACTAGAATTGAGATGCATTATAATGTAGGCCTATTTTTCTGCTGTTTTAACCATGGGCCAAAATGGAACCTATTCACACCATCCATGTTTGCAGGAAAACTTTGTCAGGTAAGTTTAAGGAACTAAAGATAGATGGCCTGGCCATATCAGAATGCCCTGGTACAAGAAACTTTCATCTACCACCTAAGTGTTAGAATGGAGATGCATTATAAAGTAGGCACATTTTTCTGCTGTTTTAACCATTGGCCAAAATGGAACCTATTCACACCATCCATGTTTGTAGGAAAACTTTGTCAGATAAGTTTAAGGAACTAAAGATAGATGGCCTGGCCATATCAGAATGCCCTGGCGCAAGAAACTTTCATCTACCACCTAACTACTAGAATGGAGATGCATTATAAAGTAGGCACATTTTTCTGCTGTTTTAACCATTAGCCAAAATGGAACCTATTCACACCATCCATGTTTGTAGGAAAACTTTGTCCGATAAAAGTTTAAGGACCTAAAGATAGATGGCCTAGCCATATCAGAATGCCCTGGTACAAGAAACTTTCATCTACTACCTAACTGTTAGAATGGAGATGCATTATAAAGTAGGCACATTTTTCTGCTGTTTTAACCATTGGCCAAAATGGAACCTATTCACACCATCCATGTTTGTAGGAAAACTTTGTCAGATAAGTTTAAGGAACTAAAGATAGATGGCCTGGCCATATCAGAATGCCCTGGCGCAAGAAACTTTCATCTACCACCTAACTACTAGAATGGAGATGCATTATAAAGTAGGCACATTTTTCTGCTGTTTTAACCATTGGCCAAAATGGAAACTATTCACACCATCCATGTTTGTAGGAAAACTTTGTCAGATAAGTTTAAGGAACTAAAGATAGATGGCCTGGCCATATCAGAATGCCCTGGTACAAGAAACTTTCATGTACCACCTAACTACTAGAATTGAGATGCATTATAAAGTAGGCACATTTTTCTGCTATTTTAACCATGGGCCAAAATGGAACCTATGCACACCATCCATGTTTGTAGGAAAACTTTGTCCGATAAAAGTTTAAGGACCTAAAGATAGATGGCCTAGCCATATCAGAATGCCCTGGTACAAGAAACTTTCATCTACCACCTAACTACTAGAATTGAGATGCATTATAATGTAGGCCTATTTTTCTGCTGTTTTAACCATGGGCCAAAATGGAACCTATTCACACCATCCATGTTTGTAGGAAAACTTTGTCAGATAAGTTTAAGGAACTAAAGATAGATGGCCTGGCCATATCAGAATGCCCTGGCGCAAGAAACTTTCATCTACCACCTAACTACTAGAATTGAGATGCATTATAAAGTAGGCACATTTTTCTGCTGTTTTAACCATGGGCCAAAATGGAACCTATGCACACCATCCATGTTTGCAGGAAAACTTTGTCAGGTAAGTTTAAGGACCTAAAGATAGATGGCCTGGCCATATCAGAATGCCCTGGCGCAAGAAACTTTCATCTACCACCTAACTACTAGAATTGAGATGCATTATAAAGTAGGCACATTTTTCTGCTGTTTTAACCATGGGCCAAAATGGAACCTATGCACACCTTCCATGTTTGCAGGAAAACTTTGTCAGGTAAGTTTAAGGAACTAAAGATAGATGGCCTGGCCATATCAGAATGCCCTGGCGCAAGAAACTTTCATCTACCACCTAACTGTTAGAATGGAGATGCATGATAAAGTAGGCACATTTTTCTGCTGTTTTAACCATTGGCCAAAATGGAAACTATTCACACCATCCATGTTTGTAGGAAAACTTTGTCAGATAAGTTTAAGGAATAAAGATAGATGGCTTGGCCATATCAGAATGCCCTGGCGCAAGAAACTTTCATCTACTACCTAACTGTTAGAATGGAGATGCATTATAAAGTAGGCACATTTTTCTGCTGTTTTAACCATGGGCCAAAATGGAACCTATGCACACCATCCATGTTTGCAGGAAAACTTTGTCAGGTAAGTTTAAGGAACTAAAGATAGATGGCCTGGCCATATCAGAATGCCCTGGCGCAAGAAACTTTCATCTACTACCTAACTGTTAGAATGGAGATGCATTATAAAGTAGGCACATTTTTCTGCTGTTTTAACCATTGGCCAAAATGGAACCTATTCACACCATCCATGTTTGTAGGAAAACTTTGTCAGATAAGTTTAAGGAACTAAAGATAGATGGCCTGGCCATATCAGAATGCCCTGGTACAAGAAACTTTCATCTACCACCTAACTACTAGAATTGAGATGCATTATAAAGTAGGCACATTTTTCTGCTATTTTAACCATGGGCCAAAATGGAACCTATGCACACCATCCATGTTTGCAGGAAAACTTTGTCAGATAAGTTTAAGGAACTAAAGATAGATGGCCTGGCCATATCAGAATGCCCTGGCGCAAGAAACTTTCATCTACCACCTAACTACTAGTATGGAGATGCATTATAAAGTCGGCACATTTTTCTGCTGTTTTAACCATTAGCCAAAATGGAACCTATTCACACCATCCATGTTTGTAGGAAAACTTTGTCCGATAAAAGTTTAAGGACCTAAAGATAGATGGCCTAGCCATATCAGAATGCCCTGGTACAAGAAACTTTCATCTACCACCTAACTACTAGAATTGAGATGCATTATAATGTAGGCCTATTTTTCTGCTGTTTTAACCATGGGCCAAAATGGAACCTATTCACACCATCCATGTTTGTAGGAAAACTTTGTCAGATAAGTTTAAGGAACTAAAGATAGATGGCCTGGCCATATCAGAATGCCCTGGCGCAAGAAACTTTCATCTACCACCTAAGTGTTAGAATGGAGATGCATTATAAAGTAGGCACATTTTTCTGCTGTTTTAACCATGGGCCAAAATGGAACCTATGCACACCATCCATGTTTGCAGGAAAACTTTGTCAGGTAAGTTTAAGGACCTAAAGATAGATGGCCTGGCCATATCAGAATGCCCTGGCGCAAGAAACTTTCATCTACCACCTAAGTGTTAGAATGGAGATGCATGATAAAGTAGGCACATTTTTCTGCTGTTTTAACCATTGGCCAAAATGGAAACTATTCACACCATCCATGTTTGTAGGAAAACTTTGTCAGATAAGTTTAAGGACCTAAAGATAGATGGCCTTGCCATATCAGAATGCCCTGGTACAAGAAACTTTCATCTACCACCTAACTACTAGAATTGAGATGTATTATAATGTAGGCCTATTTTTCTGCTGTTTTAACCATGGGCCAAAATGGAACCTATTCACACCATCCATGTTTGCAGGAAAACTTTGTCAGGTAAGTTTAAGGAACTAAAGATAGATGGCCTGGCCATATCAGAATGCCCTGGTACAAGAAACTTTCATCTACCACCTAACTACTAGAATTGAGATGCATTATAATGTAGGCCTATTTTTCTGCTGTTTTAACCATTGGCCAAAATGGAACCTATTCACACCATCCATGTTTGTAGGAAAACTTTGTCAGATAAGTTTAAGGAACTAAAGATAGATGGCCTGGCCATATCAGAATGCCCTGGCGCAAGAAACTTTCATCTACCACCTAACTACTAGAATGGAGATGCATTATAAAGTAGGCACATTTTTCTGCTGTTTTAACCATTAGCCAAAATGGAACCTATTCACACCATCCATGTTTGTAGGAAAACTTTGTCCGATAAAAGTTTAAGGACCTAAAGATAGATGGCCTAGCCATATCAGAATGCCCTGGTACAAGAAACTTTCATCTACCACCTAACTACTAGAATTGAGATGCATTATAATGTAGGCCTATTTTTCTGCTGTTTTAACCATTGGCCAAAATGGAACCTATTCACACCATCCATGTTTGTAGGAAAACTTTGTCAGATAAGTTTAAGGAACTAAAGATAGATGGCCTGGCCATATCAGAATGCCCTGGCGCAAGAAACTTTCATCTACCACCTAAGTGTTAGAATGGAGATGCATTATAAAGTAGGCACATTTTTCTGCTGTTTTAACCATTGGCCAAAATGGAACCTATTCACACCATCCATGTTTGTAGGAAAACTTTGTCAGATAAGTTTAAGGAACTAAAGATAGATGGCCTGGCCATATCAGAATGCCCTGGCGCAAGAAACTTTCATCTACCACCTAACTACTAGAATTGAGATGCATTCTAAAGTAGGCACATTTTTCTGCTATTTTAACCATGGGCCAAAATGGAACCTATGCACACCATCCATGTTTGCAGGAAAACTTTGTCAGATAAGTTTAAGGAACTAAAGATAGATGGCCTGGCCATATCAGAATGCCCTGGCGCAAGAAACTTTCATCTACCACCTAACTACTAGAATTGAGATGCATTCTAAAGTAGGCACATTTTTCTGCTATTTTAACCATGGGCCAAAATGGAACCTATTCACACCATCCATGTTTGCAGGAAAACTTTGTCAGATAAGTTTAAGGAACTAAAGATAGATGGCCTGGCCATATCAGAATGCCCTGGCGCAAGAAACTTTCATCTACCTCCTAACTACTAGAATGGAGATGCATTATAAAGTAGGCACATTTTTCTGCTGTTTTAACCATTAGCCAAAATGGAACCTATTCACACCATCCATGTTTGTAGGAAAACTTTGTCCGATAAAAGTTTAAGGACCTAAAGATAGATGGCCTAGCCATATCAGAATGCCCTGGTACAAGAAACTTTCATCTACCACCTAACTACTAGAATTGAGATGCATTATAATGTAGGCCTATTTTTCTGCTGTTTTAACCATTGGCCAAAATGGAACCTATTCACACCATCCATGTTTGTAGGAAAACTTTGTCAGATAAGTTTAAGGAACTAAAGATAGATGGCCTGGCCATATCAGAATGCCCTGGCGCAGGAAACTTTCATCTACCACCTAACTACTAGAATTGAGATGCATTATAAAGTAGGCACATTTTTCTGCTGTTTTAACCATGGGCCAAAATGGAACCTATGCACACCTTCCATGTTTGCAGGAAAACTTTGTCAGGTAAGTTTAAGGAACTAAAGATAGATGGCCTGGCCATATCAGAATGCCCTGGCGCAAGAAACTTTCATCTACCACCTAACTGTTAGAATGGAGATGCATGATAAAGTAGGCACATTTTTCTGCTGTTTTAACCATTGGCCAAAATGGAAACTATTCACACCATCCATGTTTGTAGGAAAACTTTGTCAGATAAGTTTAAGGAATAAAGATAGATGGCCTGGCCATATCAGAATGCCCTGGCGCAGGAAACTTTCATCTACCACATAACTACTAGAATTGAGATGCATTATAAAGTAGGCACATTTTTCTGCTGTTTTAACCATGGGCCAAAATGGAACCTATGCACACCATCCATGTTTGCAGGAAAACTTTGTCAGGTAAGTTTAAGGAACTAAAGATAGATGGCCTGGCCATATCAGAATGCCCTGGCGCAAGAAACTTTCATCTACTACCTAACTGTTAGAATGGAGATGCATTATAAAGTAGGCACATTTTTCTGCTGTTTTAACCATTGGCCAAAATGGAACCTATTCACACCATCCATGTTTGCAGGAAAACTTTGTCAGATAAGTTTAAGGAACTAAAGATAGATGGCCTGGCCATATCAGAATGCCCTGGTACAAGAAACTTTCATGTACCACCTAACTACTAGAATTGAGATGCATTATAAAGTAGGCACATTTTTCTGCTATTTTAACCATGGGCCAAAATGGAACCTATGCACACCATCCATGTTTGCAGGAAAACTTTGTCAGATAAGTTTAAGGAACTAAAGATAGATGGCCTGGCCATATCAGAATGCCCTGGCGCAAGAAACTTTCATCTACCACCTAAGTGTTAGAATGGAGATGCATTATAAAGTAGGCACATTTTTCTGCTGTTTTAACCATTGGCCAAAATGGAACCTATTCACACCATCCATGTTTGTAGGAAAACTTTGTCAGATAAGTTTAAGGAACTAAAGATAGATGGCCTGGCCATATCAGAATGCCCTGGCGCAAGAAACTTTCATCTACCACCTAACTACTAGAATGGAGATGCATTATAAAGTAGGCACATTTTTCTGCTGTTTTAACCATTAGCCAAAATGGAACCTATTCACACCATCCATGTTTGTAGGAAAACTTTGTCCGATAAAAGTTTAAGGACCTAAAGATAGATGGCCTAGCCATATCAGAATGCCCTGGTACAAGAAACTTTCATCTACCACCTAACTACTAGAATTGAGATGCATTATAATGTAGGCCTATTTTTCTGCTGTTTTAACCATGGGCCAAAATGGAACCTATTCACACCATCCATGTTTGTAGGAAAACTTTGTCAGATAAGTTTAAGGAACTAAAGATAGATGGCCTGGCCATATCAGAATGCCCTGGCGCAAGAAACTTTCATCTACCACCTAAGTGTTAGAATGGAGATGCATTATAAAGTAGGCACATTTTTCTGCTGTTTTAACCATGGGCCAAAATGGAACCTATGCACACCATCCATGTTTGCAGGAAAACTTTGTCAGGTAAGTTTAAGGACCTAAAGATAGATGGCCTGGCCATATCAGAATGCCCTGGCGCAAGAAACTTTCATCTACCACCTAACTACTAGAATTGAGATGCATTATAAAGTAGGCACATTTTTCTGCTGTTTTAACCATGGGCCAAAATGGAACCTATGCACACCATCCATGTTTGCAGGAAAACTTTGTCAGGTAAGTTTAAGGAACTAAAGATAGATGGCCTGGCCATATCAGAATGCCCTGGCGCAAGAAACTTTCATCTACTACCTAACTGTTAGAATGGAGATGCATTATAAAGTAGGCACATTTTTCTGCTGTTTTAACCATTGGCCAAAATGGAACCTATTCACACCATCCATGTTTGTAGGAAAACTTTGTCAGATAAGTTTAAGGAACTAAAGATAGATGGCCTTGCCATATCAGAATGCCCTGGCGCAAGAAACTTTCATCTACTACCTAACTGTTAGAATGGAGATGCATTATAAAGTAGGCACATTTTTCTGCTGTTTTAACCATTGGCCAAAATGGAACCTATTCACACCATCCATGTTTGTAGGAAAACTTTGTCAGATAAGTTTAAGGAACTAAAGATAGATGGCCTTGCCATATCAGAATGCCCTGGCGCAAGAAACTTTCATCTACTACCTAACTGTTAGAATGGAGATGCATTATAAAGTAGGCACATTTTTCTGCTGTTTTAACCATTGGCCAAAATGGAACCTATTCACACCATCCATGTTTGTAGGAAAACTTTGTCAGATAAGTTTAAGGAACTAAAGATAGATGGCCTGGCCATATCAGAATGCCCTGGCGCAAGAAACTTTCATCTACTACCTAACTGTTAGAATGGAGATGCATTATAAAGTAGGCACATTTTTCTGCTGTTTTAACCATTGGCCAAAATGGAACCTATTCACACCATCCATGTTTGTAGGAAAACTTTGTCAGATAAGTTTAAGGAACTAAAGATAGATGGCCTTGCCATATCAGAATGCCCTGGCGCAAGAAACTTTCATCTACCACCTAACTACTAGTATGGAGATGCATTATAAAGTCGGCACATTTTTCTGCTGTTTTAACCATTAGCCAAAATGGAACCTATTCACACCATCCATGTTTGTAGGAAAACTTTGTCCGATAAAAGTTTAAGGACCTAAAGATAGATGGCCTAGCCATATCAGAATGCCCTGGTACAAGAAACTTTCATCTACCACCTAACTACTAGAATTGAGATGCATTATAATGTAGGCCTATTTTTCTGCTGTTTTAACCATGGGCCAAAATGGAACCTATTCACACCATCCATGTTTGTAGGAAAACTTTGTCAGATAAGTTTAAGGACCTAAAGATAGATGGCTTGGCCATATCAGAATGCCCTGGCGCAAGAAACTTTCATCTACCACCTAACTACTAGAATTGAGATGTATTATAAAGCAGGCACATTTTTCTGCTGTTTTAACCATGGGCCAAAATGGAACCTATGCACACCTTCCATGTTTGCAGGAAAACTTTGTCAGGTAAGTTTAAGGAACTAAAGATAGATGGCCTGGCCATATCAGAATGCCCTGGCGCAAGAAACTTTCATCTACCACCTAAGTGTTAGAATGGAGATGCATGATAAAGTAGGCACATTTTTCTGCTGTTTTAACCATTGGCCAAAATGGAAACTATTCACACCATCCATGTTTGTAGGAAAACTTTGTCAGATAAGTTTAAGGAACTAAAGATAGATGGCCTGGCCATATCAGAATGCCCTGGCGCAAGAAACTTTCATCTACCACCTAACTACTAGAATGGAGATGCATTATAAAGTAGGCACATTTTTCTGCTGTTTTAACCATGGGCCAAAATGGAACCTATTCACACCATCCATGTTTGCAGGAAAACTTTGTCAGGTAAGTTTAAGGAACTAAAGATAGATGGCCTGGCCATATCAGAATGCCCTGGTACAAGAAACTTTCATCTACCACCTAACTACTAGAATTGAGATGCATTCTAAAGTAGGCACATTTTTCTGCTATTTTAACCATGGGCCAAAATGGAACCTATGCACACCATCCATGTTTGCAGGAAAACTTTGTCAGATAAGTTTAAGGAACTAAAGATAGATGGCCTGGCCATATCAGAATGCCCTGGCGCAAGAAACTTTCATCTACCACCTAAGTGTTAGAATGGAGATGCATTATAAAGTAGGCACATTTTTCTGCTGTTTTAACCATGGGCCAAAATGGAACCTATGCACACCATCCATGTTTGCAGGAAAACTTTGTCAGGTAAGTTTAAGGACCTAAAGATAGATGGCCTGGCCATATCAGAATGCCCTGGCGCAAGAAACTTTCATCTACCACCTAAGTGTTAGAATGGAGATGCATGATAAAGTAGGCACATTTTTCTGCTGTTTTAACCATGGGCCAAAATGGAACCTATGCACACCTTCCATGTTTGCAGGAAAACTTTGTCAGGTAAGTTTAAGGACCTAAAGATAGATGGCCTTGCCATATCAGAATGCCCTGGTACAAGAAACTTTCATCTACCACCTAACTACTAGAATTGAGATGCATGATAAAGTAGGCACATTTTTCTGCTGTTTTAACCATTGGCCAAAATGGAAACTATTCACACCATCCATGTTTGTAGGAAAACTTTGTCAGATAAGTTTAAGGAACTAAAGATAGATGGCCTGGCCATATCAGAATGCCCTGGCGCAAGAAACTTTCATCTACCACCTAACTGTTAGAATGGAGATGCATGATAAAGTAGGCACATTTTTCTGCTGTTTTAACCATTGGCCAAAATGGAAACTATTCACACCATCCATGTTTGTAGGAAAACTTTGTCAGATAAGTTTAAGGAATAAAATAGATGGCTTGGCCATATCAGAATGCCCTGGCGCAGGAAACTTTCATCTACCACATAACTACTAGAATTGAGATGCATTATAAAGTAGGCACATTTTTCTGCTGTTTTAACCATGGGCCAAAATGGAACCTATGCACACCATCCATGTTTGCAGGAAAACTTTGTCAGGTAAGTTTAAGGAACTAAAGATAGATGGCCTGGCCATATCAGAATGCCCTGGCGCAAGAAACTTTCATCTACTACCTAACTGTTAGAATGGAGATGCATTATAAAGTAGGCACATTTTTCTGCTGTTTTAACCATTGGCCAAAATGGAACCTATTCACACCATCCATGTTTGTAGGAAAACTTTGTCAGATAAGTTTAAGGAACTAAAGATAGATGGCCTGGCCATATCAGAATGCCCTGGTACAAGAAACTTTCATCTACCACCTAACTATTAGAATGGAGATGCATTATAAAGTAGGCACATTTTTCTGATATTTTAACCATGGGCCAAAATGGAACCTATGCACACCATCCATGTTTGCAGGAAAACTTTGTCAGATAAGTTTAAGGAACTAAAGATAGATGGCCTGGCCATATCAGAATGCCCTGGTACAAGAAACTTTCATCTACCACCTAACTACTAGAATTGAGATGCATTATAAAGTAGGCACATTTTTCTGATATTTTAACCATGGGCCAAAATGGAACCTATGCACACCATCCATGTTTGCAGGAAAACTTTGTCAGATAAGTTTAAGGAACTAAAGATAGATGGCCTGGCCATATCAGAATGCCCTGGCGCAAGAAACTTTCATCTACCACCTAACTACTAGAATTGAGATGCATTATAAAGTAGGCACATTTTTCTGATATTTTAACCATGGGCCAAAATGGAACCTATTCACACCATCCATGTTTGTAGGAAAACTTTGTCAGATAAGTTTAAGGAACTAAAGATAGATGGCCTGGCCATATCAGAATGCCCTGGTACAAGAAACTTTCATCTACCACCTAACTACTAGAATTGAGATGCATTATAAAGTAGGCACATTTTTCTGATATTTTAACCATGGGCCAAAATGGAACCTATGCACACCATCCATGTTTGCAGGAAAACTTTGTCAGATAAGTTTAAGGAACTAAAGATAGATGGCCTGGCCATATCAGAATGCCCTGGGGCAAGAAACTTTCATCTACCCCCTAACTACTAGAATTGAGATGCATTATAAAGTAGGCACATTTTTCTGCTGTTTTAACCATGGGCCAAAATGGAACCTATGCACACCATCCATGTTTGCAGGAAAACTTTGTCAGGTAAGTTTAAGGACCTAAAGATAGATGGCCTGGCCATATCAGAATGCCCTGGCGCAAGAAACTTTCATCTACCACCTAAGTGTTAGAATGGAGATGCATGATAAAGTAGGCACATTTTTCTGCTGTTTTAACCATTGGCCAAAATGGAAACTATTCACACCATCCATGTTTGTAGGAAAACTTTGTCAGGTAAGTTTAAGGACCTAAAGATAGATGGCCTTGCCATATCAGAATGCCCTGGTACAAGAAACTTTCATCTACCACCTAACTACTAGAATTGAGATGTATTATAAAGTAGGCACATTTTTCTGCTATTTTAACCATGGGCCAAAATGGAACCTATGCACACCTTCCATGTTTGCAGGAAAACTTTGTCAGGTAAGTTTAAGGAACTAAAGATAGATGGCCTGGCCATATCAGAATGCCCTGGCGCAAGAAACTTTCATCTACCACCTAAGTGTTAGAATGGAGATGCATGATAAAGTAGGCACATTTTTCTGCTGTTTTAACCATTGGCCAAAATGGAACCTATGCACACCTTCCATGTTTGCAGGAAAACTTTGTCAGGTAAGTTTAAGGAACTAAAGATAGATGGCCTGGCCATATCAGAATGCCCTGGTACAAGAAACTTTCATCTACCACCTAACTACTAGAATTGAGATGCATTATAAAGTAGGCACATTTTTCTGATATTTTAACCATGGGCCAAAATGGAACCTATGCACACCATCCATGTTTGCAGGAAAACTTTGTCAGATAAGTTTAAGGAACTAAAGATAGATGGCCTGGCCATATCAGAATGCCCTGGGGCAAGAAACTTTCATCTACCCCCTAACTACTAGAATTGAGATGCATTATAAAGTAGGCACATTTTTCTGCTGTTTTAACCATGGGCCAAAATGGAACCTATGCACACCATCCATGTTTGCAGGAAAACTTTGTCAGGTAAGTTTAAGGACCTAAAGATAGATGGCCTGGCCATATCAGAATGCCCTGGCGCAAGAAACTTTCATCTACCACCTAAGTGTTAGAATGGAGATGCATGATAAAGTAGGCACATTTTTCTGCTGTTTTAACCATTGGCCAAAATGGAAACTATTCACACCATCCATGTTTGTAGGAAAACTTTGTCAGGTAAGTTTAAGGACCTAAAGATAGATGGCCTTGCCATATCAGAATGCCCTGGTACAAGAAACTTTCATCTACCACCTAACTACTAGAATTGAGATGTATTATAAAGTAGGCACATTTTTCTGCTATTTTAACCATGGGCCAAAATGGAACCTATGCACACCTTCCATGTTTGCAGGAAAACTTTGTCAGGTAAGTTTAAGGAACTAAAGATAGATGGCCTGGCCATATCAGAATGCCCTGGCGCAAGAAACTTTCATCTACCACCTAAGTGTTAGAATGGAGATGCATGATAAAGTAGGCACATTTTTCTGCTGTTTTAACCATTGGCCAAAATGGAACCTATGCACACCTTCCATGTTTGCAGGAAAACTTTGTCAGGTAAGTTTAAGGAACTAAAGATAGATGGCCTGGCCATATCAGAATGCCCTGGCGCAAGAAACTTTCATCTACCACCTAAGTGTTAGAATGGAGATGCATGATAAAGTAGGCACATTTTTCTGCTGTTTTAACCATTGGCCAAAATGGAAACTATTCACACCATCCATGTTTGTAGGAAAACTTTGTCAGATAAGTTTAAGGACCTAAAGATAGATGGCCTTGCCATATCAGAATGCCCTGGTACAAGAAACTTTCATCTACCACCTAACTACTAGAATTGAGATGCATTATAAAGTAGGCACATTTTTCTGCTGTTTTAACCATGGGCCAAAATGGAACCTATTCACACCTTCCATGTTTGCAGGAAAACTTTGTCAGGTAAGTTTAAGGAACTAAAGATAGATGGCCTGGCCATATCAGAATGCCCTGGGGCAAGAAACTTTCATCTACCACCTAAACTACTAGAATTGAGATGCATTATAAAGTAGGCACATTTTTCTGCTGTTTTAACCATGGGCCAAAATGGAACCTATGCACACCTTCCATGTTTGCAGGAAAACTTTGTCAGGTAAGTTTAAGGAACTAAAGATAGATGGCCTGGCCATATCAGAATGCCCTGGCGCAAGAAACTTTCATCTACCACCTAACTACTAGAATTGAGATGCATTATAAAGTAGGCACATTTTTCTGCTGTTTTAACCATGGGCCAAAATGGAACCTATGCACACCTTCCATGTTTGCAGGAAAACTTTGTCAGGTAAGTTTAAGGAACTAAAGATAGATGGCCTGGCCATATCAGAATGCCCTGGTACAAGAAACTTTCATCTACCACCTAACTACTAGAATTGAGATGCATTATAATGTAGGCCTATTTTTCTGCTGTTTTAACCATGGGCCAAAATGGAACCTATGCACACCATCCATGTTTGCAGGAAAACTTTGTCAGATAAGTTTAAGGAACTAAAGATAGATGGCCTGGCCATATCAGAATGCCCTGGCGCAAGAAACTTTCATCTACCACCTAAGTGTTAGAATGGAGATGCATTATAAAGTAGGCACATTTTTCTGCTGTTTTAACCATTGGCCAAAATGGAACCTATTCACACCATCCATGTTTGTAGGAAAACTTTGTCAGATAAGTTTAAGGAACTAAAGATAGATGGCCTGGCCATATCAGAATGCCCTGGCGCAAGAAACTTTCATCTACCACCTAAGTGTTAGAATGGAGATGCATTATAAAGTAGGCACATTTTTCTGCTGTTTTAACCATTAGCCAAAATGGAACCTATTCACACCATCCATGTTTGTAGGAAAACTTTGTCCGATAAAAGTTTAAGGACCTAAAGATAGATGGCCTAGCCATATCAGAATGCCCTGGTACAAGAAACTTTCATCTACCACCTAACTACTAGAATTGAGATGCATTATAAAGTAGGCACATTTTTCTGCTGTTTTAACCATGGGCCAAAATGGAACCTATTCACACCATCCATGTTTGTAGGAAAACTTTGTCAGATAAGTTTAAGGAACTAAAGATAGATGGCCTGGCCATATCAGAATGCCCTGGCGCAAGAAACTTTCATCTACCACCTAAGTGTTAGAATGGAGATGCATGATAAAGTAGGCACATTTTTCTGCTGTTTTAACCATTGGCCAAAATGGAAACTATTCACACCATCCATGTTTGTAGGAAAACTTTGTCAGATAAGTTTAAGGACCTAAAGATAGATGGCCTTGCCATATCAGAATGCCCTGGTACAAGAAACTTTCATCTACCACCTAACTACTAGAATTGAGATGCATTATAAAGTAGGCACATTTTTCTGCTGTTTTAACCATGGGCCAAAATGGAACCTATTCACACCTTCCATGTTTGCAGGAAAACTTTGTCAGGTAAGTTTAAGGAACTAAAGATAGATGATCTGGCCATATCAGAATGCCCTGGCGCAAGAAACTTTCATCTACCACCTAAGTGTTAGAATGGAGATGCATGATAAAGTAGGCACATTTTTCTGCTGTTTTAACCATTGGCCAAAATGGAAACTATTCACAACATCCATGTTTGTAGGAAAACTTTGTCAGATAAGTTAAAGGAACTAAAGATAGATGGCTTGGCCATATCAGAATGCCCTGGCGCAGGAAACTTTCATCTACCACCTAACTACTAGAATTGAGATGCATTATAATGTAGGCCTATTTTTCTGCTGTTTTAACCATGGGCCAAAATGGAAACTATTCACACCATCCATGTTTGCAGGAAAACTTTGTCAGGTAAGTTTAAGGAACTAAAGATAGATGGCCTGGCCATATCAGAATGCCCTGGTACAAGAAACTTTCATCTACCACCTAACTACTAGAATTGAGATGCATTCTAAAGTAGGCACATTTTTCTGCTATTTTAACCATGGGCCAAAATGGAACCTATGCACACCATCCATGTTTGCAGGAAAACTTTGTCAGATAAGTTTAAGGAACTAAAGATAGATGGCCTGGCCATATCAGAATGCCCTGGCGCAAGAAACTTTCATCTACCACCTAAGTGTTAGAATGGAGATGCATTATAAAGTAGGCACATTTTTCTGCTGTTTTAACCATTGGCCAAAATGGAACCTATTCACACCATCCATGTTTGTAGGAAAACTTTGTCAGATAAGTTTAAGGAACTAAAGATAGATGGCCTGGCCATATCAGAATGCCCTGGCGCAAGAAACTTTCATCTACCACCTAAGTGTTAGAATGGAGATGCATTGTAAAGTAGGCACATTTTTCTGCTGTTTTAACCATTGGCCAAAATGGAACCTATTCACACCATCCATGTTTGTAGGAAAACTTTGTCAGATAAGTTTAAGGAACTAAAGATAGATGGCCTGGCCATATCAGAATGCCCTGGCGCAAGAAACTTTCATCTACCACCTAACTACTAGAATTGAGATGCATTATAAAGTAGGCACATTTTTCTGCTGTTTTAACCATGGGCCAAAATGGAACCTATTCACACCTTCCATGTTTGCAGGAAAACTTTGTCAGGTAAGTTTAAGGAACTAAAGATAGATGGCCTGGCCATATCAGAATGCCCTGGGGCAAGAAACTTTCATCTACCACCTAACTACTAGAATTGAGATGCATTATAAAGTAGGCACATTTTTCTGCTGTTTTAACCATGGGCCAAAATGGAACCTATGCACACCTTCCATGTTTGCAGGAAAACTTTGTCAGGTAAGTTTAAGGAACTAAAGATAGATGGCCTGGCCATATCAGAATGCCCTGGCGCAAGAAACTTTCATCTACCACCTAACTACTAGAATTGAGATGCATTATAAAGTAGGCACATTTTTCTGCTGTTTTAACCATGGGCCAAAATGGAACCTATGCACACCTTCCATGTTTGCAGGAAAACTTTGTCAGGTAAGTTTAAGGAACTAAAGATAGATGGCCTGGCCATATCAGAATGCCCTGGTACAAGAAACTTTCATCTACCACCTAACTACTAGAATTGAGATGCATTATAATGTAGGCCTATTTTTCTGCTGTTTTAACCATGGGCCAAAATGGAACCTATGCACACCATCCATGTTTGCAGGAAAACTTTGTCAGATAAGTTTAAGGAACTAAAGATAGATGGCCTGGCCATATCAGAATGCCCTGGCGCAAGAAACTTTCATCTACCACCTAAGTGTTAGAATGGAGATGCATTATAAAGTAGGCACATTTTTCTGCTGTTTTAACCATTGGCCAAAATGGAACCTATTCACACCATCCATGTTTGTAGGAAAACTTTGTCAGATAAGTTTAAGGAACTAAAGATAGATGGCCTGGCCATATCAGAATGCCCTGGCGCAAGAAACTTTCATCTACCACCTAAGTGTTAGAATGGAGATGCATTATAAAGTAGGCACATTTTTCTGCTGTTTTAACCATTAGCCAAAATGGAACCTATTCACACCATCCATGTTTGTAGGAAAACTTTGTCCGATAAAAGTTTAAGGACCTAAAGATAGATGGCCTGGCCATATCAGAATGCCCTGGTACAAGAAACTTTCATCTACCACCTAACTACTAGAATTGAGATGCATTATAAAGTAGGCACATTTTTCTGCTGTTTTAACCATGGGCCAAAATGGAACCTATTCACACCATCCATGTTTGTAGGAAAACTTTGTCAGATAAGTTTAAGGAACTAAAGATAGATGGCCTGGCCATATCAGAATGCCCTGGCGCAAGAAACTTTCATCTACCACCTAAGTGTTAGAATGGAGATGCATGATAAAGTAGGCACATTTTTCTGCTGTTTTAACCATTGGCCAAAATGGAAACTATTCACACCATCCATGTTTGTAGGAAAACTTTGTCAGATAAGTTTAAGGACCTAAAGATAGATGGCCTTGCCATATCAGAATGCCCTGGTACAAGAAACTTTCATCTACCACCTAACTACTAGAATTGAGATGCATTATAAAGTAGGCACATTTTTCTGCTGTTTTAACCATGGGCCAAAATGGAACCTATTCACACCTTCCATGTTTGCAGGAAAACTTTGTCAGGTAAGTTTAAGGAACTAAAGATAGATGATCTGGCCATATCAGAATGCCCTGGCGCAAGAAACTTTCATCTACCACCTAAGTGTTAGAATGGAGATGCATGATAAAGTAGGCACATTTTTCTGCTGTTTTAACCATTGGCCAAAATGGAAACTATTCACAACATCCATGTTTGTAGGAAAACTTTGTCAGATAAGTTAAAGGAACTAAAGATAGATGGCTTGGCCATATCAGAATGCCCTGGCGCAGGAAACTTTCATCTACCACCTAACTACTAGAATTGAGATGCATTATAATGTAGGCCTATTTTTCTGCTGTTTTAACCATGGGCCAAAATGGAAACTATTCACACCATCCATGTTTGCAGGAAAACTTTGTCAGGTAAGTTTAAGGAACTAAAGATAGATGGCCTGGCCATATCAGAATGCCCTGGTACAAGAAACTTTCATCTACCACCTAACTACTAGAATTGAGATGCATTCTAAAGTAGGCACATTTTTCTGCTATTTTAACCATGGGCCAAAATGGAAACTATTCACACCATCCATGTTTGCAGGAAAACTTTGTCAGATAAGTTTAAGGAACTAAAGATAGATGGCCTGGCCATATCAGAATGCCCTGGCGCAAGAAACTTTCATCTACCACCTAAGTGTTAGAATGGAGATGCATTATAAAGTAGGCACATTTTTCTGCTGTTTTAACCATTGGCCAAAATGGAACCTATTCACACCATCCATGTTTGTAGGAAAACTTTGTCAGATAAGTTTAAGGAACTAAAGATAGATGGCCTGGCCATATCAGAATGCCCTGGCGCAAGAAACTTTCATCTACCACCTAAGTGTTAGAATGGAGATGCATTGTAAAGTAGGCACATTTTTCTGCTGTTTTAACCATTGGCCAAAATGGAACCTATTCACACCATCCATGTTTGTAGGAAAACTTTGTCAGATAAGTTTAAGGAACTAAAGATAGATGGCCTGGCCATATCAGAATGCCCTGGCGCAAGAAACTTTCATCTACCACCTAACTACTAGAATTGAGATGCATTATAAAGTAGGCACATTTTTCTGCTGTTTTAACCATTAGCCAAAATGGAACCTATGCACACCATCCATGTTTGTAGGAAAACTTTGTCCGATAAAAGTTTAAGGACCTAAAGATAGATGGCCTAGCCATATCAGAATGCCCTGGTACAAGAAACTTTCATCTACTACCTAACTGTTAGAATGGAGATGCATTATAAAGTAGGCACATTTTTCTGCTGTTTTAACCATTGGCCAAAATGGAACCTATTCACACCATCCATGTTTGTAGGAAAACTTTGTCAGATAAGTTTAAGGAACTAAAGATAGATGGCCTGGCCATATCAGAATGCCCTGGCGCAAGAAACTTTCATCTACCACCTAAGTGTTAGAATGGAGATGCATGATAAAGTAGGCACATTTTTCTGCTGTTTTAACCATTGGCCAAAATGGAACCTATTCACACCATCCATGTTTGTAGGAAAACTTTGTCAGATAAGTTTAAGGAACTAAAGATAGATGGCCTGGCCATATCAGAATGCCCTGGCGCAAGAAACTTTCATCTACCACCTAACTACTAGAATTGAGATGCATTATAAAGTAGGCACATTTTTCTGCTGTTTTAACCATTAGCCAAAATGGAACCTATTCACACCATCCATGTTTGTAGGAAAACTTTGTCCGATAAAAGTTTAAGGACCTAAAGATAGATGGCCTAGCCATATCAGAATGCCCTGGTACAAGAAACTTTCATCTACTACCTAACTGTTAGAATGGAGATGCATTATAAAGTAGGCACATTTTTCTGCTGTTTTAACCATTGGCCAAAATGGAACCTATTCACACCATCCATGTTTGTAGGAAAACTTTGTCAGATAAGTTTAAGGAACTAAAGATAGATGGCCTGGCCATATCAGAATGCCCTGGCGCAAGAAACTTTCATCTACCACCTAACTACTAGAATTGAGATGCATTATAAAGTAGGCACATTTTTCTGCTGTTTTAACCATTAGCCAAAATGGAACCTATTCACACCATCCATGTTTGTAGGAAAACTTTGTCCGATAAAAGTTTAAGGACCTAAAGATAGATGGCCTAGCCATATCAGAATGCCCTGGTACAAGAAACTTTCATCTACTACCTAACTGTTAGAATGGAGATGCATTATAAAGTAGGCACATTTTTCTGCTGTTTTAACCATTGGCCAAAATGGAACCTATTCACACCATCCATGTTTGTAGGAAAACTTTGTCAGATAAGTTTAAGGAACTAAAGATAGATGGCCTGGCCATATCAGAATGCCCTGGCGCAAGAAACTTTCATCTACCACCTAACTGTTAGAATGGAGATGCATTATAAAGTAGGCACATTTTTCTGCTGTTTTAACCATGGGCCAAAATGGAACCTATGCACACCATCCATGTTTGCAGGAAAACTTTGTCAGGTAAGTTTAAGGAACTAAAGATAGATGGCCTGGCCATATCAGAATGCCCTGGCGCAAGAAACTTTCATCTACCACCTAACTACTAGAATGGAGATGCATTATAATGTAGGCCTATTTTTCTGCTGTTTTAACCATGGGCCAAAATGGAACCTATTCACACCATCCATGTTTGTAGGAAAACTTTGTCAGATAAGTTTAAGGAACTAAAGATAGATGGCCTGGCCATATCAGAATGCCCTGGCGCAAGAAACTTTCATCTACCACCTAAGTGTTAGAATGGAGATGCATGATAAAGTAGGCACATTTTTCTGCTGTTTTAACCATTGGCCAAAATGGAAACTATTCACACCATCCATGTTTGTAGGAAAACTTTGTCAGATAAGTTTAAGGACCTAAAGATAGATGGCCTTGCCATATCAGAATGCCCTGGTACAAGAAACTTTCATCTACCACCTAACTACTAGAATTGAGATGCATTATAAAGTAGGCACATTTTTCTGCTGTTTTAACCATGGGCCAAAATGGAACCTATTCACACCTTCCATGTTTGCAGGAAAACTTTGTCAGGTAAGTTTAAGGAACTAAAGATAGATGGCCTGGCCATATCAGAATGCCCTGGGGCAAGAAACTTTCATCTACCACCTAAGTGTTAGAATGGAGATGCATGATAAAGTAGGCACATTTTTCTGCTGTTTTAACCATTGGCCAAAATGGAAACTATTCACAACATCCATGTTTGTAGGAAAACTTTGTCAGATAAGTTTAAGGAACTAAAGATAGATGGCCTGGCCATATCAGAATGCCCTGGGGCAAGAAACTTTCATCTACCACCTAACTACTAGAATTGAGATGCATTATAATGTAGGCCTATTTTTCTGCTGTTTTAACCATGGGCCAAAATGGAAACTATTCACACCATCCATGTTTGCAGGAAAACTTTGTCAGGTAAGTTTAAGGAACTAAAGATAGATGGCCTGGCCATATCAGAATGCCCTGGTACAAGAAACTTTCATCTACCACCTAACTACTAGAATTGAGATGCATTCTAAAGTAGGCACATTTTTCTGCTATTTTAACCATGGGCCAAAATGGAACCTATGCACACCATCCATGTTTGCAGGAAAACTTTGTCAGATAAGTTTAAGGAACTAAAGATAGATGGCCTGGCCATATCAGAATGCCCTGGCGCAAGAAACTTTCATCTACCACCTAACTACTAGAATGGAGATGCATTATAAAGTAGGCACATTTTTCTGCTGTTTTAACCATTGGCCAAAATGGAACCTATTCACACCATCCATGTTTGTAGGAAAACTTTGTCAGATAAGTTTAAGGAACTAAAGATAGATGGCCTGGCCATATCAGAATGCCCTGGCGCAAGAAACTTTCATCTACCACCTAACTACTAGAATTGAGATGCATTATAAAGTAGGCACATTTTTCTGCTGTTTTAACCATTAGCCAAAATGGAACCTATTCACACCATCCATGTTTGTAGGAAAACTTTGTCCGATAAAAGTTTAAGGACCTAAAGATAGATGGCCTAGCCATATCAGAATGCCCTGGTACAAGAAACTTTCATCTACTACCTAACTGTTAGAATGGAGATGCATTATAAAGTAGGCACATTTTTCTGCTGTTTTAACCATTGGCCAAAATGGAACCTATTCACACCATCCATGTTTGTAGGAAAACTTTGTCAGATAAGTTTAAGGAACTAAAGATAGATGGCCTGGCCATATCAGAATGCCCTGGCGCAAGAAACTTTCATCTACCACCTAACTGTTAGAATGGAGATGCATTATAAAGTAGGCACATTTTTCTGCTGTTTTAACCATGGGCCAAAATGGAACCTATGCACACCATCCATGTTTGCAGGAAAACTTTGTCAGGTAAGTTTAAGGACCTAAAGATAGATGGCCTGGCCATATCAGAATGCCCTGGCGCAAGAAACTTTCATCTACCACCTAACTACTAGAATGGAGATGCATTATAAAGTAGGCACATTTTTCTGCTGTTTTAACCATGGGCCAAAATGGAACCTATGCACACCATCCATGTTTGCAGGAAAACTTTGTCAGGTAAGTTTAAGGAACTAAAGATAGATGGCCTGGCCATATCAGAATGCCCTGGCGCAAGAAACTTTCATCTACTACCTAACTGTTAGAATGGAGATGCATTATAAAGTAGGCACATTTTTCTGCTGTTTTAACCATTGGCCAAAATGGAACCTATTCACACCATCCATGTTTGTAGGAAAACTTTGTCAGATAAGTTTAAGGAACTAAAGATAGATGGCCTGGCCATATCAGAATGCCCTGGTACAAGAAACTTTCATCTACCACCTAACTACTAGAATTGAGATGCATTATAAAGTAGGCACATTTTTCTGCTATTTTAACCATGGGCCAAAATGGAACCTATGCACACCATCCATGTTTGCAGGAAAACTTTGTCAGATAAGTTTAAGGAACTAAAGATAGATGGCCTGGCCATATCAGAATGCCCTGGCGCAAGAAACTTTCATCTACCACCTAAGTGTTAGAATGGAGATGCATGATAAAGTAGGCACATTTTTCTGCTGTTTTAACCATTGGCCAAAATGGAACCTATTCACACCATCCATGTTTGTAGGAAAACTTTGTCAGATAAGTTTAAGGAACTAAAGATAGATGGCCTGGCCATATCAGAATGCCCTGGCGCAAGAAACTTTCATCTACCACCTAACTACTAGAATGGAGATGCATTATAAAGTAGGCACATTTTTCTGCTGTTTTAACCATTAGCCAAAATGGAACCTATTCACACCATCCATGTTTGTAGGAAAACTTTGTCCGATAAAAGTTTAAGGACCTAAAGATAGATGGCCTAGCCATATCAGAATGCCCTGGTACAAGAAACTTTCATCTACCACCTAACTACTAGAATTGAGATGCATTATAATGTAGGCCTATTTTTCTGCTGTTTTAACCATGGGCCAAAATGGAACCTATTCACACCATCCATGTTTGTAGGAAAACTTTGTCCGATAAAAGTTTAAGGACCTAAAGATAGATGGCCTGGCCATATCAGAATGCCCTGGTACAAGAAACTTTCATCTACCACCTAACTACTAGAATTGAGATGCATTATAATGTAGGCCTATTTTTCTGCTGTTTTAACCATTGGCCAAAATGGAACCTATTCACACCATCCATGTTTGTAGGAAAACTTTGTCAGATAAGTTTAAGGAACTAAAGATAGATGGCCTGGCCATATCAGAATGCCCTGGCGCAAGAAACTTTCATCTACCACCTAAGTGTTAGAATGGAGATGCATGATAAAGTAGGCACATTTTTCTGCTGTTTTAACCATTGGCCAAAATGGAAACTATTCACACCATCCATGTTTGTAGGAAAACTTTGTCAGTTAAGTTTAAGGACCTAAAGATAGATGGCCTTGCCATATCAGAATGCCCTGGTACAAGAAACTTTCATCTACCACCTAACTACTAGAATTGAGATGCATTATAAAGTAGGCACATTTTTCTGCTGTTTTAACCATGGGCCAAAATGGAACCTATTCACACCTTCCATGTTTGCAGGAAAACTTTGTCAGGTAAGTTTAAGGAACTAAAGATAGATGGCCTGGCCATATCAGAATGCCCTGGGGCAAGAAACTTTCATCTACCACCTAAGTGTTAGAATGGAGATGCATGATAAAGTAGGCACATTTTTCTGCTGTTTTAACCATTGGCCAAAATGGAAACTATTCACAACATCCATGTTTGTAGGAAAACTTTGTCAGATAAGTTTAAGGAACTAAAGATAGATGGCCTGGCCATATCAGAATGCCCTGGTACAAGAAACTTTCATCTACCACCTAACTACTAGAATTGAGATGCATTATAATGTAGGCCTATTTTTCTGCTGTTTTAACCATGGGCCAAAATGGAAACTATTCACACCATCCATGTTTGCAGGAAAACTTTGTCAGGTAAGTTTAAGGAACTAAAGATAGATGGCCTGGCCATATCAGAATGCCCTGGTACAAGAAACTTTCATCTACCACCTAACTACTAGAATTGAGATGCATTATAAAGTAGGCACATTTTTCTGCTATTTTAACCATGGGCCAAAATGGAACCTATGCACACCATCCATGTTTGCAGGAAAACTTTGTCAGATAAGTTTAAGGAACTAAAGATAGATGGCCTGGCCATATCAGAATGCCCTGGCGCAAGAAACTTTCATCTACCACCTAACTACTAGAATGGAGATGCATTATAAAGTAGGCACATTTTTCTGCTGTTTTAACCATTGGCCAAAATGGAACCTATTCACACCATCCATGTTTGTAGGAAAACTTTGTCAGATAAGTTTAAGGAACTAAAGATAGATGGCCTGGCCATATCAGAATGCCCTGGCGCAAGAAACTTTCATCTACCACCTAACTACTAGAATTGAGATGCATTATAAAGTAGGCACATTTTTCTGCTGTTTTAACCATTAGCCAAAATGGAACCTATTCACACCATCCATGTTTGTAGGAAAACTTTGTCCGATAAAAGTTTAAGGACCTAAAGATAGATGGCCTAGCCATATCAGAATGCCCTGGTACAAGAAACTTTCATCTACTACCTAACTGTTAGAATGGAGATGCATTATAAAGTAGGCACATTTTTCTGCTGTTTTAACCATTGGCCAAAATGGAACCTATTCACACCATCCATGTTTGTAGGAAAACTTTGTCAGATAAGTTTAAGGAACTAAAGATAGATGGCCTGGCCATATCAGAATGCCCTGGCGCAAGAAACTTTCATCTACCACCTAACTGTTAGAATGGAGATGCATTATAAAGTAGGCACATTTTTCTGCTGTTTTAACCATGGGCCAAAATGGAACCTATGCACACCATCCATGTTTGCAGGAAAACTTTGTCAGGTAAGTTTAAGGACCTAAAGATAGATGGCCTGGCCATATCAGAATGCCCTGGCGCAAGAAACTTTCATCTACCACCTAACTACTAGAATGGAGATGCATTATAAAGTAGGCACATTTTTCTGCTGTTTTAACCATGGGCCAAAATGGAACCTATGCACACCATCCATGTTTGCAGGAAAACTTTGTCAGGTAAGTTTAAGGAACTAAAGATAGATGGCCTGGCCATATCAGAATGCCCTGGCGCAAGAAACTTTCATCTACTACCTAACTGTTAGAATGGAGATGCATTATAAAGTAGGCACATTTTTCTGCTGTTTTAACCATTGGCCAAAATGGAACCTATTCACACCATCCATGTTTGTAGGAAAACTTTGTCAGATAAGTTTAAGGAACTAAAGATAGATGGCCTGGCCATATCAGAATGCCCTGGTACAAGAAACTTTCATCTACCACCTAACTACTAGAATGGAGATGCATTATAAAGTAGGCACATTTTTCTGCTGTTTTAACCATGGGCCAAAATGGAACCTATGCACACCATCCATGTTTGCAGGAAAACTTTGTCAGGTAAGTTTAAGGAACTAAAGATAGATGGCCTGGCCATATCAGAATGCCCTGGCGCAAGAAACTTTCATCTACTACCTAACTGTTAGAATGGAGATGCATTATAAAGTAGGCACATTTTTCTGCTGTTTTAACCATGGGCCAAAATGGAACCTATTCACACCATCCATGTTTGTAGGAAAACTTTGTCAGATAAGTTTAAGGAACTAAAGATAGATGGCCTGGCCATATCAGAATGCCCTGGTACAAGAAACTTTCATCTACCACCTAACTACTAGAATGGAGATGCATTATAAAGTAGGCACATTTTTCTGCTGTTTTAACCATGGGCCAAAATGGAACCTATGCACACCATCCATGTTTGCAGGAAAACTTTGTCAGGTAAGTTTAAGGAACTAAAGATAGATGGCCTGGCCATATCAGAATGCCCTGGCGCAAGAAACTTTCATCTACCACCTAAGTGTTAGAATGGAGATGCATTATAAAGTAGGCACATTTTTCTGCTGTTTTAACCATTGGCCAAAATGGAACCTATTCACACCATCCATGTTTGTAGGAAAACTTTGTCAGATAAGTTTAAGGAACTAAAGATAGATGGCCTGGCCATATCAGAATGCCCTGGCGCAAGAAACTTTCATCTACCACCTAACTACTAGAATGGAGATGCATTATAAAGTAGGCACATTTTTCTGCTGTTTTAACCATTAGCCAAAATGGAACCTATTCACACCATCCATGTTTGTAGGAAAACTTTGTCCGATAAAAGTTTAAGGACCTAAAGATAGATGGCCTGGCCATATCAGAATGCCCTGGTACAAGAAACTTTCATCTACCACCTAACTACTAGAATTGAGATGCATTATAAAGTAGGCACATTTTTCTGCTGTTTTAACCATGGGCCAAAATGGAACCTATGCACACCTTCCATGTTTGCAGGAAAACCTTGTCAGGTAAGTTTAAGGAACTAAAGATAGATGGCCTGGCCATATCAGAATGCCCTGGCGCAAGAAACTTTCATCTACCACCTAACTGTTAGAATGGAGATGCATGATAAAGTAGGCACATTTTTCTGCTGTTTTAACCATTGGCCAAAATGGAACCTATTCACACCATCCATGTTTGTAGGAAAACTTTGTCAGATAAGTTTAAGGAACTAAAGATAGATGGCCTGGCCATATCAGAATGCCCTGGCGCAAGAAACTTTCATCTACTACCTAACTGTTAGAATGGAGATGCATTATAAAGTAGGCACATTTTTCTGCTGTTTTAACCATTGGCCAAAATGGAACCTATTCACACCATCCATGTTTGTAGGAAAACTTTGTCAGATAAGTTTAAGGAACTAAAGATAGATGGCCTGGCCATATCAGAATGCCCTGGCGCAAGAAACTTTCATCTACTACCTAACTGTTAGAATGGAGATGCATTATAAAGTAGGCACATTTTTCTGCTGTTTTAACCATTGGCCAAAATGGAACCTATTCACACCATCCATGTTTGTAGGAAAACTTTGTCCGATAAAAGTTTAAGGACCTAAAGATAGATGGCCTGGCCATATCAGAATGCCCTGGTACAAGAAACTTTCATCTACCACCTAACTACTAGAATGGAGATGCATTATAAAGTAGGCACATTTTTCTGCTATTTTAACCATGGGCCAAAATGGAACCTATTCACACCATCCATGTTTGCAGGAAAACTTTGTCAGGTAAGTTTAAGGACCTAAAGATAGATGGCCTGGCCATATCAGAATGCCCTGGCGCAAGAAACTTTCATCTACCACCTAAGTGTTAGAATGGAGATGCATGATAAAGTAGGCACATTTTTCTGCTGTTTTAACCATTGGCCAAAATGGAAACTATTCACACCATCCATGTTTGTAGGAAAACTTTGTCAGATAAGTTTAAGGACCTAAAGATAGATGGCCTTGCCATATCAGAATGCCCTGGTACAAGAAACTTTCATCTACCACCTAACTACTAGAATTGAGATGCATTATAAAGTAGGCACATTTTTCTGCTGTTTTAACCATGGGCCAAAATGGAACCTATGCACACCTTCCATGTTTGTAGGAAAACTTTGTCAGATAAGTTTAAGGAACTAAAGATAGATGGCCTGGCCATATCAGAATGCCCTGGCGCAAGAAACTTTCATCTACTACCTAACTGTTAGAATGGAGATGCATTATAAAGTAGGCACATTTTTCTGCTGTTTTAACCATTGGCCAAAATGGAACCTATTCACACCATCCATGTTTGTAGGAAAACTTTGTCAGATAAGTTTAAGGAACTAAAGATAGATGGCCTGGCCATATCAGAATGCCCTGGCGCAAGAAACTTTCATCTACCACCTAACTACTAGAATTGAGATGCATTATAAAGTAGGCACATTTTTCTGCTGTTTTAACCATGGGCCAAAATGGAACCTATGCACACCTTCCGTGTTTGCAGGAAAACTTTGTCAGGTAAGTTTAAGGAACTAAAGATAGATGGCCTGGCCATATCAGAATGCCCTGGCGCAAGAAACTTTCATCTACCACCTAACTGTTAGAATGGAGATGCATGATAAAGTAGGCACATTTTTCTGCTGTTTTAACCATTGGCCAAAATGGAAACTATTCACACCATCCATGTTTGTAGGAAAACTTTGTCAGATAAGTTTAAGGAACTAAAGATAGATGGCCTGGCCATATCAGAATGCCCTGGCGCAGGAAACTTTCATCTACCACATAACTACTAGAATTGAGATGCATTATAAAGTAGGCACATTTTTCTGCTGTTTTAACCATGGGCCAAAATGGAACCTATGCACACCTTCCGTGTTTGCAGGAAAACTTTGTCAGGTAAGTTTAAGGAACTAAAGATAGATGGCCTGGCCATATCAGAATGCCCTGGCGCAAGAAACTTTCATCTACCACCTAACTGTTAGAATGGAGATGCATGATAAAGTAGGCACATTTTTCTGCTGTTTTAACCATTGGCCAAAATGGAAACTATTCACACCATCCATGTTTGTAGGAAAACTTTGTCAGATAAGTTTAAGGAACTAAAGATAGATGGCCTGGCCATATCAGAATGCCCTGGCGCAAGAAACTTTCATCTACCACCTAAGTGTTAGAATGGAGATGCATTATAAAGTAGGCACATTTTTCTGCTGTTTTAACCATTGGCCAAAATGGAACCTATTCACACCATCCATGTTTGTAGGAAAACTTTGTCAGATAAGTTTAAGGAACTAAAGATAGATGGCCTGGCCATATCAGAATGCCCTGGCGCAAGAAACTTTCATCTACCACCTAACTACTAGAATGGAGATGCATTATAAAGTAGGCACATTTTTCTGCTGTTTTAACCATTAGCCAAAATGGAACCTATTCACACCATCCATGTTTGTAGGAAAACTTTGTCCGATAAAAGTTTAAGGACCTAAAGATAGATGGCCTAGCCATATCAGAATGCCCTGGTACAAGAAACTTTCATCTACCACCTAACTACTAGAATTGAGATGCATTATAATGTAGGCCTATTTTTCTGCTGTTTAAACCATGGGCCAAAATGGAACCTATTCACACCATCCATGTTTGTAGGAAAACTTTGTCAGATAAGTTTAAGGAACTAAAGATAGATGGCCTGGCCATATCAGAATGCCCTGGCGCAAGAAACTTTCATCTACCACCTAAGTGTTAGAATGGAGATGCATTATAAAGTAGGCACATTTTTCTGCTGTTTTAACCATGGGCCAAAATGGAACCTATTCACACCATCCATGTTTGTAGGAAAACTTTGTCAGATAAGTTTAAGGACCTAAAGATAGATGGCCTGGCCATATCAGAATGCCCTGGTACAAGAAACTTTCATCTACCACCTAACTACTAGAATTGAGATGCATTATAAAGTAGGCACATTTTTCTGCTGTTTTAACCATGGGCCAAAATGGAACCTATGCACACCATCCATGTTTGCAGGAAAACTTTGTCAGGTAAGTTTAAGGAACTAAAGATAGATGGCCTGGCCATATCAGAATGCCCTGGCGCAAGAAACTTTCATCTACCACCTAACTGTTAGAATGGAGATGCATGATAAAGTAGGCACATTTTTCTGCTGTTTTAACCATTGGCCAAAATGGAAACTATTCACACCATCCATGTTTGTAGGAAAACTTTGTCAGATAAGTTTAAGGAACTAAAGATAGATGTCTTGGCCATATCAGAATGCCCTGGCGCAGGAAACTTTCATCTACCACATAACTACTAGAATTGAGATGCATTATAAAGTAGGCACATTTTTCTGCTGTTTTAACCATGGGCCAAAATGGAACCTATTCACACCATCCATGTTTGTAGGAAAACTTTGTCCGATAAAAGTTTAAGGACCTAAAGATAGATGGCCTGGCCATATCAGAATGCCCTGGCGCAAGAAACTTTCATCTACCACCTAACTACTAGAATGGAGATGCATTATAAAGTAGGCACATTTTTCTGCTGTTTTAACCATTAGCCAAAATGGAACCTATTCACACCATCCATGTTTGTAGGAAAACTTTGTCCGATAAAAGTTTAAGGACCTAAAGATAGATGGCCTAGCCATATCAGAATGCCCTGGTACAAGAAACTTTCATCTACTACCTAACTGTTAGAATGGAGATGCATTATAAAGTAGGCACATTTTTCTGCTGTTTTAACCATTGGCCAAAATGGAACCTATTCACACCATCCATGTTTGTAGGAAAACTTTGTCAGATAAGTTTAAGGAACTAAAGATAGATGGCCTGGCCATATCAGAATGCCCTGGCGCAAGAAACTTTCATCTACCACCTAAGTGTTAGAATGGAGATGCATTATAAAGTAGGCACATTTTTCTGCTGTTTTAACCATTGGCCAAAATGGAACCTATTCACACCATCCATGTTTGTAGGAAAACTTTGTCAGATAAGTTTAAGGAACTAAAGATAGATGGCCTGGCCATATCAGAATGCCCTGGCGCAAGAAACTTTCATCTACCACCTAAGTGTTAGAATGGAGATGCATGATAAAGTAGGCACATTTTTCTGCTGTTTTAACCATGGGCCAAAATGGAACCTATGCACACCATCCATGTTTGCAGGAAAACTTTGTCAGGTAAGTTTAAGGACCTAAAGATAGATGGCCTGGCCATATCAGAATGCCCTGGCGCAAGAAACTTTCATCTACCACCTAAGTGTTAGAATGGAGATGCATGATAAAGTAGGCACATTTTTCTGCTGTTTTAACCATTGGCCAAAATGGAAACTATTCACACCATCCATGTTTGTAGGAAAACTTTGTCAGATAAGTTTAAGGACCTAAAGATAGATGGCCTGGCCATATCAGAATGCCCTGGTACAAGAAACTTTCATCTACCACCTAACTACTAGAATTGAGATGCATTATAAAGTAGGCACATTTTTCTGCTGTTTTAACCATGGGCCAAAATGGAACCTATGCACACCTTCCATGTTTGCAGGAAAACTTTGTCAGGTAAGTTTAAGGAACTAAAGATAGATGGCCTGGCCATATCAGAATGCCCTGGCGCAAGAAACTTTCATCTACCACCTAACTACTAGAATTGAGATGCATTATAAAGTAGGCACATTTTTCTGCTGTTTTAACCATGGGCCAAAATGGAACCTATGCACACCTTCCATGTTTGCAGGAAAACTTTGTCAGATAAGTTTAAGGACCTAAAGATAGATGGCCTAGCCATATCAGAATGCCCTGGTACAAGAAACTTTCATCTACCACCTAACTACTAGAATTGAGATGCATTATAAAGTAGGCACATTTTTCTGCTGTTTTAACCATGGGCCAAAATGGAACCTATGCACACCTTCCATGTTTGCAGGAAAACTTTGTCAGGTAAGTTTAAGGAACTAAAGATAGATGGCCTGGCCATATCAGAATGCCCTGGCGCAAGAAACTTTCATCTACCACCTAAGTGTTAGAATGGAGATGCATGATAAAGTAGGCACATTTTTCTGCTGTTTTAACCATTGGCCAAAATGGAACCTATGCACACCATCCATGTTTGCAGGAAAACTTTGTCAGGTAAGTTTAAGGAACTAAAGATAGATGGCCTGGCCATATCAGAATGCCCTGGCGCAAGAAACTTTCATCTACCACCTAAGTGTTAGAATGGAGATGCATTATAAAGTAGGCACATTTTTCTGCTGTTTTAACCATGGGCCAAAATGGAACCTATTCACACCATCCATGTTTGTAGGAAAACTTTGTCAGATAAGTTTAAGGACCTAAAGATAGATGGCCTGGCCATATCAGAATGCCCTGGTACAAGAAACTTTCATCTACCACCTAACTACTAGAATTGAGATGCATTATAAAGTAGGCACATTTTTCTGCTGTTTTAACCATGGGCCAAAATGGAACCTATGCACACCATCCATGTTTGCAGGAAAACTTTGTCAGGTAAGTTTAAGGAACTAAAGATAGATGGCCTGGCCATATCAGAATGCCCTGGCGCAAGAAACTTTCATCTACCACCTAACTGTTAGAATGGAGATGCATGATAAAGTAGGCACATTTTTCTGCTGTTTTAACCATTGGCCAAAATGGAAACTATTCACACCATCCATGTTTGTAGGAAAACTTTGTCAGATAAGTTTAAGGAACTAAAGATAGATGTCTTGGCCATATCAGAATGCCCTGGCGCAGGAAACTTTCATCTACCACATAACTACTAGAATTGAGATGCATTATAAAGTAGGCACATTTTTCTGCTGTTTTAACCATGGGCCAAAATGGAACCTATTCACACCATCCATGTTTGTAGGAAAACTTTGTCCGATAAAAGTTTAAGGACCTAAAGATAGATGGCCTGGCCATATCAGAATGCCCTGGCGCAAGAAACTTTCATCTACCACCTAACTACTAGAATGGAGATGCATTATAAAGTAGGCACATTTTTCTGCTGTTTTAACCATTAGCCAAAATGGAACCTATTCACACCATCCATGTTTGTAGGAAAACTTTGTCCGATAAAAGTTTAAGGACCTAAAGATAGATGGCCTAGCCATATCAGAATGCCCTGGTACAAGAAACTTTCATCTACTACCTAACTGTTAGAATGGAGATGCATTATAAAGTAGGCACATTTTTCTGCTGTTTTAACCATTGGCCAAAATGGAACCTATTCACACCATCCATGTTTGTAGGAAAACTTTGTCAGATAAGTTTAAGGAACTAAAGATAGATGGCCTGGCCATATCAGAATGCCCTGGCGCAAGAAACTTTCATCTACCACCTAAGTGTTAGAATGGAGATGCATTATAAAGTAGGCACATTTTTCTGCTGTTTTAACCATTGGCCAAAATGGAACCTATTCACACCATCCATGTTTGTAGGAAAACTTTGTCAGATAAGTTTAAGGAACTAAAGATAGATGGCCTGGCCATATCAGAATGCCCTGGCGCAAGAAACTTTCATCTACCACCTAAGTGTTAGAATGGAGATGCATGATAAAGTAGGCACATTTTTCTGCTGTTTTAACCATGGGCCAAAATGGAACCTATGCACACCATCCATGTTTGCAGGAAAACTTTGTCAGGTAAGTTTAAGGACCTAAAGATAGATGGCCTGGCCATATCAGAATGCCCTGGCGCAAGAAACTTTCATCTACCACCTAAGTGTTAGAATGGAGATGCATGATAAAGTAGGCACATTTTTCTGCTGTTTTAACCATTGGCCAAAATGGAAACTATTCACACCATCCATGTTTGTAGGAAAACTTTGTCAGATAAGTTTAAGGACCTAAAGATAGATGGCCTTGCCATATCAGAATGCCCTGGTACAAGAAACTTTCATCTACCACCTAACTACTAGAATTGAGATGCATTATAAAGTAGGCACATTTTTCTGCTGTTTTAACCATGGGCCAAAATGGAACCTATGCACACCTTCCATGTTTGCAGGAAAACTTTGTCAGGTAAGTTTAAGGAACTAAAGATAGATGGCCTGGCCATATCAGAATGCCCTGGCGCAAGAAACTTTCATCTACCACCTAAGTGTTAGAATGGAGATGCATGATAAAGTAGGCACATTTTTCTGCTGTTTTAACCATTGGCCAAAATGGAACCTATGCACACCATCCATGTTTGCAGGAAAACTTTGTCAGGTAAGTTTAAGGAACTAAAGATAGATGGCCTGGCCATATCAGAATGCCCTGGCGCAAGAAACTTTCATCTACCACCTAAGTGTTAGAATGGAGATGCATGATAAAGTAGGCACATTTTTCTGCTGTTTTAACCATTGGCCAAAATGGAAACTATTCACACCATCCATGTTTGTAGGAAAACTTTGTCAGATAAGTTTAAGGACCTAAAGATAGATGGCCTTGCCATATCAGAATGCCCTGGTACAAGAAACTTTCATCTACCACCTAACTACTAGAATTGAGATGCATTATAATGTAGGCCTATTTTTCTGCTGGGCCAAAATGGAACCTATTCACACCATCCATGTTTGCAGGAAAACTTTGTCAGGTAAGTTTAAGGAACTAAAGATAGATGGCCTGGCCATATCAGAATGCCCTGGTACAAGAAACTTTCATCTACCACCTAAGTGTTAGAATGGAGATGCCTTATAAAGTAGGCACATTTTTCTGCTATTATAACCATGGGCCAAAATGGAACCTATGCACACCATCCATGTTTGCAGGAAAACTTTGTCAGATAAGTTTAAGGAACTAAAGATAGATGGCCTGGCCATATCAGAATGCCCTGGCGCAAGAAACTTTCATCTACCACCTAACTACTAGAATGGAGATGCATTATAAAGTAGGCACATTTTTCTGCTGTTTTAACCATTAGCCAAAATGGAACCTATTCACACCATCCATGTTTGCAGGAAAACTTTGTCAGGTAAGTTTAAGGACCTAAAGATAGATGGCCTGGCCATATCAGAATGCCCTGGTACAAGAAACTTTCATCTACCACCTAAGTGTTAGAATGGAGATGCATTATAAAGTAGGCACATTTTTCTGCTGTTTTAACCATGGGCCAAAATGGAACCTATGCACACCATCCATGTTTGCAGGAAAACTTTGTCAGGTAAGTTTAAGGACCTAAAGATAGATGGCCTGGCCATATCAGAATGCCCTGGTACAAGAAACTTTCATCTACCACCTAAGTGTTAGAATGGAGATGCATGATAAAGTAGGCACATTTTTCTGCTGTTTTAACCATGGGCCAAAATGGAACCTATGCACACCTTCCATGTTTGCAGGAAAACTTTGTCAGGTAAGTTTAAGGAACTAAAGATAGATGGCCTGGCCATATCAGAATGCCCTGGCGCAAGAAACTTTCATCTACCACCTAAGTGTTAGAATGGAGATGCATGATAAAGTAGGCACATTTTTCTGCTGTTTTAACCATTGGCCAAAATGGAAACTATTCACACCATCCATGTTTGTAGGAAAACTTTGTCAGATAAGTTTAAGGACCTAAAGATAGATGGCCTGGCCATATCAGAATGCCCTGGCGCAAGAAACTTTCATCTACCACCTAAGTGTTAGAATGGAGATGCATGATAAAGTAGGCACATTTTTCTGCTGTTTTAACCATTGGCCAAAATGGAACCTATGCACACCATCCATGTTTGCAGGAAAACTTTGTCAGGTAAGTTTAAGGAACTAAAGATAGATGGCCTGGCCATATCAGAATGCCCTGGCGCAAGAAACTTTCATCTACCACCTAAGTGTTAGAATGGAGATGCATGATAAAGTAGGCACATTTTTCTGCTGTTTTAACCATTGGCCAAAATGGAAACTATTCACACCATCCATGTTTGTAGGAAAACTTTGTCAGATAAGTTTAAGGACCTAAAGATAGATGGCCTGGCCATATCAGAATGCCCTGGCGCAAGAAACTTTCATCTACCACCTAAGTGTTAGAATGGAGATGCATGATAAAGTAGGCACATTTTTCTGCTGTTTTAACCATTGGCCAAAATGGAACCTATGCACACCATCCATGTTTGCAGGAAAACTTTGTCAGGTAAGTTTAAGGAACTAAAGATAGATGGCCTGGCCATATCAGAATGCCCTGGCGCAAGAAACTTTCATCTACCACCTAAGTGTTAGAATGGAGATGCATTATAAAGTAGGCACATTTTTCTGCTGTTTTAACCATTGGCCAAAATGGAACCTATGCACACCATCCATGTTTGCAGGAAAACTTTGTCAGGTAAGTTTAAGGACCTAAAGATAGATGGCCTGGCCATATCAGAATGCCCTGGCGCAGGAAACTTTCATCTACCACCTAACTACTAGAATTGAGATGCATTATAAAGTAGGCACATTTTTCTGCTGTTTTAACCATTAGCCAAAATGGAACCTATTCACACCATCCATGTTTGTAGGAAAACTTTGTCCGATAAAAGTTTAAGGACCTAAAGATAGATGGCCTAGCCATATCAGAATGCCCTGGTACAAGAAACTTTCATCTACCACCTAACTACTAGAATTGAGATGCATTATAATGTAGGCCTATTTTTCTCCTGTTTTAACCATGGGCCAAAATGGAACCTATTCACACCATCCATGTTTGTAGGAAAACTTTGTCAGATAAGTTTAAGGAACTGAAGATAGATGGCCTGGCCATATCAGAATGCCCTGGCGCAAGAAACTTTCATCTACCACCTAACTACTAGAATGGAGATGCATGATAAAGTAGGCACATTTTTCTGCTGTTTTAACCATTGGCCAAAATGGAAACTATTCACACCATCCATGTTTGTAGGAAAACTTTGTCAGATAAGTTTAAGGACCTAAAGATAGATGGCCTTGCCATATCAGAATTCCCTGGTACAAGAAACTTTCATCTACCACCTAACTACTAGAATTGAGATGCATTATAAAGTAGGCACATTTTTCTGCTGTTTTAACCATGGGCCAAAATGGAACCTTTTCACACCATCCATGTTTGTAGGAAAACTTTGTCAAATAAGTTTAAGGAACTAAAGATAGATGGCCTGGCCATATCAGAATGCCCTGGCGCAAGAAATTATGATATTATATTAATTATTAATTTATGTTGTATTATTTTATGATGTTTAAAGCAAAAGGTTTTTATTTCTTGTTTATTAGTTTTGTATTAATTTAAACAAATGTTTTATAAATTTTGTATAAATTTTAAAATATTTTTCCGAAACTTTTGTGTTCTGGGCTTTAAGGGGGTTCCCAAAGAGGGGGTCGCGATGTGGTGGGTGCCGCCATCTTGGAAAGAGTCACTCTGGCCGTTTCGAGTCTATGGGAAGTAGCGCCGCTCCTATATCCGGGCAGGACCTCCCTCGTCCCGCCTCCGTGCAAAGGACCAATAGCTGCGTAGTGCAGGTTAGGGCCTCTCTGCGTCATTGGTCGGTAGAGGTTGTGGGCGTGGTCTGGAGGGCCGGGTTCTGGCTGCGGGAGTCTGGACCCCACTCGCACTTCCGCCGTCGAGGTGTGAGGTTGTTCCTGCGATGTCTCCTGTGCCGGTCCGTGTCGCGCTTCTTCCGCTGTTGCTGCTGCTGCCGTCCACTGTGGCGACGGGGGCGTCGGTGCCGATGCCCGGGGGGCTGATGCCCGTTCCGGTCTCGGACCCGGGAGTGCAGCGGGCGGCCCGCTTCGCTCTCTCGATGTACAACCGCGCCAGCAACAGCCTCTTCTACGACCGGGCCGTGCGAATCCTCAGCGCCCACAGCCAGGTGAGGGGGAGGGGAGGAGGCGGGGAGGTACAGGAGGGCTGGGGAAGGACCTGGGGGGGAGGAAGGTGGCGGGGGATGGAGAGGAGTCTGTAGGCGGAGGAGGGAGGGAGGGAGGCAGGAGGGAGAGGCGGTGGAGGACGGGAGCAGACGGGGATGAGAGGGAGGGGAAGGTCTGGCAGTGAGAGGGCTAAAGGAAGGTGGGGTGAGGGGGTGAAGCGGAGGGATGAGGGGGAAGTGATGGTGAAGGGAGGGGAAGAGGGCTAAGGGGGAGGAAGGTTGGGGCACAAAGTAAGGGTGGGAGAGACGGAGGGGCTGGGAAGGGAATGGGGGAAGGGGCTCTGGAGCAGGGTCTTCACTGTTGGGGGGGCACCCTGTGCTGGGCACGACCATTTCTGGAGAGTCGTGAGACGCTTTGTGCAGTAGAATCTGGCCCTGGATACCTTTGCTGTAACTTCCAGCCGTGACATCACTTCCTGGGGGCCCCAGACTGATTGCTGTTCTCAGAAGGGGGTTCCAGGCTGAGATGGCCAAATACTGGGGGGAGGTACCCTGCCCTGTTCCTGAAAGGTTCCTGAAAACCACTGTGGCTAGTCTGTGGAACTCCCTGCCACAGAATGACCTTGCTGGGTCCTGAAAGCAGTGCTGGGCGTAGAGCATCATTACCCCAAGAGATCAGAGTCCTCACTAGACCCCCATCCCCTTTGGTACAGATGGGACAGATGCATCTCAGTAGTTTAGAGCACTTTGAGTATGTATTTAGATGTATTTTACTGTATCTTGAGTGTTTCTAGTGATCCCTCCCTTCTTCCAACAGTCCAGTGAGTTGTTTATCAGGCCACAAGACTCCCCCCCACCCTCACTAAGCGCGTTGAGTCTTGGGATTGAGGCCCAGGTTCCCTGTGACAGTCTTGGCAGTTGAAGCTGCACCAAGTGATGAAAGGGAGAAGATTCGGGAGGGATTGCAGGTAGGAGGGTGTGTTGGGGGGAGCAGGAGCAAGTGGGGCGCCTGTTCTAGATTGCAAGCTCCTTGGGGCAGGGATCTGCCTTTGAAGCCCTTGGAAAGTGGTGTGAATGCAGAGAGTGCTGTAGGAACCAGTGACAGAAGAGGGGGCCAGGCCTCCTGTTGGCAACCCTTTTGTGGAAGAGTTGATCTGTTGGGACTGGCCCCTGACGGTGAAAAGTCTGGGGGGTGCTGAATGAAATTTGGGAGCAGTTGTCCTGGGTAAAGTTGGCATGAGATTTCAGTCTTTCTCTCTCCTTGCAGGTGGTGGAAGGAATCATGTACTACCTGACGGTAGAGCTGGTGAACACGCAATGTCAGAAGAGCGGAGGGTCAGGACTGAACGAGGCAGACCTAGAAAACTGCCCTTTGCCACCTGAGGCGGAACAAATGGTGAGCCTGGGAGGCTGGGATCAAGCTCCTTTGGAGTGGAACTGATTTTGAGTCATGCCCTTGCAGTTTGCCATCTGCACTGGCGCATACAACCAAGAAGAGGGAAGGGAGGTTTCTGTATCTAGGTTTCTGTGGCTGGTGTGCCCCTTTGCTGCATTAACCCCGATTTGTGCGGTCAAATGCAGCACTGACTTGTTTCCACTTCCTGATGGGTGTTGTGCACTTGTGTTTACCTGAGCAGCTGGTTTCAGGATAGAGCATGAGTCATTGCGGTATATAAATACTGTAGATTGCAAGGAATTTAAAGTAGCAGCTTTGCCTGTAGGGTGGCCAGGTGCTGCATGATCCTTCCTGTTGACCTTCTGTCCCTTGAATAAAGATGATCTTCTATCCTTATGCACATCTGTCAATCACAGAATTTTAGAGTTGGGATCTTAGAGATCATCTAGACCAGTTCCCCACTCCTCATCGTTCTGATTTGAATGAAGTCAGAAACATCATGACTAGTAGCTACAAAGAGACTTTCCTCCCCCTCTACAGATTTGCCCAATAGTTTGCATCAAAGGTGGGGAAGAAGAGTTCAGTGGCCTCTGAGCATGTACAGTATGCCTTTGCATGATTGCTGCATGACTAGAATCAGCTGTTGCCTTGCTCATGTGTCAAATATCTCAAGGTGACTCAGTACTAGATCTTTTATGAGATGACAACAGATTATGGCATGCAGCAATTCTGCATGCCAGTCCCCATGTCCAGGCCTGTCTCCACACTTTGCCCGCCCACCTTCTCAGCATTATAAGTGGGGTGGGGGGGAGGGAGAGTGCAACGTGTCCCAGGATGGTTGGGATCCGAACTTGTACATTCCGAAACAGGTTCTGCTTGTTGGAAATATGGCCTGCCTAGGTTTCTGAGAGCAAGGAGAGAACCCTGAGACACGTCACTCCTCTTGCCTTTCAGGTAGTTTTCCCATCAAGGTCTAAAGAGGAGGGTGACGGTAGATGGGGATATCTTGGTGGGACCTATTTTTCCTTGGGCCAAGGTGAATGTGGTTGCCTTCTTGATTTATTTTATTTATTTCAAGTATTTTTGTGCCACCCGGAACCAATGCTCATGGTGGACAATATAAAGACTAGAAAATATAAAAGCTATAAAACAGCAAATAAAATCAAAATAAGGGAGCACAACCAATTGGAGCATAGAATCCTAGAATTGGAAGGGATCCAGTAGGTCATCTAGTCCAACCCAATCTTCTCTTGTCAATCCCTGCTTCAGAATCTTATGCTATCGGGGTGGGGGCAGGTGCTGGAGCCATACAGGTTAGTGGCAGGTCTTTTGGGCCTGCCCTGTTGCCTCATCTGCAGCCATTCAGCCTTCCTGGTTTGAGTGGGAATCTGTATTCTGGCCTTCCAGCCTTAGGTTAGATAACAGCTGCTTTGTCTGAGTTCAGAAGCATCTTATAAAGGAAGTGAAACTGGTTAACCTCTTTTTATCCTGCTAGGGAGCTGGTGATGTTTCCCATGCTAAGCTGTCCCCTTTCAGCACAAAGAGAAGGGAGTGTGTTGAGGGGAGTAAAACTGCAGGGTGTTTGGAGCATTTCCCATCCAGCTTGATTCTTCCAGAGCTCCCCATAAGCCAAAGCTGACACCTTCCTTGGGCTTTTCCTTGACCTTCACAGTGCTTGTTGGTTGGGTGTCCTCAGTCATTCCTGATCCTGCCAACTCCTGAAGCTGGACTGCAGAATTTGTATCAGAAAGGGTTAAACCCTTGGCAGTGCCTCTGGGTACAGCTGGGGCATCTTCCTCTCTGCTTGACGCCCTGATCAGTGCTCAGTGCTGACCAAAGACCTGACTCAGCAGGCAGCAGTGGTTCGCACACAGGCCCTAGGAAGGATTTAGGGGTCGTCAAACCCCAGCCTGGGGGCCAGATGCAGCCAACAACAACACTCCATCTGGCCCTCAGTCAGCCTCAGATCCACTGAGAGCTTCTGGACTGCTCAGCAGAATACAACTAGAGCTGAGCTCAGTTGCATCCAGAAGGTGTTCTCAGGGCCTCAGAATTAGAGTTCAATTTCTAATGTTTTTAAATTGGTGGGGGGGGGGGGCTGTGACAACATCCCAGATAATTGATGCAGCCCTTTGGCCAAAATGTGTGGAGACCCCTGCAGTAAAGAAACTGAGGCAGGGGAGGCCGAAGGAATATTGGGCCCCGTCTAGATAGATAGATAGATAGATAGATAGATAGATAGATAGATAGATAGATAGATAGATAGAAATAATTAAATAAAAGAAAAGTCACTCACTGACTCACTGACTGACTCATCACCGCCCTGCCAAAACTACCTGCCCTAGAAGTGAGAAATTTGGGGTGGGTGTTCCTTCCGTGAGGGAGGGGTGCACTAAGAACCGGTTTTCCGAAATTCCAACCGGAAGGGGGTGAAAAGGGGCGCAATGCATTTTCCTCCCTATACTTTGCATTGAGAATTGCTGACTCAGCAACATTCCTCCCTAACTGCTGGGCCTGAAGCATGGAATTCTGGGAGTTCCTTCTGTCACCTGAACTCCCACCAAGAACCATCTGGAGAACTTTAACCCTTCAGGGGCTGAAAAGGGGGCAACGTGTTTCTCTCCTATACTTAACATGGGAGACTGAATAACATCCAGCCAATTTGATGCTCAGTGCCTGGTGAACTGGGGGATGTTTTCCGGAGGAAGAGGTTGCACTGGCAAGGATGCTGTGCATGGGGGGAAGTTGCGCATGGGGGGAAGTTGCGCATTGGCGGATGATGCGCATGGGGAAAGTTGTGCATGGGGGAAGTTGCGCATGGGGGAAAGTTGTGCATCGGCGGATGATGTGCATGGGGAAAGTTGCGCATGAGGGGAAGTTGCACATGGGGGAAGTTGCACATGGGGAAGTTGCGCATGGGGGAAAGTTGCACATTGGGGTTGATGCACATGGGGAAAGTTGCACATTGGGGGAAGTTGCACATTGGGGAATGTTGTGCATGTTCATCATGGGGGGTTGATGCGCATGGAGGGATGATGTGCATGGGGGATGATGCGCATGGGGGAAGTGGCACATGGGGTGTTTCTGCGCCATGGGGGGATGGCATAGGGAGAAATGTTACACCCGCAACGTGGGTACGCTTTTTGCTAGTATATATATATAGGGGGTTTCATATATACCATCTTCAGTGTGTCTGCCAAACTTTTCATCTCATGGAAAAATAGTGAGTTCTTAACAAAGGTTCTTACCAAAAATTTTCCTTTCCTTTCACTCCAGAAACAAACCTGTGAGTTTAAGGTCTGGTCTCGACCTTGGCTCAATGATACAAGACTGATGAAAATGGACTGCAAATCTTCCTGAATCCCAGGCCAAGATGCTGCCAACAGAGGCTTTCACTGGCCTGTGCCTGACCTGCCAAATGGATCTTGGCCACTGCGCTCGCCTGTGTGGCCCAGCCTGCCCTCTCTGTCCTGAGAAGGGGCTGTCTTGCCTGCGGATCCAGTATTGGGTGTCGTCTTCCTCTGTGGTGACGTGGTTCACTTTCTCAGAAGATCCATTCCTGTCCTTTCCTTGGCTTGTCCCTGCTTGAAATCTCATTGGGGAACAAAATGGGCATCGGGTCTTGTCTTGCTGCTTAATTAAATTAAGTATCTCACTACCAGCGTCTGATTGGTTGATTTTTAGGCAGTCTGGAAGCCTCAATTTGAGATGTTTCTGGTTCTTGGGGTGTGAAGTGAGAATTCCAAAGAACATAGAATTATAGAATCCTAGAGTTGGAAGGTACCTAGTAGGTCATCTAGTCCAACCCCCTGCCTGTAGCAGGAAATTCTCCTAGAAAATCTGAGACAGATGCTTGTTGAGCTTCTGCTTAAAGATCCCCAGTGAGGGAGAGTCTGCCATTTCCCTTGGCAACCTGTTCCACCTCCCTCCTAAGAAGTTTCCAGGTGCTGGTTTATCACTGGCTTGTACAAAGCATACTGAGTAACAGATTACCATGATTTAAACACCCCGTAGCTCTGAAATTGCCTGTAAACATCCCACTCTGTTCATGCCCTTGTCCATTCCTTCAAACATGCCAGGTGTGTTTTTGAGGTTGCATATATTGGGGGAGCATGATTTGTGGCTGTGATGCTTGGCAGGTCTGCAAGTTGCAGGAGGAGAATGGCAAAACTATAGTTGGGTTGGAGCCGGTGACACATCAGCTCACCCAAAACACCAAGAACATTGCAGTGTTGCACATAACAATTTTTATTTGGGGGAGGGGGGGAATTGATGGCAGGACTAACTCCCTTTCAGGAAAGAGAGCTCGTTTCCCCAACAGGAATGCTGGTTGCTGAAAAGTCAGGTTACTTCAGCACAAGGACTTTCTTATGACTGGCTTGGGGTCCAAGGGCCGATTTGTAGGAGGCTGGCACAGTTGGAAGGCTCTCATGGCAGGAGCCAAGGCTCCTGCCTCATTTGCAGACTGGGAATCCATCTCCCTTACCAGGGCCAACACTAACCCTCCAGATCAGCAGCCTTGTGATAATTGCTTCAATCAGTGGAAGGTCTTGGCACTGTTTTATCTCTGCTGACCTTGATCAGTTTGCTCATACTGTCCAGATCCTCCTTATCTATGTTGTTTGCGCCCTGAGAGGGCAAGGTGGGTACGTGGTCTTGGCAGGACTGATAGTCCTCTCCCCGGAGAGAGAGTTGCTCAGTGGGCTGAGGAGGTGATGTGTCTTTCAGAGGTGGGTTGGCAGCCTGGGACACTCACTATTTCCCACCCTCTGGCTCAGGCAGGCAGAGTTGCATTAACCTCAGAGGATTAAGTCAGAGGCAGTTGCAGAAACATTAATCTCAGGAATGAACTAGGTATGATGGTCAGTTGCACCTTGACTTACGGAGTAATGTATGAGTCCAACACAGGCTTTTGTGCTTCGCATGCAGCGTATGCAGCGCTGAGCACGATACCATAGTCTTTCAAGATGAAAGCTATATGGTGAAATTCAGTATAATCATGCAAGGTGTGCTAAGGACAGTGTTCATCCTTGTTACAAGGTCACAGACATCTCCGTGTCATGTGTCCAGCCTGACTAAATGCGAAAGGCTCACCCAACACTTCCTTTCCCATTAAAGTAGTTCCTGTTCCACTTGCATTTTCATAGAATCCTAAAGTTGGAAGGGCTCGTCTTGTCCAACTCCCTGCTTTTGAACTGCTAGGTTGTCGGAAGGCAGACAAGTGAACTGGAGGGAGCTCACTCCATCATGCCATCCTTGGGTCTCTATGTGCCACCCTTTGAGTTTTAACACTCAGCCACTGCAGACCTTATAATTATATGTAACATAGATTATAAGTAGGGGTTGATCTGGGGATCCTGCAGGGATCAGGCAGGGCTTCTGTGCCCCTTGTGCACAGGAAAGGGAGAGATATGTGTTACGTGTTCCATGCTTCTGTGCTCAAGGAGCCCAGGTCTTGGGGTTGTCACTTTGTGTCACCTGCACAACCTGAATCCCAATGTTGCTCCCCCCAGAGTCTTCTAACCTCTTTCCACTACCTCTGTTTTTCCAAAATAACGGGGAAACCAGGCGTATTTCTAATTTCTGGCTTGAAAGTCAGCAAGAGCTGAGCCGTGCAATTCTCCCATTCCTGGCACAAACTTGGCTCCTGTATTTTGGTATATCTGGCTGGTGATGTTTAAATAGGAACATGTGAGGCAAACCATGATGATGCAGGGAGAAGATAATTTTATTGGACTGCAAAGAATGGATGAGACAAGGTGGGAGTAGATCAGGGAAGGGGATGGAGGAAAGATCCATAAGGGACCAAGTGGGCTCTATATTGCAGGGCAAGAGGCGCCAAGTGTTTCAATGGCGCCTAAACACAATGGGTGGTGTTTAGCAGACTGGCTAGTTGGCATCATCATCATCCAAGGTGTGCACATCAGGCGTGTCACCATCTGAGGCAGGTGTGTCTGGAGCATCAACATTGGAGGTGGGTGGAAGAGAGTCATAATCTGAGATGGGCAAGTCATTGGGCATTTCTATAGTGTCATCATCAGAGGTGGGCACATCTGGAGGTTCTTCATCAGAGGCTGACACATCTGGAGTATCATCATCTGTGATGTCGTTGGTGTAGTCATCGTTGTACATCATGTCATTGTCTTCGTAAAAGTGTCGATGGCCCCTCTCTAAGTCCTCAAGCAGCATCAAGGGGTGGCAGTCAGAACCAATCACTGCTGCGTGGCTGTTTTTCACATTCTCGAATATGGTGAACACGCAGTCCAGTTTCTGAGGACAGGTTGGGGAAGGAAAGAGAGTGCAAGTTAGAATGTGGAAGGCTGGGGACCATCCAGCACCACCCTCCCTCGCACTCCCTCTGCTGCTCTGTTCCCCTCTTCCAGTGCAGGATGATTTGGGGGCTGAAAGTAAACCTTGACCTGAAGATCTAGGCTCAGATCCCCTCCTAGATGTCTTTGGGCCAGCCTTGCCTGCCTCATGGGATTGTTGTCATCAAAGGAGGGATGAACCATGTACACTACCTTAGACTGTTCAAATCCCCCAATTTTCCTATTAATGAATGTCAGTCTCCAAACTCCTGTAGCACATGTAAGGACTATGCGCGGCACACCAGCGTGCCACAGCACACTGCTTGAGAATCACTGTGTTAGTGACCTAAAAGGGATCAACATATTCAAGAGCTTTACAAGAAGCTTACGTTTCTCAAACAAGACTTAGACATGACCTACAATCCAGAGTAACTACAGGATCATGTAAGAGACATTTACATTGACATAGTTATGGCACCACCTAGTTAAAACCTATGGAAAATTCATATTGCAATCCCGAGTAAATTGTTCTTACGTTGGAGCAAGGACTCCCTGTAGTTACTGCGGATTGTAGGGACAGAGCATCTTGAAGAGGAAGTAACTCAGACCTCAGCCGGCACAACTCGTTGGTCTTCCACTCCCGTAGCAATGTAGGGAGGCAAGCGCATGCCATTTGCATTTTTGTGACACTCCCAGCCAGACCAGCATGCCAGGGCTTAAGCTGGCCTTAAGCTCGTGCCAGGGCTTAAGCTGGCCAAAGTGGAGATTAGGCTTGCAGCCTAACTAACTGTGGGTTGTAGACCTGTCCCTCTCAGTACATCTCTCCATTTGCCACCTACTGCCAAGGCAGAGACTTATGAAACAAGTTCCAAAGGCAACCCTTTAGACACGACAACGCAATTTCTGGAGCTCCCTCCCCTGGACTGTCTCGGCTACTCTGCCAGCGTCTGCAGGTGAGGGTACCTAACCGTTGGTTGATGGCTCCCTGTGTTGATAATGGCGTGACAAGATGTAATGAAAGTAGTCATCGTGGGCCACCCGCTCGTCCTTGCAGTCTCCTTTTGTCAAGAACATCCTGAACTTGATGATGTTCCCATACGCTTTCTGGAACGAGAACGCGAATGAGAGACATTTCCAGCACATGCATCCAGGTGCCCCCCGCTTGGGGGGGCAGCAGATTAGAAGCTGTGCCCCCCAATTAAACACAACATCAGTGCAGAATGGGCAGCAACCCCACTGTAGCCAATCCACCTCGATGAGTGGAAAGTCCTCCCTCCCCATCCTAGCGAAGGGCACGTACCAGCTTGACTCCAGAAGGGGACCCCTTCCTTGGAGGATTTCCTACTACAGGCAGGGAGTTGGACTAGATGACCTACTGGGTCCTTCCAGCTCTAGCATTCTATGATTCTATAAGTCTATAAGTCACCAAGCAATGGCAACAGGGGTCTCTTGATCCCTTAAAAACCCACAGGGCATGGCTGGGCCTTTCCTCCTGAACTCGCGAAGGTTGAGGGACAGAGAAGGAAGGCAGAGGGTCCTGAACACGAGGCGTCCCATTGCACCCCCCAGTGCATCTCTTTCACTGACCTGGGCAATGATGCTTGAATCTTCCATTTGCCTGTAAACAGCATTGGGGTCGGCATAGGGATTGTCCCTGTCATGTTTGTTCAGCTCCATGAATTTGAGGACCATGTATTTGTGATAGAGGCCCACACGCTTTTTCAACTCCACATCACGCCTTTTAAAACTGGCTGTAGACTCCAGTTCTTCCTCCTCGTCTGCTGGCCACAGCAGGTCCTCTGATTCTTTGGACTCGTCCTGCTCCATCACTGCCTCCTCTGGTTCCAGCAGGTCCTCTGGTTCCTCAGCTGCCTCCAGATGTCCTACTTCAACTGTGTCATCAGGCTCCCCCAACCATAAAATTATTTTCGTTGCTACTTTATAACTGTAATTTTGCTACTGTTATGAATTGTAATGTAAATATCCGATATGCAGGATGTGTTTTCATTGTTACAAATGAAATGTGTGTTCTATGCACACACTGAACACAATGGGATTTATTTCAGAGTAGGCATGCATAGGATTGGGCCCTGAGGCTGCAATCCTATCCACATTTACATGGGAGTAAAGGCCATCCTGACTATAATGGGATTTATTTCAGAGTAGGCATGCATGGGAATGGGCCCTGAGGCTGTCAGTCAGCCCCAGTGCGCGCGCAGCTACAGCCGGAGGTCTGGCAAGCCTGACCTGGCCCCCTGCACCAGGGGCCTTTAGGCGACCCCCAAGAAAGCTCTAGGCAATCCCCAAAGGGGTCCCGACCCCCACTTTGAGAAACGCTGCCCCAGAAGCAGCACCCAGGCCAGGACCAGCCAGCAGCACCCCCAGGAACTCCTCATGGTGGCAAGAATCTACCTGACTGAGGTGATGGGAAACACCTGCTGATATAGGGGCAGGGATGCCACATACCCTGGAGACTCCACCCTGGGCTGGAAAAAATCCACCTCCTGTCCACATGGCAAAAATGGAAGCAAAGGCAATGGGAAAAATCTTTCTGCCCTGTCAAAGAAATCCCTCTTGTGTGACCCCCGCCATTCTTTTCAACTTATTAGAATTATAGAATCCTAGAGTTGGAAGGGACCTAGTTGGTCATCTAGTCCAACCTCTGCCTGTAGCAGGAAATCCTTTTAGAGCATCTCTGACAGGTGCTGGTGGAGCCTCTAGTTGAAGATCCCCAGTGAGAGAGACACCACCAACCTCCCTTGGCAATCTTTTCCACTTTTCTAGTTTTGATTCGTCCATGTTTTCCCTGCACGTTCGTCACCAAACACGCCCAGCGCATGGGTCCCAAACCCAAATCATTGGGTTTATGCATGTGAGTCCTGCCCCGGGTGTGGGATCAGTGCCCCAGCCTTGTGAATGGGACTTTCCTGAAGGCTCCCTGGCTTATGCCATGTAAATATCCTCCACCAGGCCTGGTGGGTGAGGGGAGGGGGTGCCAACGCTCCTCCCTGGTCTCAAGCCCCTCTCAAAGCATGGTGAGTAGATGTCCTCTTTTCCCAGGACATGTCCTGGGAAAAACTTCAATGTCCCCATGTTTCTTGGCAGCTTGTGGCCTTGTAGGCAGCTTGTAGCCTTCTTGTAATTAATAAATTATATGTAATAGTTTTAAATTTATTAATAAATCATAGAATCATAGAGTTGGAAGGGACCCAGCAGGTCATCTAGTCCTATAATATTATTATAATTATTTTATTATTATTATATAGTTAAGACACTATGCCTGTTAACCAGCAGGCCAGGGTTCGAGACTCGGGTCCCCACAAGACAAGGATTTCTTGCCGCAGGCAGGGATTTGGACTAGATGATCCACTGGATCCCTTCCAACTCTAAAGCAGGGCTCTATCAGTCTTGAAGGACTATGGTATCGTGCTCCGCACTGCATACGCTGCATGCGAAGCACAAAAGCCTGGGTTGGACTGTTATGGAGGAGAGGCTGTTACCCAAGCAGCAAATGCCCCCTCTCCACGCCACTGAATTAGTCCAATGGAAAGGCAGAGCCAATACAATTGGATCCAACTGCGTTGCAGAGCTGGGCTAAGAACAGGAGCTCACCCTGTCTTGTGGGGCCGACCCGGGTCTCAAACCCTGGCCTGCTGGTTTACAGGCACAGCGTATATTATAGTACTATAATAATATAGTGTTTAAATTAATCACATGAAAGCAATCTGTATGAGTGTTTTGTGCTCTTATTTTTTATGTCCTACATTTGTGTTGGATGTCGTACATTTTGTCCTCTTTTTTTGGTTATGGCATACAGTCACCCTGTTTCAGCCATCAAGGTGGATGGAGATGGTGGACCGGTGTGGTGGGCCATGTGCGCCCCCGCGTCATAACTGACCCGAGTTTATGAACCCAACAAGATCCAAGTCTCTTCTTAGAAACCAGGTTCCATTTCCATTCCCCGGACATCTTTTGCACACGTACAGAGTGTTACTCTAAGCAGTGGCATAGCTAGAGGGGCTGGAACAGTCAAGTCTTGGAGGTAGTCTGGGTGCAAAACAGGCCACATGTGTTCTTGGCAGTTAACTGATGGTGATGGGTGGGGGGACCCCTACCAATCTGCTGGCTCAGTCCCTTTGGATGGGTCAGCCCTGCTCTGAAGTCTGGGGTATCAAATGGTTTGCCCACCCCCCAGTTTGCCAGGTTGCAGGGAGTGTCAACCCATGGACATGTTTTCTTTCTTGTAGGGTCTATACTTGGACTGGGTAGCTTGCTAGGGTTTGGCAGAGTTTCCCTGTCCACACAAGGCATAACTGTTATCTCCTGCTGCAGATAAGGAAGCTGCATGAATGTAATCTCTGGGAAGCAAACCTGGCAACGTCACACCTCAGAACGTCAACAATGTTCGTCCATCGGAGCATGTGGTGCAGCAAGCCTGGCTTTCACTGGTTGTTTCCTTTGGCCCACAGGATGGTTCGTCAGGTTCCGTTTGTCCCCTGGACTTGGTTCCCCCCCCCCAATGCAGCCACTCTTGCCCTTTTTGGAACAAGAACACCTCTGTCAATGCCGTCACAGAAGGAGGAATGAGCCGCATGGCCCTTGCTTGTGCCAATTCCCCCCCCCCCATCACCTTCCCCACTTGCCAATACAAACATGATAAGGGATGATCAAGGGACGTGCTGGGGATACAAAGCTCCCTTTGGCCCGAGCAGCAGCAGTGAGATCCTGACGAGTGACCCCTAAACACAGACCATGACAGGCAAGGGGTCAAAAGAGTCAATTTATTTAAAGAACAAGGAACAAGACCAATTGAAAAGAGTGGATGGAAAATGCCTGGAGGCTGGATGAACAGATGGAAACGGCTTGACCAAATTGGGAGCGGGAACTGGTTGGGGGGCAGAGGAAGAAGCAGGACACTCCCAACCTCCCCCCCCCCCCCGAGTCATCCTACTGCAAGTCAGTAGCAGAAGAACCCGTGAAGCCAAAGGAATCCTCTTGATGCATCTGGGCTGATACTGACACTGGCCCCAAATTGTGCTTATTGGAGAGGAAGTGGGAGTACCTTCTGGAGCAGGATCTGTTTCCCTCTCCTGAATCGAGAAGCAGGAGGACAAGCAGTGGGGATGTGCCCCCTCTTCCCGTTGGTCTGTTGCCTGAGCCATCTAAGCCAGCAAGACCCTAAGCTCATTTAGTCCAACCCCAAAGGGGTCTTGACACAGCCAGTTTCTCCCCCCTCCCATAAGCTGGTGTTGAGCGACTGGTGGCTGTTCTCCCCTCCTGCTGGCCACCTTCTCCTTTCAGAGCGAGGTCGAATCCTGTGCAGCATCACATCCTTCCAGCCCCATTGCTGCCCCTTTGGCATCTCTTGGAAGGAACCCTATGCCATGGGGGGCACATGTTTGGCTCTTGGCCTCAGAAGGTTCCTTCCTGGGACTTGGGAAGTCCTGATAGTAGCAGATCCGATGCTGGCGGCCCACCAGTCGGCCTGGGCTGCTTCCCTGTTGACAAGTGGCAAAGCGGTAGCCCCCTGGCCGGCTGGCCTTTCGGGTTTCCTTCTCCCTGTTCTCTAGGGCTGAGCTCTTATGGAGGAGGCTGTCAAGCATCTTCTGGGCCGACTGGTAGTCCACTGATGACCCTGAAGTTTTCTCCACCAAGCCAGGGCTCCAAGACACTTCACCATCCTCAGAGCTCTCTGAGCTGCTCATCTCCAGCACCAGTTCGAGGTGCCCACCAGGTGGGAGGCTGTTGGGGGAAGCAGAGTGTGTGGCTTCCAAGGCCAGAGGCTCTGACGTGGGCAAAGGGTTTGGCCCCGACGGGGTCACCAGGGCCTCTTGTCGCAAGTAGAAGAAGCGGGGGGTGGGCGGGGGGCAAACAGCCTCTTCCCCGCTGCATTCACTCTCGGTCGAGTTCACGTCCACAGAGAACTTGGTGGACTTCTGCTTCCAGGGGGTGAAGGCTGTGGCCCGGCTGTGGCTCTTCTCATGCCTCTTGGGCTCTTCTGGAAGGGGCACATACTCCAGCAGGGGGCTCTGCTCCCCGTTGGCCACAGCCGTGTCTGACTCAGAGCTGCAGCCCAGCTTGCTGGCTTCGGTGGCTGAATCAGACTGACTGGGAGTAGTGTGGGTGTCGGAGGTGCCGTCCATGAAGGCAGGAGGGGGTGCCACGTCAAGGATCTGCAGGGAGGAGAGGCTGTCTGAGGATCCAGCCTTTTTGACATGGTGCTGGTGTTTCCTGCTGGGTCTGGACAGCAGTCCTGAGATCTGCAGAGGATCAGGAAATGGAGGAATATACATATATATATATGTATATATACATATACATATATATATATACACACACATACACACACACACAGAGAGAGAGAGAGAGAGAGAGAGAGAGAGAGAGAGAGAGAGAGAGAGAGACAGAGACAGTGCAATGGTAGCCAGTGGCCAGTGGCTAAAGAGGGACTGAGCATTCAAGACTTGGAGAGAGCCTCACCTTTTTGGAGCCATTCCAGGTGGGGAGCCTGAAGGTGACCCCCTATTTGGAATTACTCTGAAGGGGTGAAGCTTCCTCCAAACATGACTGCTCAGCCCCCACTAGCTATGCCACTGACGGTATTAGTAGTGATGTGCCAGATTGAGTGACACTTTGCACATCAGCTCAGGCCTTGGGCTTGGCCCTTGACTGTTGGGCTCCAGGCCTCTAATATCCTCTGAACTGGGCAAGTGGCTCAGCCCCTGTCCCTGAATACAACTCCCTTCCCTGGAATTTTAGGACACCCCACACCTTGAACACCACCCCGTGACCTGAAACACTCACATTCATGTTCTCCAAGGAGCAAATGGTGTTTTGGGCACTGATGAGCCTCTCCAGTAACCCACTAATCTGCTGGTTCAAAGCCTGCCTCTCTTCAGTCATACTCTGTGCCTGGAAACAGAGAAAGGAGGCAGGAGTGTTTTGGGGCCAAGTGCACCCCAGGGTGTCTCTTATCATGTTAAGTGATCCTCAATGCCAGGTGCAAGGGTGGGCAGCAGGGTGGAGGTATCTTGTGGTCTGATGAGGCACGAGGTGGGCCATGAGGAGATACACGAAGGTGGTCCACGTTGTCCCATGTTTCCAGCAGGGCTCTTCTCATATTCTGATCCAAAACTGCCACGAATTTGGGGATTGGTGGAGACTGGAATATTTTGTTGGAGACCCCCAACCACAGATCCTTTCCAAAGGACCCCCTCTTCCACCAGAGAAAAGTGCACCTCTCCTGGGAAACCATCCCCAGGCTTAGCTGCTTTATGGTCAGCAATCTTGATGCCTTTCAGGGAGATGGATAAACAGAGATATAGGCTGCAATCCTAAAGACACTTTCCTGGGAGTAAGACCCACAAAACACAATGGGGTTTGCTTTTGAGGAGACATGGTTAGGATTGCACTGTTTAAGAGATAGAGAAATGGAGAGATCTGATCTCCTCCTCTGGATCGGAAAAGGAAGAGCGGGGAGGAAATGTGAATGAGAGGGGGACCTTCTGTCCCTCCTCTCTTTCTCATTCCTTCCCCCCATTCACTCTTCCAGGGTGACCAGATGTAACTGGAAAAGAGGATGAGGCACCACCTTTTCAATGTAGGACACCCAAGAAAAGTGTAGGACATGATAAAAGCTAAAAACAGTCCTACATATTGCTTTGATGTGGTTAAGTTAAACATTATACTGTATTACCTATTATTAAATTTAAAACTATTACATCTAATTTACTAATTACAAGACTTCTACATGCTGCCTGCTCACAAGGAAATGGAAGAAAACAAAGTTTTTTCCCAGTGCACAAATCTAAGAAAGAGGACATGTCCCAGAAAAAGAGATTTATATATACCGGTAAATGTAAGTGGAAAAGAGGATGAGGCCCCACTCTTGCAATGTAGGACACCCAAGAAAAGTGTAGGACATGACAAGATATATATATCTTCTCGTGCCTCTTGGGCTCTTCTGGAAGGGACACATCTTCTGGAAGATATATATATCTCCTGCCTTCTTTCTTTTTTGGAGCATGTACAGAGGGACTTTAAATCATGGCCACGTGACTTATGATTTGGACAGAGCCCTTCTCCGAGGTAAAAGAGTGTCACAATATTTGTACTCTCAAATGCAGAGTGCTCACCCCCCCACCCCCGCACAAAAAGCCCCCAAGTGCTCCATACAATCTTCTGAAGCTTCTCTTCCAGCAGTTGGTTGGCATGTCGGGTGTTGGAATAATCTTCCTGGAGCCTGGAAGAGAGAGGACAGAAAAAGGTTCTCAACCCCAAATGAATGACTGGGGACTGCACCCTCAAACTTGCCCCTTCTCAACACCTCCAACTTCCGTAATGCTCTCCCAGCATGGTTCATTTTAGCAAAGTATTCTTATTAAGGAGAGGAATAAATTCCCAAGAAGGGTGGCAATGGGCAGGATTGGGTTCTCCAGTCCTGGAGAGGTGTACGAGGTGGCACCCTTTTATCTGGCGCTGCACCCATCCAGGATCCTCAACGTTTTTGTTCCCATAAATCGCTGCAACTCCACAACAGAGGCTTGGTAACCCCACTGAGGTCCTGATCCTCAGGTTGGAGGACACAGGACTAGGGTAAACTTGGGAAGAGGGGCATCTGAGGCTGCCCCCAAATCACTGCCCGGATGGCCAGCCCAAGATCTTCCAGTCCCCTACCCCAACCTGGCAATGTGGTTGATCAATCAGTAAAGGATGGAGAAGACGGAGCAGAAGGAAAGAAGCAGGGCCAGAGGGTCTCTCCTACTCCATTTCCCCTTCTCTCTCTAATCCTGGAAGTGAAAAGAGGAGGAGGAGAGTTGGTGGGCATTGGAGACTCCTACTCAACAATCCTCAGTTGGCCTTGTTTGGGCCTCCTCAGCCAACCCTGTTTCTTATTTTCAGGTAAGGCTCAAAAGGTGGGCCTGATGGGGCGTGAATGGACAGATGACCCTCATCTCAATCTTGGCCCTACCGCTAAATAAACTGAAGAAACTAACCCTACAATCCAAAGTAACTAAGTAAGAGACATTTACGTCGACATAGTTATGGCACCACCTAGTGAAAACCTATGGGAAATTCATATTGCAATCCGGAGTAAATTGTTCTTAGTTGGAGCAAGGACTCCCCATAGTTGCTCTGGACTGCGCACTATTCCATTTACTCCTAAGTGAGCCACGTTTAAAAGCTCCCCCCATCCCGCCATCCTCATGCCCATCACACCTGCTGAATTTGTCTTTTAATGCATCCAACTCTTCCCAGGTTTTCTGCAGGTCCCGCTGGCTCATTTCAGGTGCAAACACCACATCTGCCTTCTGGGTCAAGGATGTTTGCTCCGGTTCCGGAGGGGACCTGGAAGTGCAGCAGGAACAAAAGACTTTTGGATTTTTAAGGGAGGCAAGATCCGAGGCTGCTCCTTGGAGTGCTTTGTGTTGAGAGCATTAAGTAAGCCCAGAAGTGTCAGAAAATGACCGGTGATAATAAGCCTAAGCATTTATTAATGTTATGGATTTCTAATCCTAAATTTCTTGATGGGGAAATGCTCAGCAGTGGAACAGGCTTCCTAAAAAGAAAAAAGTCCTAAAAAGTTCAACCTTTTCCATCTCATGGCACTGAAATTGTCAAGGTGCACCATCAGGTTTGTACCACTGACACAGCACAACATGTTGTGGGGCAGAGGCTCAAATCCCCAGTGTCCCTCTCAAAACTCCTGAGACGCACTTGAGGACCATCCACGGCACACCAATGTGCCCTGGGACATCATTGGTCTAGTCACTGGAGATCTCCAAGCAGAGGGCAGGTGGCAGTGGCGTAGCAAGCGGGGCATTAGCTGTGGAAACACATAGTTTCACTGAGCAGACACATTTGCTTATGGGGACAGGGCTGGTTGTCCCACAAGGGCCGCCCAACCCCATGATCTCCCCTCACTGTTTGGATTTAACAGAAATTAGCTGTTTCCCCCTCTTGTATGAGGTCAGCTTCTGACTCCTTAGATTAGCATCCTGGACAGTCATGCAAAAAATGATGCCCTTTTCTACTAGTGTTGCACTTTTGCAATTCCTCTGTTTCAGTACATGGAAACAATTCAGATTTTTTTGGTGCAAAACTGGTGCAAAACACCCTAGAAATGCACCATTGGTAGAATATGGGTACATCTGTGTGTGGCACCCCCCCCCCACAAATAGAAAGCCTTGATATGCCTTTGTGGCCAGCTATTGGGAACATGGTGTCTGCAGACAACCTGCCTTGGCTAAAGTTTGGACCCTGATCCCATCCACCTCTGTCATTCTTATTAAAAAAGGGTACAAAGATTGATGTTTCTCCATTGCGGAGTACACCTTCCATTCATTTCAGTAGGAAAACCATCCTAATCAGATCTTTCAGAGCAGTAAAAATTGGGGAGGTGGAAGTCACTTGTGAGCAGGTGTTGAGACCAATTGCATATGGGGTGGAGGGCTGGGATAGGGGAAGACAGAGCTATCCCTGCCAGCACCTGTCAGAGATGCTTTAGGTGGATTTCCTGATACAGGCAGGGGGTTGGAATAGCCCTACTGGGCTGGTCCCTTCCAACTCTAGGATTCTATAGGATCTCTGGCATGTCTAACTACAGCTGCAAGGGTTGCCCAACAACAAGGCTGCTGCAATGAGCTACCGCACTCACGCCAGTTGCTCCGTGCTCCACTCCAAAGGCAGTTCCTGGAGAGAAAACAGAAAGAGGCACCTTAGTGCTTGGTTTTAAAAAAACCAGTCAGCAAGTTACTAGTCCCCAAGACTGATGGGAATGGAGCACAATCCACAGCCTGGAGGGAGGAGTGGCATGGGTGAAGGCAAAGGTTGATGACCATTTGTACATACCTTGATTCTCCAGTCCTGGGCCACCTTGTTGGATCAGAGCAGGGCTTCCCAACCTCTTCACCAGAGCCTTCCTGGCCAGTGTGATGCAAAGGTAGCAAAAAGTAGCCACCCTAGCTGGGCACCCTGGCACCCCCCTGCACACTTACCTGCTGTTCCTGGGCATCTGACTGTTCGGTAGCCTCTGCCATGGCCTGCTCTGCTTTCTTGGGGGGCAGGTCTGGCCCCTCAGCTTCCCTTGCAGTTCCTGCTTTGCCCTCACCCGGCTTCCTTTGCCCCCGGGTGGCCTCCACCGGCTGTTTGGGCAAAGATCCTAGGTTGGGAATGGGACTGAGTTCTGGGCTGACGGTCCTGGCAGGAGCTGAGCTGGCCTGGCGCTGGTTGTGGTGGGCCTCTCCTCTGGCTTCAGGCTGCCCTGGCCTCCTGCGGCCATGCGAGGCTTTCTCCTCTGCCTTCCCCTCAGCCATCTCCAGAAATGAGCCGGGTGAGCTGGCCTTGCTGCCAGAGCCTTTAGGCTCAGACCCATCGCTGGTGCTGGGGCTCCTGCCTGTGGAGATGGAGGTGGTCTCGGCGGGCTTCCAGCCCAGCGAGCTGAGGCTGGAGGGGCTCAGCACCTGCCGAGTGATTTCATTGAGGAACTCGGAGAAGCGTAGCTTCTCCTCCACCAGCTTCATCCGCTCCGTGACAGGCAACTTTTTGGGGGTGCTCAAGTCCAAAGTGTTGGGGGGCTGCTTCTCCCGCTGAAGAGGCCTGGAAGGTGCCAGGGCTGATAAGGTCTCCCTTCCCACCGGCCGGACAGTGATGGTCTCAATGGACTTGGCCTTGCGGAGCCGGTCGGTTGTGGCCAGAGCCCCATTTTTGAGGATGCCTTTACTCGGGGCCGGCACCCCAGTTTGGTGGGGCTGCCGCGGGGCCAGGATCTCGGCTCGCTCGTTGAACACCAGGCTGCGCTCCAGGCTGGTGGCTTTGTAGAGGTGCCTGTCAACCCCCTCGGCACTGCCTGGCGACAGTGGGCCCATGTGGGGGTTTTGGCGATGGAGCAGTCGATCAGCACTCTTGCTCTGACCCTTCCTCAGCCTGGCAAAGGAGCCAGCTGGCTCTTCTCCCTCATAGGCCGTGTCCTCCTGCCGGCCACATCGGAAGGCCTTGCCTTCTCCGGAAACATCCACGCAGGACTGGGAGTGGAACCGAGGGCTGGGTGGCAGGAAGGCCTCCTTGTCGAGGCTGGTTGCTGAGGACCACGATGCTGAGGACCTGGAGGCCGAGGAGGCCGAGGTGGACGAGGATGACGATAGAGTGGAGAAGCGGTCGCTCCGGCTCTCAGGCCACTGCTGGTGGCATTGACAGTCCCACAGAGCCACGTCGGAACCCCCCTTCCCCTCTGGGGCCTGCTGGACCGGTGTGAAGAATTTCTCCATCACCTGGAGCTTCCCAGCGGGCACCTCGTTGCTGCCACCTCTGCTGCCGTCACCTTCCCACTGGGTTGGGGAGAACAGACCAGTGTCTTCTTGGGCTTTCTTGTAGGACTTGCGCCTGATGGCTGAGGCACTCATCCTGCAGGGATTGGTTCCGTCAGTCTCTGCTGCCCGGACTCCCTGCTTTCCCTGTTTATTTAACCAGCTGGGCTGGCTCAGTGAAGCAGAAGGGGCAATGCCAATATGATGAGCGCTGGAGCATGACTGAGCCACAAGAAGCAGACTGGGACCTGCTGCTTCCAGGACCCCTTTCCACCCCCTGTTGTGGCCACTTCATATAATGTGCAAGAGGCACAACTTTCAGAGACCAAACTCTTAGATTTCCCTTTTGGAGTCTTTGCCAGCACCGGTGGCATAGCTAATAGGGGCGGTTAGGTAAGTCAGCCCTGGAGGTGGTGTGCAAGGGGTCTCTCCCCTTAAGAGGCGTTCCTCAGCGAGGGATGGCTTTGAAGGGAGAGGCCCCTTGCACACCCCCTCCAGCTATGCCACTAGACAGCACTAAAGCTAATTGCTGAGGCTGCCAGATCAAGGCAAAGCACTTTGCCAGGCTGGTTAAAAGATTAATTAGAATATTTAAGCTGATTAAAAGAAGACTTACCCTACAATCCAGAGTAACTACAGAAGCATGTAAGAGACATTTACGTTGACCTAGTTATGGCACCACCCAGTGAAAACCTATGGGAAATTCATATTGCAATCCAGAGTAAATTGTTCTTATACTGGAGCAAGGACTCCCTGCAGTTACTCTGGATGATGCCCTAAATTTAAAACTTTCCATCTTTTTATTACAATTTATTACAAGCTTGGAAAACTTTCCCTAATGTGATGTGGATGACCATGTTTTGAAGGATTCCATCTGAAAGAGAAGAATGAGCTGCCTGTAATTGCCTAACTCACAGGATCGTTGTGAGGACAAAAAGGAATAAAAAGCTATGTAAACCATCTTGGGCATGGAAGAGGTGGGGTATAAGAGCACAATCCTAACCATGTCAACTCCAAAGTAAGCCCCATGGTGTTCAATGGGTCTTACTCCCAGGAAAATGTGTTTAGGACACAGCCTTACCCTTCAATCCAGAGTAACTATGGGAGAACGTAAGGTCAACGTAGTTACGGCACCACCTAGTAAAAACCTATAGGAAATTCATATTGCAATCTAGAGTAAGTTGTTCTTATGTCAGAGCAAGGTCTCCGTGTAGTTACTCTGGATTGCGCCCATGAATGAATAAGAATGTAACTTTGCTTTTCTGATCACAAAGAAAAGGAGAACAAGTTTCAATTTTTTATTGAAAAAATGAAAGTTTTAGTTTGTTTTAGTTGTAAAGATGATCATAATTAGTGTAAATATTAATTCACCCATTTCCTTGCCTGAGGCAGGACAGATCCAGGCTTGGAGAACATTCCAGCGCAATGTGTTTTTCCATGAATGTGCGTCTCAGTTGATGTAACAGAAACATCACTCTTTTTTCAAGATGTTCAGCAATTATGGCTGCAATCCTAGACACTTTCCTGGGAGTAAGACCCATTGAACACAATGGGGCTTACTTTTGAGTAGACATGGTTAAGATGGTGCTCTGTCCCTACAATCCAGAGTAACTACAGGAGCATGTAAGAGACATTTATGTCGACATAGTTACGGCACCACCTAGTGACAACCTCTGGGAAATTCATATTGCAGTCCAGAGTAAATTGTTCTTATGTTGGAGCAAGGACACCCCGTAGTATGTCTGCTTGACTATGTCTGCTTCTGCCTGCTTGACTGCCATGAAACTGGTATGGTCAGTTCAGCTGCAGAAACAAAAGGACATTTTATATGAAGAACATACACTTGGATGGTCCTGATCACTTGGTTTCCTTTGTGTAATAATGCAGTCCTGCTGGTAGGTTTGCTGGATTTCACTCCTGTGTGGCAGCTACTGCGAAACATGAATTCTTAGACTGCTGTTGTTTAGTAAATCTATATATATAAAACTGAAAATTCACTGACTCACTCACTCACAGACTCTTCAACGCCCAACCAAAACCAGTAGGCCTATAAGCGTGAAATTTGGGATGGGTGTTTCTTCTATGATGGAGGCACCCACTAAGAACTGGTTTTTGGAAATTCCAACCAGAAAGGGGTGAACACAACGTGTTTTCCTCCCTATATTTTCCACTGAAGAATCCATGACTGAGGGATGCTCTGTCCCAACCCTCCCGGCCCTGGAAGCGTGAAATTTGGGGAGGGAGTTCCTTCTGTGACATCAACACCCACCAAGAACCAATGTTGAGACTGAAAAGGGGTGCAACACATTTTCGGCCTATACTTAACATTGAAGACTGATCAACACCCAGCCCCAAATACTGCACTGTCCTGGAAGGGGTGCCCACGGTCGTGGAGGGATGTGCACAGGGTGAGGGGATGTTGTGCATTGGCGGTTGTTGTGTATGGGGGGGGGTGATGCGCATTGGGGGATGATGCACATGGGTGATTTGTGCATTCGGGGTTGATGTGTGTGGGGATGTTGTGCATGGGGGATGTTGCACATGGGGGGCTAATGTGCATGGGGGTTGTTGCAGTGGGGTATGGCATATGGGAGTAATTTTACTCCTGCAACATGGGTACGTTTTTGCAAATTTACTCATAATCACCAGGATGCGTGAAAGGAAGTCTTTCTCATCTTCCCACAGCACCCAGCCTGTGCAACAGCTGCTCTTAAACATGGAGGTTCCATTTTTTTGTACTAAAAATGCAAAATAGGGCCCAAAGAAATGGCCTTGATTCTCACTGGTGGATACCTCTGCAGAGTGAGGCATCATCTGACATGGCTTGGATGATAGAGTAGAAAAGAAAAAGCTGGGCTCCATTTATACTACCTACTGGGGCAGTTACGCAAGTGTATGCCCAGGAGCACTTTGCTTGTTTCCAGTTCCAAGATGACATTAAAAATTGAATATTGACCCATTGTAGCATCTGAAAACAAATGCAATGCAGCTGCATAATTAGCTGGGGAGGTATTTTTAGCCACTGCTGGGGCAAAAGTATACACAGCAAAGTTCCCCAGAGGTGTGTGCAGGGAACTGCGACTTCCACTGAATGTTTCAAGGGTTCAGCTCAGCCTCTCCTGGCCCCCAAACACTCCTAGAGCTGGCCCCATCGCCCAAGTTGGAACTCCCCCCCCCCATGGGTGCCAGCAATGAGGGTGTCCATCACAGATGTCAATGCGTTGACTTGTCACCCGCAAGCAAGGACACTTCCAAGGTCACGCGTGGCCAAGCCAATGCAGCTGCTCTTCTGTTTCGGGCAGGAAATCAATGGGACCAAAGCCCCAGGCAGATTAAAAAAAGAATGAGTCTCATCAGCTTGTTCAACCACATTGCGCAGATGCAGTCCCAACCCTGGAATCCACCTGAAATTGTTTTATAAAGGTTATTATCCACAAGAGATTCTAGTGTACGTACTAGTAATAGCAGGTGCCCACTTCAATTACCCACAATCATGTCATTCCTACTGTTGATTTTTTAAAATTGTAAGTTTTCTGTTTACAGGTGGGCAAAAGTTAAAACCAAACTTGAACTTGTCCAGAAACCAGAGGTGGCATTTCAAGATGTCTAGACGTTCTCCAGCTGATCTCACAGGTGACATGTGAGGGATCTTCACAAAGGACATCAGAGAACCAGATGACTTTATAATGCTTTAAATCATGGGTGTCCAACCTTTTAGCTTCCCTGGGCCGCATTGGAAGAAGACAAGTTGGTTTGGGCCGCACATAAACTCTTAACAACTTTTTAAAAAAATGTAGGACAAAATGTAGGATGTCCTATATTTTGTCCTACATTTTTTAAACCTTGGAGTAAGTCTCATTGATTTTAATGGGGCTTACTTCTGAGTAGGGATGATGCATAGGATGGGCAGCGATCCTCTCCAAGCTAAACCTTGGAGTAAGTCTCATTGATTATCATGGCGTTTTCTGCTGAGTAGCCATGCATACATAGGATTGGGCTCTCAGACTGCAACTTGGGAGTAAGCCTCATTCACTTTAGTGGGGCTTACGTCTGAGGAGGCATGATGCATAGGATGGACTGTGATCCTCTCCAAGCTTAACCTTGGAGATATGCTGCAATCCTGAACACCCTTTCCTGGGAGTAAGACCCACTGGGTACAATGGGCCTTACTTCTGAGTAGACAAGGTTAGGGTTGCAGCATATCTCCAAGGTTTTGCTTGGAGTGGATCACAGCCCATCCTATGCATCATTGGGCTCTCAGACTGCAGCCTGGAAGTAAGCCGCATTGACTTTAACAGGGCTTACTTCTGAGTAGGTCTCAAGGGCAGCAGGCTGCAGCTGCGATAGAGGCTGAAGCTGCTTTTGGGGGATGCGTGTGGGCAAGCGCTGCAAGGTCTGCAGGGGCCTGAAGCATTCTGAGTGCCAGGAGGTAGGTGGGGTGAGGAGCCAGGCAACCCAGACCAGCTTTATGGTGGCCGCCCAGGGCAGTGCACAGAGAAGCACACAAAATTTGAAAATGGCTGCTGCCACAAAGCCGGTTTTCCATGGTGGTGGCCAGCTTTGCAGGAGGGCCGCATCCACCCTTGTCCTGGGCCGCATGCGGCCCCCGGGCCTCGTGTTGGACACCCCTGCTTTAAATGGTAGGAGGCCAGATCTCCAGTTTAGGAAGAAGGTTTAGGATTCCTCATTTGTTAAGCTTCTTCTGCTTCTCCTTGATAGTTTTAAATGTATAAACTGATCTGGATCTGTTGCATTTGACTTTCCTTTTTTCCAAACCACAAAATCAAGTACACACTTTCTCAGTCTTCAAGGGAGCCGACCATCCCATGAAACCAACCTTCCCATGAAGACTCCACAAGGAGTGTTGTCTGTGCACCGTCCACATTTTGCACCTGAAGTTCACTGCAGACTGGAAAAGGCAGTGGTTACCAATCTTTTTAACGCCAAGAACCACTTTGTAAATGACAATATTGGGATCCCCACAGCTTTAGGAGATGTGGGGCGCAATCCAGAGTAACTATGGGGAGTCCTTGCTCTGATGTAAGAACAACTTACTCTGGATTGCAATGTGAATTTCCCACATTTTCACTAGGTGGTGCTGTAACTACGTTGACGCAAATGTCTCTTACGTGCTCCCGTACTCACTCTGGATTGTAAGGCTGATAGTTATTCTAAGATCCTGTTTTATTATTTATTTTCTTACAAGAAATGTTTCATTTCCAAAAAAATGATGCATTATTAACACATTAAACAAAACCACATCGGGGGAGGAGGGCTGATGCGTTACTGCTGGAGTAGCCCAAGAGAGTGCCCTTTCCCTATCAAAGCCTTTTGTATGCTATTGGAGGAAATGCTGCAGATCCAGGCACAGGTAGGCCCTCCATTTGCCTGCTGTCATTACCACATCACTCCTCAAATTAACACAGCTCCTTAGACCCAGTTCGGCTCTTCCCCAAAACTACTAGCATGGCTATGGGGTATCATGAATGCACAAAAAATTCCCCAACCCCATACAGCATTTGCCTGCAAGCACATTTGCCTCCCTGGAGCTACAATGAGGATCCAGGATTCCAAACCATAGAGTCAGCATTTGCCTCTTCAGACCCACAGAAGAGAAGGGTTATGTAGAAAAATATTGTGTTCCAGCTTTGCTGTGGATCAGGACTCCTTGGTTGGGAACAGAGATAAGGTTGAAGGTACAGAGATAAGGCTGCAACCTTGTACACCAGGGATGGGGAACCTTTACAGCCCGAGTGCCAGCCTAAATCCATGAGTGTGCTGGTGCCCAGCGTGCATACCTAGAATACTTAGGGCATACTTAGTCCACTGTGCATGCTCTGAGTTCTGGGCATGTGCACTGGATACTGTTGTGCTTTGCTCCAAAGAGAAGCAGGGTGATCCTCTTTGGAGGAGAGCATGTTTGTGCCTAGTGCGAGCCCCACCATCACCTCAGCACTGGAGCAAAGCTGACTGAGCATGCTGGTGCCTAGTGCACATGCCCAGAGTTCAGGGCATGCATGCTGGGCACCAGCACCACCAGTCAGCTCAGGACACTCCTGGTCCACTGTGCATGCTCCAAGTTCCGGGCATGTGCACCAGATCCTGGTGAGCTCCAAAGAGAAGTAGGGTGATCCTCTTCAGAGCAGAGCATGCTTGTGCCTAGTGTGAGCCCCAGCGCTGGAGCAGAGCTGACTGAGTGTGCCGGTGCCTAGCGCACACGCCCAGGGTTCAGGGCATGCACGCTGGGCACCAGCACCATCAGTCGGCTCTGCACTGAAGAGGAGCAGCTTTGAGGTGATGTACTTGACCCATGTGTGACAGAGCCCACTGTGGCACAACTGCCATAGGTTTGCCACCACTGCTGTATACTCTTCCCTAGAACATAAAACCTACTGAAGTAAAAGCACAGGATTGCGTAGAACTTCACAAAGCTCTTTTGTAGAACTGCTGAAGAACTGACACCCATTTCTTTTTGCCTGCCATAATCTCAAAGCAGCTTTGCAATTAGAACAAGCATAAAAAGGCTCCTATGTTCTTGCACTTCCTGGTAACATTTCACATCAGAAAAAGAACATTTATATTGACTCCTTCCCAGAAAGTCCAGGTCAAAGGAAAAGAGCAAGCATGGATATTGAACATGGAGAAACGAGACCTTCGTGACCTGCTGGCTGTACAGAACGGCCAGGTCCAGATCCACGTTTATTAGAAAATTAATACACACCCAGTGTAAGGCTAAATCTGCAAGCAAAGGTTACAGGCAGTTAACGCAGGTGAGACTTGCAAATTCTCCATCTACTATTTATAAAACCCAGGACTGAGGCCAGAAATCACCACCTTCCATTCCCACCAATGGCTTTCATGTGCTCAAGACCAAGAAAAAAAGTGCAACTGGGAAGCTGGACCTGGACAACGCCTGTGTTGGATTCCAGAGTTCGCCAGCAAGGCTGACCCAAAGCAAAGACGGTCCTTCACGTTCTGACGTTCTTGGCCAAGTTCTTCGTGGCTTCACCTGGATCTATGTACAAAGAGCACTCAAGTGACATGCGGAGCCAACCGTCCCACGAAGAACTTCACTCCACAAGGAGGTTGAATCTCTCGGCTTCTTCGAACTCGGCATTCATCTGAGCCGCCCACTGATCCAGCTCGGATTTCTGGAAAGACAAGGAGACTCATTAGGGAGAGGCAGCGGTTTCTTGGTGGACGCCAGAAGGCAGATGAGAAAAGGTCAGTGCATGGCTAGCGCATGCATAGTGGAGTGAGACTCAATTCTGCATCCTTTCTTTCTGGTGCCTACAAGGAGCAACCCCTGCTCATCAATGTCTGCTCATCCAACCTCGTGACGTTGACACATACAGGGTGTTCACAACAAGCACAGCACCACAACATCAGGCCTGGAGACAGCCTTCAGTATCAGTAGCATCAACCTCGTGCAGTAGGTGGAACTCCTTGCCACAGAATGTCTAGCCTGAATCCCTTTAATTTATTTTTATTTATTTAATCAATTTATATCCCGCCTTTCCTCCCCCGCAAGGGGGAGCCCAAGGCGGCTGACAACAGAGAATAAAACATCAATTAAAATAGCTCATAAAGATTAAAACACCATTAAAATATAATTAAAATACAATTAAATTGACTAAAAAGCATGCAATTAAAAATATTTGTTGAAAACAGTAAAAAACAATAAAAACAACTGTTCCCCCACCTCTGCCCCATTTAAAAAGCTTTTTTAAAACAGAAGGTTTTAAGGCTCCGCCTGAAGCTCTGTATTGAGGGAGCTTTTCTCAGTTCAGTGGGGAGGGAGTTCCAAAGCCGGGGTGCCACCACCGAGAAGGCCCTATCTCTGGCTGCCACACCTCTCACATCTCTAAGCGGTGGCACAGTCAGTAGGGCCCCCTCAGATGACCTTAGGTGACGGGTCGGATTGTATAGAAGAAGGCGGTCCCTCAGATACCCTGGACCCGAGCCGTTTAGGGCTTTAAAGGTCAGGACCAGCACTTTGAATTCAGCCCGGAAACGAATGGGCAGCCAGTGTAGTCGCTGAAGCAGTGGCCCCACACAGTCGAACCGACGAGCCCCAGCAACCACACGGGCTGCCGCATTCTGGACTAATTGCAGCTTCCGGACCGTTTTCAGAGGCAGCCCCATGTAGAGCACGTTGCAATAATCTAGTCTCGATGTCACTAGGGCATGGGTCACCGTGGCCAGATCCGAGCGATGAGGAATTGGACACATTTCAGGAGGAAAAATGAGTTACAAGCCATGATGGGTATGTGCAACCTTCTTGTTTTAGATATAGGCTACCTCAGATGTCAGATGAAGGGGAGGGCACTAGGAGGCAGGTGTTTTGTGTGCTCCTGGAAGCATCTGTTGGATCGGATAAAGGAACCTGGATCTAGATCCAGCAGGGATCTTCTCAGCTGTTCTGACTGCACTTGGTTCCCTTCTAGAGCAAATTTTCCCAACCACTAGTACTGTCACTAGTACTAGTACTGGCAATACATGTGGCACCCCAAGGCTCCCACCACCTGGTAGCAAGACCAACAGGTGCATGTTTGCAAACATGCAATTCATGCAAACAATGCAATTCAGCAAACAGTAGGATCATATATTTCAAATCTTATATCCTCAATCTTATAACAGTAGGAGGCTTGGCTCCTCAAAAGCTGTCCCATCTATCCTGAGCCTCTTACTGGTGTTTGTTATGTTGCTTCTGGCCTCCCAGTTTGGAACCAGCTGGTGATGACATCATCGCCTGTGACTTCTGTGGTACTTCCAGCAGATGGAGCATGCAAAATAGTTTCGTGAGATCCCATTGACTCCCCAGAGCCTGCTGGGCCCCCTCAAGGCCTCCTTCCTCACACCAAGGCCTGGAGGACAAGGCCAGGCCTGAGGGAGTCATGGGGAGCTCTGCCCATGCTCAGCAGCCCCCAAGGCCTTCTCCCCCTCACCTTTGGATCCCTCTCCATTCTCCAGCATCCCATCTTGCCAAGTGTTCAGGGCAAAGCACAAGGCTTCTCCCCAACAGGAGCCCCCCATTTAGCAGCTCTGTAATTTTTCATTAAAGCTGAGTGAGGTGTCACACAACCCACCAGAAAATGCCTTGCAACCTACCTCGTGGGTGGAGACCCACACTTGGAGAAATGCACTGTGCTGCAATCCCAAGTGCTACCTTGGAAGGGAAATCAGCATTGCTCTTATGCGCTTGACCAAGAGAGCCCCTTCCTGAGAAGACCTCCTGGAGGTCCTCTTGTCCCCTAAACAACCCTTCCCCCACCCCAACAGAGCTGTCTGCAGTGCTTACATCAAACTGAGGCATTTTCTTTTTCCGCCGTTTCTCCTTGCAGAAGGCAATGCCTGGGATGTTGGTATCTGGCTCCAAGAGAAGGTCGGGGTCCCTGGCCATTTCAGCTGCCTTCAGGGGGGTGCCTGCATTCCTGGGAGATGCCTTGGCAACCTCATCAGGGAGAAGGAGCTTCTCAAAGCCGAAGAGGGTGTGCCTCTTGTCTGGGCCACAGTTGGGTGTTGAGGTGCCTGCCAGGTTGGAGCTGGGAGACCGGCTGCCCTCCAGGAAGCTGCTGGCAAAGGAGATCTCCAGGCGACTGTAGGAGCGGCGCACCCTTTTTGCCATGGCCAAGTCCCGCTGATCACCTGTTGGGGATTCCTGGACATTGATACTAACTGGAGACAGAATGGTGGACCCTTCTTGTGGCTTCCTCACCAAGGGCTCCAAGGTGGAGCAATGCAGAAGGTTTGGCTCCTGTTTGGTGCCAGCATTGCCCATGCCAGGACTCTTGGCTTCTGGGACAACATTCTCCTTCTCTTCTTTTTGGGAGATCTGCAAGGGCAAGCCATGTGTCAATAGAAGGAAGCCTGGAAGACCCCTCTCTACAGGAATAAGCTCACTCTTCCCCTTTTTATCCCACCCTTTCTCCGAGGAGCTCAGGGCATTATATAGTTCCTCCCCTCCTATTGTCCTCACAACAACCCCGCAAGGAAAGTGAGGAAAGAGAGTGCCTTACGGCACTTTTGCAACACGCCCAGGCCAGCACAGGACTTGCACCAGGACTTATGCCGGCCTAACTGGGAGTTAGGACTGCAGTCCGAGTCTTTCTTGAAGTTGTCGCCCCCTGCCTGTCTTTGGCTCCCTCTGCACAATTCAAAACTCCTGATGAACAGACAGACCCTGCTTGCTTTTTACACAACAAGGATTCTGGGGAGTGTGTGTCTCAATCTGTGAAACCTCACAAAAAGTGCTTCAAATATCCACACAACTGTGTCCACAAGAGTGAATGGGAAGTAAGTAACCTACCATAACAAGCCTCCCCAGAGAAGGGACTGCTGAGAAGTTAACAGCCCTGGCATGGTAAAGAACCAGTTCCAGATTTAAAGCTCTTATTTTTTCAGTGGCCAGCAAACTAGAGGCAGCTGGACTGGGAAGGCCTTGAAACTGGTCTAAAATTAATAATAAGTAAAATTGTGTTTAAATTAAGCACATGAAAACCATTTATATGAGTGTTTTCAGTTTCTATTTTGCCATGTCCTACATTTTTCTTGTGTGTCCTACGTTTGGAGAGAGGGTTGTCCTCTCTTTTTGATTAGGGCTTATGACCATCCTGTACCTACATCACATTGTTGTTGTGTACACAACACGTACACCACCCCATGATTCTTGAAGGATGCCAACGCAAGTGGTGGGTCCTTCCTCACCAGAAATCCCCAAGCAGAAGCTTGACAGGACCCCACTGAAGATGATCTGAGAGTTTCTGGCTAAAGCAAACGGTTGAACTAAGGACACAGTCCAGAGGTGCACTTGGGTTCCCCTCTCTATCACTGGGCTGTCTGCAAGATGCTCCACAAGTTACTCTGGAAAAGTTATTGCAAGCTCTGTAAGTTACCCTGGAAAAGGCTTGGGGCAGCCTAGGCAGCTCAGGAGAGGCATGTTGAGCATTGCAGAGCAGTTACTCTATCCACAGCTTGTTTCCAGGGCAGGAATACCCTCTTCCAGCTCCTGAGTTATACCACCTCAGGAGTAGGTTTAGTAATGAGTAGACCCATAGGGGTCCATGATAAGCCAAAGTAAGAATGGTAGTGTTGACCAAAAATCTGAGTTCATGGCCAGCTTGTCTACAACCCCTGCCTCTCAGCCTCATGATATGGTACAACTACGGCAGCCACTAACCGAGGGATACAGCCGGTCACTCCAAGGAGCCCCTTGTCACAAGGAGTCACTGGTGACTGTACTGGCATCTCAACAGGGATTCCTTCTAAGGCAGGCATCACACTGTTCCTTGTTCAGTGTGATCTGAGGGAGTCTCCTCTGGAGAATGCCCTCCTCAGGTGTCACCTACTTGGTGCCTATTGAGCATGCTCTGGAGAAAGGCAGCCCAGGATTCTTGACTCTCCAGATGCAGCATAACTTTCTGCTCTGGATTCAGAATAGTTGGGGCAGCCCAGCTAGGGCATTCCTCACTGCCCTTACTCTGGATTGTGCCCTAGATGACCTTGCAGGTCCTTCCAATTGTGAAATGCCTGTTGGATGCAAAGGCCAGCAGGAGCCATCACCTGCCACTCACCCTGGGACTCTGGCTGCGGGTGACGGGGGTCCTCTTTACCTGATAGGAAGGAAAAAAGGTTCAGTCTAAAAATGCAACAGCAAAGGGAGTCAAAAGACACATTGGGCGTTGAGCCTCCCAATCTGGTTCCGGATCTTTCTGTCTGTGGCCCGGGAAAGCAGACTTTGACTGCAGTCCTAAAGACACTTTCCTGGGAGTAAGACTCATTGAACACAACGGGGCTGTGTGCTCTTTAAGTAGGTCAGCCAGACCACCCTGCACAACCCCAAAGCCAGAGCATGAATGAGGTCTCTGGGAAAGATGTGGTGGGCCTGGGAAACTTCACGCACCTGCTGCCGATTGCGGGGCTGGATCTTCTTCAGGGTTATGGGCCGCGGACACAACAGAGTCGGATGCTGCAGGGAGAACAGAGGATGCTGCTAGTGAACCGGGAAGGGAGGTTCTGCTCAAACACAGCCTGTTATAGCGACTAGTGGGGTGGGGGAGACACTGACAGGAAATGGAAGCAATCCTAATGATACTTTCCTGGGAGTAAGACCCATTGAACACAATGAGGCTTACTTTTGAGTAGACATGGTGTAGGATTGAGCCAACAAAGCAAGCAGCCCTCCTGCAGGGAACCCTGAGGGCCAGTCCTGGTTTGGCTGCACCAGACTTTGTGGGAAGCCGTGTGGGAGGAAGAGAGTCGTGCGCATCATGCTCCAAACACCCACCTCTTTGCCGGCTTCTGAGGAGGGCTTTTCCTGGGACGTGGTCAGCGCAGGGGGCGACGCCAGCCTCTCGGACCTGCGCCTGGGAGGAGGAGAAGCTGCACCTGGAAGGGGAGAAAGGGTCAGGGCTGCAGAGCTGGAGCCACCCTCGTCCACCACGCAGCCCAGCAGTGGCACAGATGGGGGCTCAGAGGACAGCCTTGAAGGGGCTCCCATTCCAGGGTGGGGGGCAGAGGCAGAGTTAAAGGGGGCTCAGCATGAGCTTTGTGGGGGCCGGGGGGGCAGCCGGGGTGGGGTGCCTGGGTTAAGTGTGGGGCGCAGCCCCCGGCCTGACTCTCCCCCTTGGGGGTCTTGGCAACCAGAGGAGGAGCAGCCGTCAGTCTTGGGGGGCATGGAGACCCTCTTGGCCCCCCCACAGCAGAGCCCCCAAGGCCTCCTTCCTCAGGGCCTCCTTCCCCCTGGGCTCCCCAAGGCCTCCTTACTCACACCAAGGCCTGGAGAACGAGGCCAGGCCTGAGGGAGTCGCAGGGGCGCTCTGCACATGCTCAGGGGCCCCCAGGCCTTCTCCCCCCAGTCTGAGGGCGCCGAGGGCGCTCTGCACATGCTCGGGGGTCCCTCCCAGCCCACCTTGCCGGGCCTCCCCCGCGGAGCGCGTCTTCCTCCCCCCTCCGCCCTCCATGGCGCTCCTGCTTCTCTCTGGCTCCGTCTGAATCGCCCGCCACCGCCACACCGGAAGTGACATCGACCGCCTTCCGGTCGCCATCTTGGGAGAGGCAAGCGCAGGAATGCCTCTTCTGCAGAAATTCTCGCGAGAGTGACGTCATCCGGACGCGCCGTTACCGGAAGAGACGTGGCAGGCGGCTGGGGGAGGCGGGACTTCCGGTGGCATCACCCCACAATCGCAAGCCCGTCAGCTGAGGGGAGGAGAGCGTTGCTTGGACGCCCGGACTCCTCGGGGTGAGGCCTTGCAAGGCCCGCCAGTCCCCCCGAGGAGGGGGGGTTCAGGCTGGTCTTCCCTGCCAGGGGAGAGGTGGGGGCCGGGGGCAAAGTATGCATGCAGGGAGTGGGTTGAAGGAGGTGGGATCTATGGGGCAGGTGTGGGTTCAGGGGGTGGGTTTCCTGGGTCAAGTGTGGGGTGAAGGGAGTGGGGGTGGGGCGCCTGGGTCAAGTGTGGGGTGAAGGGAGTGGGGGTGGGGCGCCTGGGTCAAGTGTGGGGTGAAGGGAGTGGGAGTGGGGGTGGGGCGCCTGGGTCAAGTGTGGGGTGAAGGGAGTGGAGGTGGGGCGCCTGGGTCAAGTGTGGGGTGAAGGGAGTGGGGGTGGGGCGCCTGGGTCAAGTGTGGGGGGAAGAGGTGCGGTCTAGGGGGTGGGATTGAGGTGTCTGGGTGAAAGGGAGGGGTGCCTGGGTCAGGTGGGGAGTGGGGGTGGGTTACCTGGGTTAAGGGTGGGTTACCTGGGTTAAGTATGGGATGAGGGGTGGGTGCAGGGCGTGGGGGTGGAGTGCCTGGGTCAAGTGTGGGGCAACACATTCCAGCCACCCTCTGCATCGCTTTTCTGCAGCCTCCTGCCTGAGCTGTGCTGCTTGGGGGTCACCTCCCCCTAACCCAGCTATGGGGCTGTGCAAGTGCCCCAAGAGGAAGGTCACCAACCTCTTCTGCTTCGAGCACCGCGTCAATGTCTGTGAGAGTTGCATTGTCGCCAGTCACACCAAGGTGGGTGAGGGGAGGAGGGAACACGTTTCTTGTGGGGCAGAGGGAGCTGAGCCCTCTCTCCAAGGGGTTTCTGCCCCCCTGCACAGGACTAGCAGCCCCTCAGGATCTCCACCCAGCAAGACTTGCTCAGGCACATTTCCCCCCCTCCAGGGCTCAGCTAGGGAAAGAGCCTGTCCTTGTGCTTTGACTGTCTCCAGCAGAAGGAAAACTCAGCTGGAAAATCCAACTTGGGGAGGGGGGGCTTTTTCCTGCTGTGTTAGAGACACTAATGGGTCATTCACAGCCTTGTGCTGGAGCAGCTTTCCCCCCCCCCAAGTCCCCACTCAAAGCAGTCCCCTGAGGCTGGGGGGAAGGCTATAGACATGGTCTGTTTGGTGTCATCCCCCTCCAATTCCCCCAATGAAAGACCTGCCTCTCATGCAGTGCATCGTCCAGTCCTACCTCCAGTGGCTCCAGGACAGTGACTACAATCCCAACTGCCGGCTCTGCAAGACGCTTCTCTCCACTAAAGAGACTGTCCGGCTGGTCTGTTATGGTCAGTGGAACCACCCTTTTACCTGGGGAGTCATGGGGTGGGGGTTTCCATGGGCCCTGCACACAGGTGATGTGAGGAAAGCCCCCCAGCACATTTCTGCAAGCATGTACCGTTATAGCACCATTTGACTCCACATCATCTGAAGGTGATGTCAACTGTCATCACTAGGTGAAGGGGTGGGATGAACATCATGTGTGTTGATGCAGGCATGAATAGGTACATGTGATATATAGCAGTGCGTTGGTTCTGCATAATTTGTTCCGGAAGCAGGCTTGTAACCCAAAACATATATTTGTATATCAATATATATGTATATCATAAGAAATAATGGAAACTCAGACAGACCATTTGTTCCAAAAATATTCCTATCCGTGATATTTTATTCACCAAATAATAAAGAAAATTACAAAATAATAAAATTATAACAAATTATTAACAATTAAACAAATTAAGTTAAAATGTACAGAATAATAAAGAAAATTAAAACAAATTAACCTGTACGTGGGGGGCAGTCCTGACCAATTTAGGCTGGCCTAACTGACATGGCATCATGTGGGGGGGTCAGGATATGCCTGAGCAGTGGCCTAATCCCCCCTCCCTCCCCCACCCAGGAGCGGGGTAGAAGTTTACTGCACTTTTGTGATACCTCCAGGTCAGCACAGAACTTATGCTGGGACTTAGGCTGGCCTAACTGGGGATTATGATTGCTGCCTGACAGCATGCCTACTCATAAGTAAATCCCATTGTGTTCAGTAGTATTAACTCCCAGGAAAGTGCAGTTAGGATTGCAGCCTCAGCCTCTTGCATCTCCCAGGCTGCATTCTGCCTCTCTTACACAAGAGTGAGCCTTGCTGATTATAATCAGACTTCCTTTAGAGTAGATATGCAAGGCTTAAGTCTCTCATGCTCCTTTCCATTGACCCGTTACATAGAATTGAGGCCCCTAGACAGTAATAGGCTTACTTCAGAGTAGACTTGCATAGGCTGGTCTCTTAGGAGATGCTGACTGGCCTAACTAGGGGTTAGGATTGTAGCCTGACAGCACAATCTTAAGCATGCCTACTCAGAAGTAAATCCCATTGCATTATAAAAAACATTTTAAAAAATAACCGTCAGCACATTTAAATGATGTGCTTTCAGTTAAAAGCTTGCTGAAATAAGTAGGTTTTCCCCACTTTGGAAGCCTGCAAAGATTGAGAACCACACTGGGGAGGAACCTGATTCCCCCTTTGACACTCTTTTTATTCTTAGCCCCGTTCTGCTTTTGCCTCTGCCCTAGATCTCTTTCACTGGGCCTGCCTCAACGAGATGGCCAACCAGCTCCCAAAGAACACGGCCCCCGCCGGCTACCAGTGCCCCACCTGCCAGGGCCCCGTCTTCCCCCCAGCCAATCTGGTCAGTCCAGTGGCGTCTGTGCTGCGAGAGAAGCTGTCAACGGTCAACTGGGCTCGGGCTGGGCTCGGGCTGCCACTGGTAAGCCTCATTGTGCAGCGCAAGCTCTTTCTCCAACAAGGCAAAGAAGTTTCCTTGAACCTCATGGGGGGGCCTTTGACCAGACCAGCACCCTGTCGGCTGCAAGGACTGGGTAAGAGCCTCCAATTGGAACAGCCAGGCCTGCTTCTCTTTTATCTCAGTCTTCCAGTATTCCCTACCTAAGAAGTTCGCCCAGGCAGTATTCTGCTCAAGGAAATATCCCAAATTTCCATTGGGATAAAGGTCTTGTTTTTTCCTTATCCATCCCCATAAGCTGTTCTTTCATCCCACTCAGGTTGATGAAATGGAGGCAGTCCAGGAGATGGATTCTCAGGACACCACAGACTACACTGACTGGTCCAGCTTCAGCCGTGAGTGCTAAGCTGGAAAAAAGAGGGCCAGGAAATGTTCAGGGGGCAAAAGCTCCACTTCCTGGCTGTTGGAATTTGGAGGGGAAGGGGTGCCCTTGAGGGAGCATACATCCCATCCTGAAGCTTTTCTCCTCCTCACCTCCAAATCCAGACCTCGGTTCAGAGGAGGCTGCCCAGCAGAGCTCCATGTCCACCTTTGCCTACAGCCCCAGCTCCAGCGTCCCTTCCTCCCAGCTGCAGCAACAGCAGAGCCTGAACAACATTGGAGTTGCAGAACACCACACAGTGATCAGCATGAACACCTTGGGGGGCGACCCTGTCACCATCAACACAGGTAGCTTTCAGTGGGAGAAGATAGGGTGGCCAAGTTGTTCTCAGAAACAAACCCAGCTCTCCCTTTTCCCCTTCTGCGAGGCTTCTTGCGAGGCAGGCAGGGTCTATGCCTCTTCTGCCCCTGCCTTAGGAGGGAGGGCCAGGCAGCAGTTGTATCCCATCCATGATGCTGCAGTCTCTGACTCCACATCCCAGAGGGACAGAGATGAAGCATGCCTGATGTCTGCTTGAGACTGACACACCTACGAACCTCCAAGCACATGCTTTTGGGGTATGAAAGCATTTAGCCCCTTCCCTCATCCATCTGCTCCCCCACAGCCTCCTCACCACGAAAAGTCTATGACACCCGAGAAGGTGGAGGCGGACAAGCTCTTGACACGCATGTGGATTTTGATGACGACAAGTACCGCCGCCGACCTGCACTCGGGTGGCTTGCCCAGCTCCTGAAGTGAGTACCAGAAATGAGAGTCAAATTGGGGGCACCTGCACCTCTCTTGCTTTTGGGCTGCTGTACCTCAGTCTCAGTTCCTCTCTGGTCAAAATGTTTCTCTCCTGGTTTCCTGCCCAGTATTTTTGCCCCGTGATAGACCGTGCAGTAGTGTATTGCTGGGTGATGTTTATCCGGTTGTCACAGAGGCTGGGGTGCTTTAGGGCCAACTAACCTGAGAACAGGGCTGCATGGGGTATACATTTCTATAGATGGGGGAAGGAAGAAGCTGTGCCAGGGCAATATATGAGGGAGGCCCCCTATCTTTGTTAGAAGTTTTAGGTAGCACTGTCTCCTCATTTTCAAACATTTTAGCTCAACCAGTGACCAGGCAGGTGTCTCAAGCACTTGTGACAGGGGGTCGATTTATGTGTTCCTGTTGACCCCATTTCATTCCTTCCTGCCTGCAGGAATCGCTTCAGTGCCAGGAAGCAGCCACGTTCATTGATGCAGAGATTCCTCATCCTCCTCCTGATCGGTGGGATCGGCTTCCTCACCCTCATCGTCATCATGATGAAGTTGGGCCGGGCCTCGGCTGACAACGACCCCAACCTGGACCCCATGTTCAACCCACACATTCGGGTTGGGCAGGAATGAATGGAGTAGACCCCTCCCTGCTCCTGCTGTGCACCTTCCCCACTCCTGACTCTCCTGTCTGCTGAGGCAGTGCCTAGGAGGGCCTAAGGAGACCTCCCCAAGGAAAGCAAGACAAAGAATAGCAGCCTGGGTGAAGGGCTCCTTCCCTGCTCTCCTACCCATGCAGGAAACTGCATTGTGCTGTGCAAACAGGCCATGGTGCCCTCAGCAGTCATCCAGACAGCGGCAGAGGGAGAAGAACTGCAGCAGGACTGGGTATGGACAGGACTGCAGCAGAGGGAGGCACCTGCTTGACGTGTGACTGCAACAGAACTACAGGGAACTAACCAGATGGGGGTCCAGATCTCGTTTTCTGTTGACTGTTTCCTTCCTCTCGGTCTCTCTCCCCCAGAGGAAACTGATGGTTGCTGGGTCAGGCAGAGGACCTTTTTCCATCCACACCCCCTTTATTTGAAGCAAAAGACCCAGCCAACCCACTTGTACCCTGTGAGGCTGAGAGGTTTTCTGGGCTCCTTTTCCTGGTGCTCACCCCAAGACATCAGTCCTTTGCTTGACATTAAAAGTGTGGGACCAATTTGGTGGCTTTCATCTTCTCCTCCCCGAAGGTGGATGGTGGTTGGAATGACAAGTTCCCCTCCTTCAGAGCTCACCTGCCCTGCTGGAAGGCATAGAAGGCCTCTTGAGATCTGGTGGCTGGCAGAGGCAGGTGTGTCAGCTGCTGTCTAGGACAGTCCCCCACCTCCATATGCCCACAGGCAGAGCTTCCGAGCATGCGCAGAGCACCCTGCCTACATTTTTGTCCTTGACATGGGAGGGGCTCCGTTGGGCCTTCAGGTTGTGCCAGACTCTGGGCCTTTGCGGGGAAAGCACTTCAAGAGCAAAGTGATCAGTGCAGGAGGAAAGGGAAGCTGTGCTGGTCCTTCCCACCAGCTGATGTTTCTGCTGCCCTCCCTGCATTCCTGCCGCAGAGCCTGCTGGTCTAGGATACGCTTTCGGGGTGGGGAGCGCAGGAGACGCAGCTCAGGAGGGGGAACAAGAAGGGGTCTTGGGCCTTGGTCCAGACTATGGCAGCCCTAGGGAGGGGAGCAGAGCTGGATGCTGGACCCCCGGCCTGCCTTGTGGGGGTGGGTGAGTGAGGGCTGTGGAGACTGTAGTTGCTGTGGAGTGAGATTAAACTGCGTGGCTGATCCGCTTGTGCATCTTCTTTCCTTCTTCCTGCAAGGGGGTCGGGACCCACACAGGAGGGTCCAGGAAGGGGTTTGGGGCAGATGGGTGGAGGGGAAGCCAAGGGCCCTCCATGCTCAGCACTTCCTTGCTCTGAGGGGGTCATGAACCCCCACAAGAAGTAGGGCCCAGGAAGGCCACGATCCACGCAGGAGGGCCAGAAAGGGGTTTGGGGAGGGGTGGGGGACATGGTGGGAGGGGAAGCAGAGGGCCCTCCTTGCTCAGCCTCCTTCCTTGCTCAAAGGGGGTCATGAAGCCCCACAGGAATGCACTGGGAGGCTGTTGGAGGTCTGGCTGGGAGGTGGGGTTCTATGATCCTCTATGATCTCGACGCTCTAAGCCTTCAGGAGGGAACTCTATAGTGCCTGTAAGCCATTCTTTGCCGCCCGCCCGCCTATCCTTGTCTGGACGCTCTAGGCCATTCGGGCGGAACTCTATGGTACGCATGCGCCGCTCTAGGCGCCGGAGTCGGTGTTCTTGGAGGTCCTGCCTCTGTGACTCCTCAGGCAGAGATGTCTTCCCCGCAGGCGGAGCGTGGTCCGGAGCCCCCGGGAGGGAAGCGGAGGCCCCGCGGGATGCTTCGGCTCTACTACGGCTTGTCGGACCCCTCAGAAGACGCCTTGGCAGGCCCGGCCAGAGGGGACCCCGGAGGCCCCGCAGACATCAACGGGCCCCACTTCGACCCGGAAGTCTTCCTCACAAAGGTCAGCAGGCCCCGCCCCCCGCAGGGTTTCCATGGCAACCCTTCAAGGCCTCTCCACAACCCCACTCCGTGCCTGAGCAAGAGCCCCTGAGCATGCGCAGAGAGCACCCCCTGCCCTCAGCTCTCCGGGGCCTGTGGCGAGAGAGAGCCCCTGAGCGTGCGCAGAGAGCACCCCCTGCCCTCAGCTCTCCGGGGCCTGTGGCGAGAGAGAGCCCCTGAGCGTGCGCAGAGAGCACCCCCTACCCTCAGCTCTCCGGGGCCTGTGGCGAGAGAGAGCCCCTGAGCGTGCGCAGAGAGCACCCCCTGCCCTCAGCTCTCCGGGGCCTGTGGCAAGAGAGAGCCCCTGAGCATGCGCAGAGAGCACCCCCTACCCTCAGCTCTCCGGGGCCTGTGGCGAGAGAGAGCCCCTGAGCATGCGCAGAGAGCACCCCCTGCCCTCAGCTCTCCGGGGCCTGTGGCGAGAGAGAGCCCCTGAGCGTGCGTGGAGAGCACCCCCTGCCCTCAGCTCTCCGGGACCTGTGGCGAGAGAGAGCCCCTGAGCGTGCGTGGAGAGCACCCCCTGCCCTCAGCTCTCCGGGACCTGTGGCGAGAGAGCACCCCCTGCCCTCAGCTCTCCGGGGCCTGTGGCGAGAGAGCACCCCCTGCCCTCAGCTCTCCGGGGCCTGTGGCGAGAGAGCACCCCCTGCCCTCAGCTCTCCGGGACCTGTGGCGAGAGAGCACCCCCTGCCCTCAGCTCTCCGGGGCCTGTGGCGAGAGAGCAACCCCTGCCCTCAGCTCTCCGGGGCCTGTGGCGAGAGAGCACCCCCTGCCCTCAGCTCTCCGGGGCCTGTGGTGAGAGAGCAACCCCTGCCCTCAGCTCTCCAGGGCCTGTGGCGAGAGAGCAACCCCTGCCCTCGGGATCTCTCGCCACAGGCCCCGGAGAGCTGAGGGCAGGGGGTGCAAAGCACCCCCATGCTTTGAGAGCAGCTGTCTTTGTGCCTGTGAACATGAACAGAGTGCCCTCCAAACCCTAACCCCACACTGAAGAGGGCTGCCTCTGAGCCACAGACAAGACTGCCTCTGAGCAGAGCACACTCCCCGTCCTGACCCCCCTGTGGAAGTGTTTGTGGTCCCTTCCTCCACCCTGAGCAAGATTTCCTCTGAGCACAAGCAGAAGGTTTACCCAGTCGCATCTTCTATGTTAGTCAGCCAGCTTGGAGTGTTGGACAACAGGCAAGGCCCCTCACAATTGGTCCCTTTGGAAGAAGCACCCTCTGCCCATGCTCAGAAGCACGCTTTCTCAAGAAGGCAGCACGAGGGTTGGCACCACAATGCCGGCAGCTGCTCCCTCACCTCCACTTCCCCTCCCCTGCAGCTGCGCAAGGAGTGCCCCCTGGCCCAGCTGATGGACTGCGAGACGGACATGGTGAAGCAGATCCGGGCCCTGGACAGCGACATGCAGACCCTTGTCTATGAGAATTACAACAAGTTCATCTCTGCCACTGGTACTTCCGAAAGTGGGGGGAGCCTTTTGGGGGTTTTCCTGCAACCGGTCTTGAGGGGAGAGTTGTGGGGGCCAGCAGGGTTGAGCACCTGCACTTCAAAGACCTGACAGGTCCTCCTATTTGAAGACATCCTGTGTATGGTTTTCATAAGGATCCTCTTTGAATCATACCAGGTGAGCAGCACCCACCTCACCCAGTATCCTGTTTCCAGCTGCCACTTTTGGGGAACCCAACTTTCCCCCCTTAACTATAATGCTACAGCTAATGCTGTTAGGATTCAACATCCTAACACTGTGATGGGTAACATTTTCAGCATTGAAAATGCTCCGGGGGCATTCTGCCAACTGACAGCACCAGTGCCTAGCGTGCATGCCCGGAATGCCAAGCATACTGTACATGCATTTGTACTGGACACCACCATGGTGTCCAGCAGGGTGCTCCTCTTCAGAGAAGAGCATGCTCGTGCCCAGCGCCCAGAGTTCCTGGCCCACTGCATGCCCAGAGCTCTGGACATGCGCACTGGGCACTGGTGCCATCAGTCAGGTCTGCTCTGAAGAGTAGCAGGCTGTTCCTCTTCAGATTCAACTGAGTATGCCAGTGCCTAGCATGCATGCCCTAAGCTCTAGAGCACTTGTCTGGAGGCACTGTGGCTGCATGCCAGCGGAGAGGGCTCTGAGTGCCCGCTTTGGCATGCATGCCATAGGTTCATCCACACTATCCTCATAGGGATCTGCCTTGAACTGAGTGACTGGTGATGACTTAGGAGTGGGAGACTTATGGCTATTCCCATTTTAAAGACTAATAAGACGGGCAGGGATGGGGTACTAGGCCAAGGCCATGTTTAGCGGGGCCCTTCCAGGTTATTCCCCCCTTGGCTTCCCTCTTCCAACACCTTCTTGGCTTCCTTTCCTCCTCCTCAGACACAATCCGCAAGATGAAGAATGACTTCAAGAAGATGGAGGATGAGATGGACTGTCTAGCAGCAAACATGGCTGTGATCACCGAGTTCAGTGCCAGCATCAGCAGCACCTTGCAGGGGCAGCACGAACAGATCACCAAACTGTCAGGTGGGTCTTCCTGGTGATCATTGTAACCACAGTCAGCATCGCCTTCTGCTTTCTGAGAGCACCTGGTGTTTTACGTGTCTCAGTGTTGCACTGCATATGTGGTGTCCACTCAACCATTTTGGATGCCATCAAAGGCTGAGGGGATTCCATAGCACAGTTTGTTGGGAAGGATTCCTGCACAAGCCCTGAAGGCTGAGGTTTGCCCATCAGAGCTGCCCATGTCTGACCTGATCCCTTCTTCCTCACCCCTAGGAGTCCACACCCTTCTCCGCAAGCTGCAGTTCCTCTTTGAGCTGCCCGCCCGGCTGACCAAGTGTGTGGAGCTGGAGGCCTATGGGCAGGCGGTTCGTTACTACAGCAAGGCCCGCTCCATCCTCCACCAGTACCAGCACATGCCCTCCTTCCGGGGCATTCAGGATGACTGCCAGAAGATCATGGCTGACCTTGCTCAGAAGCTGCGCGAGAAGTTCAGGTGGGGATTAGGAGGGGAGACCCTCTTGCAAAGTTGCAGAGAATGGAGGAGATGGAAGGGGTTAGAGGTTGCCTGGCCTGACCCTGGTGCGTGGTAGAGATTTGCACCTGTCACTCCTTCTCCTTCTTTTGCAGGGACGGAGGCTCCAGCGCCAAAGAACTGGCTGAGTGTGTGGAACTGCTCCTCCAGCTGGGGGAGCCAGCTGAGGAGCTGTGTGACGAATTCCTCTCCCATGCCTGTTGCCGCCTGGAGATGGAGCTCCAGGCCCTGGAGGCTGAGCTGGGAGAGGGCCCCCCTCTGAGCACGGCTGGCCCCCCCACCGACATCCTGGAGTTCATTGATCGGGGTTGCAACAGCTTTGTCAGCAACATGTGCCTGGTGATTGCCTCCTACCAGGAGCTCTTCATCAGCCGTGAGGGGGCCCAGGGGATTGCGAGCATGGCCCAGGACAAACTCGTGGCCTTTGTGGATGGCCTGATGGACCGCTACTTTGCCCTGGTGGAGCGGCGCATCCAGCTGGAGAAGGGGGTTGGGGACAACTCACTGCTGGTGTGGGCACTGGACCGCTTCCACCGCCGCCTCCAGGCGTTGGTCAAGCTCCTGCCTGCCTCCAAGGTGGCTGCTGAAGGCACGGAGATTGTGGTGCGGGCGGCCAAGGAGCGCATCCGACAGTACCTCCAGGCCCTGCAGAGCTTCTACATGGACTGCCTCACAGACGTGCGCCAGTCACTGGCCGCTCCCCGTCTGATGGGCAAGGACAGCCCCAACCTCGCTGAGCTCCTGGGCACCATCTCAGCCTCCATCCTGAACCAGATTAAGTCAGTGCTCACCTATGTCCACCTGTTCACTGCCAAGGACATCACCTTTTCCAACAAGCCCTATTTCAAGGTAGGGAGAGGTGTTCCTTTTTCTTGGTGCACATGTGAGACCAAGGATGAGCATTCCCGAGGCCCAGGATGAGCGAGTGGCAGCAGGCTTCATCAAATCAAGATCAAGTTTCCCTATAAATGTGTGGGGGACCCAGTCTTCCAACACCAGTGCAGCTACAGTGTGGCCCTCACCCTCAGAAGATCTTAATATTTTCCCTTACTTTGAGGAGGCCTTTGTTACTGCCTCTCCAGTGCATCCCCCATTGGCATGGCTACAGTGACATTGGAAAATTGGATGGGATCTTAGATTCCTCTCAGTGGCCAAAGGGACAGATCCTGGGAGTGCTTTGGGAAGGAAGGGATGAAAGAGCCCTTTCCCATTTGCCTTGAGCCTTCCAGTCCAGCCTTTATGCTGAGGGTCCTTTGCACCCAGCTCAGCCTCTCTGCCTTGCTTTCCACCAGGGTGAGTTCTGCAGCCAGGGGGTCCGCGAGGGCCTCATCGTCAGCTTCATCAAGTCGATCTGCCAGACAGCACAGCAGTTCTGTGAGAGTGCGGGTGATAAGGGAGGGTCCACGCCCCCCACGCTCCTGCTGCTCCTCTCTCGCCTCTGCCTGGACTACGAGACTTCCACCATCAGCTACATCCTCACACTGACTGACGAGCAGTTCCTGGTACAGGTAGGCCCTGTCTGGAGCTGGAGGCAGCAAGGAGAGGTCTCTGGGCCACATCTGGAAGGGGGCTCAGATGTGCATGTGGGGAAGACAGGCCCCCAGGCTTATTTCCCTTTTCCAACTAAATTCTTCTTTGGCTTCTCCAAATGCTGTCCAAGAAGGCACAGACTTGTAACCTCTCTGGAGGAGACAGAGCTTGGGGTCTGGTTCCAGGGGTCAGAGTCCGGCTGGCACTTGCTCTCCAAGGATTTTTTGGCAGAGGGTCCCTCCTGGCCTGACCTAACCTATCCTGGAGATGCTGCTGGGGACTGAACCTCTACTGCTGAAATGGAGTCATAAAGTGGTTTGAATCCTCTTTGCCAATAACTCATTCCATGATTCAGATCACCTGTTTTCAGAGCCGTGTTTCTGTTAGGAAAGGCCACAGGGGTTGTGGGACATACGCAGAAACCACCTGAAGGCTCTCCCCACCCTGCTTTTGTGGTGACAGGCCTTTTGCTTCTGCCCCATTCAGGACCACTCCCCGGTGACCCCCGTGACTGGGCTGTGCGCTGAGGCCCGCCAAGCCGCCCAGAAGCTGCTGAACCATTATGTGAAGGTGCAGGGCCTGATCATCTCACAGATGCTGCGCAAGAGCGTGGAGACACGGGACTGGATCGCAACCATTGAGCCACGCAATGTCCGGGCAGTCATGAAACGTGTGGTGGAAGACGCCACCTCTATTGATGTGCAGGTGCGGTGGACACCATGCTATCAGCACTCCTGAGCTTGTGATAGCAGCAAAGCCCATCTTTCCAAGAGTTCTGTGCAGTGGAGGCTTTGGCTCCTGCCTCTACCCTGTTCCTGGTCTCTCGCTCCTGACCCTCTTTTCCGCAACTGCAGGTGGGGCTCCTGTATGAGGAAGGTGTGCGGAAGGCACAGAGCAGTGACTCCAGCAAAAGGACTTTCTCAGTGTACAGCAGCTCACGGCAGCAGAGCCGCTATGCCCCCAGCTATACCCCCAGGTGAGCAGGGGAGGGCCCTGCGGTCTGCAGGGGAAGCAGGGAGGGGCTTTCGACCAGCCTCACCTCTTGTCCTCTCTCCCCCTGCCCAGCGCCCCCATGGACACCAACCTTCTGAGCAACATTCAGAAGCTCTTCTCGGAGCGCATTGACATCTTCAGCCCCGTGGAGTTCAACAAGGTGAGCTAAACCCACAGCTCAGTGGTTGCCCCAGAAGGTGGATCTAAGAGTCAGCCTTTAAGGCTGCCTGGGAAGGTTTCAACCAGGGTTGTGCTGGGGCCGCTTCCCTGTTTATAGAACGACCCCCTGAACTCCATGGGTCTGATGGGGCTGTAGAAGGAGTTCCGATCAGCTATGAGAAACCCTTGCTTGATCAGACAGTGGATTTTCAATACATTGGGTATCAGGGCATATAAAAAGTGCAGGAGGCTTTTCCCTCCAGGGATGGGGGGGCTTCTTTTGACCCTCCAGAAATAGCAGTCATGGTCTCCCACAGGTCTCTGTGCTGACGGGCATCATCAAGATCAGCCTGAAGACCTTTCTGGAGTGTGTCCGCCTGCGCACCTTTGGGCGCTTTGGCCTGCAGCAGATCCAGGTGGACTGTTACTACCTGCAGCTGTACCTGTGGCGCTTCGTCTCGGACGAGAACCTGGTGCACTTCTTGCTGGATGAGATTGTGGGCAGCACTGCCCACCGGTGTCTGGACCCCGTGCCCATGGAGCAGAGTGTCATTGAGGTCATCTGTGAGCGGGGGTAGCAGGGGGAGAGGTGCCCCTCCTACCCTTCTGCCCCTGGGTGTTGCCCAGGCTGGGCCCAGAGAAAGTGGGCAGCAGCCACAGGAAAGTGACACCCCAATTGCACCCTTCAGTTGCACCCTTCCCAGACATATCTGAGCATGATAAATAAATTATCTTTCTCACCAGTATCGGTATCCATGCCAGTCCATCTGTCCCCCAGTGTGCATGTGAGCCTCCCATTCTGAATCTATCCCCATACATACAAATTAAGATGACCCTCAAGGTTACTTTGGGTGCCTTTGCATTGTTTTTCCCCTTGCTTGCTTCCCCATTTCTCTTGTAGAGCTGAGTAACTTCCTATGTCATTCCCTTCTGGCTGTCGTCATGTGCTGATGTGAGAGCAGGGGTTGAGCAACGGCCTGAATCCAGCTGGCAAAGACAGTTTGTCCTTCCTGGTTGGAGCCTCCCTTTGTGCTCTGGTCACCAACCTGGCCAGGATGGGGGAAGGTGGGGGGACTTTTCACCATGAAGCAAGATCACCTGCTTGGCCGCTGCTGAAAGTCCCTGTAAAGGGTTGGAAGTGAACCAGAAGCATCAGCCAAATGCTGGTGCTCCAAAAATGGTGTACGATTTAGACCAACAAGCTCTATGTCCTGTGATCTTATGATCAGATTTACACAAACATGGCCTTCAACCTTTTTTCATGCCACCACTCCATTAAATATTGAGATGGGAACTGATTGAATCTTCACAACAACCCTGTGAGGTAGCAATCTGAGCAGGAACAGCTGTAGGAGGTATGTCTAAGACAGCAAGAGGGAGCCGTGCAAGAACAAGAACTCAATTCTGACCAAGCAGCAACCCTACTGGACTGGATCCAAGCCCTTCTTGCTCTGAAAGATTACTGCAACCCCCACCCAGTGAAGCTTTGCAACTCTATGGGGGTCACAATCCACAGGCTGAAAACTGTTGCAAGTGGGAGATGAAGCAAGAGAGGAAGGGGGAAAGTGGGGACCAGAACCTAATGCCCCCGCCTTTCTGCATTCTTCCTGTTCAGTGTGTGGATGTGGATTTGAGATGCCCACGTACAGCCCTAACCATTCCTCCCATGGGTTGAATGACTGGCATGTGCCAAACACAGAATGTAGGCATCATCTAAATTGCCCTCCTTTTCTGCAGAGCCCCCACCTGCCCTGCTGCTATCCCCCCCGAGGGGTCTGGAGGGGTGGCAGAGAGAGAGCAAGAGGGTTGGGAATGCCCAGGGCTTGTCAAGCTATCTCACTTCCCCTTCTGTGGCTGGCACAACAGAAGGGCAAGGCGCTTGGTCCATCTCTGCAGGCTCCAGGGGTTCACTGCCCCCCCTCCCCGCAATTGCAACCCATCCATCCATGAGCTGGCGGCAAAGGGGAAACATTGGGCTTAAAGGGGGGAATTCCCAGCAGTTCCCTGTGATGCAACTTCTCTTTGAATCAACACTGCTTGGGGACTGCCATGCCCTGAGGGTTTATATGGGACAACCACACACAAGGCTGGAGGGTGCACTTGCTTTGCACAGCACACCATGCTGAAGGCTCACCACAGAGGCCCACCTGAGGGTGCCCAGAGGGGTGAGTAGCAGTGGAGCGATGGGGTCAGTGTCGGGCGTCTGGCTGTGAGGTGTTTTTATGCAATCATTGTCCACAGTGCTGTTCAAGAGGAGGATGCCGGTTTCATGCCCCAGAAGGCCTACAATGTAGATACTGGCACAGAAGAAAAATGAAGGCAAACATGGGGCAGCTGGTTTTAGTTCTTTGGCAGGCAAAATCCCCTCTCTTTTGCATCTTCACAACAACCCTGTGAGGTAGCAGCCGAACAAGTCAGTCTTAGGAGCCGTGGAGGAAGACAGCAAGGAGAGGTTGTGCAGGGTGGATTGGACCCAAAGCCTTCTTGCAAAGGCTTGGAAAAGTTGCCATGACCCCCCTCCCCATAAGGAGGCTTTGTGATCCTGTTGGAGTCCAATCCACAGCGTGGGTGGTGTTTTATTTTTCTGACTGTTAGCCGCCTTGAACTCCTTCTTGCAGGTAAGGAAAGGCAGGATATAAAATAAATAAATAAATAAATAAAATAAAATCCACAGACTAGAGAACCATGATCCAAATCAGAACTCCCCCAAACTAGCAAGCAGGTCAAGAGGTGCAGGTCCCTGTGGTTTTTGTCTTGGGGTGGCAGTGATCGCTGCCTCTTAAATTGTGGGGTGCAGGATTGGCACCCCTGACTCTCACAGTTCCATATACTTCAGCTTAGCTAGAGTCAGGAAAGGATCCAGAGATTTGGGGTAAAAACACACTGCACGCTTGATGCATGCTTGATTTCTGCACCACAGGCGGCACATGGGGTTTAGCAGCCCTTGCAGTGCAGGCCATAGTCCTTGGCAGTCCTGGTTTCGGCAGTGACGTGGTTAGTTAAAAGGAGCTCTGGCATTGCTGTGAAAGAGCCTCTCCCTCTATCTTAGAATGAGATCTTATCAGTCAATCAGAGTTGGCGCTTCTGGTGCCCAGACCTATTTATGAAGCAGTTTTGCATGTGCTGGCTTTGCACAGCCCACAGAAATCCCATCAGGTGAAGCTGTTTTTGCAGTATCATAGCACTGGAAGAGACTGCAAAGGTCATCTAGTCCAACCCTCTGTCTGCAGCAGGTCTCCTTCCGGAGCAGTGATTTTCAACCTTTCACACTGTTAATGGGCTAAAATGGTCCAGGCACCCCATCATACCATTGGCTTTCTTTGACCAAAAAATTCCTGAGGGGGAGGACGGTTCTGCAGTGGAAGAGATTGCCAAGCGACGTGGTGGACTCTCCCTCACTGGGGATTTTCAAGCAGAGGCTCCACCTGTTGGAGATGCTCTAGGAGGATTTCCTGCTCAGGCAGGGGGTTGGACTAGATGACCTACTGGGTCCCTTCCAACTCTAGAATTCTATGAAGATCCCCTGCAAGGACCTGAGGGTCCACCACACTCCCTCCCTCCGCTGAACTGGTCAGAATTTTTCTCCCGATAACAGGAGATGTTGCTATGAAAACCACTGGTTTTTCCTGGAGGGTGGGAGGGTTGTGGAGAGGGAAGCTGCAGGGTCAGTTGCAACAGACACTCATGTGCATCAACATTGTCAAGGGTGGACGCATGAATGATCCAAATGTGAACCTGCGTTCTTAAGTGGGGGCCAGATGGCATCTGGATTTGCAATCACTGAGCAGAGGGAAACCACCTCTGGCCACCCACAGCCCTCTGGCAGGTGGTGGAAGGTGCTGTTTATGCCCTAGAAACAGATATACAGGGCTGGGCAGAGTTTTCCCATCATTTTTTTCTTAACTGCTGTAGTCCAAACTCCCATATGCATCTGTGGACCTTTTGTGGCACACCATGTGCCACAGAACACTGGTTAAAAATCAATGGCTTGGAGACGTTGCAAGGCCTGAAAGACTAAGATGCAGTCCCACTGTCCTACCGACTCACTCAAACACCCACCCACCCAACATCCATCCATCTATCCATCTATATCTACCTACCTACCTACTCAAAAGTTAGTCCCATTGTGTTCAATGGGTCTTACTCCCAGGAAAGTGTGTTTAGGAAATTGTCTAACTACAGTATTTATAAACCATTTTTCAACTGAAAAGTACACAAAATGGTTTACAAAAAAATGAAAAATTAATGGCTACTGGGCCAGCCTAAATCCTGGCACAAGTCCCATGCTGGCCTGGGAGTGTCACTTCTATAAGGCACTTCTGTGGCATCTCTGGGGCCAGTGCACAACCTTGCACCGGCCTCTTCATACCACATCAGGAACAGGGGATACATGTGTCATGCTGGCCTAAATTGGTTAGGATTGCACCTTGGGGCCGATCCTCTCCAATTTTCCACTGAACACACCAGTGAGGTGTGTGCTGCATCCTGTGGTGGAAGGAAAAGGGATGGGAGCCTGTGTTCCTAACATGGGGCTGTATGAGCTGGGAATTTAAGTGGGATGGGTCATAGAATCAGAATCCTGGAGTTGGAAGAGACCCAGTAGATCATCTAGTCTAACCCCATGCCCGCAGCAGGAAATTCTCCTACAGCATCTCCAACAGGTGCTGGTCCAGCCTCTGCTTGAAGATCCCCAGTAGTAGGCGTGAAGGGCAGTAACCCGAATGTGGATCTGCTTCTAAGAAAGGCTGCCCCACACGCCTCATAAACAGCAGTGATCAACCTCTTCCTCTCTTTCTTGCAGCCATGCTCTTCATGTGTGTCATTGCGCTTCTGCGCATAGGTGTGAGTGACACAATGAATGCCCCATCCCACTGTCATCACACCAGAGTGAATTCCTGGCTGGTGGCTGATTGCCAGGCCCAAGGACACCAGACCGTTCCTGAGATCCGTCCCTTGACTCAGATCCTCCTTCTGACCTTCAACCGCCTCTCAGCCATCCTGAACTCCTCCTTTCCCTTGCTGGAGTCTCTGCAGAAGCTGAGCCTTGGGGGGCAACAGGGGGGTCCCCTCTTCATTGGGGAAAGGGCCTTCCAGAATATGGTCAACATCACCTTCCTGGATCTCGGAGGCAATAAGGATCTGGTCCTCCATTCAGCTGCTCTTGCAGGCCTGGCCAACCTTGAGGTGCTTCTCCTCGACTCAAGTGGTTTTGATGAGGACATCCTGGAGCTCGGCTATTTCCAGGACTTGGTGTCGCTGCGGAGGCTGGATCTGAGTGGGAACCGCCTGCAGAGGCTGAGACCGGATCCCACCTTCCATGGGCTGGAGCGACTGAGCATCTTCCAGCTGAAGCTCAACAGGATCAAGGCCATCTGTGGGGATGACCTCCGACACCTGCAGGGTCGCCACCTGTCCTTGCTCGACCTATCCTCCAACTACCTGTCCCATGGCCAGGCCTGTGCCAATCCTTTCCACAACATCACACTGGGGACACTGGATGTCTCCTCCAACCCATGGGGGGTGATGGAGGCTGAGCAGTTCCTCATGAGCCTGCAGGGCACACAGATCCAGAGCCTGAAGATGCGACACTCGGGGGCCATTGGGAGTGGGTTTGGTTTCCACAACCTCAAGGACCTCTTGGCGAGCACCTTTTTGGGGCTGCGGCACAGCGGCATCCTCAGTCTCGACCTTTCCCATGGTTTCCTCAACGAGTTGGTCTCCTTGGCCTTCTCAGCCCTCCCGGATCTCCAGGTCCTGCTCCTGAGGTCCAACCAAATCTCCAAGATCCAAGGGGGGGCCTTTGCCGGGCTGGACCAGCTGCATGTCCTTGATCTGTCCAACAACCTCCTTGGGGAACTGTATGCGGAGGCCTTGCAAGGCCTGAAGTCATCACCGCTCCAGCACCTCGTCCTGAGGTCCAACCACATTGGAGCCATTCAGCAGGACACCCTGACGGGGCTCCAGGCCTTGCAGACCCTGGACCTGGCAGACAATGCTCTCTCTCGGATCCCGGTGGGGAGACTCCCCTCCCTACGGCGCCTGGAGCTGGGAAGGAACCGGATCGGTGACGCCTGGGGCATTGAGCACCTCGGCCAGAACCTGACACATCTTGACTTCTCGGCCAACCGCCTGACCGACCTGTGCCGGCTCTGGGGCCAACTTGGGGGAATCCACTCCTTGCGCTTTCTGAATCTCTCCCGCAACCAACTGTCCAGGTGTTTCCAGGAGGAGAGAGGCCCTGTCCGGCTCCAAGAACTGGATCTCTCCTACAATGAGCTGGCCAGAATCTGGAAGGCAGAAGCTTTTGTGAGCCTCTTCCGGCAGCTGGAGTCCTTGAGGGTCCTGAGTCTTGCCTCCAATGGTCTCCAGGCTCTTCCCAGGGGACTGTTCCAGGGACTGGGTGCTCTGCAGACTCTGGACCTCACGGCAAACTTCCTTCCTGTCCTGCCGGAGGAGGCCTTCCAGGGGCTCCCATCCTTGCAGGACCTCAGCTTGCATGGGAACCCCTTGATGGCCATCTCCCCGACCGCCTTTCACCCACAGGTGCCCTTGCGCAGCCTGGACCTGCAAGGGTGCACATTGCTGTGCGACTGCACACTGGCTGCTCTCCAGGGCTGGCTGCAGAGCAAGGGGGTGGCCTGGAGCGGAGGTGAGTCAGCCCCCCAGTGTGTCCTGACCAGCCCTTCTTTTGTATGGGTCTCTCTGCCACAGTTCCTCTCCAGCAAGTGCAGCCACAGGATATGGGTACCCCCGCCGTCCCCTCCACAATGACACACAGGAACCTCTGGAATAAAGACCCCCCCCCTTGGACAGCCCACAAAAGGCTTTTGATTCCACTGCCTAAAATATAATTACAATATATAAATTATATATAATAAAATATATTACAATAAATATAATACAGTATATTGATTTCATTGATATATCATTGATATATCATATATTATATGTCATTATTTCATCGATGTCTGTTTTTAACTTTTTGTTGTATTTAAACTTCTTGTGCTTCTTTTAGAAGTGCTGTGTTGTACCCAGTGGTGGGCCCAGCATGGCCCAAGAACCGGTCCCCGGAAGTGGGCGGGGCCAGGCAGGGTCAGGGGTTGTGGCCAGGGTCAGGGCCAGGTTGAATTTAAAGGGGGAATTTTAAAAAAATTTAAAAATTTAATTTAAAAAAAAAATCTACATTTTTGTTAGTGGGACTTACTGTCATGGGACTTACTTCAGAGTAGGCATGCATAGGATAGGGTTCTCAGGCTGCAGTTCTAGCCACACTTGCCTGGGAGTAAGCCCCACTGACTGTCATGGGACTTACTTCAGAGTAGGCATGCATAGGATAGGGTACTCAGGCTGCAGTTCTAGCCACACTTGCCTGGGATTAAGCCCCATTGACTGTCATGGGACTTTCCTCTGTGTAGTAATGCATAGGATTGGGCTCTCAGGCTGCACCCTGTCCACACTTTCCTGGGAGTAAGACCCACTGTCTGTAATGGGACCTACTTCTGAGTAGACATGCCTAGCCTAGCTCCCTGAGGATGCACCCTTTCCACACTTTCCTGGGAGTAAGACCCATTGAGCACAATAGGGCTTACTTTTGAGTAGACATGGTTAGGATTATAAGCACCAGGCTGAGAAAAGATCTATCCTGGAAAGAAGGGAGGAATGCTAGAGACAGTTTCCTGGGAGTAAGACCCATTGAGCACAATAGAGCTTACTTTTGAGTAGACATGGTTAGGATTGTAGTCACCAGGCTGAGAAAAGAAGATCTATCCTGGAAAGAAGGGAGGAATGCTAGAGACAGTTTCCTGGGAGTAAGACCCATTGAGCACAATAGAGCTTACTTTTGAGTAGACATGGTTAGGATTCTAGTCACCAGGCTGAGAAAAGAAGATCTATCCTGGAAAGAAGGGAGGAATGCTAGAGACAGTTTCCTGGGAGTAAGACCCATTGAGCACAATAGGGCTTACTTTTGAGTAGACATGGTTAGTAGTGTAGTCACCAGGCTAAGGAAAGAGGCTCTATCATGGAAAGGAGGCAAGCAAGAGTTAAAAAGAAAAAGGGGCAGGAGAGGCTGTGTTCTCCATGCTGGAGCCTTTAACTGCTACAGGCTTTCCAGGCTTTCTGGGGATTTGGAAGATCCTATTCCTGGGGACAGGAGCGAATAGGCCTCCGCCTACCTGTGGTTGTACCTGTGTGTGTTGTAACACACGGTATTTTGATTATATGATTAAAACAAACGAATATGGCTGCCATCCTAAAGACACTTTCCTGGGAGTAAGACCTGTTGAACAAATTGGGGCTTACTTTTTAGAAGACATGTTTAGGATTGGGCTCTTAAATCAGCTATTTTCAATGGGCGTGCCACGGCCCTTTGGTTTCCTGCAAAGTGTCTACAAGGATGCCATAGGAGGAGTAAGGGGGGGAACCCCCAAAACAGCATGTCAAGTGTTAATGCCTTGTCTGTGCACCTTTCAAGGTGCTGCAAGGTGGCCAAAGACTCAGTTGTCCACTTTTATTGCACCACCAGCCAGGCTATGGACCAGTTTGGGACACCAACCAGAACCAGGGGGAGGAGTTGCTTCCAGGGGTACCTTTGAAACCCCCAAATCTTGTTTTGTAAGGCAAAGTTGCCAACACATTTTCCCAGCTCTGCTCCTGTGCATTTTAAGGCAAAGACATGCAGAGAAAGCAGTTGACTTTTTTCCTGCCCTGGAGGTAAAATAACAGGAAAATTTTTTCCCTGCTTTGTTTTTGTTTGTGTCTGGTTCTTGGGCTATGGGTAGCGCAAGTGGCTAAGACACTGTGCCTGTTAACCAGCAGGCCAGGGTTCGAGACCCAGGTCGGCCCCACAAGACAGGGTGAGCTCCTGTCCTTAGCCTAGCACTGTGATGCAGCTGGATCCAATCGTATTGGCTCTGCCTTTCCATTGGACTAATTCAGTGGTGTGGAGAGGGGGATCTGCTGCTTGGGTAACAGCCTATCCTCCATAACAGTCCAACCCAGGCTTTCGTGCTTCGCATGCAGCGTATGCAGCACCAAGCACGATACCATAGTCTTTCAAGACTGACGGAGGCCTGCTGGTTCCTGGAAAAGGAAAAACATTGAGCATCCTGCCGGATCAGGCCCTTGGCCTATCCACTGCAGTGACCCCAAGTGCTTTTGGGGCCCCACACACCAGATCCCCCGTCTCGCTCCCCTTCCAGTAATATTCAGAGAAAGGCACACTCATCTTGGCCTTTCGTGAGCCTGTCTGATCCTCCATTGGAGCCAGGCAGGCTTAGGGCCATTGCCACATCTTGTGGCAGGGAGTTCCACAGATCAGTGACAGAACCCACAAGGTTCAGGTAGTACTCAGAGAAGGGTACTCATCTAGAGACTTGGCCTTTCATGAGCCAGCCTGATCTCCCTTTTGGGTCATTGCCACATCTCGTGGCAGGGAGTTCCGCAGATCAATGACAGATTTTGACAAGCAGGTCAAGAGGAGATTTTGAAGATGGGGACCTGCTTTCCTGCCCCAGTTTAGGCACATCTAAGTCCAAAGCAGTGGCTCTGGGGGGGTGGAAGGGGGGGGAAGGAGCTGAGGCTGGGCTGACTGGGGGAGAATCAACCACTGCAAGCTGCCAGGCTCTCCAAGTGGCCATGAACCCCCTTTTCCTGGGGGCTGGGGGGTCTCAAGGTGCATAGAAGATGGACACAAAGCAGGCCAAGGGTCGAAAGGGCCCCCCAAATTCCTCCCTGGACCTTCTGTTTTCCAGTGTGAGCCAGACTGGCGTCCAAAATGGGCAGCGAGGGGTGCAGCGGTGCTGAGCCGAGGAAGGCGTCCCTGACATTCCTTGACCCAGTTAACCCAGCAGCAGAACTGGGAGGAAACTGGTGGGTCCGAGTGACTGCTGCGGAGGTGTCTTGGGCTCCTTTCTTTCCTTGGGGGAGGGGCCCGAGACTGAGGCACCTTTTTGGGGGGGAGACTTGGGGGCCCCTTTGGTTGAACCCCCCAGATTACCGCAGGGAGAGGAAGACACTGGCAGTGGCATAGCTGGGGGTGGAGCAGCCAGACTGGGGGGGGGGTTCCTCCTCTGAGCCCTTGCAGGTGGGGGAGCCAAGGGGGGCCGCCTGGAGCGGAGGGTCCCTGCACGCCCCCCCGGCTCCGCCACCGCTGGAAAGAGCGCCGGTGCCCCCTTGCGCGGAGGGGAGGCTGCGCTCTGCACACGCCCAGAGGCGGTGGGGCGTCCCCGGGAAGGGAGCCCGCCCCGCCCCGACGCCACCGCAGCCTGCCCGGGATTGGCCGCCCGCAATGGGCAGAGGAGGCGCAGCCACCGGCCGGCAAGGAAGCAGCGCAGGTGAGCAGCCCGCACTCCGCACTCGGCACTCTGCAGGCGCTCAGAGGCACTGCTGGGCCTGGCTTCTGAGACGCCAACCGTGGAGGGGGAAGGAGCCCCCAAGCGCCCCCAACAGACATTCAGCACCTTTAATGTACGTTGGCCCTGAACGAGCAGCAGCTGCGCCAGTCATGCCTGAGCCCCGGACTGGAACTGCCCCACTGCTCTAGGGCAGCCCTCCGAAGACGCCCAGGCAGGACTTCACCGCTCAGCCGGACGCGGGAAGCCAGTTCAGGGCCCCCCCCAGACCCTCAGGCCACACGTTCCGTACCTGCCTCCTAAACTGCCCTTTCAGCAGGTGCGCCCGAACCCCCAGGACACTCCGCAGAACTTCTTCGAGTTGGACCTGCTGGAGGGACCATGGAGAAAGCCCGGCAGCCCCACAACAAAGACCTGGAGTTTGGAGGACCTCTGGGTGAGTTGGGGGGCCGGGGCTGGGTGACCCCAGGAGGCCCTGCTTGTCTGCACAGACCAGCCCTGGATCCTGTGGGCGCAGGTAAGCCAGCTGATCAAGGAACAGGAGCAGAAAAGCTGACATCCAGGGTGAGGATAGAATAATAATAATAATAATAATAATAATAATAATAATAATAATAATAATAATAAAGCTCTGCATGTATTATATGCCACTACATCACATAGTCCTCGACACTTGGGAAGGGTCCAACTGGTGATGTTACAGAAAGCAGCATGGAGTTGTTATTGATTTTGAATAAAATACTACTACTATTACTTATTATTATTATTATTGTTATTATCATCATCCTCGTCATCATTATCACCATCATCTTTCTTTATCTCCCACCTTTCTCCCAGAGGGACTCAGCTTATGAAACATCCATAAAAACACCAACTATAAAATCCAGTACATAAAGCTATACGTATATAAAGCTGGTAAGGGTATAATGGCACCCCAGGGTGAGGATCCCACTCAGTGGCTTGGCTTTTGGTGACTAGTGGCTAAATTTGTTGATCAAAACTAAGTTTATCATATTATTATTAGTATTATTACTTATATACTTGGGTAAGATTGTCCACCAGTATGGGGAGCAAATTTGGGTGCCAGAGGAACACCATATAATAATTTATATATGGGATATATACCCCTTTTCAACAAAAGTTCTCAAAGCAGTTTACAGAGAAAATGAAATAATAAATACAAATATGAAGAAGATGATGATGATGGTGTGAAGATCCAGGAACAGGACTTACTCTGGACAATCCAGGATGAAATCCCTGCTCGGTTCTTGGTTGACTTTGGAGCAAAGACTTGCCTCCCCAACAGGGTTTTTGTGACACAACAGGGGTCACAACAGGGAATTGTAGTTTTTCAAGGGTGCTGCAGGTTGAAATTTGGTAGCAGGATCAAAAAAGGTACCCAAATGCACCCTTTGAATTTCTGCCTGACATCAGGTTTTGTTTATTTTGTCCCCACTTGGACCATGAAGGGATCGGGATCCTGCGTGGGGCCAACTCCCTTCCCCCCTTTCCAACCTCAGTCTGCTTTTTCTCCACAGGGGCTGCCGTCCTCCCCATCCTGCTGCCTTCCACTGTCCTCTACCTGCTGCTGGTGTGCAGGACGGAGCAAGCCAGCCTCTTCAGCCTCCCTCTGCCCCTCCCCTCGCTGCACTCTCTGTGGGACCCCCAGGATCTGGCGCTGGTGCTGGGCTGGATCGGGCTGCAGGCTGCACTGTATGTGTTGCCGACAGGGAAGGTAAAGTCCACCCAACCAGGCCTCCATGTCGTGTCTTTGGGCAGCACACTGTAATCCGGCCTCAGTTTCCTCTTTCGAGAAATGGGAACAAGAGGGCTGCATCCTGCCCTTGCAGTCAGATCTCCCTGGAGGGCTGTGCTGCTGGGATATGTGCAGTGGTGTGGCTCCTCTGGTGATGCATCACATCACTTCCCACTCCCTAGAGTGGATCGGGTCCCCTCCCAACCTGCTCCCAGGGCCCCTCATGTGTCCTGCTTCCCCCCACAGCTCACGGAAGGAATCCCCCTTCAGGACAAGAGCCGCCTCCAGTACCGCATTAATGGTGGGTGCTGATGGGGGTGGGGTGCTCTCCGGCTTACCAAAGGGGAAGTCTGGTGGAGAGTAGAGGGATGTGCTAGAGTGTCTGGACCCCCCACACCCTCTCCATGCTTCTGTGTGAGATATAAAGAGTGGGAGGAGGAACAGCATTGGGGGCAGTAAGGGGGTGCCTTACTCAAGCCTCTGTGCCTCCCTTTCCTTTGTAGGGACCTGCTGCATGTGGCTCACAGCGCTGGTGGTGGGGGCCGGTCTGGCCTCGGGGCTTCGCCTCGGCTACATCTATGACCACTTTCTGCAGCTGGCCTTCTCCGCCTTCCTTGTCGCCCTTGGCCTGAGCCTCTTCCTCTACCTGAAGGCCCTCTTTGCCCCACAGTCGGCGCTAGCTCCGGGTGGGAACTCAGGTGAGAGGCCAGAATAAGCCCCAAAACTTATTGGGGGGATGCCTGGCGAGATGGCGGTGCAACCAAGGGGTCCGTTGTGCTACCTGTGAGTCCCTCAGTGGGCTCTGGAGCCGACGTCCACCTGCCTCCCCCTCCACTTGAAATGGGGTGAGAGCAGAAGACAGTCAAGGAGACCCCTCCAGAGGTCACTTTGGTGGCCTTACGGTCGGTCTCTGCGTCTGCCATGGGGACCCAGCCCTGAAATATTCCTAAGTGTTGCCCTCCCTCTCCCACCGTAGGAAACCCCATTTATGACTTTTTCATGGGCCGTGAGCTGAACCCGCGCATTGGGACCTTTGACCTGAAGTTCTTCTGCGAGTTGCGCCCAGGGCTGCTCGGATGGGTAGGTGCTACAGGCAGGAGGTTGGGCTAGATGACCTACTGGGTCTCTTCCAATTCTAGGGTTCTATGTTTCGCTGTGGAGCAGGATGGAAATGTGGGACAGGTCATGGAGTGCTTCAGTGGTGCATGGCACCCTGGCAAACTGGAGCCAGCAGCAAGAACGGATGGCCTTGTAGTGCATAGGGGACATGGTTGGTCTGTGGGTCTGAAGAGCCTGTGGGTGGAAAGGAAGCTACTGAAGGGGGTGGAGAGAGGCAGGGACCTGGCCAGGCCCCACAGCTGATGTCCACTCCCTTTGCGTTGCCTTGCAGGCCTTGATCAACATGGCCATGTTGGTGAAGGAGACAGAGCTGAGGGGCAGTCCTTCCCTGGCCATGATCCTCGTCAATGCCTTCCAGCTCTTGTATGTGGTGGATGCCTTTTGGCATGAGGTAAGCTGAGCCCCCCTCAAGTAGGGGCCCTCTCCAGCAGTAACCCTGCAATTGTAAGCTCTTTGGGGCAGAAGACGTGTCGTGGGTGCCTCCCATGCCGTTCCCACCATCACCACTCCTGTTTCTCTCCTAGGAGGCCATCCTCACCACCATGGACATCGTCCACGACGGCTTTGGCTTCATGCTGGCTTTTGGGGACCTGGTTTGGGTGCCCTTCCTGTACAGCCTCCAGGCCCACTTCTTGGTCACCCACCCCCAGAAGCTTTCCCTCCCCCTGGCCGGGGGCATCATCATCCTGAATGGTGAGTTGGGCAGCCAAACAAACCAGATCCTTTCCTTGTTGCAAACATAACCTAATGAACAGGCAGCATAAAAAGTCCTGAGGCTGCAATCCTAAAGACAATTTCCTGGGAATAAGACCCATTGAACACAATGGGGCTTACTTTTGAGTAGACATGTTTAGGATTGCACTGAAAGCTGCATTCCAGGTTTTCTTCTACATAGAATCCTGACTTTACACTATACCTGATTCTATACACTATACCTACATTCTGTCACAATAAGCAAATTGATTCAAATGCCAATTGAAATTAGTTATGAAATAACCCTCATGCAAATGATTTAATTAGAGGCTCCTTTTCATCCTCGAGTTGGGTCGTGGGATAGTTACAACATCCTCCTTACAAACTCTCTTTGTCCTGCTTCCCAACTCACAGGTGTGGGTTACTCCATCTTCCGTGCTGCAAACTCTCAGAAAAACACTTTCCGTCGGAATCCTGCTGACCCCAGAGTAGCCGGTTTGTAACCCTAACAAAACTCATTCTTCTCTTTTATCACACTTTAATCATAACTAAGAGCAGATGATTCTCCCCTTTCAGGCCTCCGGACTATCCCCACAGCCACTGGGCGGCACCTCCTGGTCTCCGGCTGGTGGGGATTTGTACGGCACCCCAACTACTTGGGGGACCTTATCATGGCTTTAGCATGGTCCTTGCCCTGCGGTAAGTGCCTCTCAAGGCCACCACTCCCCTCTCTCCAGTCCCTTCTTCCTGTTTGAATCCAGGGAGGGGTGGAGGAGAAGAAGCAGCAGAGGCTGTGGCTGATCACGTGGGGCTGCCTCAGTTTCCCTGCCACTAAGTGCTCCCCTTTCTTTCCTTTCCCAGGCTTGGCCCACATCCTGCCTTATTTCTACATCCTCTACTTCACGGTGCTCCTGATCCACCGCGAGGCCAGGGATGAGCATCAGTGCCTGAAAAAGTATGGCCTGGCATGGCAAGAATACTGTCGCCGGGTCCCTTACCGGATCTTTCCATACCTCTACTGAGTGGCCAGTCCACTCTGGCCTTCCCCCGTCTTGCTTCGGGAAAATCAAGAGGAGGTGCTGGAAGCAGAAGGGGTGCCCTGTGGCGACTGGAAGTGCATTAAACATCAGTTTGCAAACTTTGTAGACCTGAGGACTAGAAACTTGACTTTAATTAAAAAATGGGCCTTTAATTGAAGAAACCAGCCTTTAAGCTAAGGAAACTCAATTCCTGCACTAACCCTACAATCCAGAGTAACTACGGGAGCACGTAGTTATTGCACCACCTAGTGTAAACTTATGGGAAATTCATATTGCAATCCAGAGCAAATTGTTCTTACACCGGAGCAAGTTACTCTGGATTGCGCCCATAGCCAGGGAAAAACAGAGCCTTGTTGAGAAGGAAATATTGAGACATGATCTAGGAATCAAGAGTCCTTGAAAGTCAGAACGGAAATTACCAGTAATTTGGGAGAAATTCCAATCCAACTCTTTGCTGAAACCACCTCACAGGGTTGTTGTGAGGAACGTTGTTGTGCAAATGGGCTGGTTGCCATCACATGAGCCTTTCCTAAAGGTGATGATAATCTCCTAAAGCATCTTCAAGAGTGTGTGTGGATGTGTGGAGTTAGTACTAGTACCTGGATTCTGGTACAAGTATTACTATAATTTTGATAGCATGAGTAGAATTCCAGTTTTAATAAAGGACCTTTTGACACACAACTATGGAGTTTCTCCAGCGTGTTTCTGGGACAATCTAGCTGGAGATTATTTTCAAAATGGCTCACCCTTCTGTGGTTGAGGCTCACCCTGCATGTGCCTCTCTCCAACTCCATAGCAGCCACAAGGGCCAGGCACAACTCTTGGTGTGCTGGTGGTGCCAGATGGTGCTGGAACATCTGAAGCTGGTGACACTGGATTAACTTGGGGGAATTAGAGGAATTATTTGCTTAGTTGGTGGGGGAAGGAGAGATTATTTTAAATTACAAAGTTATTTATTAACTTCTTAAACCTCTAGTGGTTACAATTTAAAATCTGGAGTTTCCATCCTGTTATCTGTATTGTTAGTTTCAGATTTTGAACCACTGGGCACTACTTTATGCCATAAGAACAACCTGTATTTTTCCAAGTCAGAATCCTTGGTACGCTGATGCCAGATGGCACAATTTTGAGGTGGGGGCGGGGTGGAGATTCAGTCCTCACAGTGTGGGATCTTCCCCACACAGAGTGCTGGCAAAGTTGGAGTACTACTTGGAGCAAGTGGCATCCAGGCCTGGTTTTCTGATAGGGTTTGATAAATGCAACATGAACAGTATAGTGGTTTGGGAGTTGGACTTTAACTGGTTCAGGTAATGACCAGGTTGCCATCAGACCAGTCACAATCTCTCTGCCTAGCCCACTTCACAGGGTTGTTGTGAGAACAGAGGAAAGAACCAGGTGCATCTAGCTAGCTCTTGTGAGAAACAGCGCTGCAGAATTAGATTGCCCTGGATCTGATGCAATGTATTCTCCGCTGTTGGGCATTACACTGTAAGCTTCTTGGGGCAGAGAAGTTTCATTTAAAAATAATCTGTGTATTTCAAGGTATTTTCTCCTGATTGCTGGAACCCTCCTTGGCTGACTCTGAACATACAATACTTAGGGCTGGTTCAATGCAAGCTCCTACGCGGCTTAACTTGGAATTGAGCTGAACTGTCTCCAGCACACAGGAACTCATGGGACTGCTCAGGGTACCCCTGGCCCAAAGTGCATGCCCAGAGATGCATGCTGGGCCCCATTACCAAAAAGGTTACCATCACTGCTCTAGAGAGTCTAAACAGTGATGCTCAACCTTTTTCATATCATGGCGCATTGGCAAAGCTCTAAAATTGTCAAGGCACACCATCAGGTATTGTACCATAGTTTAATCTGTATTTATTATCTTCTTTTAATGGTGTTTTGTTGTTTTTAATTGTTGTTAGCCACCTTGGGTTCCCTTTAGGGTATAAATAAAATGAATAATAATAAAACACAACATTCTGCAGGAAGAGGGCTCAAATCTTCCAATTACTTTATTCGTTCTCCCCAGACTCCTATGGCCCACCTGTGGACCATACACACCACCATGGCACACTGGTTGAAAATCACTGGTCTAAACCAGTGGTCCTCAACCTTTTTGGCCCCAGGGAGCAGTTCAATGGGGGAAAAAATTTCCAGGGACCAGCCCAGGGGGTGGGAGGCCTGCTTCTGGCAACCCGGAGGGAGGGCTCCCTCCCCCCCCAATGCACAACACAGCTGCCTCTAGCTGTACATCCCATTATAACTGCTATTGTTACTGTGGATGGGATTGCAGGTGAGAACCCAATGTCTCAATGTGTGTCTACTCAAGGGATACTTGGGGATTATCGATGCTGCGAGTGCAAACTGGTTGCACTGTTGGAGGAGAAGGTGGCAGCATTGGAGGGTGAAGTTTCCACCCTTCGTCAAATGAAGGCATCTGAGGAGTTCCTTGATGCAACACACACGGAACTTCTCCAGAGGGATGACACCAGTGGGGACCCCAGCAATGATGTCTCTTCATGGAGACATGTGACAGTCAGGAGAAAAAGGGGCAGGAGCAGTTGAGAACCACTGGAGCTATACAACCGTTTCCAGAGTCTCTCAGATTCCACCATGCTGGCAGAAGTTCCTCTTGCTAGCACACCTACACCGGATCCTGGCATTGCCCATGCTGGCATGCCTACAGATCCCCCTCATAGACAGCAGCCACAACCAGTTAGTGTGGGGGAAGCTAGACACAGAAGGAGAACACGGAGGAGGGTGGTGGTGATTGGAGATTCTCTCCTGAGGGGCATGGAAGCTGTATGCCGACCAGACCCGTTTTCCCGTGAGGTGTGCTGCCTCCCTGGTGCCAGGATACGGGATATCATGGAGAGGCTACCGAGGATGATCACGTCTGCTGATCGCCACCCGTTCTTACTCATCCACGTAGGAACAAACGATACTGCTCAGGAAACTTTCCAGAAGATAGTTGGGGATTATGAAGCTCTGGGGAGGAAGATGAAGGACCTGGGGGATGCCCAGGTGGTATTCTCATCCATCCTCCCAGTAATTGGCAAAGGTCCTCAGAGAGATGGCAAGATTTTTCAGGTCAATAGCTGGCTTCGAAAATGGTGTCATCAGGAAGGATTGGATTCTGGGATCACAGGATGAACTTCCTTGAGGAAGGACTCCTAGCTAAGGATGGACTACATCTTACGGGTTGGGGGAAGAGTGTCTTCAGACGGGAGATGGCCAACCTGATCAGGAGGGCTTTAAACTAAATAAGAAGGGGGTGGGTTACGTCCAAAGGGAACCTAGGAACGAGGAAAATGCTCTGGATGGAAATTGCCAGGGCACGGCCGTAACTCAAAAATCTTGAGAGGGGCCTGGCCTTACAAGAAAGGAGGGAAATGCATTGAGTTGCAACCTCCAGGGCTTAAGTTGCATTTGCACAAATGCACAGAGTCTGGGAAATAAACAAGATGAGCTGGAGCTTTTAGCAAGTGAAGGGAAATTTGATTTGATAGGAATAACTGAAACTTGGTGGGACTCCCATGACTGGAACACACAATTGGAAGGCTATCAGCTGTTCCGGAGGAACAGAAGGCAAAAGGGGAGGTGGAGGAGCATTATATGTCAAGAACATACATACTTGCTCTGAAATCCAGGAGAGTGGTCCGGATATCCCTGTGGAGTGTGTTTGGGTAAAAGTAAGGGGGGAAAATAAGAAACAAAACATTGTGGTGGGCGTCTACTATAGAGCGCCAGGCCAAGGAGAAGGAGTAGACGATGTCTTCTTGGAGCAACTGGCAGGCATTGCAAGGAAATATGAGGTAGTAGTAATGGGGGACTTTAACTACCCAGACATTTGCTGGGAGACAAACTCAGCCAAACATGGAAGCTCCAGTAGATTCCTGATGGGCCTGGAAGATAACTTCATGGTCCAGAAGGTGGAGGAAACGACAAGGGGAGGGACCATCCTTGACCTGATCTTAACAAATCGTGAAGAACTGGTTGATCAGGTCAACATAGTGGGAACTTTAGGGGAAGCGATCATGAGCTGCTGGAATTTAGAATAATGTGGGAAATAAAAAGAGTGCAGAGTGAAACTTATATGTTGGATTTCAGGAAAGCTGGTTTCAACAGGCTTAGAGGAGTCATAGGTGGGATCCCATGGGTTGATGATCTAATGGGGAAAGGGGCCCAAGATGGGTGGGAGCTCCTTAAGAGGCAGCTTCTACAAGCACAGTCAGAAACAATTCCCATGAAAAAGAAAGGGGGGAAAATGCTGAAAAAACCAGGTTGGCTCCACAGGCAACTTGGGGATCAGCTGAAGTTAAAGAAAGAGAGGTATAGGGAGTGGAAGACTGGAAAGATCCCCAGGGAGGAGTATAGGCAGGTAGCCGGGTCATGTAGGGAGGGGGTCAGGGATGCTAACGCTCAGTCTGAGCTGAGGCTGGCCAGGGGAGTCAAGGATAACAAGAAGAGCTTCTTTAGATATGCCCAAAGGAACAGGAGGAGAGACGAGGGGCTGGGGCTGCTCCTGGACAAGGATGGACAGCAGGTGTCTGGAAACCAGCAGAAGGCGGAGCTGCTCAACTCCTACTTTGCATCCGTCTATTCACAGAAGGAGGGCTGTGCAAATGGGGGTGCGGGATCATTGGCTGATGCGGGGATGTGTTTACATCCCCTAAGAGGTAATGAAAACACGGATGGTGCAGAAGAGCAGATTAAGATTGACAGAGAACTGGTTCGGAACCACTTAACTGGCCTCAATGAATTCAAGTCATTTGGACCAGATGAGCTGCATCCTGGAGTTCTGAAGGAACTGGCAGATGTCCTTGCAGAGCCTGTCGATCATCTCTGAGAAATCCTTGAGGAGTGGAGAAGAGCCTGGACTGGGAGGTCTAATGTAGTCCCAATCTTTAAGAAGGGGAAAAAGGAAGACCCAGGAAATTATAGACCAGTCAGTTTGACTTCAATCCTGGGCAAGATATTAGAGCAAATCATAAAACACACAATTTGTGCACATCTAGACAAGTACTCGGTGATCAAAACAACCCAGCATGGATTTACCAAGAATAAATCTTGCCAGACAAATCTGATCTCCTTTTTTGATCGGGTTACGAGCTTCCTGGACATGGCAATGCTGTGGATGTCATTTATCTTGACTTCAGCAAAGCATTTGACAAAGTCCCACATGACATTTTAATTAGGAAGTTGGAAAAATATGGGCTAGACGGGGCAACTGTTAGGTGGATCTGCAACTGGCTTGATGGCCGCACTCAAAGGGTTTTAGTAAATGGTTCTGTGTCAACCTGGAAGTCAGTTTCTAGTGGGGTCCCCCAAGGCTCTGTCTTGGGACCGGTTCTCTTTAACATTTTCATCAATGACTTGGAGGAAGGGATACGGGGGAGCCTGATCAAATTTGCAGATGACACCAAACTGGGAGGAGAAGCAAACACATCAGAAGAAGGAGAAACCTCCGGGAGGATCTGGATAAACTGGAATCCTGGGCTGTAACAAACAGAATGAACTTCAACAGGGAGAAGTGGAAGGTTCTGCACTTAGGCAATAAAAACCCAAAACACAGGTATAAAATGGGGGATACTTGGCTTGTATGTGAGCCAACATGTGAGCGGGATCTTGGAGTCGCCGTGGATCACAAGCTGAACATGAGTCAGCATGTGATGTGGCTGCAAAGAAGGCAAATGCCATTTGAGGCTGCATTAAGAGGACTGTAGCTTCCAAGTCGCGAGAAGTTCTAGTTCCTCTTTATTCTGCATTGGTCAGACCTCACCTTGAGTACTGTGTTCAGTTCTGGGCACCTCACTTTAAGAAAGATGCAGCCAAACTGGAGCAAGTCCAGAGGAGAGACAAGAATGATCAGTGGGATGGAAGGGAAGCCCTACGAGGAAAGGTTGGGGGAACTTGGGATGTTCAGCCTGGAGAAGAGGAGGCTGAGGGGAGACCTGATCCCCCTCTTCAGATACCTGAAGGGCTGTCATAGGGAGGAAGGGGCCAATTTGTTCATAGCTGCTTCTGAAAGCAGAACTAGAACCAATGGGGACAAACTGCAAGAGAGGAGATTCCGGCTGGAAATCCGGAAAAAATTCCTGAGGGTGAGGGTGGTTCGGCAGTGGAAGAGATTGCCAAGGGAGGTGGTGGACTCTCCCTCACTGGGGATCTTCAAGCAGAGGCTCGATGAGCACCTGTTGGAGATGCTCTAGGGGGAATTCCTGCTGCAGGCAGGGGTTGGACTAGATGACCTACTAGGAACCTTCCAACTCTATGATTCTATGATTTTCAATCTTTTTCCATGCAGGATGCATTGAAAGTGGACAGCCTCCTAGTCACTCTTATTGGAGAATAAGCCTCATTGACTATAACGGGACTTATTTCTGAGTAGGCATAGGATTGGGCTCTGAGCCTGCAATCCTCTGACCAAGCCCTCCTGCTGAGAGGAGGGGAAGATGCACTTAGAGGAGTCCTCTCAGGGACCAGTCAGGGAGCTGCCAAGGACCTCTGGTGGTCGAGAAACCCTGGTCTAGACTGAAGAGCCCTGATACTTTTCTCATAAGGGAGGTAGCCCAGTCCTTTCATCGATTTGGTCACTCTTTTCTCCACCTTTGCCAGTTTAATCCCACAGGGCTGGTTCTTGTGTCCTTCAATCCAACAGGACACCAAAGTCTGTGGTGCACCCAGCCTGCGGCTTACTCACAGATCTAGAAAAAAGAAGCCCTCCGCCCCTTCCCTGGAAAAAAACAATGCCAGGAGAGCAGCTCAAGGAAATATCAGATTTATTAGACAACTGAAATCTTTTTAGGAGTTGGCATTTGGGCCCTTCTTCTTCCCAAATCCTGGGACAATGTTGACAAAGCGGCGGTTGTACTGCATGCGCCTCTTGGCCCGGCCGGTCTTCTTTTTCTTCTTCTCCTGCTTGGCAACCTTGGAGACAAATGTGTCGGTCAGCAGTGGAAAACCCTCCTGCCTTCCAGCCTCCCCCCCCCCCCACCATGCTTGCTTCTAACACTATCCCTGAGACCAAGATCTACTGGAGTTTCCTCTCCATGGCCCAGAGTCAAAGGTTGGGAAGGGGCGCAAAGTTCTGCCTCGTCTGCCCCAGCTTGTGAACCACCACATGGATGGCTGCAGGAGGGAGACAAAAAGGGTCTGAGCTCCTGTGCTGCTCAGGAGTAGAAGCAGTAGTAGAACCTCAGGAATAGAACCCAGTAGAAGCAGACCAGAGCCGTCCCACTGACTACTCGGCTCTGCGATGCAGCCGGGTCTATTCTTTGAGAAAGGGCAGAACAGAGAGAATGAGAGGTGGTGGACTCTCTCTCACTGGAGATCTTCAAGCAGAGACCTGACGAGCACCTGCTGGAGATACTCTAGGAGGATTTCCTGCTATAGGCAGGGGGTTGGACCAGATGACCTATTAGGTCCCTTCCAACTCTAGGATTCTATGATTCCTCATGATCACAGGATCAAGAGATCTCCTGACCCCCCTGAACCTCCAATAATCACCTGCCACAGCTTACCTTCGGGGTCTGGCCTCTCACTTTGCCAGCACGAGCCAGAGAGCCATGAACCTTACCTGGGGAGAGAAAAGAAGAAGGGTGCTATCACTGGCACACAACCAGAAATGCAGGTGAAGCAGGCAGTTGTGTGCATTTTTGGCACGCCATGACAATATTGTCACTAATAGTCACAAGTAATAATAATAATAATAATAATAATAATAATAATAATAATAATAATAATAATAATAATAATAATGTTTACTGGCATTTGTAATGGCATTTGCAAAGCAGGCACAAAATTTAATTTTATTGCATATAATAACTATTTATATGATAATAAAATGGCAGTAAGTTTATATAATGATTTTTACCTAACTGCACTACTTTATACAGCAAAGGGTATATGTTACATTTTAATTACAATAAACTGTTAAATGCGCACCTCATTTTTTGATACTAAGGCTGCAATCCCAAAGACACTTACCTGGGAGTAAGACCCATTGAACAAATTGGGACTTACTCCAGAGTACACATACTTAGGATTGTGCTCTTAAATTCAGCTGAAAAGGTGAGCAGGTTTGAGTAAACAGGATAGTTTTCCATTTAATAAGTAATCTAGTATTCAAATTAAGCACATGAAAACAATATGTATGAGTGTTTTTAGCTCTTATTTTGTACATATTTTGTACATTTTTCTTGGTGTCCTACAGTTTGGGGGTCCTTGTCCTTTTGATTATGACATATATCCTACAATCCAGAGTAACTACAGGAGCATGTAAGAGACATTTACGTTGGCATAGTTACAGCACCACCTAGTGAAAACCTATGGGAAATTCATATTGCAATCCAGAGTAAATTGTTATTAAGTCAGAGGAAGGACTGCCTGTAGTTACTCTGGATTGAGCCCATAGTCACCCATAAAGGACCATGCCCAAAACAACTAAATTAAAAAATAAGCTTTCTTCTCAGCTATCTATCAGAGATCCCCCTGCAGCCTGACACCTGGGCTGGGGACCCCAGCCACCCTTTTTGTAGCAGAGGGTGGAAGCAGACCTCCCCCCACTCCTTATTGTGTATCATTTCTATACGCTGGTCCTCCAAACTGGCCTGGTACAGAGTCTGGCTGCTTCTGCCTGCAGCTGGTACACCTTTGCAGGGCCTCCATACTTACCACCCAGCATGCGGGCCACGACATCCAGGGTGGTGAGGTCAGTGATCCCACACTTCTCAAGGATGGCATCGTCTTCCAGGGGAGTCCCTCCGAGGAGAACCAGCTGATCCTCGGGTGCGACGCCCTCCAAGGACTCAATGTGGGCCTGGAAAAGGAAGAGAGACCAGGAAGAAAGCAATGAAACATGCAGAGGAGGGACGGCTTGATGGCCCAGCAGAGGTAGTTTTGGCTGGGGCACTGTTGCATGGAGCAGCAGCTTTCAAAGTGGGGGTTGTAACTTCATTTCAGGAATGGGGGGGGGTCCACATAAAGCTGGTACTGTTGTCTTGGAATCTGACACTCCATATTTTCCTGGGAGTAAGTCTCATTGAACACAATGGGACTTGCTTCTGAGTAGACATAGAGATCTGGCACCACACTCAGTCCAAGCAGATAAATGCATGGAAGGGTGGTAGGGAAGGGGGGTCTCCCCAGTGGTGTCAGGGCCTGATGGGAGGCAGTGAGGAGGACTCACCTTCAGACGGGCAACCGTCTCCTGCCCGGAAACCTCAAGGGTGTGGAGCTGCTGAGCTCGAAGGAAGAGCTGCATCCTGCCTATGCCTGCAGGTGGAGAGAAAGGGATGAGAGTGGGACAAGGTGCGCTAAATGAGGCAGAGGGTTGATCCTTGGAGGGGGAGATAAAATGGCTCCCTTTGGAGGAACTCCTTAGGGAGAGTAGGATGTAACTACAGAATGCCTTGGAGGGGTGCAAGGGGACCCACAGTGGAGGAGGAAGCCACAGTACAGGAAGGGGGCAGAGTAGAACCACTCTGGGGGGATGGAGAACATATCCAGAAAGGATGGAGTATTCCTTGGAATAACGTGGGGATCCTCTCTTTGCAGTCATAGAACCCTAGAGTTGGAAGGGATCCAGTAGGTCATCTAGTCCAACCGCCTGCCTAGAGCAGGGATTGGTGTGCCACTAGAGGGTGCCAGGTGCGACACGGGGTTCCAGATGTTGTTGAAAGGCAGCAGGAGAACCTGCAGCCTTGAGTCTGTCCCCAGCACCAGGAGTCAGCAGCTCCTCCCCTGAGGCTGGGAGACCAAAGTCCACCCAAGTCTGTGGGGGGGGGGGGAGAGCTGCTCTCCTCTCCTTGTTTCCAGGGGGGGGGGGTAATGGAACCAACCCCTGAGGGGACAGACAGGGACACCAACAGGACAGGCGCCCCCCTGCCCCCAAAGGTCTTTCCCAGCACAGAAAGACTGAGGTCTTTCCCAGCACAGGTGCAAGCCATGGAGGGGGTGGCCAATCACCAGTGCTGCTGGCTGGGACTATAATCCTATCCACATTTTCCTGGTAAGAAGCTCCATTGACTAGAAAGGGCATTACTTCCAAGTAGGCAGGCCAAGGATTGGGCTCTGAGGCTACCTTCCTATCCACACTTTCATGGGACTAAGAGCACAATCCTAAACATGTCTACTCAAAAGTAAGTTCCATTGTGTTCAATGGGTTTTGCTCTCAGGAAAGTGTCTTTAGGATTTCAGCCTTAGCCAAGGCCAAGGGAGGGGGCGGGAAGGAGGTGGGGGCAACTCTGAAAGGTGCTTCTCGAGCCTCTGCTTGAAGATCTCCGGTGAGGGTCCTTAAAAAAAGGGTTCTCATTTGGGGGGAGCAAGTGGCCTACCTTGCAGGGATGTTGTGGCCAGTGGCACAGCTGGGTGTGTGTGTGTTAACCCTCCCAAATGAGAGGGCACAGCAGAAGAGAATGGCTGTACCCCCACTCCCCTCAGCCCCACACCCCTCCCCCACTCAGCCCCACACCCCTCCCCCACTCAGCCCCACTCAGCCCCACACCCCTCCCCCACCCCCTCCGCCCCACTTCTACACCCCTCCCCCACTCAGGGCCCCCAGCCTCCTGCCCCCCCGGACCTCCCCTCACGGCCCCCCCGCCTCAGGGCCCCCAGCGGGGCCTGGCTCCCCCCACGAGGCCTGCCCTCCAGTCACGCACCTCCGCTGCCTGCGCACGCCAGAGAGAAAGAGAAGGCCTGAGAGGAAGGGGCGGGGCTTAGCTGCGCAGGCGCACTGCAGACTCCTTAGCCCCTCCCCTCCCGGCGGTGACGTCAACAGCACCCAGCGCGACGTCACGCGTCATCAGCACGCGTCCAAGATGGCGGCGCTGATCCAGGGCTGCGTCCGGGCGGGTCTGCGGCTGAGGCAGAAGGGGGGGGCGGCGCGGATGGTGCGACTTCCCCACAACCCCTGCCCCCCATGGGCCGCCCCTCAGCCCCCAAGACCCCCCTCCCCTGACTCCCCATGACCCCCTTGACCCCCACTCCCTACCCCATGAGACCCTCCCCATGACCCCCCTGCTGCCCCCTCCCCCTTGACCCCCCACAAGACCCCCTCCCTCCCCCATGGGCTTCCTCCCCCTCCCTCTCTCGTCACCCCATATACCCCCCCAGCCCCCCTTTATCCCCCACGAAACTCCCCCACATGGCCCTGCTGAGCCTGTGGAACTCCCAACCACAAGGCAGAGCCTGAGGGAGTGACTGGGCCTTGGGGGTGTAGAAGGCTTGGAGGGGTGCAGGGCCCCACTGAGCAGAGGGGCACCCAGTGGCATAGTTGGGGGGCAGAGAATTCAAGCTGAGGGGCATGCAGGAGGCTCTCCCCTTTGAAGCTGTTCTAGGTGGGGGGAGCCCCTTGTGTGCCCCCCAGACTGAATATACCCCCGACTACACCCCACCCTCCTTGCACACCCATCAGAGTGTTCTAGACTTATCAGGCAACACCAACCCTTTCCTTCCCTTCCAGAGCCAGGCCTCAGCACCGCCCAGCCATGCAGCCCCCCAGTATCCAGGCATCGTGGAGTCCAGTGAGGAGTACAAGTTTGTGGAGAGGCTGATGCCCCCCACCCAAGTGCCTGCGCCCCCAGCGCACCCCACATACCCCACTCCCTCCGGGTGGAGGCCTCCAAAAGGTATAGTCTCTCTGTGTTTGTGTGTGACACGGGGGGTCGTCCTTTGCCTTGTCTGGTTCACACAATTCCGTCCTTGATCCCCCTCCCCCCAGAAGTGATGTCATCAACATGAAAATGATGTCACAAACAGGAAGTGACATGTTAGAGCTCCCGGTGTTTACTCTGACATAAGTAACTGGTAAGCAGGGGCAACGGGACTGCACACGTCATCAAGTGTGCACCCCCCGGGACACACATGCCACTCATTGCAACACTTTGGCACAAGCACAGTCAACTTTGGCACAAGCCGGCTTCGGAGGAGACTTCTTCCTCTCTGAGGAGGAGCCTGAAGCTGCCGCTCTCTGCTTTGGAGCCAGCCGAAATGACCGGCTGAGGTTCAGAGACACACTGCGCATGTCCACTCTGCCTCGGAGTCAGCCAAAGTGGGTGCGCTGACACCGGGGTTGGCCAGAGGAGTGTCAAACTCCTACTGTGCATTACCCCCAGAATGCACATCACCCAGAGTGGCCCACACCATCTGCACCACACTGGTGATGTGGCTGCTGGTAAGTAAACCGGTTCTTAATGGGTGCGGAAGGAACACGCTTCCTAAATTTTATGCTTCTGGGTCTGGCGGTTTTGGCTGGCATTGATGAGTCAGTGACTTTTCAGTTTTATACATACAGATAAATGTTGGAAAAATCCTAGAGAGCACCCTAAGTGTGCTTAGGTGGTTTTGACCTTGGGGGTCTGTTCCCTCCATACTCCTCATACCATCTCAACTTCTCCCTTGTCAGATCCACCTCCTATGTTTCCCTATTTTGTTCGTCGGTCTCGCATGCACAACGTCCCTGTCTACACAGACATCACCCACGGCTGTAGGAAGATGACCGTCATCAGGAAGATAGAAGGCGATATTTGGGTAGGTGTATCTCCTCTGCTCTTCCTAGAACCTTCTGGCTGTTCTTCAAGAGGAAGTGGAAGGAGCTGGGCTAAGCATAGAGATGCTCTCCCCCCGAGAGAGGGGGTGACACACTGGGGCCATCCAAGCTGGAGGCAACCACTGCAGAAGTATGGCCAACCAGCCTCTCCCGTTACTTTGGGCTAATAACCTGTGCCAACAGCTGCATCCTGCTACTGGTTCCATCCTAGTGTCCTTTATTGTGACAGTGGCTGAATTTTGTACACGTAAATCCAGATTGCTCCAGAATAGGCTGGAGAAGCGGTGCCTGCCTGGGCAACCCAGACCTGCACCCTCTTGTACATGTGCAATTTACTGGGAGAGGTGGTGCCTTGAAGCCCTTTCAGGAAAGAATCACACATTCCTCATACATTGTTCCCTCAAAGGGTTAGAGAAGGGCCTTGTGGTGACAGGGTGTTGATGGCTGGACTACTCACTGACTCTCTCCCTGCAGTGGCTAACTTGTGACTAGAAGCTGTTCATAGAGCTCTCCATTGGGATCTCAAATTCTCCTAAGGCCTTCTAAGCAAGCTGCTTTCACAATGGCAGTGAGTTCCATAGATAAGTGGTACTCAAACTGAGACGAGGTCCCTTACAGCCCTTTGGAATACTAGTTTGCAGTTCCAAAGCATGAGGAGGGCACCTTCTGTAGCCTGTTGCAGCCTTTTGCAGTGGAAGCACCCCCTTCCTCCCACCTTAGTGACATGATCCGAGGGTTGCGTCATTGCCCTCATCCTCCTCTGCATAGAAAATCTCCCTAAAACTCAGTGTCCCCCTTGGAAGTGAAGCCTAAGCTCATTCATGTCTACTCAAAAGTAACCCTAAACCTAGATGGACTAGATGACCTATTAGGTCCCTTCCAACTGAATCTAACCCATAAATCCTGAAGCGATTGTCAACACAGCTACAGCGCCCTCTAGTGTTAACTTATGGAAGGTGCTGTAGCTGCATTGACACATCTGGCATCAGGATTTATGGGTAAAAGCACAATCCTAGCCATGTCCAAAAGTAAGCCCCACTGTGTTCATGTCTTACTCCCAGGAAAGTGTCTTTAGGATTACAGCGTAAGTTCCATTATGTTGAATGAGACTGACTCCCAGAACCTTGGAAAGCAGAGTAAGGTAATGGCATCTGATGCCAAGATGGTGATGGTCAGCTTTTGGTGACACCCCCAAGGGGGTCCTGATCCTCATTTTGTGAACCATTTAAAACCTGGGCCCATTTGAGGAAGGACCTGCCCCTGCAGAGTTTGTATGGCAGTGAGGAGCAGGTGGGCTTGGCTTCTCACCTGCTTGTCCTCTTCCCTGCCAGGCCCTGGAGAGCGAAGTGAAGGAATTCCTCACCCAGCTGTCTGGGAGAACGCCTGCCACCCAGGTCAACGAGGTCACCTGCAGCATCCGCATCAAGGGCTACTTTGACCAGGAGCTCAAGACGTGGTTGATGGACAAAGGTTTCTAAGAGACTTTGGGGCAGGCATTTTGGAAATCTGTTGTGGGGGCGGGGGAGTCAAGGCAGATTAAAGGACAGCCTGATTGAAGGCCTCCCGTGTTTTTTATTGGGAACTGTGAAGATTAGGGGGCACTGCAGTCTGGGAGAAAAATGTAACAGTCTTGCCCATGCACTTGTTTGACCCCCATGAAGGCTACCCTTCCTGCAGATGAATTAATCCCTGTTTATTTACAATCAACACAAAATGTACAGAAGGGAAGTAAAGGTGGTGTTGTGTAGGAGGACTCTGTTTCAGTGGAAACTAGTTTTGTTCTGCAAGGACGACTTTGGCGGAGAAGTCCTTGGTCAGTGAAAGTGCTCCAGAGGCAGTTGGTGGGGCAAAGAACTTCACTGCTGCACAGCTGGAGGGGCTTCGGGTCCTTCATGTCAAATTAAATGGTGGCCAGAGGTTCCCTTCAGTCTCACCATCTCAGATCTCACAGAAGGGGCAGGAAGGAGAAAAACGGGAGTAGCTCCGTCTCCCTCAAATCAGGCCAGGGGAAGCATACCAACTTCTTGGGGCTTCTGCTTTCAGGTCTGTTGGTAATACTGGTTGTAATTCCAGGTGTTCTGGTACCCATAGTTGCTGTAGTTCTGAAAGCGGACAAAGAAGAGGTTGAGAGGGATAGTGCGACCCTCAAGGAGATGCTGAAGCTTCCATTGAAGGAAGCCAACCAGCCGTTAACCCCAGGAAAGCTACTTGGCGGCTGAGGGAGCAGCCTGCATACTGGAGCAATGAGGAGGCGAGGGTATTGCACCAAGTCAGACCTGGGCACCTTTTGCAGGCTCCTACCCCATCCCTTCCCTGGGGAGTGATGCCCTTGCAATGCTAGAGAGTCAGCTGGCATTTGAAACCTCACCCCTTGCCTTCCAGGATCACTACCAGCCATGTACTCTTCCTTGTACCAGCCATGTACCACTCTGGTACACTTCCATGCTAAGCAGTTCACAGGCTGCTGTTGCTGCATGTCAATAAAGGCAGAGCCTTGTCCGAATCTCAACCCACCAGTTCTGAGCAACACCAAAGGCACTCTTGGGACACATGCGCAGACAGCCACAGGGCCTAAGCCCCTTGTGACACGAGAGGGTGAGCATCAGTAGAGACAGGCCTGTGTTAAACCCAGTAGAGACAGGCCTGTGTTAAAAACCTACTCGAGTCCCACTTGGTTGAACCCAGCCAAGTGGGTTCCTGGAGCCCATTCCTGGAGCCCATGGGAGGTGCTCCAGCCAACACACCTGGTACCAAGTGTTGTAGTTGTAGGCTCCAGTTGTGCCGCTTCCCACATCCGCTGCCATTAAGGGTGTGATGCCGGTTGTTGCCACTGCCATGTTGCCACCACCAGCTTCCTCCAGTCTTATTCTTTTCTCGTCGGCCTCATCAGCACTGCGGGGGGAGTGAAAAGAGGCAGTCAAAAACCTTGCAAAAAAGCAGCTCAGGAAGCCTGGGTGTCGGGGCGGGGCAGGGACAGAACTTCTTGGCTCTAGCACCAGCCCCACTTGCAGCAAGAGACAAACAGGCCAGATTCAAACACACACAACTTCTAAGGGAGGAAGGACCCTGTGCCTGTCTACTGCATTTTGTGTGCTTGACCCTGTGTTGGCTGGGCATTTTGTGTGCTGCCTGCCTCCTGAGATGACCAGGGTTTGAACCAAAGAGCCTGTGTACAGCCAGGGCTTCCTCACCCGTTTTCTAGCAGCCTCTTTCTCATCATTTGTTGGTTCAGGAGTTTCTGGTGCTCATCATACGAAGTCAGCAAACTGGAAATGCACACACAAGAAACAGTCATCAGGGCTAAGAGCTTCTGGTCAGCACCATCACAAGCTGGAGAAAAGCTCTGGCTCCAAGTTGATGCTGGACCTCACCTGTTGATGCTGGACCCAAAGTCCTCCAGAAACTCCACCCGGCGCTGGGAGAAGATAATTTTGGTCTCCAGCGGGAGGCCGCTGGTCAGAGCCCGGTCAAAGCTGCTCATGGTGCTGCCCTCGTTCTGCCGGACGTCAGCGCTGAATTCCATCTCCAAGAGGTTGGCGTAGAGCTTGGCGTTGTCCTGCAGGAGAGTGGAATTGGGGTGGGGGAGACATGAGCCAAGAGGTTTAGGGAGGAACAAGAGTTGTATCTGGGACCAGCTCAAGCAGCCACAAAGCACTTTCCAGCACACTGAAGCCCCTGTAGCTCTTCCTGACTGGAAGTGCCCAACTAGATGATGCTGGGTGTCATGCCACCCATGTTTCATTGTTATTCCGTTTGCTGACATGATTCTATGTGACAAAATGCCGTGTGCCAACATTATACACGGGCGACCAGAGCCCATATGTCACCCGGTGCGGGAGGACAGCATCCCCCAGAACGCACGCATCGCCCCGTGATACCAAGTTGGCACATGTGCAGTCTCATCTGATGTTGGCTCCTCCTTAGAGAGGAGGAAGTCCATGCCTCTGTGTGGCCATTTGGCCTTGCTAAAGAGGTGGAGCAGCAGCCAGAAGCTGCCGCTCAGCCTCCCTAGTGAGGCCGAATGGCCACACAGAGGGACGTACTGCGCATGTGAAGGCAGAGCAGCTGGCTCTGCCTTTGTAGCAAGACCCAATGGGTGCACAGAGACACACTACACATGTCTGAAGTCTCTGACATGCGCAGTGTGTCTCTGCGCACAGTGGCCTCGGCCAGCCATTCCAGCTTATTGCTGCCGCTCTGCCTTTCAGCCAGCCGGAATGAACGGGTGATGCCTGGGGCCAGCTGGAGGAGTGTCAAACTCCTCCGGTGCATCACCCCAGCAGACGCATCACCCGGTGGGGACCGCACCAGCCACACCACCCTGGTGATGTGGGTGATTACACACTAGGTCAGTGGTATTTGCCCTTTCAAATTTAAAAATCTATCTGGGAACCCCTGTAAAACTTACTGGGACACTCCTCCAGTTCTACTTGGAATTAAGTCCCATTGTGTTCAATGAGACTAACTTCTAGGTAAGTCCAGTGCCAGATTCCAAGATGGTGGATCCCAACCTCTTACAATCCCACCCCACCATCTTCCCCCCTTGGGCCAAGGGGGTCCCAACCCCCACTTTGAATACCACCGCACTAGCTGAACTGACCTGTTATTGCCGGAGTAAATGTAAAGAATGTTTTTAGGCAGTGGCACTGGGCACCAACTGGCACTGGGCACTGACTTGCCTGCATTGCTTCTTCCCCCGCCCTGGTCATCCCACAACTTGGGTGGGCAGCCTATCAACCTCTGCAGAGCGCTCAAACCCAGGAGATCCCATTCTCCAAAGTTGGAGCAGGTGCTACAGAGACCCTCCCTGATTCCAGATCTTTGAATGCCACACAAAATTGGCACCTGTGCTGGAGTTTGCTGACCCCCATTAGAAGAGATACCCTCAGGCAAACTTGCAGCTATCTGAAATACATCAGTATCTCCTTCCCACTGGTGTTCCCCAGTGTTCCCCATTTGTCCCCATTACCCAGTCTCTGAAGGGCTCTCCATATTACATACTGATAAAGTAAGTTGTAAACCAAGGCAATGAAGTGTGGAGGTGCAGGAGACCTCGGACATTTCCATGTTCAACCAACCACCATCTTTTCTTTAGGGCCCTGGCTCAGCAGCCTTGCCCTCCACAGGCCTGTCAACCAAATTATCTCTACCCCCACGTAGCAATACTCCTTACTGGATCCTTCTCCAGGGCCTCCAGGAGGATCTTCCGGGCCTTGATCAAGTTCTTCTGCACTTTCAACACCTGCCGAGCCAACTTGACTGAGTAGAAGGAAGAGACGGGCATCCCCTCATTGTCACGAATGGCCTCCATCAGCAGCGTCTCAGCCATTTCCATGTTCCCCTGCCGGCGCTCCAGGCTCACCCGCCGCAAGCGCACCATGACCAGGCCGGGCACACAGTCCTCAAAGGACTTCAGGATGCGCCGGGCTTCCTCCACCTCTCCTGTGTGAGCAGAGAGACATGTGCAGGCTAGGCACAGCTTCAGGTACACTCAGTGTGGATCCTCTGCTCTCTCAAAATGAGAAGGGGTCCTCCCAACAGCTACAGACAGCTTGACCAAGGTGGCCTCATTCACCTTCCTGCCCAGTCAAAGCTCTGTCAACCTGTACTCCTACAACCCCACTTTACGACAGTATTGGCCCATTTCTTTGAATAGGCAGCTGGCCCAGCACCCCTTACCATGTTTCTCCTCAAAAGCGGCCCACAAGAGGTGGATGTTGGGCTTGCGAGGAAGGTGGTAGCAGCAGGCCCGCTGGAAGACGCCCCTGGCACCAGTTATACTGTGGTTTTCAAGGTATCTTGTGTACTAGATGGGGAAAGAGGGTGGGCTGTTAAGACCTTTTGCGCCACAATGTGGCAGAAAAGATTCACCAAAACACCACAAGAATGGAAGAGCCTTTGTGAGAAGAAGGTTGTTCCTGGAACTGTCTTCTCTCTTGTGGCCCTAACACTTGGGCTTCAAAAGACACACCCAGCAGAGTGACAACCTATTGCTTCCACACATTGGGGTGGGTTGCCTATGTTGGGTCAAAGGCAGCTACACACCTTGATCCAGAACTCCTCGTACAAGGCGCAAGCGATGACACAGCGCTCAAAAAGCACAATGATGCGCTCGTGTGAGCCGTTGGCAATCTCAAAATCCAGGTAGTCCCGCCAGTTGCGCAGCTGAGCTCGCTCCAGTGGCTTGACATGGAAATAGGGCCTTTTAATCTAAAGCACAAAGGGGGGCAAGACGCAGGTTGGAGGAACAAAGAGCAAAGGAAGATGTTGTGCCAACCGCTGATGTTCACAAAGAGGCCCAGGGCCGACAGACCTATGGCAGGAAAGGGGCCATCAGCCTCTTGGTCACACAGAGCAGGCTCACAATCCCTTCTCCAGCACTGCATGGGGCTCATTTGCTAAGCCACCCCCAAACTCTCATTGTCACAGCCTTTTTCTCCAGCCAGCTCCGGCCTCCAATAAGGGAAAGCCCACCACTGTTAACGAGGCAGACATGCCAGTACCTGGTGGCTCCCAAAACCAGCCTGAACATGCTTGAGGCTGTCTTTCCCACACCCGTCCCTGAATGTTCCCAAACATTCCATACTAACCCCTTCCTCGAAATTCCAGCGCTTGCTGACTTCAGCCTCATTCTGGGTGAAGATTTGCTGGCGGATAGAAACTGCCAGTTCCCGGAGCTTGTCCTGGTCCACATGCCCCTGAATGCCAGAAGCAGCACACAACTTAGGCTGCTGCTGAGAAACCAGAGCCAATGGCCATGTGCTCCCCAACTTTTACCATGAGAAAAAAACAAGGTCAGGGGACCTCCACCCACTCCCTCCCCCAGCCTGGTGCATTTTGATGCTGGAGCCTCCAGATGTATGGAAATACCAAAGGCCCCCACCCCAGTAAGAAGCAGTAGGCCGTGGACCTACCAGTACGTGGCTCCCGTCACCAGCCTCCATCTTGGCTTCCACCTTCATGGGCACATCCTCCCCAGGGGGAGCCTCCTCCACCTCTGCCTCGGTGGTCTTGGCCCCCGTCTCAGAGGTGAGCTTGGACTGCAGCCACAGCAGCTCCTCTGTGGAGAAGATGTCCCTGGGAGGATGGCTGGCTATGTGTTCCTTGAACCTACAGTCAAAGGGAGGAAGAGAGACTCTTCTTTGGGAAGCTGGCAAACAGGCTGCCCTCCCTCTGCTCTTGATCGCTACCTTGACCTGCCTTACACCCTCAGAATCAGTATCTTGAAGGGAAAAGTGTCCCCTGCAGGTTGTTTTGCTATTCATGACCAATTGTGCTCATCCCTGTTTCTAGTGCCATAGAGCCAGCATCCAAAGATGCTTGTGTGGAAATGTGGTCCACATGCACATGGAACACTGTTACCTTCCCACTGAGGTGGTACCTATTTATCTACTTACATTTCCATGCTTTCAAACTGGCAGGAACTGGGCTAAGCTTTTTTAGCTTAGTCCTACAGGAGTTCACCCTATCTTGAACCACTTGTGCCACTACAGACCTTAGCCTGAGATAACTCAAATTGGACTGGAGAGAAGTTATTTGGACTGCTCAAATTATTTCACTGTAACCCCAGAAGTGGTTCAGCATCTTAACGCCTGAGGCAGGGCACCAAATTCCACCACTGCTCCACTCTCGCTTCTGAAAGGAAGCAGGGAATGAAACAGTGAAGGAAGTGGAGGAGAGTCCCTGACACCTATGGGCCTGGAGAGGATACAGCTGGCCAGCTGCTAAGTTTGTGGCTCAACGTCTCCATGTGGATTTCAGTGCTCCAGCCTGTGCCCATTTCCTTCTCAACCAGACTATCGCATCTTCTGCATACCACAAGGTGATGTTCCCCCTCCCAAACCCCACATCACCCAAAAATTCTCCAAGGACGACTCTGCAGAGATGCCAGGGCCTTACTTCTCCCAGTGGTGGCTGTAGAGCTGCGTGGGCATGGTGAGCACTCGGTCATAAATGGCTGTCACCGCCTTCAGGTCTCCCTGCTCCTTCTGCCACTCCACGTACAGCTCCCACAGCTTGTCTGAACGGAAATCTACACCAGCAGCCGCCACGGCAGACTCAAAGGTGCTGCAAGGGCCAAAACAGAACGAGATGAGAATAGAGGGCAGCAGAGGGGGTTCCTGGACTTCCTGAGCCAGTTCTGCCTCTCCAACCCTCCACTGCATGTCATGCCCTCTTGCAACTCACCCACAGATCTTCTGTGCCGAATCTGGGTGATTCATGTCCAGGGTGGTTTGCAGGAAGGAGATGTAGTGGATCCAGAGGTCCATACTCAGTGGGATGGACTGCAGCCCTCGCTGGAAAACCTGCAGAAGGAGAAGGCATGCACACTTTCCTCCAAGAGGGGAAGACCAGAGGGTCTCCCCCTTGCAAGTTTTGGATTTGCGGAAAAATGCCCCTTCTGGGGTGCCTGAAGCTGCCACAGCATCATACTCTCCTTTTAAAGCAACGTTTCTCAACCAGTGGTCTGCAGGACTTTTTCAGGTGGGCCACAATGTCACCCAAAAAGGGGGGAAGACTCTCAATTAGCTATAGGAAGGGGAAAAATCTCTGCATCCCCAACCACCAATCAGCCGACAGCGCCTTCTCGTGACCCCCCCTTCACTGCCCTGCATCCAATTGGCTGGCTGACTCCATCCCAGAGCTGCGAGGTTTCTCTGCATGGTTTGGGCACGTGCAGCTGTGGCTGTGTTGGAGGGAGGGACAGTAAAACCTCAGATTGAGAGTGTTTTGCAAGTCAAGCAAACGTTTTAATAAATTTTGACTTGCAATATCAGCAACAGCCAGGATACAGGTGGTTTTGGTGCTCAACCTCTCCTGAGAGACCAGCTTAGGCATGTATACTCTGCAGGAAGCCTATTACAGCCATTGGAGGCAGTGGAAAGGAGTCTGAGAGACCCAGCCTTGCATGTCTACTCTAAAGTAAGCCCTGTTATAAATCAGTGCAAATTGCACCATGAGAGCCTAAGTGCAGGTTAATTTTTTGTTTTATTATAAGACAGTATCGTAATTATTTTATATGAATATTTTTGGGCAGTGGAACAAATCATCAGTTTCCGTTATTTCTTATGGGAAAATTTGCTTTGATATACTTTTGGAGTACAGTTTGATTGCAGCCTCCTAACCATGTCTACCCAGAAGTAAGCCCCATTGTGTTCAATGGATCTTTCTCCCAGGAAAGTGTCTTTAGGATTGCAGCCTAAGTAGACTTCAATTCCAGTGTTTTGTCATCATTTTTACATCCAGTTAATATTTTTATATGAATATTTTTTGCGTTGTGGAACCAATCGTCTGAGTTTCCATTATTTCCTATGGAAAAATCTGCTTCATGTAAAGAATGTTTCATGTAACAACCATGCCTCCGGAACAAATTAAATTTGTTATATGAGGCACCACTGTATATACAAGCATGCTTCTGGAATGAAATACACTTGTAAACCAAGGTGCCACTGTACTTGAAAGCTTAGGTGAGGAGGCATAGCAAGGGATGCATCGCAGCCAGGGACTGTGTTGGCACTTTTTCTCCTTTGTAGAGGCCCCTACAGGGTTCACAGCTTCTGGCCACTCTGTATCCCTTGCTCCATGGGGCGGGGTCTGACCTCAGTCTAAACCTGGGGTAGAGGGAGATCCCTGGAGAAAGGGTCAGAACAGGGTCCAGATATCTCATGTTGCATCAATTTGGAAGACAGGCTGCTTGGCTGAAGATGTGCCTCCTGTCCTGCTTGGGGGTTGCAGGGATCCTACCTATGAAGCTGGCAGGTAATCCTAGGGTTAAAAAAGCAACTCTAGGTCCTACAATCATAGAATCCTAGAGTTGGAAGGGACCCAGTAAGTCATCCAGTCCAACCCCCTGCCTGTAGCAAGAAATCCTCCTAGAGCATCTCTGAGATCCTTAGAATGGCAAATGAGTGTGAAAGGTAGAGGGGTGAGATGCCACTTCTTGTTCCACCCCTTCCTTCATCGTTGCCATCCACTTGTGTGGGGTCTCCAACCAACAGGGCTGAGTCACAGCCAGTTGGGGGAAATGAAGGGGGAGATGAAGGGCATTGGAGGATAGAAAATGATTCAAGGGTATAGGAAAGGTGATGAGGGGAGACCAGGCTCACAGCCCAGCAAGCGAAGGGGACTGAGAAAGCAAACTGCAGCTGCCCACCCCCCTGCTTGTCTCCTGGAAATCCTCTCCAGAAATCTGTCCACTCTCCTTCGAAAGTCACCTACACCAGATGCCACATCCTGTGGTCAAGAGTTCCACTGACTAACGGTGGGAGGGGGGAGAGAGACCAGGCAGCTTGGAATCAGTTGGACACTAGTGAAGAAGACATGTATAGGAAGCCAACACAACTGCCACGTTTATATATATTTTTGTGTGCAGGATTGTTGGGCTGCACGTGGCCCTTGGCATCTCCAAATTTGAGAGGGACTTAAGGGACATGGCTCCTCTCAGTCTGCCACGTGAGGAGCCACGGTGTTGTTCTCTCCCCTCAGACTTGGAGACTGTTCTGCCTTGCCCTCTGGCCAGGACTGCTTGCTTGCATGTGGTGCGACCTGCGCAACACATGTGGTGGCTGGCACAAGAAGGAGATGAGAGCCAGCTCTCTCTTTCTGAGGGCACAATCCTAACCAGTTTAGACCAGTGCGACTCACCTGTCTCCCTGTTCCCACAGTGGCTCCACAGCTAGCACTTGTCTGTGCACTGGCCTAACCTTCCCCCACCCCCAAGGGTGGGCCAGAATGGTGCACAAGAAAATGGGACTGAGGGTTAGGATTGGAGCCTTAACTGGTTACCTCCTCAGTCTCCTTGATGAAATCAAAGCGCCGCTCCATGTCTGCGTATTTCTTCCAGTACCCATAGCAGTAGGGGTAGCGCATGAAGAAGGTGTCAAAGGCCTTCCGGGCTGCATAGATGTGATTCTGCGGGATTAGGAAAGAAGACACCTTTGGGGCATTCAGAAGACCCCAGAAAATGCAGCAAGCTCTTGTCAGGACACAAGCAAGGGCAGAAGGAAGAAGGGATCCAAAGATGAACGTGCTTGAACGTCAGGTCAGGCTACTGTGAGAAAAGGGTGGCCGTTTCAGCTGGTTCCAAATGTGGCACCCAGCGGTTCATCTCACCCCACCCACAGTCCAGAGGACACCCTGGCACAACCAGGGTTGGTTCCAAGAGCTTTTTTTGCATTTTAGATTGTGAGCCCTTTTGGGACAGGGACCCATTAGCTTTTAATTAGTTATTATTTTTCCATTTTCTTTGTAAACCGCTTTGTGAACTTGTTAGTTGAAAAGCACTATATAAATACTGTAGATATTTATAGATAGAGAAGTGGCCTCCAAGGAAGCCAGAACCCCCTCCACAAGCTACCTCTTGCTCGACGTACTGCAGCAGTTCTGTCCATGCAGTGAAGTCGAGGGGGTTCTCCTGAGCAGCCCTCCAGTACCGCTCAAAATCCAGGGGGTATGTGACAGAGACCTCCTCCACAGGGGGGTTCAGGGCCACATGTGTCACCACCTCAGGGGCTGGGGGCTGCGGGGCTTCCTCCTTCACAGGCTCGGGCTTCGGAGGCGGGGCACTGGCTTCCATGCTGACCCCATTGCACCCCTCTGGCAGTAGCGCCTCCTCTTCGGGCTTTGGGGTGCCATTGCTTGCTGGCTTGGGGAGGGCATCTTGGTCTGGGGTGGCAGCTGTCAAGGCAAATCAACACATTTGTTTTGGTTCACTCACGCAATATGGTTATTGTTATGGTTCACCAAAAGGAGGCAACTCCCCCCCAAAGACACACAACCATTGACAGCCCCCTTTTCCTTTGGAAGACTTATCAAGCAAAGGGAACACCCTGCACAGCCACCCCAATGGCATCTCCAGGGCACAAGATACCAGTTGCATTATTCCTGGCACGCAAAGCACTAGGGTGTGTACATCCCAAAACAACCTTTATAACAACCCCATAAAAATAATTAGCTGCTTGTTGCAGAATAGCTGGGAGGAGCTGCCTACCGGAGGCAGTCTAGCAGAGTGACTCAAAGGGAAAGTGGTAGCAAACCTACGGCACACACGCCAGGGAGGGCACTCAGCGCCTCCCCCCCAGTGGCCACATTGCCCCCAGCCCAAATGCACTACTTCCCTCAGTTCGCCCTGGTTTCTGGGAGAGCTCTGGGCATGCGCACTGGGTGCTATGAATATGCCTGGAGTTCTGGGCATGTGTGGTGGGCACCGGCACATGCACTGGTGTCATCAGTTGGCACCAACTGCAATGGGCTGATTCTTCCTCCTGAAGTTTTCCCAATTCCCTCTTAAATTAGGTGCTAATTTCCCTCTTAAATTAGGTGTAGCCAGGTGCTGCTACACCCACGTCTTGTGTCAGAGAGTTCCACAGACTAACGGAAACAGACCCAGCATGGCTTGTAACCTGTGTTGGATTGTGGTTAGATGCCATCACCACATTGTGGAAGGGAGTTCTACAGACTAATCACATGGATCCACACTGGCTTACAACCTGTGATGGTCTCTCCCTCCAAATGCCTGTCGGTCCCCTCTTGGAGGCATCCATGGCAAGTGCCTCCCCAGGTCTTGTGGCAGGGAGTTCCACAAGATATGCACAGACCCAGCATGGCTTGTAACCCAACTTCCTCCTGAAACTTGTCCAAACACCTCTTAAAGGAATCCAAGACAGATGCCGTCAGCATGCCTTGTGGCCGGGAGTTCTACGAGCTAATTGTGCCCACATGCTCATCCACACCTGTTAAAGGCCCCTTGGCCCCACCCAGTGGAAGAGAGTTCTGCACACTAATTGCACACACATGCCTATCATCCCCACTTTGGGGCCAGACCCCCCCCCCATCCAGTGACAAGGAGTTCCAGAGTCTAAGCACGCACACCCCCACCTCCTGGCTTGTGACCTGAAAGAGATGGACCTTCCCTCTCAGCCCATCCAGACCGCTCTTAAAGGCTCCCAAGCCAATCTCCCCACATCCTGTGGTGGGGAGTTCCACAGACTAATTATATCCTGGCTTGTAACCTGTGATGAACATTCCCTCTCTCCGTCCAGGACCCTCTCAAAGTCTGCAGACCAGACCCCCACTCAGTGCCAGGGAGTTCCACAGGCTACTCCTGTACACAGTCACAGCAAAGGATGTACGCAGATCTTGGGGTGAGAAGTTCTAGCCACAGACTGATTGCACACATGCCTGTCTCATCCCCCCAAGTGGCAGGGAGTTCCACAGGCTAATCCCACCCACTGCTCTCAAGGGCCTCCAGCCACCCAGGCCCCTCAAGTGGCGGGGAGTTCCACAGGCTGCCCACCCTCCCCCTTCAAGACCCACTTCCTGTGGCGGGGAGTTCCACAGAGTAACGAAGCCCTCAGGTGCTCCCTCCGCTCCCGAGGCCCAGCTGTCCATCCCGCCCCTCACCGGCGTCCTCCCTCGGCGCAGGCCCCGTTTCTGGCCCGGCTCCGTCTCCGGCCTCCGCCTCTCCGCGCGCGGGACTGGCGGGCCCTTCAGGCCCCTCCGCCGCCATCTTGGTGCGCGCCTTCCGCCGAGGCCGCACTGCGCATGCGCCGCCTGGAGGCGGGACGAGGCCCGGAAGGGGAGGGGCCACGCGGCCCATAGAGAGGGTGGGCAGAGAAGCCCTTCGGGCGCCGCAGAAGCCTCTCCAATAGGGTTCCCAAACGGGGGGTCGCCACAAGCTGGGCGCCGCCATCTTGGAAATCAGGCTGCTGTCCTGGGAGGAGGCCGCACTGGACACAACGGGCTTACTTCCGAGTAGACTCACCAGGACCCTCCTCCAGTCAGGACACCGCCAGGCACACCTCAGGGGCCCTGAACAGCCCCAAGAACCTCCTGCCAGGACCGTCTCAAGACCTCTCAGGCACTGCGCTGAACAGAGAACGCCCTCAGAGCCCCCTCAGGAGCCCCACAGACCCCACTCCAGAGAGGCCTCCACAGCCCTGAACTCCCACCGCACTCCCAGCCCCAGAAGAGAAGAGAAGGGCGCCTCTGAGCACGTGCAGGGGGCCCTCCAAAGGAACAGGGACTGACTCCCGAGGAGACCCTCCAGGAAGGCCCTGCTGGGGAAGGACACAAACTCCTCTCCAGCCTCCTCCTGGAACAGGCTTCCTCGTGAGCAGCAACAGCAGTCAATGGTCTCCCTCCCAGGAAAGTGTCCTCCGGATTCCAGCCATACTAACTAACTAACTAACTAACTGCACAACCCCATTCCTTTCTACTCAAAAGTTAGCCTCATTGTGTTCAACTCCCAGGAAAGTGTTTTTAGGATTCCAGCCATACTAACTAACTAACTAACTAACTAAAGGCACAATCCTAACCATATCTACTCAAAAGTAAGCCCCATTGTTATGTTATGTAATAGGAACATATTTCGTTCTGGAAGCCTGTTTGTCTTCCAAAGCATTCTTCTTACAAAGCAGATCTTCCCATAGAAAATAATGGAATCTCAGATGATTGATAACACAATCCAAAAGTATTCATATAAAAATATTTTAGTAAAGCAGGCCTCCGTCAGTCTTGGAAGTCTCTGGGATCGTGCTCAGCCCTGCCTACGCTGCATGCGAAGCACGAAAGCCTGGGTTGGATTGTTATGGAGGATAGGCTGTTCCCCAAGCAGCAAATCCCCCCTCTCCACGCCACTGAATGAGTCCAATGGAAAGGCAGAGCCCATACGATTGGATCCAGCTGCGTCACAGAGCTGGGCTAAGGACAGGAGCTCACCCTGTCTTGAGGGGCCGACCCAGGTCTCGAAACCTGGCCTGCTGGTTAACAGGCACTTGTGCCACCCACAGCCCATAAAAAAATATTAACTGTATGTAAAAATGATGACAAAACACTGGAATTGAAATCAAAACACTGTAATATAATACAGATATTATATTATAATATAATATTACTGTAATATTAATAAAAACACTGTAATATTCTGTACAGTAAAACAAGAAAGGAAAACCTTTATGGCCAAGGATGACTAATTTTCACTAAAAGAATTTTTCACTGCTGTCTTTCTGAGGAACTTTCACAGGGAACCCTCTAATGACACCTGCTTTTTCCTACAATCCAGACTAACTACATGATCATGTATGAGTCATTACATGCATCCATAGTTATGGAACCACCTAGTGAAGACCTATGGGAAAATCATATTGCAATCCAGAGTCTTATAGCATAGCAAGGACTCCCTGTAGTTACTCTGGATTGCACCCTTAGAACACAATCCTAACCATATCTTCTCAAAAGTAAGCCCCATTGTGTGCAATGGGTCTTACTCTCAGGAAAGTGACTTTAGGATTGCACCCTTAGTCTCTTTTTGAGGATCTCACAGATACCATTGCTTTGTCATTCAACAGGTTCATCACTGGCACTGCTACAGCCTTATTTGGGTGCTGCTTTTCTACAAAATTTTGCACAAGTTTCCATTCCTTTCCCCTCATTAATAAATGCTTTTTTAAAAAAAGGGGGGGGGGACAGACAACAGCAAGTGCTTTATGAGTTTGAAGTACTCCCCGGCTTGGCAGTTACACCCAAGCTCACCCCTATTTTCATCTTCATGCTGGGATGCTTGTGCACCTGCACTCTGTGTATGCTCAGAAGCAGTGTTGTTGCCTCTCAGTTCTGGATGGCCAAGTGTTCATTTCCTAGGCCTGGGACCAGAGATGCTGCCCTGTTAATTTGAAACTCTAGGGTGGATGTTGAAACGGAGTTTGCCCAGCTGCTCCTTCCCCAGAAGCAAGAGAGGAGGACAGAGTCCACATCACGTGGCAGGGAAGCTGCTCATCTTTTCCCTGTAATGGGACCAGCCCCGGGTAATGAGGTTGTCCTTACAAACATTACACTCAATTAGCCAGAGGCCTTGGGGAGTTGGTGTGCTGACACATGGCCTGCTGGGGATGTGGTGACCCCACATCCCAGGGGAGTTGGGCATCTTGAACCACCTCGTGAGCAGAGTTGGGGTGCCTGCAGACTGAGGGGGACCATGAAAGAGAACAAGGTCCCCCAAATGTAGGACACTAAAAAAATGTAGGATGTTATCATGAAAGGAGGGAAAACTTGCTGTCTATTTCCCAAAAGCCTGCAAGAAGGAAAGCCTGGTTTTCAATCATCCCTTAAAGTTGAGATCCTGGGAGTGCAACCTTAACCAATTTAGGCCGGCGCAACTCACCTGCTCCCCTTTCCCACAGTGCTGTGAGGAGGCCAGCACATGTCTGCACCTCAGGATTGGCGCAAGTGTGCACTTTTGTGACACCCCCATGCCAGCTCGGGACTTGTGCTGGCTTTACTAGGGGTTAGGATCACTGTGGGTTCAAACCTTCCCAGAAGCCCTGACTTCTCAGCCCTAACCCTAATCCTAACCCTGACCTTAACCCTAACCCTCTGCAAGCCACCTTGATCTGATCTCTCAAATGAGATCTGATCACTCAGGGTTTGCAGGAAAAGATGTGCCCCTTCTAATTTAGGGTAGCAAAATTTTTTAAGAGCATCCCAGGGCATGATCCAGCTCCACCCAGAGTTGGGCCCAGCCTGGCCCAACAACTGGTTCCCCGGAAGTGGGCAGGGCCAGGCTGGGTCAGGGGGCGGGGCCGGGGCCAGGGGGGGGGGCCGGGGAGAATTTAAAGGGGAATTTTAAAAAAAGTCTAAAAAAATCATAAGTTTTTGTTAGTTCCCCCCAGCAACCCTAACCACACTTTCCTGGGAGTAAGTCCCATTGACTGTCATGGCACTTTCTTCAGAGTAGTCATGCATAGGATTGGGCTCTCAGGCTGCAGTCCAAGCCACACTTTCCTGGGAGTAAGACCCATTGACTGTCATGAGACTTACTTCAGAGTAGTCATACATAGGATTGGGCTCTTAGGCTGCAGTCCCAGCCACACTTTCCTAGGAGTAAGTCCCAGTGTCTGTCATGGGACTTACTTCAGAGTAGTCATGCTAGGAAGGATGCTCTCAGGCTGCAGTCCCAGCCACACTTTCCTGGGACTGTCAGCCAGTCCTGCTGGCCGCTGGAGCGGCAGTTACAGAGGGCACCTGGCTGGGCACTTTTAAATTTGCCGCTCCCAGCAGCAGCCCAGCGAGGTGCCCCACAAGCCCCAGGGGCCAGGAAAAGGATGCAGCAGCAAATTTAAAAGTGACCGGCCGGGTGCCCTCTTTACCTGCCACTCCAGTGGCTGAACACGAACCAGTCCGCCTGGTTATCGCGCCCCCCTGCTGCTACCAGATCGCCAGCGGAGGGGAATGGGAACATCTGGTCCCCAAGAACCGGACAGAACCGGCCTGGGCCCACCACTGGGCTCGCCTAATAAAGTGGAGTATGTGGCAGAGAGGCGCTTTTCTGACTGCATGGTTTCTAGGGGCAATGTGTGAAAGTCAGGAGAGTTTCATGGTTCAGACCTGCAAGAACCAGGTTCAAATTCCTGCTCATCCATGAGGCTTCCTGGTTGATCTTGGGTCAATCCCCCACACCAGCCTCATCTACCTCTCAGGGCTGTTGTAAAGACAAACGGAGGGGAGCAACTCTGTGCAGTATAGAAACATGAAGAATACAGTTCAAACCATTGCAGAGCCTGGTTTCCCAGTGTGGAGGCTGAGCAAGTGCCCAAGGTTTAGCACCGTGAGGTGGCTGGCTGAGCCCCCCTTGCCAGCTGCCTCTACCCAAACTCATGCGCACTCCAAGCCCTTTCGCCTCCCATGTGCCACGTGCCAGACCACAGCGAGGCGTGCACCATGAAGCGGCACTTGTGACTTTGACCTCTGCTGCCAACTGGTCATTCTCCCTGGTGTTGAGCGTTAGCTTTTTTTGGGGGGGAATCCCCACCTTTGCATCTCCAGGGGCTGCTTCTGCGAAAGCTTAGCTTCTCTTTGAGAAGTGGGGGTGGGGTCCATGATGGGGACATCCCTCACCCCCAAGCCGTTTAGTTCTTCCTCTCCCCCCAGTTGGGTAATGGAGTAATGGATCGTTGCCCCTTTGTCCACGTCTCTCCCTCTCCTCAATTCCCTTTTAAAACCTTGAGTTAATCCCTTAAAACAAGAGTGAAACTTTAACCAAATGAGCTGCTTACTGTTTTACATAAATAATCCACCCGGATACCCAGCAGAAGCCAGGAGGAGTTTGCCAGGCGGAGCAGCAAAGGCTGTTGGATCTTGGCATAGGCGGTGGGCAGAGATCGTCAGTCTGAGACCAGCCAGTGGAGGTCGAGGCAAACTGGGGTATGTGACCTGCACATCCCCTTTTTTTGACTGCTGAATGACTTTCCTTAGCAAACACAAGATTTGCTTTCCTCCTAAGTAGCATCAGCAGGAGGGAAAGGAAGACCCCCAGCCTCCTATTTGCACAACACTGGCCACGTCCTGAGGAGACCCTTCCAGCCTTCTGGCCTCCAGTTGGAGAAAAGTTGGGCACTGGACCCCTTAAGACACTCCCTGGAGCTGGCAATTGGTCTCCTTCAGAAGCTTGACAGCAAGAGGTCCTCTGTCGTCTTCTGGCTCCATCTTGTGCCACAGTCCAGCACACATCAAATCGCTGAAGCCAATTCACATTTGCTTTTCCGCCTCCCGACCTCCTGCTTTTCTGCAGCTGGAATTTGTGTTTTTGAATTAGCAAAGGAGTCAATCAGTGTGTTTGGGTTTCTTTTTATTTTGGTGCACCTGCCTTCGGTTTGGCGCACTCCGTCGGCCAGCATGACTTTTGCTGAGTTCCTGGAGCAGGTGGGCGGCATGGGCCGCTTCCAGTACATCCAGACCTTGCTCCTCACTATTCCAGTCCTGCTGATGGCCAGCCACAACCTTCTGCAGAATTTCACTGCTGCTATCCCAGGACATCACTGCCGGATCCACATCACTGCCAACACCACAGAAGGACAACCAAACACCACGCACCTACTGGGAGCAGAGGACCTTCTGAGGGTGTCCATCCCCACTAACAGCAGGCAGCAGCTGGAGAAATGCCGACGCTTTGTTCATGCCCAGTGGCACCTTCTCAACCACACTGAGGCCCACAGAGCCAATGAGACGGAGATGGACACGGAGCCCTGCACTGACGGCTGGGAGTATGACAGGACCATGTACAGCTCCACCATCATCACAGAGGTGAGACACCAGATTGACATGCTGGATCCACTTATGAGATTTGGATTCAGGGCAGAACCTCCATATACCCCCCATAAAACAGTGCAATGTAAAAAAGCAAAACAGAGAATTGGAACAGTGTTGTGGTTCAGAAGTGGGACTGAGACCTGGAAGATCCAGGTTCAAATCCCTCCTTGATGCTTCCTGGGTGGTCACCTTGGGCCCATTCCTCCCAGCCTCACCTGCCTCGCAGGGTTGTTGTGAGGACAGCAGCAGAGGAGCAACTTAAAAAGCTTTGCTGGCTGCCTTGGGCAGCCAGGGGAAGGTGGGATAGAAATCCCATAAATATACAACCACACAGCTTAGCCCTCTTTTATAAGGCAGCCCTCCAGATCTGTACAGGGGGATCTCAAGCCTATGGATCTCAAGATCCTATGGACTTCTCTTACTGAGGACTAGCTGTAAGTAAAAAAGTTATCTGATCAAAGCTATAGAAGCAAGTTATTTTAATGATTATACTTTTAAATTTTAATGAGAGTTAATCATAGAATCCTAGAGTTGGAAAGGAGCCAGTGGGTCAACTAGTCCAACCCCTGCCTGTCGCAGGAAATTCTCCTAGCCTAGAGTGTCCTCCCAATGATCACTAGAATTTGTTTTAATGGTCTGAGAGAGGCTTGCCTGGGCTTCTTTTTTGCAATTTCCTGGACTCTCAGAGGTCCAGTGATGCCTTTTAAAGGGACAAAATCAGAGTTTCCGATGCTGTCATCAGGAAGAAATTCTCAACCATCAGGGCAGAATGGATGGCAGTGAGATGAGGTGAGTCTCCCTGGTGGTCCCCAAGGAGAGGCTCAACAGGCACCTGCTGGAGATGCTCCTACTCAAGTCTGGGGGTTGGACTAGATGAGCTTTGTGTGCATTCCAACTTTATGATTCTTTTCTATGATCGAATAAACTTCCATAAAGGACCCACCTGGCTAGACTGAGGCTTTAGTACCAATGGCTGGGTGCCCAATCTTGTGCCCCACAAGGGTGTTAAGTCATAAAAGTTAAGGCAGATTGTGTTCAGCTAGCTGGAGGATTGTGTCTTGGAAAAGGCCGGGCGGGAGCAGGACTCATCCGACGTTCTTCTCAGTAAGCAGGAGACCTGGGCTGTGGTCCATCTGTGGTTTGGACACGGATCTGGCACATTTTGGACAAGACTGTTATCTGGGTCACACTAGTGACACCCCAACAGCATCTTCTGGCAGACCAAGGGGTTAAGCAGGCAGAGCTACCTGGGGTGTTGATCTCTGATGGGTAAACAGGCAGCAACTGACAGCCCCCCCCCCCGCACCCCCAAGGCCCTGCTGGGAACAGAGGAATTCCAGAGCAGTGGGAGATGCGGCCAGCAGAGATCCAAGGGAAAGAACAGCCGACTTTTCAACACACAGCCAACAAATGTGTCTCTGCCTGTTGCTTGTCTGCCCTGCAGCTTTCAGAGGGTGACCTCAGTCCATCAGGCCTTCCGGTCTCAGTGAAAAAGCCTGGTGTCCAAAAACCCCCAGGCACAGGAGCCACAGAGGGACGGTCTCGGTCTCTCTGGGTCGTGGCTGCTTTGATCGACAAAGCCAGGCATGTCGATCTAACATAACTACAAGAACAACATACAGTAAATGCCACTCAAATGAGTAGAATCTCTGAACTCTTTTTCTAGGACATGCCCTCTTTTTTAGCCTTATGTCCTTGAAAAAAATCTTCATTATCCTCCTTTACCTTGTGAGCAGGCAGTATGGAGCCTTGGAATTAATATATTACTAGCAGGAGGGCTAGTGAATGAACCTGTTGTTGTAGGAGTAAAATTGTGGGCCCTGGCTGGGCACTGCTGGGCACCAGGCGGTGGGCACCAGTGGGCATTGGGCAATGACAGGCACTGGGCACCGGAGGTACCGGGGGAAGTGGCAGAATGCAGCAGGCACTGGGCAACTTTGGACCATCTGGCATCCCTGGGTAACACCATGCAAAGGGCAGTAGGCACTGGGCATCCCTTCTGGGCACAGGCACCACCAGGCAGCACTGCATAGTGGGCAGCAGGCATGATTGGGCACTGGGCAGCACAGCAGACTGGGCACTACGGAGGCACCAGCAGGCAGTGGGCACCCACAGGCACCACCAGACCAAGAACCTCTGGTCAGCAGGTGCCACTGGGCACCATTGGACAGCAGATACCACTGGGCACCAGTTGGCAGTGGGCACCACTTACCCCTACTAGGCACCAGGCACCACCGGGCACCACCGAGCACTGGGCAACCCTACCAAACAGCAGGTAGCACTACTGGGCATCAGTGGGCACCCCACAGGCACCACCACTCATCACTGGGCATCATTGGGCAGTAGGTACCACCAGGTTGGCACTGGGTATCCCTGCTAGGCACCAAGTGCTGAGCATCACTGGGCACCAGTGGATCACACCGGGCACACCTCTGGACACCACAGCAGATCTTAGTGGGTGCTTACATCACAGAATCAATATGCCCCCAAAATTTCATGCTTCTAGGTACAGGGACTGGGGCTAGATGTTGATCAGTCAGTCTTCAATGTTAAGTATAGGACCAAAACACATGTCACTCTTTATCACCCCTTCTGGTTAGAATTTCCAAAAACTGGTTCTTAGTGGGCACCTCCATCATGGAAGAAACACCCTTCCCAAATTTCATGCTTCTAGGTCTGGTGGTTTTGGCTGGACATTGATGAGAAGTCTCTCATCAGTGACATTTCAATTTTATATGGATAGAATATAGTTTTAAAGTTAATACTAACTATAGTGTTTAAATTAACTTCGCCAAAGCAATATATATGAGCATTTTAAGCTATTGCTTTGTCACACCCTCCATCATTCTTGGGTGTCCTCGATTTAGATGACATCTTTTGGGGTAAGGACATCTGGTCACCCTGGGGCGCCACAAGCCACACCACCATTTCTATTGCTCTACTATCCAAAGAGCAAAGCAGTGAGAGCACTGGGCCTTCTTGGGAGTAAGTCTCATTAACACAATGGGACTTTCTTCTGAGTAGACATGGAGGAACACTGGCATCACAGTGATGTCAGATTGTGGCAAGTTTGACAGGGGGTCCCAGGCTGACATGCCCAAGTGCCAGTGATCTAGGGGCTTCCATCAGCCCCGAGAAACTGGAAAAGTCAGGAAATCCATGTGGTCTGCAATCACTGAGAAAGCTTCCCACATATCCAGGGCAAAGCCGTAATGCAGGCATGGAAGGAAGCAGGTGGAACCAGGGTAGACAGCCTCACTACAATGAGGGGTTCATCCCAGGGGTTGCCCCGGACCCTCCCAAGCTCTGGACATGCTCCCTCCATAGCCTTTTCATGCTGATCCAACCTTTCCTCCATACAGTGGGACCTGGTCTGTGACCTGAGGAAGCTCCGGGAAATGGCCCAATCCATCTACATGCTGGGGGTCCTGCTGGGAGCGCTGATTCTTGGAGGGCTGGCCGACAGGTGAGCTGTCAGAATTTGGTGGCACCATCTCTCCATGGCTTCCCTGTCATCCACCAACCTGCTGCATCTGCCTCCAAGGGGGTGGCCTCCAAGCAGTGGACACAGAAGCAACCTGTGGGCACCTACTCCTCCCCCCAGATCTGGGAGAACATCAACAGAGCCCCACTGGATCAGGCCAATGGCCATTTAGTCCTGCAGCCAACAACAGCCAACCAGATGTCTCAGAGAAGCCTCCAGGACAACTGCATGCATATTCCTGCAGCCAGAATTCAGAGATGGGCTATTTTTGAAAACCAGGATGTTGCATGTCCTCATCAGAGACTTTGGGGGATATCTTTGTCTGATGACACCCCACACCCAACAACACCGTACCAGTCTGCAGACTCAACAGGGTCCTTCCTTTTTCCTCTTTCCCACTAGTCAAAGGGCTGGGGTGATTTCCAAAGGGACCTTGCCCCCCCCCCCCCCCACCGCCCACCTCTCCAGGTGGTTCAGCGCCTTCTGGCAACTGCAATAGCAAACCAAGTGTCAGGGCAGCAACCAACTGCTCTGCCTTCCTCCTCCCACTCCTGGGGAGGGAAAAAGGGTGGAGAGAGGGGGCAGGAGAATGGAAAGCAAGACTTGATGGAGGAGAGTAGAGTGTGGGAAACACAGGCATCCAGGCGTCCACCTCTGCTCCGTTCATTTACCAACCAAAGCCAGGGAGGACAAGGAACAGGAGGGTGGAGAGGCACTGGTGCCCCCTCTGTTTCCACTGTCCTGTTCAGTTGGCCTCATGAATGGCCCAGCCCTGTGGCTTGCGGGAGACCCCAGCTCTGGCATCATGCCAGCGAGTGCGCCCAGTCCATGTGGATTGCCTTTGCTCATTTTCTGCAGGTTTGGCCGCAAAGCCATCATCATGTGGTCCTTCTTGCAAATGGCTGTAACGGGGACATGCGCAGCTTTCTCCCCCAACTACATCTCCTTCTGTGTCTTCCGCTTCCTCAGTGGGATGGCCCTCTCAGGATTTGGCCTCAGCATCGCCTGCCTCAGTAAGAACCTCTCCTGATCTTGGGAGTTGGGCGGATCTGGGCAAAACGGAGTGTCAAATAAGGCTGTTGTTCAGAATGTGGGCTGAGAAGGGTTTATTTTGGAGAATGCACAACATCATCTGGTGCGCTTTGGTGCTCCAGGCCGGGTGATGTCCATTCCAGGGGCATCTCCTGAAAAGGACTCAACCAGCCAAAACATGTTCCTCTTGCCATCACTCTGTGAGCCATGTGAGCTCCAGACTGTGTTGCAGACCTGAAAGTAGTGTTGTCTGTGGTGCCTGGCACAGATTCTGGCCTGTTTTGGGTTGAGAGATCTCAACCCTGCAAGTGCTTGAACCCTTGCCACATCCACGGGGGCACTATTCCCTACCCATAGACCTTGAGTAGGTCTCACCTATCTTGAGTAGGTTTGGTTCATGCAGGGATGTCCAAACTTTTTGGCATATTGTCTCCCTGACACTCTGTCTGAGGCCAGGAGGAAAAAAAAGAATTGATTTACACCTCAAATTTGAATAAATTTACATAAATGAATATATTAGAGGCGGAACTTAGGAATGAATTCAAATCAGTTCATAAACACTAACACAGAGAGAAGATGTTAGTGTGTAGAGCCTCCCCATCCATCAGAATTTGCTCCAGATGTTCAGGGACCAGAGTGTCCTTCACTCCCCAGGATTACAGGACAAGGGCTGGACAAATGGAGCTTGCTGCAGGCCTCATGAAGATGCAATGGAAGCTGCTTTAGGTCCTGGCGCTGGGGTTTGGAGACCCCTGGGTTAGCGAGAGCAGCAGGGAGGGTGTGTTTGCATTACCCACTGTTCTGATCTTCAGAGAGCTCATCTGGGCCACCAGCATTTTGCTTGGGTGCACAAGAAAGGGTCCCAAAGTGCACACCTTTTTATTCTCTGAATCTGGTCCACTTGCACTCACATGGTAAACAGCATTGTATGACAGCTGGAATTTGGAACCCCGTTGCCAGTCAGGTGATCAGCGATCCTGGCTTGGACAGGTTCCCTCGAAGGATGCCTGGAGGCAAAGGCCCAGCCAGGGCACCACCTGAACAATGTCCCCTTCCCTTCCAGTTGTGGAGTGGATCCCCACTCGGTTCCGCACCATCACCATCGCCTTCACTGGCTTCGCCTACACGGCAGGCCAGATCCTCCTGGCAGGCATGTCCTACAGCATCCGGGACTGGCGTTGGTTGCAGCTGGCTGTGTCAGTGCCCTTCTTCCTCTTCCTCCTCTACTCCTGGTATGTGCTTCCTCCCTCACCTTCCCAGTGCTGCAGCCAGGTGGGTGGGAAAAGCAGTGGTGTGCATGGTTTGGAATGGGAATGCAGGGGGCGGGGTAGCTGGATGCAGGTGTCATATGTGCTCCCCGGCATCTGGTGGGCCACTGTGTGATACAGGAAGCTGGACTAGATGGACCTGTGGCCTGATCCAACAAAGGAGGCTCTTATGTTCTTATGGAAGTTGCACAGTGACCTTGCTGAAGCTGGGTAGGAGCTGCTCAGAGACTGGGTGGGTGGGCGGGCTGGACTACCTGGAACCCCCAAACAGGGTTGGCCTGGACAATATACCAAAAGTGGAGAAGATAGATGATGGGGGATTAGGCCATGGATGGAAGCACATGCCCCTGCCAGTCTCCCTGAACTATACGCCAAACCCAGCCAAGGGATGGAAGATGGTGACATAGGCAAGGAATCCCTGAATACCCAAGGAGGGAGCATTGGAAAGGCCTTTCAAGCCAAAGCAAATACCCAGGAGGACAGCACAAAACTGGATTGTGTGGAAATGGCAAATCAGGATGACCAGATGACCAGAAATTCCCAGATTTGTCTGGATTTTTAGCCTCCTGTCCGGGTATTCGACATTTTGGCTTCATTTTGGAACTTTGCAGTGATGTGCATCATGTCATATGTTGTTGGATTTGTACTGAAGAGCAGAATCCAATGCTTCCTATCAAAAGTTATGGCCAAAAAAATGAAAACAAAAATATGCATTGAGCTCCATGGGAAAGAGGTTAGGGCGTCTGTGCTAACCACACAGGGAGCCATTCCAGGGAGCACTGTGGTGCTTGCTTGGGTGCTGGGAAGCCCCTGCCTGGCCTGCCTCAAGCATTACCTTGACTATTGGCAGAGGTGATTCAGTTCGTCTCCTTTTGTACAGGTGGTTTGCAGAGTCGGCCCGCTGGCTTCTCCTGTCCAGAAAGGCTGACCGAGCTGTCCCCATTCTCCAGAGGGTTGCACGCATCAATGGGAAGGAGGAAGCTGGGGCGCAGATCACTGCGGAGGTGAGAAGGGCAGAGGAGCCTTTGGTGCCCACCCAGGGCATTGCATAGCCCAGTGATTTTCAACCAGTCTGCTGGGGCACACTGGTGTGCTGTGAATAGTCCTCAGGTGTGCCGAGGGAATTCAGGGTGGGACATATATTAACAGGAAAACTTGGGGATTCAAACAGCATGGTGTGCCTTGTCAATGGTTAAAAAAACTGATGGTGTGCCATGAGATGAAATAGGTTGAAAATCACTGGCATAGCCACCCTGGGCTATGGTGAGACTGGAAAATGGAAGATCCCAGGACGTTTTCAGGACCTCATCCTGAAAACCCTTTTTAGACTCTGGGACCAGGTACAATGTACCCTCTATGCCCTCTTTCCTAGGTCTGAGGGCTTTCTGTATGTACTGTACAGCTGCTGGTCTGCTGCCCACAGATTGGAGGGTGGCCCACCTGCCTCTGCTTACTCTTACCATCTGGACCTGATTTCTGAGCCGTGTTGAATTCAGGACATCATCTTTGTTTCCAGTCCACACCCCCATGTTGTGTGCCAGGGACACTGCAAGGCACACATGGAGAGGCTGCTGTCAGTGCAGCCCCTCTGAATTCCTCCCAGGACAGCATTTTCCAAGGGGGGGGGGGGCTGCCAACTCTGCAGGTCCCCAAGAATGCCATGTAGGGTGCCAGGCCTGGATGTGGTGGCGTCACCAAAAAGCCTCTTAGGCAGGCACACAAAGCACAGACCAATTCTGAGTCTCTCACTTTAAACCGCATGGTGTTCTTACCCAGTGGGAATGAGCAGCACCATTTCTTGGTGGGCACCAAAGAATGTGGTTCAATTGGCCCCTCTTTCCTCCCTGCCTCTGCCCACAGATCCTGCTGTCCAACATGGAGAGTGAGCTGGCTGGCATCAAGGCCTCGTACACCATCTCAGACTTGGTGAGGACGCCAGCTATCCGGCACATCTTCTGCTGCCTCTCTGTGGTGTGGTGAGTAGACCCAGTGTTTCTGCATCCACTTCCAAGCAACTTTGACCACCTTGTGGCCCCAGTTAAAGGATCATCTGGACATCAGTGCCTTTGTGCAGGAGCTTTTCCAAGCCCTTAGTTTGCTCTCCAAGCTTTTTGGTTGCACCAACCCTTGCAAAGGTTTATGCTTTGGGGAGCCTTTACCGGAAATGTCCACCAACGTTCAAGCCCATTTTGAGTGACATGCAGGATTCATGTTCTCTTTCCCAACAGGTTCTCCACCAGCTTCTCCTACTACGGCCTGGCCATGGACCTCCAAAATTTTGGGGTCAGCATCTACCTCCTTCAGTTGATCTTTGGTGCTGTCGACATCCCAGCCAAAGTGATAGGAACCATCACCATGAGTTATATTGGGCGGAAGGTCAGCTTAGCATCCTTCCTCATAGTGTCCGGCCTCGTCATCATCATCAACATCTTTGTGCCGATAGGTCAGTCTCGGCTCTGTGGCCTTCAGGGCCATTGGGATCCCATGGAGGCCTCCCATCCATAAATGGTCCTGGTCCCCCTCTGGGGACTTACTCTGTGAGGGTTTGTTCATACAAGTCCTTTTGCAGAGCAGCCCTAAAGGGGGTCATGGGGGGTGAGTGGGAAAAGTCTCAGTCAGTGTTCAGGTTATGGGTTTGTGCCTATCTTTCCCCAGAGCTGCAGGGAGTGCGGACGGCGCTGGCTGTCATAGGGAAAGGGTGTCTTTCGGCAGCCTTTAATTGTGTCTTCCTCTTCACAACGGAGCTCTATCCAACGCCGATCAGGTGAGGAGCCCCTTTCAAGTCTTGCAGCAGAAGCCAGAGGAACTTTTTTGCAAAGCGGGAGCTTGAGATTTGAAGGCAACGGGGTGGATCTCATCCATGCACAGCAGTGGCCCTGAGATCTCTCCCTGCTCCCCTTTTTCCAACCCAGACAGACCGGGCTGGGCTTCGGCAGCACAATGGCTCGAGTCGGTGGCATTGTCTCCCCGCTGGCCAAGATGATGGAAGACTACTACTCCTTCCTTCCCCCAGCTGTGTATGGAGTGGTCCCCATCGTGTCTGGCATCACTGCCTGCTTCCTGCCAGAGACGCTGAATGTGCCACTGCCAGACACCATTGAAGAAGTGGAGCTCAGGTGGGTGCCGTTGGGAGTGGGACCTGTTGGCCGGCCTGGCTTTGCTGGACTTGGTGAACCTCCAAGGTCTTCCTTGATGGAACCCATGGAAACTGATAAGGCCAGGGCAAGGCCAGAGAAGAACCAGAGTCCTCTGGACCTGGAAGGTTTGGAGGTTGTATGCAGGTCCTCTGCTGGATGCACCAGACTCAGTGCGGAGGAAGCAGAAGAAATACTGGCTGTTTATTCTCTAGGCTGCTTCTGTAGCAAAAGGAATCAGAAGATGAGTCCCTGTCCTGAAGGGATTCTCTGTTAGGGGTGCACGAGCCCCACCCCAGTGTTTGGTTTGGACAGATGGACGGAGGAAGGTGGCGGGGAGCAGAGCAACCCCAGCCCAGGTCACCTTTTGGAGGAGCCACTTTTGGACTTTCGGATTTTATTTCGCTGGGCAATGTCAAAAGCAGCAGAACCAGTACGTGGGCAGAGGGAGGCCTGTGGAGAGGGAAGGTGGGGGTGCCAGGTCATAAATATGGTGCCACAATCACAGTCTACCCAGCTTCAGTCTGCTTTCAATGTACAGTGGTGCCTCACATAAAGAGCTTAATTTGTTCTGGAGGCCTGCTCTTTAAGTGAAACGCTCTTTAAGTGAAGCAGATTTTCCCATAGGAAAATTTGGAAACTCAGACAATTGGTTCCACAACCACCAAAATATTCATATAAAAAATTAACTGGGTGTAAAAATGATGACAAAACACTGGAATTGAATTCAAAACATGCATTCAATGTCAGGGTGACCATATGCTCGACCTCAAAATGTAGGACAAGGATCCCAAAAAGTCCGGATTTTCAGTTGAAAATCTGGACTTTTGGAGGACCTTGTCCTACATTTTTTAAAATGTAAACAGCTGCCTCCGCTGTTGTCAGAGGTCAGGAGGGACTTTCCCTCTCGCCGCTGAACTGGTCTGGTCCCTCCTGGGCTCCAACAACAGCGGAGGCAGCTGCGCTTGTGGCGAGTGCTCTGCGGAGGGATGCTCCTTCCCCACAGAGCACTCTGTCGATCAGACTGACCGGTCTGATAGTTGGAGCGATACAGAGGTTGTGCAAATGCGCACAGCCTCTACTTCTAAAAAAAAAACAGTGGGCACATGTGCACAGCCTCTAATTTACAAGATGGCTGCTCGGATGGCCACCCTTGATGCGAGCCAGTCCAAGCACAAGTTAAAGTGGCATAAAGCACTACATAAGCTCCCCCCCCACATGCCTGGACAAGCCCCATGCCTAGACTGTCCGGACCAGTATGAAAATTCTGGACCAGTCCAGGCAATCCCGGGCATATGGTCAGCCTGATTCAATGTGCATGATCCTATGAAGTCTACTTAGGCTGCATTCCTAAAGACACTTTCCTGGGAGTAAGCCCCATTTAACACAATGCGGCTTACTTCTGCGTTGACATGGTTAGGAGGCTGCAATCAAAGACACTTTCCTGAGAGGCTTACCTGGGCTGCTGCTGGAGGTTCAAGTGGGGGCACTTGGGGGCAGTTAGGGGCAGCTGCTTCTGGCACCTCCAGGCAGTTAGAGGCAGCAGTGCTGGCCGGCAGCCCTTTTAAAGAGCCTCCATGCAGAGTGTCAGGGCTGCATAGCAAGTGCGCCCCATAGCACGCTTGCTTGTTAAGTGAAGCGGAACTTATTATGTGAACCATGATTTCTTGGGAATTTTTCCTTGTTGTGTGAAATGCTTGTTAAGCGAGGCGCTTGTTAAGTGAGGCTCCACTGTACTTCTGTTATTCCAAATCATTTAGGAAGAGAGGTTCCTAATCAGGTGTCCTGCCCAATGCAGACCTGGGAGGAACACAAGGTCCTTAGAAAGCAAGGTGACCATATGACCAGAAATTTCCAGATTTGTCCTCTTTTTTTAGCCTCCTGTTTGTGTGTCCTCCAAAAGGGCTTCATTGTCCTCCATTTTGGCTTCATTTTGGAACTTTGCAATGGTGTGCAGCACCCCATCATGTCATGTGTCGTTGGATTCGTACTGAAGAGCAGAATCCAATGCAAAAATCAGATTTGAAATATCTCCTTCCTATCAAAGGTTGTGGCCAAAAAAAACAAAAACAAAAAATAAAAATATGCATTGAGCTCTCTGGAAAAATGAAAGTGCCCAATATCTCAACTTTACTTGTGAGTAGGCCAATGTGTCCATGGGAAATGCCAGGCTGAGAGGAATCCAAGACCTTGTCCTCATTTTGAGGTTTGCGCATCTGGTCACCCTGTTAGAAGGGCTTCAGGGGAATGGAGAGGCTCTGTGCTCCTTCCCTTCTGAAAGGGAAGCAAAGGGTGGCAACCACTGCTGAGGATGGGGCAGCATTTTGGCTGGGAAAACAGTAGCCAGGCACTACCAGCATCAGGATCACCAGGTTCTGGTCTCCCAGATCCCAACGAGGGTCTGACTGTTTGGACTAGAAATGCAGGATGGATTCGAACAGATGTTGACTTGAGTGAGGCAGGGTCAGGATCCTCCCAGCACCTGATTCTCTGCCTTTTCTTCCAGGTCCCGGAAGAAGAAGGAGGGCATGTCCGAGTTGACCCAAGAGAAGATTCTGCTCCAAAGCCAGGAGAAAGCCTTCTTCAAAGAGGCCTGCTGAGCCACTCAAGTCTCCGCTCTCCGTTTGGCCCATTGACTGAGACTGGGAAGAAAGGCTTTTTCAACACCACCGCCCACCACCTCTTTCACTCCAACCCAGATCCAAAGGGGAGATGCAGCAAAAGGGCTCAGGAAAACGAGGCACACCTTCTGGACATTTTTAAGGCACTGAAAAAAGAAAATGAGAAAAAAACACCATTTAAAGTTTATTTCTTTCTCTTTTCCAATACCCCCTAGTTTAAGGATGCCACAGCAAGGTTTCATGGGAGACAGACCTGCTTTCCAAGGCCAAGATACCTCAGTGCATAATAAGATGGGAGTGCCACTAAGCACATGCAGAGTGCAGTTCCTCACCACTGAAAAGTTGTAGTGGAGATGAGGTCTCCTTACCACCACAAGCTACACGCATTTCATAACCAGTGATAAGTTCATTACCAGTGATAAGGGACCAGTTCCATTCAGGGTGATCAGATGCCCAGAGAATGATGTCCTCTCAATCAGATGTCCTCTCAACCTGGCCTTTCTGGAGGACAATGGCACATTTTCCTACTCACCAGTTAAGCCGCAATATTGGGCACTTTCACTTTCCCATATTGCTCAGTGCATACTTTTTGGCCATAACCTTTGATAGGAAGAAGATATTTCAAAATAGATTTTTGCATTAGATTCTGCTCTTCAATATGAATCCAATGACATATGACATGAAGGGGTCCTGCACACCATTGCAAAGTTCCAAAATGAAGCCATAATGGCTAAAAAAGAGGACAAATCCAGAAATTTCTGGTCACACTGGTTCCACTGGTCTCTCACAGCCTGTTTCTACTGAAAATTGATGAGATCTAACAGAGTATTGGGAAGAGGGTGGGACAGGGTGACGATATGACTGGAAATTTCTGGATTTGTCCTCTTTTTTAGCCTCCTGTCTGGATGTCCTCCAAAAGGGCTTCATTGTCCTCCATTTTGGCTTCATTTTGGAACTTTGCAATGGTGTGCAGGAGCCCATCATGTCATATGTCGTTGGATTCATACTGAAGAGCAGAATCCAATGCAAAAATCAGATTTGAAATATCTCCTTCCTATCAAAGGTTATGGCCAAAAAAACTAAAAAATAAAAAATATGCATTGAGCAATATGGGAAAGTGAAAGTGCCCAATACTGTGGCTTTGCTTTTAAGTAGGCAAACATGCCATTCCCTACAATCCAGAGTAACTGGAGCACGCAATTGGAGTAACTTACGTATGGGAGCACGTAAGAGACATTATGTGCACCCGTAGTTACGGCACCACCCAGTGAAAACCTATGGGAAATTCATATTGCAATCCAGAGTAAATTTTTCTTGCACTGGAGCAAGGACTCCCTGTGTCCTTGCCCAGGATTGTGCCCATTGTCTGCCAGAAAGGCCAGACTGAGAGGAATCCAAGACCTTGTCCTCCTTTTGAGGTTTGGGCATCTAGTCACCCTTGGGTGGGGGGAATGGAGGAGTCGATATTACCCAGTTCTGCTGTTGAGGACCAACAAAACAGGGCTCCAGGGCCTAAATTGTACCTGGTTTCAGGGTCACCAGGGCACCTGGGAGCCAGAAAGGGGGCCTTAAAGTTTCCTGGGATCTTATGTTTTCTGATCTCACCATAAGAGGGTGCAGGAGGTACATCATACTTGGGTTCAGGATCAATAGGGGGACCTAGGAGCTGAAGGAGGGGATTTACTGGGATCTCAGGAAATGTCTGTGTATGTTGTGTGAAGACTTGCATCCACATTTTGTGTAAGCCTACACAGTTTTATATACAGTGATCTGTAGAAATTATGATTATATGAAATGGTGATCCGATGGAGAAGGATCCTTAATATAATTCCTTCCAATGCCCTGTTGGTGCCTAAGATCTTTTGGAAGAGTGGCCAGACCAGAGAAGCCACAAGTGGGATGGGGGTAGGAGGGAACCCATCATAGAAATGGCTGTTGACACCGACTGCAAAGATGACGCTTGCATTTTCCACAAAGGGGGTCAGATCTTGTAGTCAGGGCTCTTCAAAGCTCATAATGCTTCTGGGGTGTTGCCTGTTCCCTGATGCTTCATAATGTGTAGGTGCGTAGCTCTTTCAGAGGAAAAAGGAATAGGGCTTAACCAGTGCCCCAAATGCCACTTGCTAATTGAAGGCCACCTGCAGCCACAACCACACTCTGTTGTGCGTGTTACTCTTTTGATGGCAAAGAGCAAGACAGCCAAACAAGAGGGAAATTGTATTGTGATTCTGGAGACGTCTTCCTTGGCTAGGTGGCCACTCACACCCTGTCCTTGGAACTAATTCTGAAGGCCAGGTGGATAACCAAACACTTTGGGTTTGCTCCATTTCCTCAGTTACTCTGGGGACACATGCATTGAGGTAAGGGGGAGGCTGAATTTGAATAGTGCCTTAGGCACTTGGGGGCTCCTGGTATCAGGAGATTTGGGCTCTTCCCATCTCCCGGTTTCATCTTAATGTTTAGCTGGTCAGGCTTTGTCCCTTCGGTTCATCTTGGCCACCTTTTTGAACTCCTTCAGGACCCGATCCAGCTTCCTGGCCATCACCAGAAGAACCTCCACTGCATCAGGCCAAAGGGCCATCTAGTTCAGCTTCCCAGATCCCACAATGGCCCGCCAGATGCTCTAGGGAGCACACAAGACTCCTGCATCCAGGTGCCCACCTCCCCCTGGCATCTGGCATTTTGGGATTGTCCACCTCTACACATACCCCTCATGGCTTGTAACCCATGATGGAAAACCCATGATGTAACCCATTTCCTCCAGGAATTTGTCCAAGCTGTTCAATTCTGGAACCTCCCATGGTTAAAAAACTCCGTGGATAAAAACAGTGGAAAAATAGGTTTAAAGACAAGGCTTCTTGCTCGTCCATTGATTCTAATGGAATAAGTTTATGCCTCAACAGCTGCAGGGGTTTGATTCTGGGACTCCCTGCTGATCCTTTAAAAAATTGTTAAATAAAATCAGTTTTTTAAAAAACAAAATAAAAAGTACATCCTGTTATAGTGGTTTAAAAACAGCTTTTCTTTTGATGATGTAGCAATTGGAAATGCAAAGGCCCCCAGACTTTGCCTGGCTCAGCTGAAGAATTGGAGTGATTTCTTGCATGGCTGCCAATTACAACAGTAAGAAAAGCAGTTTTTTAAACTGTAATTTGCAGTGGCCATTCATATTGAGTCCAATCAGTGTATAAAAAGATGATGTGTATAACTAGGTTAGCCCTTGAATTAATCGGTAATCTTTAATTGACCCAGTGTGTGATTAATCTGGGGAACTCCTTGCCACAGGATGGAATGGTACGGGAAGCTGGACTAGATGGGCTTTTGGGGCTCTTCTATTTATGATGAATTTGCTGCAGAGAGAGAGAGAGAGAGAGAGAGAGAGAGAGAGAGAGTATTGTGGTTGATCAAAAGGCTGCGGGAAACAGAGGGGGAGCTGTGGAGGGAGGATTGGGGAGGGGACACCACCTAAGAGAATGGGGGGGGGGAATAAGCCTGGAAGTGAAACAAGAGAGAGTGAAACCGAGAAGCCGTTTCTTTAGTGACGGCAGCCAAAGGGTATGTAGAAGAGCCCCTTCCCCAGAACCCGAGGATGGGATGGGGATAGAACTATTTTCCAGCACAAAGAAGTTTGCAGGGCTTCCTACTGTGCACCCCAAATCTTTTGCCGTACAATCTCTTAGGAAGGTCCTGATGGGGTTCTTGGGTGTCTCCCCTTTTTTCAGCTCCCCCCTCCAAAGTTCTCTGTAGCCTGCAAGCCAACGATACCTGTCAGAGATGCTCTAGGAGGATTTCCTGCTACAAGCAGGGGGTTGGACTAGATGACCTACTGGGACCCTTCCAACTCTTGGATTCAAGTCCACACCAGTCCTGGCCTCAGCACTGCCTGGTCAGTCCCAGACCAAGTTAACACTTAACTGCTGCTATCCAGCCGCCTTCAGGCAGAACTTCACCCTTCACTCTGCCCTGGGTTGCCCTTCCTCTTTCAGGGACAGCTGCCCAGCCTACGGTTACCCTTTAATCAGGAGACCCGCCACAGACCTTTAAAGGGGATGTTTCAATGCCCGTTTGCCTGGAGAAAGGTTGAAATAAAGCTTCCCCCTGCACTTGAGTGAGGGTCCTGCGAGGGTCCCACTGGGAAGATCTACACCTCACAACCCAATAACCATATTTGATGGTTTTCTTCTGACTGTTCTGGTTAATTGATAGATCTTGGCAAGAGAGTCTCCCACTAGCCATGCTTGTCCTCCTTAAGCTGACCCGATTCGGTGAGGATGAGTTTCTCCGAGGTCTTGGAACATGTTGGTAGCCTGGGACGCTTCCAGGCCATCTTCATGACCCTGCTGGCCATGCCCATCTTCATGATGGCCAACCATATGGTCCTGCAGAACTTCACAGTGGCCACCCCAGACACCACTGCTGGCTCCACTCCAACGATACTGGTGGGAACTGGAGCACTGAAGGTGAGGAGTTCTTCAAACTCACTACAATTGGGGATGGTAAGTAGCACCAGGACCAATGTTGTCACCGCTTGGTTGCCATCCAGTGGGGGCTGTTGGACCCCAACGCCACCCAGGTAAACAGCATCGAGATGGAAGTAGAACCCTGCAGCGATGGCTGGGTATACAACTGAAACATCTTCCCCAACACCATCATCACCAAGGTGAGAACACAGTGTTGGTGGCTGATGAGTTGGTGAACATGGTGAGATGATGGGCAGTTCTGACCATTTGACCACTTCCCATGTGTGAGTTCCAAGCCTCCACCTTACCACCAAGCATTTTCACATGCTTTGCCCCCCCCCCCCCCCCACTTCTTATCCAAAGTAGCAGCTGCAATTCTGGACACATGTGCACAAAGGAAAACCAACAAGCACATACTAGCCAATACATTGACCATGCAGGAAATGAGCATGAGTCCAATCCCATGCGCTTTCTGGGAGTGCACTGGGTCATGAGAATCAGCCATCAACGAGGGGAGAGGAAGGCAGACTTGAGGAAATCTTCCTTCCCTGAACCAGTGGCATCAGTAGGAGGTGGAGGGGTGTGGACCACACTTGGGGGTGACATGCCTACTGGCAAAAATTACGGACATCTTTCTGGAAAATTTTTTATGACTACATGGGGAATATTATGGGAAATATACCCCAATTCTTTCATGCTAAATGTGATGAAATTACAGGTTGAAATATCTATATATCAAATGTTATGGCCAGTTAACCAGAAAAAGAAGCATAGCTGCTTTCTGGAACTGTTGCTGGGCCAGAGTCAGGAGGACCCTGGATCAGCTGCCCCAACTGCCAACAACCAGGCTGCTCCAGGGAAGGGCCCCCCTACACCCCCTCCCTGCTGGAAGCATAACCCCTTTGGATCTGCAACCCATGGGATGATCTGATTTTTTAAAAAAAGCAGGCCTCCGTCAGGCTTGAGAGACTACGGTATCGTGCTCGGCGCTGCATACACTGCATGCGAAGCACGAAAGCCTGGGTTGGATTGTTGTGGAGGATAGGCTGTTACTCAAGCAGCAGATCCCCCCTCTCCACCCCACTGAATTAGTCCAGTGGAAAGGCAGAGCCAATACGATTGGATCCAGCTGCGTCGCAGAGCTGGGCTAAGGACAGGAGCTCACCCTGTCTTGTGGGGATGACCCGGGTCTCAAACCCTGGCCTGCTGGTTAACAGGCACAGTGTCTTAACCATGTGTGCCACACACAGCTTTAATGTCCTGGATTTTATTGTTGGTGTTTTTATGCATTGTTTGTGAGCTGCCTTGAGTCCCTCTGGGAGAAAGGAAGGATAGAAATAAAGTTTATTATTATTTATTATTATTATTATCTGGCCAAACAAAGTACCTGATCCAGGACACAACTGGATGCCCGATGCCCCCAACTGACACATCCTTGGTTCTGAAAACAGCAGAAATCACTTCTGAAATGGAGCTGCACCCTAAATGAATTGGTTTGTTCTGGTCCAGAGGCCCTGGGGATTTTGACCTCCCAGTATCCCTCCTCGAGCCTGAAACTGATTTGGAGCTCTTTAGATTCTCAAAAGTTTGTTTTATTAAAACTACGACTTCCTGTTTCATGTTTTATGACCACTCCCAGCCCCAAATTTTGGGGGTCCCCATACCTCAAAAGAGGGTCTGGTGCAAAGAAGATCTTCCTCTATAGTTCTTGTAGTTCTGATTAGTTTGCTGTATTTTCTCTCCCTGCCCCTCCCGAGTGGGACCTGGTTTGTAGCTCCTGAATCCTGAAGCACGTAGTTCAGTCCCTCTATGTGGCCGGAGTCCTGCTCAGAGGGCTCTTATCTGGGGGCTTCTCAGACAGATACGCGGTTCAGTCATCTGGCAGGACTCAGGATCCCACCTGATCAGAACAACGGCTGGCTCTCCTTCCATTATTTTCTGTGCCCCCCATTATTTGGTGGGAACAAGAGCACCTTCAGAGTCCTTTGTGAAGATCGTTAACACACCTGAGCATCTCAATGTGCCCTTTGAGCCTGAAGGCAGTGGTTAAATGGACACCAAACCATCGCTGTGACTGCATAGTCAGAAGGGAACCTGGTACAGTATCCAGTGAAAGCAAATGAAAGGTTGGAGAGAGAGAGAGAGAGAGAGAGAGAGAGAGAGAGAGAGAGAGAGATCTAAGCCTTTTCAGGCTTCATGTGAGTGTTTTTCATCTCTCCCTTTATGTAGTTGGAGAGACAACAGGGAATGTTGAATGTAAAAGGAGGGACTGAGGAGGAAGGAAGGAAGGGATACAGACAGACAGACAGACAGACAGACAGATAGATAGATAGATAGATAGATAGATAGATAGATAGATAGATAGATAGATAGATAGATAGATAGATAGATAGATAAGGGATGGAGAAGGAAAGAAGGAAGGAAGGATTTGTGGTGTTAAATGAAAGAGAAGGGATGCTTTTAAAATAGCTTGTTAACCATGCAAACATGATTCTTGGCTTCCTATGTTGCAGGTAAACTGGCTTGGGGTTCTGCCACATCGTGGCACGTGTGGGGGGGAATGCACTCCAGCCTCAAGTCGGTGAGCATGTTCCCTTCCTGCCCTATGTGATCTACGGCACTGCCCCAATCATGTCTTGGCTAGCGGTTGCCTTCCTGCCAGAAATGCTCAATGTCCCCTTGCCAGAAATGCCACCAGCTCCTCCTTAGAGAGGAGGAAGTCCACGCCTTTGTGCGGGCATGTGGCCTCGCTAGAAGCTGCCACTTGGCCTCCCTTGTGTGGTCAAATGCCCTCACCGAGGGACACACTGTACATGTCCAAGACTTCGGACATGCGCAGTGCATCTGTGCAACCATTGGGCCTTGCTCTGGAGCCAGTAGGTGTGCAGAGTCATTCTGTGCATGTCCAAAGTCTCGGACATGCGCAGTGCGGCTTTGCGCACAGCGTAATTCTGGCCAGCTCCAAGACAGAGCAGCAGCTTCTGGTGGCTGCTCTGCCTCAGAGCTGGCCGGAATAGCGGGGCTGATGCCTGGGGTCAAACTCCTCCAGCACGTCACCCCGCTTCGGCACGTCACCCAGTGCGGACCACACCAGACACAGCACCCCAGTGATGTTGCTGGTCCGGAGGCATCTACTGTTCCCCCACCCCCATCCTAATCTCCATCTGCAGTATGGGGATGATGTAAATACTTATTCTTTATGAAGCACTTTGAAATCAGCATGAACGTGTTCACAATTAGTATCAGTATCAAGCATCAAATTAGCATTTCAGCTGACTTTGAGCACAATCCTAACCATGTCTACTCAAATGTAAGCACCATTGTGGGTCTTATTCCCAATAAGAATAAGAAACTTTAAGAAACTGGGACAGGATTCATTTTCCTCCCCTTCCTGCCTTACGTAGGTCGCGGGACCACCAGGAGGAGGCGAAGGAGCCACAGATCCAGGCCCTTCTCAACTCGGAGAGCATTGCTGTTGAAGAAGAAAATGTGGCCACCCACTGACTTCCTCTGAGATCTGGTTTCTTTCTCTGGCACTGTGGGATACATTACAAGGTTGCATCCCAATGCAATCCATTATGGGGTGTTTTGGAGAAGCGGTCTGGGCATGGCCTTTCCGGCAGACAATGGCACGTTTGCCTACTCACAAGTAAAGCCGTGATATTGGGCACATCCACTTTCCCATAGTGAAGAGGAGCCTGGAGCCTGGACTTCTTTCTGGGGTGACTGGAGGGGTCAGGATCTGCTTCCTCTCAGCCTGATCCAAGGCAAGTTGGCCTTCTCACGAATAAAGGCACGATGTGGCTCCATTTCAATTTATAGAGAATTAATGCAATTAAAAGAGACATTTTGGGGGGCTGTGTTCATTAGATCAGGACCATTCTGGTGTCCTTGGATTCCATCCCAATGGACTATGGCAGGTTCACCTACACTTGGGTAAAGCTGCCATGTGAGGCATTTCATTTTCCATAGAACTCAATGCATATTTTTTTATTTTTAGATTTTTGGCCATACCTTTTGATAGGAAGGAGCTATTTCAAAACTATTTTTTGCCTTGGATTCTGCTCTTCAGCAGAACCCAACTATAGATGACATGATGGGGTCCTGCATACCATTGCAGAGTTCCCAAATGAAGCCAAAATGGAGGACAATGAAGCCCTTTTGGAGGACACCCAGACAGGAGGCTGAAAAAGAGGGCTGGTCTGGAAATATGGTCACCCTGGGTCTGGGGCATGTGAGTTGGGGGGGAAGGAAAGAGTCTTGGGTTCAAGGCGTGGAGGTTGGTTGATGTGGGGTCTCTTGATTCGAAGATTTCTATGCCATTTCCTAAACCTAGATGGTGACATTGCTGGAATAACTGGGAAGGGGGATCAGTGGGAAGGAGGATCTGGGAAGGGGGATCAGTGTGCTCAGAACCGAATTGTATATGGTCTGCAGAGAGCTGCAGGGCCCCATTGGAAACATATTTTTCAGGACCCAGGTTCACAGTCAAGAAGCAGAAGTATAATTGGTAACACACTTTTTATGAGCAAAATATTAACCATGTCTACTCAAAAATAAGCCCTATTGTGTTCAATGGGTCTTACTCCCAGGAAAGTGTCTTTAGGATTGCAGCTTGTCTAGGATCAAGGATCAAGGATCAAAAAAAGAACCGTCAATCCCAAGCGCACTTCCAAAATGCATGTGAATTCAGGACCAAAGGGAGTCCAAGCACATTTCATAGCAAACAGGACTTTGCTATGTAAAGCTTGCTAGTAAACACACAAAATGGGTAGATTATGTTTTAAAAGGAATAACAGAATAATTAACATGTCATTCAAGAATAGTAAAAAATGCAAAAGATGTGCAGTAAATTCAAACACTGCTGACTGTAAAGAATTCAGAAGAAACATACCCTACAATCAGTGGTGGGCTCCAGCAGGTTCGCACCTACTCTGTAGAACCGGTTGTTAAAGAGAGACAGAACATATAAAGTTAAAAAATAGCCATTTAAAAGTGGCTGCCAGGTGGGCAGAGAACCGGTTCTTAATTTCTTTGAATCCCATCACTGCCTACAATCCACAGTAACTACAGGAGCACATAAGAGACATTTACGTCGGTGTAGTTACAGCACCACCTAGTGAAAATGGGAAATACGTATTGCAGTCCAGAGTAAATTGTTCTTACACCAGAGCAAGGACTCCCCATAGTTACTCTGGATTGCGCCCTTAGAATTATGGCTGCTCTCTATAAAATTGCAAGGTGGTGTTAAGGTGTCCATTGCAATGTGTCGTGGTGCGTATTTGACTGTGTGTATTTGCATGTGTCTGAGGTATTTGTGGCCCTCTTAGGTGGTGGGTTCAGTTGGGAGCACAATGGGTTGAAAGCTGGTCCAGAAGAGCTGTGCTGGATCAGGACCAGGGCCCATTTAGTCCAGCTTCCTATATCAAACACCCCCCCCCCCCTCCAATGCCACAGGGAGCACAGAAGACCCAAGATCCCCACATCCTGGTGCCCCTCGCTTGCACAGGCCATCAGAGGAAGCCTCCTTCCAAACCAGGAGTTTGCACAGACCCCTCACGGTTTGTAATCTGTGATGGACGTTTCTTCTCAAAATCTGTCCAAGTCCCTTTGAAAGGCATTGTCACCATATCCTGCAGCGAGGAGTGCCACAACCAGTTGGCCGACCCAGCACCTGATTGAGCATTAAATCTGCAGCTGGGTTAGCTCCCTGTCTTTTATTCATGGTCATCTCAAGATGTTTAGGATGGAGAGTCTGAAGGGACCCCCCTCACCCTCCGGCCACAGCAGTGAGGTCACCATTTTCTATCCCCAGGGGTGCCGAAACCAATACCAGAACATTCCTTCCTCTTGCCGGTTACTATATTGCGCCACCAACCACCTGTCGTTCTGTGGCTCCCTCTCTTCTCCTCTTCTGCTCGTCCCTGGCTGTGTTTTTAAATGAGGGGAGCGTGAGAAATGGGCCTGAGTGGCAAAACTCCCCCTCTCCAGCTCCAGAATCCTTTGTGCCCAGATCCGTTCCCTGCCATCCCAAGGAATGCCTGCCCATCTGCGGAAAGGAGCCTTGGCTGCAATCAGCCGCTGCTCTTGGCAAGGGTTTGGAGCCCGCCGTGCAAGAATGCAGAGCAAGGGGAAAATCTGCTGGCCTTTCCCCCCCTCGGAGCACTTCACGCAGATCGGTCCACAGCCTTCCTTCCTCTCATTCCCTTTTGCTTTGTTTTCTTGCCCTCTCTGAGTGGGGCAGAGCCCCCAGCCCTGGGCTCTCCTCCAAATTTGTGCCAAAAGTGGCAGCAGGTGGAAACTGTCAACCTTTCCACTCACTCACAAAGCAGACAGGACGCCTGTAATTCTGGACCTTTAATTCTCCACTGCAGCCTGGCCTTCCTTGAAGGGATGTTGTGCGGATAAAAAGATAATAGAATCCTAGAGTTGGAAAGGACCAGTGGATCATCTAGTCCAACCCCCGGCCTGTAGCAGGAAATCCTCATCTTGGGGACCCGTGTCTTGAACCCTGGCCTGCTGGTTAACAGGCACAATGACTTAACCACTTCCACCACCACTGGTTAGTCTCCTTTTACCAGTGTTAGAGGAAAAGCAGGGTATAAGCATGCAGAACTAACTGAGAGCCCAATCCTATGCATGCCTTCTCAGAGGTAAGCTCCATTATATTCAATGGGCTTACTCTCAAGTAAATGTGGATAGGATTGTGGCATGCATAAAACTTGCATCCCTTCTGAGAATGTGGACTCTCCCTCACTGGGGATATTCAAGCAGAGGCTCGACCAGCACCTGTTGGAGATGCTCTAGGAGGATTTCCTGCTAAAGCAGCATTTCTCAAAGTGGGGGTCAGGACCCCTTTGGGGGTCACCTAGAGCTTTCCTGGGGGTCGCCTAAAGCCCCCTGGTGCAGGGGGCCAGGTCAGGCTTGCCTGACCTCCGGCTGTAGCTGCATGTGCACTGGGGCTGACTGACAGCCTCAGGGCCCAATCCTATGCATGCCTACTCTGAAATAAATCCCATTATAGTCAGGGGGGCCTTTACTCCCATGCAAATGTGGACAGGATTGCAGCCTCAGGGCCCAATCCTATGCATGCCTACTCTGAAATAAATCCCATTGTGTTCAACGTGTGCATAGAACACAATTTCATTTGTAACAATGAAAATACATCCTGCATATGGGATATTTACATTACGATTCATAACGGTAGCAAAATTACAGTTATAAAGTCACAACAAAAATAATTTTATGGTTGGGGGTCCCCACAAAAATAATTTTATGGTTGGGGGTCCCTTATAAAGGGGTCACGGCATTAGGAAGATTGAGAACCACTGTGCTAAGGGAACCTCCTGGGTCCCTTCCAACTCTATGATTCTAGGATTTGATGATGTTCTAATATGAATTAAACACTGAAGTCTATTATAACAGTATGATAGATAGATAGATAGATAGATAGATAGATAGATAGATAGATAGATAGATAGATAGATAGATAGATAGACAGACAGATAGATAGATAGATAGATAGATAGATTGATTGATTGATTGATTGATTGATTGATTCTGCCGGGACTCACTGTTTACAGCTGCAATCCTAAAGGCACCTTCCTGGGAGTAAGCCCCATTGAACCCAATAGGGCTTACTTTGGAGTAGACATGGTTAGGAGGCTGCAATCAAAGGCACTTTCCTGGGAGTAAGCCCCACTGAACACAATGGGGCTTACTTCTGGTTAGACATAGTTAGGAGGCTGCAACTATATTCCACATAATAAGTCTAAATTTCCAAGGAATCCTGCTTCACACAACAAGCAAACCCCTCTCGTGCCTACTGGGCACCTGTGCTATGCAGCCCTGATGCTCCCCATGAAGGCTGTTTAAAAGGGCTGCTGGCCTATGCTGCTGCCTCTAACTGCTCCCAACTTGGGGGCAGTTGCCCGTTGTGCTCTTGTGCAACTTCTGTGCATCCTCCAAAGCCAGCCACCCTGAGTGACTAAAGTTTGCACATGCACAGCTCAGAGCGCTCCTCAGAGGCCCCTGCCTGTCGCTTGCCTGGAGTGTTCTCAGCACAGCATGCATGTGCAAATGTTGCGTGTGCGCACTGTGTACAGAGTGTGCCTCTGAGTTTGCACCTCCAGCTGAATTTTGGAAGGCTTTGGCTGCCGAAGGAGGTTAGTGTCAGACTCCTCCGGCATGTCACCCCCCTCAGGCATGTCACCCAGTGCGAGCACACCATTGATCATCCTAGTGATGCTCCATCCCCTAGTGATGCTCCTGCATGTAGGGCTGTTGTAAGTATTTTTGAGCCAATGGACATTAAATGTTAACGGACACTAAACACCTTGCACTCCCCTCTCTTGGTCTACTCCAACATGCCAACGTGGAGTTGGAAGGAGCTGGGATGATTCCCTTTCCCCATGACTCAGAGGACAAGTGACGCAGAAGGGGGAATTGGGCAAGGCTTCAAGAATGCTCTGCCCTTTGTCCTGATTTCCCTGCTCTTGCCTGGGACTTGCCATAAGAAGTGAGCATCTCAGAGCCCTTCTGGACACTTCTGGATATGGAGATGGACAACCTGATCCCAACCAGGCTGCTCTGCCATGATCAGAGGCACCAAAACGGCAATGCTGGGGCCTGTGCAGGCAAAGAGGCAATAGAGAAAAGGGAACATAGATTATTTACTCCATATTTGTTACCCCAGCAACCTCTGTGGGTCTACTCACTCATCGCTGGCGCAAAAACAAGTAGCCCCATATTGGCTTTCAAGCCTTAGGTAGGATGTGGTGGGAGACTCTTCCACCATCCACTGCACCACTGCTCCCCTTCCAGACCTGATCCATCTTCCTTCCTGCCTTCCTTGCCCTGAAATGCCCCATGCCCAATTCTTTTTCCTCTTTTTTCAAAGTCATGTCCTCCTTTTTAACCTTGTGCCCTGGAAAAAAGTCTTCATTGTCCTCCTTTTTCTTGAAAGCAGACAGCAGGGAGCCTTTTTGGAACTAATAGGGTCAATTAATAAATTGTTTACTTATAAAGGAAATTTTCATGAACTTTGTGAACTTTTTAGTTGAAAAGCAGTGCCTCGCTTAACAAGCACATCGCTTAACAAGCGTTTCACATAAGCAAAAATTTCCGAGAAATCTTGCTTCACATAACAAGTTCCACTTCACTTAACAAGCAAGCACACTATGAGGATGTGTGCTATGCAGGCCTGACGCTCCACATGGAGGCTCTTTAAAAGGTCTGCCGGCCAGCACTGCTGCCTCTAACTGCCCCCAACTTGGAGGCAGTTTTCTGGGGGTGCAAGAGGCAGCTGCCCCTAACTGCCCCCTAGTGCCCCCACTGACCATCTCAAACTTCAAGCAGCAGCCAGGAAAGCCTCCCAGGAAAGTGTCTTTGATTGCAGCCTCCTAACCATGTCTACCCAGAAGTAAGCCCCAATGTGTTAAATGGATTCTACTCTGAGGAAAGTTTCTTTAGGATTGCAGCCTAAGTAGACTTCATAGGATCCTGCACACTGAATGCATGTTTTGAATTCAATTCCAGTGTTTTGTCATCATTTTTATATCCAGTTAATATTTTTATATGAATATTTTGGGGGGTTGTGGAACCATTCATCTGAGTATTTATTATTTCCTATGGAAAATCTGCTTCACTTAAAGAGCAGGCCTTTGGAATGAATTAAGCTCTTTATGTGAGGCACCACTCTATATAAATACTGTAAGAAAGAAAGAAAGAAAGAAAGAAAGAAAGAAAGATAGATAGATAGATAGATAGATAGATAGATAGATAGATAGATAGATAGATAGATAGATAGATAGATAATAAATTACATATAATAAGTTTAAATTTAATAATTTATTTATTTGTTTTAAAAGTTTGCACCCCGCCTTTCTCAGGTTGAAGACTGACTATTATAAATATTATTTCTAATATTAAATATTATAAATTTAATAATAAGTAATATAGTGTTTAAATTAACCACATAAAAGCAATATGGATGATTGTTTTTAGCTTTTCTTTGGTCATGTCCTACATTTTTCTAGGGTGTCCTACATTTTTCAGGGGCCCTGTCCTCTTTTTTGGTTATAATATGTGGTCAACCTGCCTGATTTGCCCTCCCCTTTTTGACATTGAGCCTGCTTAGGATTGGGCTACCCTAATCTATCCTCTTTACAATTAAAAACATTTTTACATGTTTTTACCAAATTTTTACCATTTTGATGCTTTCACAATGGTTTTAATTGGTTTTAGTGATCCAGGGTGTTTTAATATTTTGATATCTTAATGCTTTAATCAGTGATGGGATTCAAATAAATCAACAACAGGTTCTATGCAGTGGTGGGCAGAGGGTGGTTCACGCCAGATCGCCAGAACCGCTTCTTCTTTCTGACCCCCTGCCACTGATCTGGTGGGTAAGGGGGGCCAGAAAACTGGGCGCACCGGTTTGGCGAGCCTGGGAAGTCCTACACTATGCCTGCACCCAGCTTGACGCAGGCGCAGTGCGTCTCCTGAAGCTGGCCTTAGGATATTCACTGCTCTTGTGTCCAGCTGGGTGCAAGTGCAGTGCGTCTCTTGAAGCTGGCTTCAGGAGGTGCACTGCGCGTGCACCAAGCCTAGCGCATGCGCAGTGCGGCAGGGTTGGGCCCCGCCCCTCGCCCTGCCCCCGGCTCCGCCCTGACCCCTGACCCTGACCACTTTTGGGGAACTGGTTGTTGGGCCAGGCTGATTGTTGGTCGGTTGTTGGGCCAGGCCAGGCCAGGCCGGTCCCACCCCTGGTTCTATGTCCTACTAACCTAAATTAACAACAGGTTCTATGTCCCATTAGTAACCGGTTCTCAGAACAATGCGCTCCTTAGCAAAGGGATCTATTGAACCTGTGAGAACCCCCTGAAGCCCACCACTGGTTTAATGTTTTAATTGTTTTTAATTGCTATGGCTGCAGTCCTAAACACACTTTCCTGGGAGATAGAAAAATTGAACACAATAGGGCTTACTTTTGAGTAGACATGGTTAGGATTGTGCTCAATGTGTTTTTAACTGCTATGTGTTTTTAATTTTTGATGTATTTATTTACTGTGAGCTTCACCATTATGTGCCAGCATAATAATTTTTATTATTATTATAAATGCACAGCAAACAATTTCGTGCTGGTTTCATTCACTTCACCAGTCGGACCCTTCCCAAGAGTCTAGGACTGTGTGATGTAGCGGCGTATAATTCGTGCTGATCCCAGAAGAGTGGCTTTCTGCAGTTGGCAGAGTGATATTTTGTCAATGCCAAGAGTTTTCAGGTGCCTGCCCAGGTCTTTGGGCATTGCACCCAGTGTGCCAATTACCACCGGAACCACCTGCACTGGCTTACACCAGATATGCTGTCATTCAATTCTTGGCAGCAGGAGATCTTTTCCAGTTGTTTCTGCTCAATTCTTCTGTCCCCTGGTATGGTGATGTCAACCAGACACACCTGACTGCTTTCTATGATGGTGATATCTGAAGTCTTGTGTTCCAAGACCTTGTCCGTCTGTATCCTGAAGTCCCACAGAAGCTTGACCTGCTCATTTGCAACCGCTTTCTCAGGCTTGTGGGCCCACCAGTTTTTTGCCAGTGGCAGCACAGGTGGGCTGAAGCCAGTTCTCACCGGTTCTGAACCGGTTGTTAACTGGGGGAGGATGTTAGCAATCCGGTTGTTAAGAGGGGGCCGTCATCTTTGAATTGCATGCAAGTGTGTTTGAATTTCTCTTAAAGGGTCTCTGGGTCTGTCTTCCCAGAGCTGAAGCTCCCCCTCCTTCCTCCCCTTCTGAACCAGCCTCCCCTTCTGAGGGGGGCTCTCTCCCCCCTCCTTCCCCTCCCTAAGGTTATTTTTTAAAATACAAATAGACTGTTCCCAGTACCCTCATTCAGACAGGGCACTGCAATCATTCCACTTAAAGTGGGTGCAGCATCTGAGTGTTGTGAGGATGAGATTCTCCAGGGCTTTTGTCCCCTGTTCCTCCAGCCCTGTATACTTTCCTGAGAGTAAGCCCCATTGACTTGAATGGGACTTACTTCTGAGGAGACATGGTTAGGATTGGGCTCTGAGGCTGCAATCCTATCCACACTTATCTGGGAGTAAACCCCACTGACTAGAATGAGACTTACTTCTAAGTAAGCCTGTATAGGATTGGACTGTAAGGCTAAAATCCTGACCATACAGTCCTGGGAGTAAGCCCCATTGACTTGAATGGGACTTACTTCTGAGTAGACATGGTTAGGATTGGGCTCAGGCTGCAATCCTATCCACCCTGTAGTCCTTCCCCCACAGAGCTCTCCTCACCTCATCCTGCCCCTCTGAGAAATCTCTCCACCTGAGATTGTGGGGAAGCAGTATGGGGGGCACCTGAAGAAATAGCCCCAGTTCCCATCCTGCCCCCCAGTAGCCCAGTCCACTGCCTACTCTGAAGTAAATCCTATTAAAGTCAGCAGGTTTTACACCCCTGTGAGGATAGGAGTGTAGCCTCAAAGCCCAATCATCTGTCTACTCAGAAGTAAGTTGCATTATAATAGTGAAGCTTACTCCCTGGAAAGAAGCTGGTTTCTAAGAGCTTGTAATCCTATGCCTGACTACTCAAAAGTTAATCCCATTTCAATCTATGAAGCTTACTCCCAGGAAAGTGTACAGAGGAGTGCAGCATTAGACCCCAGTCCTATTTTTGGCTACTCAGAAGTAAGTCCAATTAGAGTGTGTGAAGCTTACTCTCAGGAAAGTGAATAGGATTGCAGCCAAAGGCTGGTTACTAAGAGCTCAGTCCTTTGCTTGACTACTCAGAAGTCCTATTATATACAGTGGAGCTTACTTACAGGAAAGTGTGGTCAGGATTATAGCCTTAAGTAGTGGCTTAGAAGCAAACCTCAGCCTGCAGAGGGGACACCACAGACTCTGGTCCTAAACTGTAGATCAGTGTTTCTCAACCAGTGGTATGAGCACCACCTGTGGAACTTGTGGTGTGTCTGCTGTATTAGGCACCTGGATGCAAGTGTCGTATGTGCTCCCTGAGGCAGCTGGTGGGCCACTGTGTGATTCAGGAGCTGGACTAGATGGGTCTTTGGTGTGATCCAGTGGAGGCTTTTCTTATGCTTTTATGTTCTTATTTGTGGCATCCCTGGACACATCCCCCCCTGAGAGCACAACAAAGCATCATGCATAGGACTCCAGCCCTGCCCCTGGCCACGCCCACTTCCGGGAACCAGTTGTTGGGCCAGAGTGGGCCCACCTCTGACTGGCAGATGGTACTTTTGGCATAGATTCCAGTGGATCTTCTGGGCAACAGATTGTGCCTCAGTTTGTAGTCAGTCTGCGCCATCTTCTTGCAGCCACTTAGAATGTGGTCGATGGTTTCATCCACTTCTTTGCAGAGCCAGCATTTGGGGTCATGGGCTGATTTTTCAATCCTGACCTCAAGGTTTGTCCTTGATTGCCTTGATTGCCTTGATTGCCTTGATTGATCAAGGTTTGCCTTGATTGCCAAGGTTTGGCGTTTGTCCTGATTGCCTGTTCTTGGGCTGCAAGTCTCAGGCCTTCCGTCTCCTTCTTCATGTTCCACTCGTCAGCCACAACCAGGTCTTATCCTGATCCACTTTTCCTTCCATCTTGGCAAGGAATTGGCCGTGCAGTACTTTATTCTGTCCGAGCCTGAATTGCACTTTTGCGATATTCATAGTTGGTCTGCTGCACTTTCAGCCACTTTCTCTTGCTGACTTCAGTCCGAGCAGATTCCTGGCTCTCTCACACATCATCTGCCAGGGCATGTTCTCCTCCTCCTCCTTCTCCTCCTCCTCCTCCTCCTCCTCCTCCTTCTTCTTCTTATTAACTATTTAATTTTTGATGTATTTATTTACTGTGAGCTTCGCTATAATAAATTTAATAAAATATGAAATAATTAATAAATCTAATAAAAATGAAATACTGCAATTTACTCAAATACAATGCTCACCTTTTCCAGCCAAATTCAATCTCCAAAATCAGGGTGCACATTAGATTTGATGTTAACTAGTGTGGAGTAAATACATTATTTTGATTGTGCGTATAGGGTGTGCATTATATTCAATGATGCATTATATTTGAGTAAATGCGGTAATTGATAACCAAAATTGTCTGACTTGTCCAGAGCTCAGCTATGTATCAAACTCCAGCCAGGAGCATGGGAACCACATTAAAAGCAGGTGGATGCAAGGTGTCCACTCTATGGTGTCGCTAGGGGGTGAGGGGGGTACAGACCAGACTTGGTGACACTGTCAGGAGGTGACACCATTACTGGCCAAAATTCAGGAAATAGTGGTATTTCCTATCCCATCATGATATGTGGGCAAATTAATGCAGAAATGCCCTTCGGAAACACACAGAGCACACACACAGGGCGCAATCCAGAGTAACTATGGGGAGTCCTTGTTCTGATGTAAGAACAATTTACTCTGGAATGCAATATAAATTTCCCATAGGTTTTCACTAGGTGGTGCAGTAACTACAGGAACACATAATGTCTCTTATGTGCTTCCCCAGTTACTCTGGATTGTAGGGTCAGAAATGTTACTGCCCCATAAGAAGGAAAACCATCTTGGATCCCCAGAAGAAGTGGATATTCTTAAGTCAAACCTGACCAGTCAGACTAGGGCGAGCAGCTGTCATAACAGCAAAGGAGGACAAGGCCCCCCAAAATGTAGAACACCCAAGGAAAATGTAGGAGAGCAAAATCCTAAAGATATTTTGAGGCTGCAATCCTAAAGATATTTTCCTGAGAGTAAGGCCCATTGAACACAATGGAGCCAACTTTTGAGTACTCCAAAACTTTTGACTGTACTCCAAGGCTGCTCACTTACTTGGGAATAAGCCCCACAGACTATAAAGGGGCTTACTTCTGAGTAGAGATGCACAGAATTATGCCCCATCCAAGGACTTCTCCTGGTTTTGTACTGGTTTGCAGTGGTTTTTTACTCTCCCAGTTTGGAAGAGAATTATGGCAACACTATAACACTTTTTAATTGTTTTTAATTGAATGTTCTATTTAATGTTTTTAATTATGCTTTAATGTGAGCTGCCTTGAGTCGGTCTACGAACAGTGATGGGCCCGGCCTGGCCCAACAACTGGCTTGCCAGCAGTCGACCAGCTTGAGATCACGCACTGCACATGTGTCAACCTCCTTTGGATGGCGCATGCACAATGCAGGGCTTCCTCGGGAGTGCCGAACCAGTGCGCCCGGTTTTCTGGCCCCCTCCCCGAGGTACTGAATCGGTAACAGGGGGTTAGAAATTAGAAGCAGTTCGGGCGATCTGGCCCGAACCGGCTTCAGCCCACCCCTGTCTACAACCCAAGAAAGGCGGGATATAATTTTTTTAATAAACAAACACTATTCAAGACACAAAGCTAAAAAAGAGGACATTTCCTGGAAAAAGAGGACACCTGGTCACCCTGATGAATTGTTGTTCTGATATAGCAGGCAGCCAATAAGTTGTTACTGTGATTCAGTCTGCAACCTCATACATCAGGGCATGGAGGTTTCATGCGCATGTTCGGATACATGAGTATCATCAGGTTGACCACTGGTTTGTGGTGGATTACTGGTTTGTTGGCTGACCAGATTGTTATGTATTAAAACAAAGGGAATAGGCAGGGCACCAGCCCTATTGATGCCACTCCATTTAGGCTGTGAACAGTCATTCTGTATGGTCCGTAGTGGGGGTGACGCAGTTGAGGTCACACAACAGGTAGTGCAAATCCTAGTGATACTTCTGGAGCGTGTCAGCCCTTCTCCTGCAAGATTTCTCTCCCATGGCCTGCCTCTTGGTGTCCCAACTCCACATTCCACCCACAAAATGCTGACACCAGATTTTTCCACCATGTGCCCAAACTGCTGGTCCGTGAAGCATGAACTCAGCTCACCGCACATGAGCGGGTGGGTCAGAGAGCAGGGCCACCAATGATGTAAGGCCAGTGCAAGGCTACTTCTTGTCCCTCGTGATGTGTTCTGGTCAGGAGTCTTATCCCCAAAGAGGCAGTCCAGAGATCTGGAATTATGACACATGGTTGGCATGATGGTTCGATGGTTCCAGTCCGGAGGTTGGGCCCCTGAACTTTGCCCATCCTTTGGGGGGCAAATGATCAACCAGCTGCACACCCTGTTGGACTCTAGAAGGGGCCAGATTCCCTTCCGCACCCCTTGGCCAGGGGAGGATCCCACGGTTGTTTTCTGATGGGACACCGATTCCGGGAGGTGGACTGGATTGGGTTTAGGGCACCTGATCAGGGACCTCAGTGTGTCATTGAAGAGGCCCCCTCCCTCAAAAACGTTTATTCTTCTAATAACCAAAAGGATAAAGAAAATTGAAGCATTGGATGTGTATTGTATATAGGCATATATGTGGGGCCAAGGATGCCTCATGGCCCGGTCTAGTGTGCAACCAGCACAAGTTCCATAGGGGCTGGCCCAAGACATCCCAATGCTTGCGATGTCTTGCATGCTCACAGCAGGTTATACTATACTAAGCTATATGGAAATGTCTAGGAAATGCACCTCCTAGGCATCTGGTCACCCGAGCACCACCTAAAAACTAGAGCCAACATCAGGCCCCATAGTTTCTATGGGAACATCAGGTTCCATAGCCCAGGCACTAGTTATACTTTAAGAGGACCCTGGTGGATTGACTGATCAAACCATCATGCCAACCATGTGTCATAATTCCAGTTGGTTTGCTCCTTTCCCAATATCTGGACCATCTTTCATGCCTGCCTTGTCCCTCCTCCCACTGGCCTGAAGGCAGGGCCTTTAGGTAAACATTTAACCAGTATTAGGTTTTATATATAATGCTACTCAACCTGCCTGGCAGGCATTCAAGCCCCATTGATTGGCCAAGGCACTGAGGCATCTTCTCAGCAGTTTGGGCTCAAGTTCACCCATCTTTTGGGAACATCAGAAACAGGACCTGAAGAAGAGTGGCGAGAGAGGAGGTGGCAGACAGTCCTGACAAGAGGCACAGGGTCCTGGCTACCACTTCCCACTGTCCAAATCAATCTGGTCTTTGAGCTCCAAAATATCCCATTTAAGTCCAAACTGTGCCAGGATCTCATTGGGCTCCCCCTCCTCTTGGTAACTCAACTCCTTGGTCCGGCACAGCCATGACGTTTGCCGACATTTTGGACAACTTAGGGGGCATGGGCCATTTTCAAAGGCTGACGGTTGCCTTCCTGGCTCTCCCTCTGTTGATGATGGCCAGTCACAACCTTCTGCAGAACTTCACAGCTGGCATCCCTGGGCACCATTGCCAAATCCACATCACGGCCAATTCCACCCTCCGCCAGGCCAACAGCACCCTGGAGTTGGAAGCCGCCAGCCTCCTGAGGATCTCCATCCCCCTGGATCGGAACCGGCAAGCAGAAAAGTGCCGGCGGTTTGTGGCCACCCAATGGCGGCTCCTCGACCCAAACTCCAGCGCCATCAATGAGTCAGCCATGACAGATACCGAACCATGTACTGACGGCTGGACGTACGACAGGAGTGTCTTTGCCAGCACCATCGTCAGTGAGGTGAGTCCAAAGAGGGTTAGGGTTGGGATTAGGATGAGGGTCTGCAAGAAGGTCTTGCCAATTCCGTCCACTGTGATGTGGCAACTCAGTGTTGGCATACCCAGGCGTACCTTTTGGTTATTCTTGACAGTCCAGCCTTGGCTGTAGCCGGAGGAGCGCCATGAAATGCACTCTCTGCGCATGCTCAAGAGACTCTTGTCTTTGTCTTTCATTCATGTTCTTCAGCTTGCTCAGTGATGAGAAGATGGTGCTCTGCACAAGGTGACAACGAAAACCCTCCAAGAGATTTCACAGGGAGTTTCCAATATTATATAGCAATAGCAAATCTCCAAGAAGAGTTTCAGTCTGACACTTTCCTGGGATCACGCTCCATTGATTTTAATGGGACTTACTTCTGAGTAGCCACACATAGGAATGGACTCTTGAGTTTGTCGCCTATTGTGATAAAAACTTATAGAAACCCTGAAGTACTCTGACCTCATGCCTGCACACAGAATAGGGGAGATGGAAGGGACCCTAAAGCAGTGGTACTCAACCTTCTTGGCCCCGTGGACCGATTCAGGGGGGATTTTTTCCAAGGGCCTGGGTGGGGGTTCTCCCTGTGGCTTCCCTCCCCAGAGCACAGCTGCCTCCAGTTGTAAATCCCATTATAATAAAATAATAAATGGAGCTAGTGCTAGGTTACTATATATAGCATTGCAGGTGAGAGCCCACTGTCTCAATGCATGTCTACTCATAGAGTAGGGATTTTCAACATTTTTTGATGCAGGATGCATTGAAAATGCACAAAGCCATCCAGTTCTCATCCAGAGAGTAAGGGCACAATCCAGAGTAACTATCCTTGCTCCGGTGTAAGAACAATTTGCTGTGGATTGCAGTATGAATTTCCCGTAGGTTTTCATTAGATGGTGCAGTAACTATGGGTACACGTAATGTCTCTTATGTGCTCCTGTAGTTACTCTGGATTGTAGGGCCAGCCTCATTGACTATAATGGGACTAATTTCTGAGTAGACAGGCATTGGATTGGACTCTGAGGCTGCAATCTTATCCACACTTTCCAGGGAGTAAGCTCCACTTATTACAATGGGATTTACTACTGAGTAAATCCAGGGAGTAAGCTCCACTTATTACAATGGGATTTACTACTGAGTAGACAGGCACAGGAGGCTAGAATCCTATTCACACTTTCCTGGGAGTAAGCTCCACTGACTACAATGGGATTTATTACTGAGTAGACAGGTAGAGGATTCACATTCTGTGGTGGGAAAGCCCCCCCCCAGCCCAAAGTCTCATGGGGGAGGGTTCTGAATTTGGATCTTCTGAGTCTACTCCATAACAACTACACTATCCCACCTCACAACAACCCTGTGAGGTAGGCAAGGAGTGACAAGAAGTACCTTGGCAGAGGGCAGGTACCCATAAGTCACAACCTAAAAAACCACCCCCAAATATGACACCCAAGAAAACTGTGGGACATGACAAAATAAAAGCTAAAAACACACATGCATATTGCTTTCATGTGGTTGATTTAAGCAGCATGTTATTTATTAGCAAATTTAAAATGGTTGCATTTAGGCTGTATTCCTAAACATATCTGCTCTTAAGTAATCCCTGCTGAGTTCAGTGGGGCTTACTCCCAGGAAAGTGTTCTCTGGATTGCAGCCATAACTTCTTACATATAATTTATCAGTTACAAGAAGGTGACATGGTGCCTCTCACAAGAAATAGGAGAAAAACGAAGATTTCTTTTCCAGGACACAGGGCTAAAAAAGAGGACGTGTCCTGGAAAAAGATGATAGATGGACACCAAAAGCTAAGATCATTGGGGTTTCTATCAGTCTGTCTGTCTCCTACCCCCTCCTCGTCAGATCCCCCCAATCTTGGCTAGGATCATTGGGGTTTCTCTCTCTCTCGCCCCCTCCTCTCTTCAACCCCCTTTGTTTGGATCAGGGTGTCTCATCATTCCGTCTCCTCTCTCCATCTGTCATTCCCTCTTTCTCCTTCCCCCTCTCCTCTTCACATCTTTCTGGCTGGGACAAGGGGATGCATTACATTCCCCATCTCTTTTGCAAACCGGCTCCTTGCTGGCTGGCTGGCCACACATGGAAGTTTCCTCCATGATCCTACTCATGTGTAGGATTACAGAGGAAATCCTACTCATGTTTCCTCTGACAGACAGATCTCTGCTGCTGAGAGGAGGGGAAAGGCACTTAGTAGGGCTGGACAGAGACAGAGACCTCCTAAGACCAGCCAAGTCCTCTCATGGACAGCCTTTGGTCCCCTGCTGGGACGAGGGGCAGAGGCTCCTCTCATGGACCGGTGGGGCTGTTGCCAAGGACCATCCAGTGGTTCCCAACCCAGAGGTTGAGAAAACCTGCCCTAGAGCACATCTAGGGCAGCCCAAAATCTGCAGTGTTGGGAGCTTGACCCAAGAGTCTTGACCCATGGGGCTTGACCCAAGAGTCCTGATTTAAAACCTCATGTGGCTTGACTCAAATCAAGCCTAGACGACCCACCCCCATGATTCAAGTAAAAAATAAGTCCTAAAGGGAACATTTAACAAATCCTCAAGTTGATTTGAATCTATAGGACTGGATATAGGCTATACCACTCAACTTGATATAGGGATCTATAGGATTTGATATGAATCAAATCTGGCTCCTTTTAAAAGCCCACCACAGAAAAAACGGGGCTGCTGCCAGGCTGTGTATGTGTTGGAGTCCTCTTTAAACACTCCCTGCTGTCCCCACATCTGTAAACAGGGCAGGAGGGCTGGGAGGGCAAGGAAAGGGCAAGGGTTAATGTGTGTGAAACAGTAGGGAAGCCCCCCACACAGGGTGACCAGATGCCCAAACCTCAAAAGGAGGACAAGGTCTTGGATTCCTCTGAGCCTGCCCTTTCTGGCAGACAATGGCACCTTTGGTTACTCACAAGTAAAGCCACTGGGCACTTTCACTTTGCCATAGTGCTCAATGCATATTTTTATTTTTAGTTTTTCGGTCATAACGTTTGATAGGAAGGAGATATTTCAAAAACAATTTTTGCATTGGATTCTGCTCTTTGATATAAATCTAACAACATATGACATGATGGGGTCCTGCACACCATTTCAAAGTTCCAAAATGAAGACAAAATGGAGGACAATGAAGCCCTTTTGGAGGACACCCAGACAGGAGACTAAAATTCTGGACAAATCCAGAAATTTCCGGTCATCCTGTCACCCTCTCCTCACAGACAGAGGCAGGCTTGACTTGGGGACTTGAATATGTGAGTTAAGTCAGTGGAGACCTGATCTGAGCATATTTCAGAGTCTCAGATGTGTGTGAAATGTGGGTTGGCAAAAAATGTGCTCATCAGTGCAGGCAAATATTACCGCACCTGCTTGCAAATCAGCAATGAGCGGGGCTCAGCATGTGCAAAGGCAGGTCTGACAGGCCACAGGTTGGAAATTCATGCTCTAATCCAGCCACGCTTTCCTTCTCTTCCTGGTAGTGGGATCTGGTGTGTGACTCCCGGACTCTGCGGCAGATGGCTCAGTCCCTCTACATGGCCGGAGTGCTGATCGGGTCCATTCTCTTTGGGAGCCTCTCAGACAGGTGAGTTGCCAAAGGAGACCAAGGCCAAGAGTGGTGCGTCTGGTGCAGTCCACATCGGGTGATGCGCCGCAGGGGGGTGACATGCCGAGACTTCAGACACGTCTCTGTGCACCTATTGGAGCCTGCTGCTCTGCCTCCGGAGCAAGGCCCAATGGCTGCACAGATGCACTGTGCATGTCCGAAGTCTTGGACATGTGCAGTGTGTCCCTCTGTGCAGGCATTTGACCACACTAGGGAGGCCAATAGGCAGCTTCTGGGTGCCACTCTGCCTCTCTGGCAAGGCCAAATGCCCACGCAGAGGCGTGGACTTTGTCCTCTCCAAGTCGACTTCAGGAGACTGCACATGTGCCAACGTCGGTGCCTACGCAGTGCTCTTCTGAAGCTGGTCGGCTTGAGAAGTGAGACTGCGCACGTGCCAACTTTGATGCATACGCAGTGTCCTGACTAGGCTGATGCGCTGTGTCCCGCACCGGTGACACACAGGGGTGGATCTCCCTTGAGGCCAGCACGTTCTGGCTGGTCCTGGTTTTGTGGAACTGTTGCAACCCAGTTCAGAGGCAGAGCACGGCCTTTGCTTTTAGGATGTCAGTTTCTACCAGAACAACTCACTTTCTGGAGTGGTTTTCAGCCTTTTTCATCAAAATGGCACTAAAATGGCACAAGCAGGGTAGCCAGAAGGGGACGAAACACTAAGTTTTGCAGGGATCCTCTAGGCTGAGGATGCTCTGAGTCATTCCAGGTTGTTCCCCCCTCCTGGAATGGCTCAGTGGGGATGGGGAGATCCCTTCCACACCTGAAAAATGTAGTGTTTCACACACAGCACTAAAAAAGCGCACCATCAGTTTTTGGATATATTCCCAGGTTTCATCTCACTGTTTTAGAGTGCTTCTTGTTTTCTCAGGCAGCAAAGATTATACTGTTTGGGGGCTGACGTGGGCAGGTCTGAGAGGAGGTCAGGGGGGCTCCATCTGCAAGGCCAGGTTTCTGGGAGACCTGCTGGGCCCATGATTTTCAACCAGTGTGGTGTGCTGTGAATGATCTTCAGGGGCTCCATGGGTGTTCATTTATGCGTAGGACCAATGGAGTGGTGTGAGGTGTGCCACAAGGTGTGCCACATCAAGTTGGGAAAAAATGGTGTGCCCTGACAATTTTATCAGGATGCCATGAGATGAAAAGGGTTGAAAATCACCTGCTGGGTCATAGGAAAACAAACTGGCAAAGGTGAATGACAAAAGGTAATGAGCCTGTTTTGATAAATATGAGCTACTTGGAGTCGGTCTTCGACCTGAGAAAGGTGGGATACAAATTTTTAAAATAAAAATCAAATAAATAAATGTCTGCATTTGATATCAATTTTCCTTTCCAAACTAGTTTAAAAATATATGGACTGGTGGTTGGTAGGAAACTTGAGCCGGGAGGGGGGGCATGAGGCACCTTGACCAGACCAGGTGTCAGATGGCAGCATCCTGTGCCACGGGGACTTGAACTGACTCCCACCAAGCGGCTTCTCTCCTGCTCTGCACTAAGGCTGGCTTCTTTTGAGTGCAGGTTCGGCCGGAAGGCCCTCATCGTCTGGTCTTACCTGCAAATGGGGGTCACGGGTGCCTGCACAGCCTTCGTGCCCAACTTCACTGCCTACTGTGTTTGCCGCTTCCTCACCGGGATGGCCATGTCCGGGATTGTCCTCAACTCTGTCTCACTCTGTGAGTTGCTCAGCTGGGTTTTTTTTTAGGAAACCAAAGTCTCGCCTGTCCCACTGGTCTGGGAGGGACTGATCCTGAACTGGTATCAGGTGATTGCCAGAGAACAGGTTTCTAGGGCCTGTCTGGGCAGAGATCACACAGGTGTGGTCAGAAGGTGGAAGTCTTCCTACTGATAAAGCTGCAGATTAATTTCATTTATCTGATTTAAGGATAGGTATAGGATTAGTCCTATAGGATTGGCCAGACTCCATTCCAGGAATATAGTAGATCTGGAGTGGGACTTCTCCTTGCTGGTCAGGATCTTCCTGAACAGGGCATTCCAAAGAGCACCTGCAAGTGGCACAAAAGTCAATTAGGGGCAGGGTGACCAGATTCTAATGTGAAAATGAAGGACATGGTCACCCAACAGTCCTACATTTTGTCCTACATTAAAAAAAATAAATGTAATTACTTACCTTGACTGGGGAGGGTGCTTGGGGGCACTGGGGGGCAGTTTCAAGCTGCTGCGGCTTGGTGCAGCTAAGTCCAGCCAGCCACCAGTCACAGCACCCATTTAAAAAAACCATTACTGTGTTTGCACACGCACACGCACATGCACTCTCCAGCTTCTGAAAGCCCCAACAGAGAGCACTAGCGCTTCTCTGTGGAAAGAGTTAGGTATCCTCTCCTGACCTCACCGGCCAATTAGGAAAGTGAAAGTGCCGGTGAGGTCAGGAGAGGATACCTAACTGCACCCATGGAGAAGCACTAGCGCGCTCTCCGATGGATCTTTTGGAAGCTGAAGAGTGCGCGCACATGCACACAGTAATGTTTTTTTGAAATGGTTGCTGCAGCTGGCTGGACTTAGCCACACCAAGCCACAGCAGCTTGAAACTGCCCCCCAGTACCCCCAAGCACCCCTCACCCCCAAAGGCCAAACAGGAGCCTTTTGGACCGGACAGTCCGGTCCAAAGGCCAAAAGTCGGACTTGTCAGGCCAGTTCTGGCTTTCTGGGAGGCCTGATTAGGGGGCACCTATGTCCCTGCTGCTTCTTGAAAGGGTCTGGGATCGCGGTTAGTGAGGTCCACTAAGGGACCGGGGTGGTCTCAGTCTTGCTCCTTAAGTGCATCTGTGCATGCCTAGGATTTATACAGAGCTCATGACTTCAGTGTTTCCAAAACTGTTTCTCCTCCCTCTGATGGGCTGCGAGAGTTTCTCGCTTCCAGACAATATCCACACTAAAGCAACATGGATGTCCCTTGAACAGACTCTCAATTGGCGGCCACGACAAAAGCTCAGGTTAGAGGCGCCTTGTGGGTGGAATGAGTTGCTGGCAGCACAGCTACTCTGAGGACTGCAGAGCAGATGGTGCAAATCAGAATTCTTAGAGCACAATCCTAACCACGTCTACTCAAAAGTAGGCCCCACTGTGTTCAATGGGTCTTACTCCCACGAAAGTGCCTGAGGGATCTTGTGTTCTCCAGCGTGCATCTCTGGCCCCTGGCGCCAGCCAGGCATTTAACCCTGTGGCTTTTTTCCTTGCCCAGGTATGGAGTGGATCCCAACCAAATACCGAGCCATTGTTGGCACGATCAATGGTTATTGCTACACCACAGGGCAGTTCATCCTGGCTGGAGTGGCCTACCTGATCCCGGACTGGCGCTGGCTGCAGCTCACCGTCTCACTGCCTTTCCTGGTGTTCTTCCTCTACTCCTGGTAGGGACGGACAGCACGTGAAGCAGTGCATAAACAGCATGCTCTTGGCATGACTGAGGAGTGGGTGGGTTGGGTTCAGAGCAGATGCTAGCAAAGGAAGGATGTGCTTCCCAAATCTTTTCAGCTGGTGGCTGCCTTCACCTCCTGGGCCGCTGGCCACAGCTCGGGGCTGCAATCCTATGCATTTTCTAGGGCTGAGGTCAAGAGAGATCAAGTCATTCTACTTGTCAGCCCTTTGGATCCTCCAAGATGGTGGAGGGTGGCATAGGATTTCTCAAGGATCTCGCAGAAATCATGGTTGATGCTTTCTGCTCCCTGGCTGGGGGGGGGGGTCACCACTCCTTTTTTAAAATGTGATGCCCATAATCAGTCTGAACTTTGAAGAAGTGGAATTATTACCCTTCCTCAGCCTCCATGAAGGCAGGCCAGAATTGCCTTTGTCTTTTTTGCCACAGTACCACATGGCTGGCTCATGTCTGGCTTGTGGTTCACCAAGGCACTTCCATCTTTGGTGCAGTTCTTTGCAGATCAAGACACCAAACTACCACCTGCCATGAACGCAAGTGGGAAAAGGAACCTAGCTTTGTAACTGGAGAGAGACCCAAGCATCAGGGCTCCCAGCTCTTCCCTCTACCGAACATTCCCACTTCCTCCCAACCGTGCTCTCCTTGCTGGAGACTTTTCTGACCTTCCTTTCTTCCCCTTGGTCTGGTCTGCAGGCTGTTTGTGGAGTCGGCCCGCTGGCTGGCCATTTCGGGGCAACATGAACGAGCAGTGAGAGGCCTGCAGACCACAGCCAAGATCAATGGAAGGAAGAAAGAAGGGGAGCAACTCAATGTGGAGGTAGTATGACCAGTGAAGAATAGGCACAGCTTGGCAGTGATGTGCAGGAGGGAGGCAGAGAAGCCCCAATAAGTCAAGGGATGGTCCTGACTCGGGACCCACTTGGCCTGTCCCTTCCAGGTTCTGACCTCCAGCATGCAGAAGGAGCTCTCCTCAACCAAAGCCTCCTACAGCATGGTGGACCTGCTGCGCACCCCGATGGTGCGCAGAATCTCCTGCGGGGTCTCATTTGTCTGGTAAGTTCCTTCTCTTCTCCAACCGAGGGGTTGGGTTAGGCTGTCTGAAGAGGTAGTTCTCTAGCATTCCAGCTGGTGACCCCCTTCTGAGAATGACATGCAAGCTGCCTCCCCCCCTTGGAAATAATGTCTTCAATCAGGAGGTGATGTCTTGACCTGAACTGGCATCATCACTGTGATGCCAGAGTTCCTCCATGGCAGGCACCCTAGTGCCAGATTCCACGGTGGCAACACCCAGCTTTTTAATGAGACCAGAAACAAAGTCACAACCCCCACTTTGAGGACCACTGGTTTGAAGGATATGGACTCTTGACCCCTAATACCAGCCATGTAAGTTGGAAATGGGTGACAGCATGGAGACATTTAAGCAAGGCTGCTCAGAAGGCTGATCAATCCATCTATCAAAGCTTTGGGACTTCTCTGACTCCCAGGTTCTCGACCAGCTTTGCCTATTATGGGCTGGCTATGGACCTGCAAAAATTTGGCTTCAACATCTACCTCACTCAGCTGGTCTTTGGTGCCGTGGACTTCCCGGCCAAGTTCGTCTCGGTGATGACCATCACCTTCGTGGGCCGGCGCTTCTCCCAGGCCCTCTCCCTTATCCTGGCTGGGCTGTGCATCCTGGCAAACATCTTTGTGCCTCCAGGTGAGGAGCTGGCTAGACAGACAGACAAGACAGGCAAGCAGGTGGGCAGACAAGTAGATGGGTGGGTAGATGGGTAGATAGGTGAGGCAGTGGTGGGCTTCAGGGGGTTCTCACAGGTTCCATATGCTTTGCTAATGAGCACCTGGTTCTGAGAACCTGTTACTAACCACAGAACCTGTTGTTAATTTATTTGAATCCCACTACTGGGTGTGGGGCACAGGTGGGTTGAGGGCGGTTCGGGCCAGATCGCGCAAACCACTTCCTCTTTGTGTCCCACTGCTACCGATCTGGTGGGGGGGGGGACACAAAACCAAGCTTTGCGCGTGCGTAGCACGTCTCTTGCAGCCAGCTACAGGAGACGTACTATGCGTGCACCAAGCTTGGCGCATGCGCAGTATGATGGGGTTGGGGGCCGCCCCTCGCCCCGCCCACCCTGACTCCTGACCCTGGCCCGGCCCCTTGACCCCAGCCTGGCCCCCAACTTCCGGTGATCCGGTTGTTGGGGCAAGCCAGGCCCATCATTGGTGTGGGGATAGGTGGGTGGATAGATAGGTAGATGGATAGATAGGTATGTAGGTGGATGGATGAGTTAGGGTTAGGATTGGGGTTAGGTAGGTAGGTGGATGGCTGGATAGTTAGCTAGACTGCTAGATATCTAGCTAGATAGCTTCACTTCCATGACTGCCATCCACCTGCCCCACTGGCACAGCCGTGTCAGTGTAGGAGAGCTGGTGGGGATTGGGACCTGAATCCAGTTTCCTCTCCAGATCTGAGCAACCTGCGGATGATTTTTGCCGTGATTGGGAAGGGCTCGCTAGCGGCCTCATTCAACTGCGCCTACATCTTTACCGGGGAGCTCTTTCCAACAGTGATCAGGTGGGTCAAACAGAAGCCTCCCCTGCACTAACCCCCAAAGACGGCAAGTCATGGCCGCATCCAGGCCACCCAAGATTCCTGCCTGCCATGTGGGTGGGCTGAGAGCTGGTCGCTCCAATGCCAGAGCTCAGTGGGTCTGACTTGCTCACAGGAAGAACTGTCAGGTCTGTAAGAGGAAGATAGGATATAAACAAACGAACAAATAAATAAATAAATACTGGCCAAAATCTGATGACTGTTCTGTTTCCTGACATAGGCAATCGGGGATGGGTCTTGGGGGCACCATGGCCCGGGTGGGAAGCATGATTGCCCCCCTGGTGCAGATGACTGGAGAAGTCTTCCCACCACTGCCATTGATCATCTACGGGGCAGCGCCCATTATCTCTGGCATTGCGGCCTGTTTCCTCCCAGAGACTCGGAATGTCCCCCTGCCAGAGACCATTGAACAAGTGGAAAGTCGGTGAGTCCAGACTCCAGAAAGGCTGATCCAACTTGCTAACTAGTGTATCTTTAGCCAAGGCCACAAAGAGCACAATCCTTACCATGTCTACTCAAAAGTAATCCCCATTGTGTTCAATGGGTCTTAGTCCCAGGAAAGTTTCTTTAGGATTGCAGGCTATGTAAGCTGTTGGCTTCCTGTGTCCGGTGTGTACATGCTAAAGTGGTTAACTGATCTGCAATTGCATTAACTCTCATGATTGTTCATTTTTAGATCCAGACCCAACCAGGAAGATGAGCAGCAAATGAAGGTTCTTCTTACCTCCACCAAGACTGATCTGGCCAACCACAGCAGCTAAAGGAGAGAAGAGGCCAGGAAACATCCCTGGCATACAAATGGGCACACGCTGGTGACCCTGGTGCCTTGTCTTGAGCCCCCTTCCCTTCACTCTCTGAGAGTCAAATGTCTCAGAACTTAGGAAGCTGCTGCCTGCTGAGACTGGCCCTTGGCCCACAAGTCCAGTCCTCCTGACACTGACCAGCAGCTGCTCTTTGGAACGTCGGGCCAGATATTTTCCCCGTCTGTCCTTAGTGGGCAGAGAAGGATACAGATCTTTGGACGCAAAATGCACAAAATGCACAAAATGCACAAAACCCCACAAGAGCTGCCATGTGTGCCTTGAGAATGATGCTCTTTCTTAGATTCCTAGAATCCTAGTGTTGGAAGGGACCCTAGAGGTCATGTAGTCCAACCCCCTGCCTCTTCTCCTATAACTTCAGCAGCACCAAAAATGGTCACAGCCAGAAACTGGGAGAAGCTCTGACTCTCCCTTGCAGGTCAGCATTTCCCTGTAAATAAACTTTGGAGAAAGCGCCCCCCCTCCCCTGAAGCCAGAATTCATTTGTTTGTTAGTTAGTTTGTTCATATCTGCAGGGCTGGCTCTGTTCTTTTGGGTGACCATCTGAAGCAGATATTTTTCTCCCACAGTCAAGAACTAACATTATATGGCAGTGTTTCTCAAATGGTGGGTTGTAAGCCAATTTCTGGGTCTTCATTCATTTCAATATTTAATTTTTAATAAAGTAAATTAAATTAATTTAAATTTACCTGGGTCTGTGACTCCTTTTGAGGATATATTAGAGATCTGTACTTTTAACAGGCTGCTATATATACTTGCAAATGATTGCAAATGGGACTTAGGGTGCAATCCAGAGTAACTACGGGAAGTCCTTGCTCCAATGTAAGAACATAGAATCATAGAATCATAGAGTTGGAAGGGACCTAGTAGGTCATCTAGGTCATTAAACAATTTACTCTGGATTGCAGTATGAATTTCCCATAGGTTTTCACTAGGTGGTGCCGTAACCACGTTGACGTAAATGTCTCTTACATGCTCCTGTAGTTACTCTGGATTGTAGGATTACTCCCAGATAAGTATGGGTAGGATTATAAAACTTGATGATGTCACTTCCAGTGAGTACCGACAGATTCTCATTCTAAAAAGTGGGGCCCAGTATTAAACGTTTGAGAACCAGTGTGTCCAGTCTAGTAAAGTGAAGAAGGTCAAGCCTTGCACACCATCACTGTGCTTCTGTTGTCCACATGGAAGAAAATCTGCACAGGCACAGTAGGCAGGACTATCTTGTGCGTCACGGTTTTGGGGCATCCCTGTTTACATCTTTCTTTCTCCCCATTTGTGTATATTTATGCCTGTCAACAGAGGGTCTCGACCCCACGGAGGGTCTGGCCCATAAAAGCTTAAGCTGCAATAAAGCTGTTATTCTCAAGTATCACAAATTTCTTTTTATTTTGAGCCAATAACAGGAAATTATGTCTGTGGAGAGCTGAGTGGTAGGCTAGAGGGTCCTCCAGGAGACATTCTGAGCCTCCACTCTTCTCTTTTCTCTCAGTCTACTTTGCTTTTTCACATGACAGAAGCAGGCAGGGCCCCCAGATAGCCAGAATTGGCCGGACTTGCCTGGATTTTGTCTATTGGACTGGACTGTCCGGCTCAACAAACAAGTGTCCGGCCATCGGGGGGTGGGTGATAATGGGCTTGGGGACACTTTAATGCAGCGTTTCTCAAAGTGGGGGTCGGGACCCCTTTAGAGGCCGCCTAGAACTTTCTTCGGGGTCGCCTAAAGACCCAGGTACAGGGGGCCAGGTCAGGCTTGACAGACCTCCGGCTGTAGCTGCGAGCACACTGGGGCTGACTGACAGCCTCAGGGCCCAATCCCATGCATGCCTACTCTGAAATAAATCCCATTATAGTCAGGATGGTTTTTACTCCCATGTAAATGTGGATAGGATTGCAGCCTCAGGGCCCAATCGTATGCATGCCTACTCTGAAATAAATCCCATTGTGTTCAATGTGTGCATAGAACACACATTTCATTTGTAACAATGAAAATACATCCTGCATATCGGATATTTACATTACGATTCATAACAGTAGCAAAATTACAGTTATAAAGTCGCAATGAAAATAATTTTACGGTTGGGGGTCCCCACAACATGAGGAACTTATAAAGGGGTCACGGCATTAGGAAGATTGAGAACCACTGCTTTAATGGCAGGCACGGCTTGGAGCGGCTGAGCTCCACCCACATTGGCTTCCACATTAGGAAGCATTGCTTCCAACATAGAAAGAATGTGCACATGCATGTTGGTCACCTCAGAAGCTGTGTGCGCATGTGCACTTTAATCCAAGCGAGCCCGAGCTCAGCCACTGCAAGCCGCACCTGACATTAAAATGAAGCCCCAAGCTATGTCATGTCTACCTAGGAGTAAGCCCATTAAGTGAATGGGCTTACTCCTGAGTAAAGGTGACCAGAGCTGAAACTCAAAAAGGAGAACAGAGTCCTAAAAAAATTTAAGTCTGGATTTTCAGTGGAAATTCTGGACTTTTGGTCGACCCTGTCCTACTGCTTGCAATCCACCAAATGGAAGCAGGGGAAGAAGAGAAGGAAAAGAATAAGAACTAGAACCAGGCCACTAGAACTACTGGAACCAGACCAGACACAAGCGGAGAGGCCTGGTGGAGGCAGCCAGCAGGAACAGGGCACATACATTACCATTTTGCCAACAGCCAGAAGAAATGGGGCAATTTCAAATCTTGGAAGTGTCAGAGGAACAGCTGGAGCACCATCGAGTAAGAGAGGGACATAGTGTTGAGTCAGGCACTGAGACATCCTGGCAGAGGTGTACCTAGGCAAATTTTCACCCGTGGCAAGGACTGAAATGTTGCCCCTTTGAAAAAATTAGAAGGGGTCTCAAGAGGTCATCTAGTCCAATCCCCCTGCTTGTAGCAGGAGTGATATCGACAAAGGACTAGATTTTTGCACTAATATATTTACACACACACACATTATTTATCATAATGCCAGTGAGATCTACATACATGATTCCACCAGAGGAGTGCAAGTGGTGCCCCTGGTGCCCTGCGCCTGTGGCAGTTCACATCCTGTGCTACATCCTTGTTACGCCTCTGCATCCTAGGTTGGTCTGGTGTTTGACCACAAAAATCCCTTTGCGATAGGAATTGGACATCAGATTTAGGAGCCGATTCCTGAAACCTGGGGGTGTGGGGCAGTTCTCATGCATGGTATTTGCTGCACTTTAGCGCCACTCTGACAATGGCCACAAAGGGTACTGCACCTTTTCCTCCCAGGGCACTTTTTAAGAACCTGCCTTGTTGCTAGAGCAGAGCCACCCAGACCACATCCCCCTCCCTGATGCCACATGTGAACGTGGCAAACACGCCAGGGATGCATCTCTCGGAGATCTGAATGCAACTGCAGTTGAATGGCAAATTGCCCAAATTGGGAGGAATACACTGTGCCTGCCAACCCAATGTGGCAATTGCTCTGACCCTGACCTTGCACCACCCGCATCTCTAGCACCAGGATGTTTTCTTAGAGGAACACAAGCAGTCACAGAGGAAAAGTTCAGATTTCAGGCCTGACTCAGCGACTCTCTCTCCCTGCCCCCCCATCCCAGCAGCACCTTGTTCCCCTTGGTTATTTTAATACCTCCAAACCTCGATGATGTTAAACCGGCTAATCTGCCTAAACCCAGCAGGAGTTGAGGAGGGAAAAAGAAGGCCAGTGTTGGGCTTGGGGTGTTTGGCCACTCTTTGCTGGGCTCCGTGGATGCTCCGTGCCAGGCAGGGAGAGAAGGAGCCCTGGAGATGAAACAACAGGAATTTCCACCCAGAAGAAACCTTGCTTCTTCTTGACTTTTGCCCAGTCCGGGGATGGTTCTGCCTGTTTGTCCATCTGTAGGGAAAATGTGAAGCATCTCCTTTTACCCGTTCACTCCTTGAGAACTTGGATCAAAGGAAGTCCCGCCAGGGGGAGCGGAGCTGAAATCATTTGGGAATTTTGACAGCTTCTCGGAGGCGGCTTTGTTCCACTACTGTGCGATTTCAGTCCGGATTAGCACCTCCAAATCTCAAAGGGGTACCAACGCTTCCAGCAGGGTGACAAAAGGGCACTTGGCGGCACAGAGGTTCGGCCACCATGACCTTTGCTAAACTATTGGAGCAGGTGGGTGGCATGGGACGCTTCCAGGTCATCAATGTGACCTTGTTGGCCGTGCCCATGCTGTTCATGGCCTGCCACAACCTCCTGCAGAATTTCACAGCCGCCGTGCCTGACCACCACTGCCACGTGGCCATGAATGCCACGTGTGGGGGCAACCTCACTGCAGGCGCAAACTGTGGGAATCTTCTGAGAGTCTCCGTTCCAACAGACCGCAGTGGGGTGCCACATCAGTGCCGTCAGTTTCTCACTGCCCAGTGGCGGCTGCTGAACCCCAATGTCACAGAGACTGAAGAAGCGGAGGCAGAGACGGAGCCTTGTCTGGCTGGCTGGAGCTACGATGGGAGTGTCTTTGCTTCCACCATAGTCACAGAGGTAGGAGGGCCACGGTGGGGTCTGCATCTCTTGGGGAGCCAGAGGGGTGGTTGGGTCGGGGTGGGGGCTTTCACTCTGGTTGCTACAGCCAACTACTACTTTGTGAACGCTTGGAGAAGTCCTACTTGCAGAAAGCAGATTTCCAAATTCAGATGTCATCAGAATTCAGATGTTGATCACCCACTTTGCATGAAATGTGGTCCTGGTTTCATGGGGCAGTGAGTACCACAGACTGGTGCCACAATAGGTAAGGCTCCATCATGGGTCACCAGCTCGTGAAATTTGTGGTTATGGGGGTGACATTGCAACCTCTTCACTTTTACCATGACCTCATTAGGATTGTGGGTGGTGCAAGTGGTTAAGACACTGTGCCTGTTAACCTGCAGACCAGGGTTCGAGACCCAGGTCGGCCCCACAAGAAAGGGTGAGCTCCTGTCCTTAGCCCAGCTCTGCAACGCCAGCTGGATCCAATGTATTGACTGGGCCTTTCCATTGGACTAATTCAGTGGCGTGGAGAGGGGGGATTTGCTGCTTGGGTAACAGCCTAGACTCCATAACAATCTAACCCAGGCTTTCGTGCTTCGCATGCAGCGTATGCAGTGCAGAGCACGATTCCATAGTCTTTCAAGACTGACGGAAGCCTGCTAAATTGGTGGTCCATTAGGAGTGGAAGTGAGGAGAAGGGAGCTACTCAAGCCTATCCCTCTCCTCTCCTCTGCACTTCCTTTTCTGCTCCATTCCTGGCTCCATCCTCCATTCCCAAGCAGGGCAAAATAACAAAAAACTTCTTCCTTCACTCTGACATACACCAGAAAAGTAGGGGGCAAACTTGTTGGGGAAGTGGTGGCTTACCTTCAGGAGGCTTCAATGACTGTGCCAACCCATATCTATAGCATGTGCCCTGTCTCCAAACCTAGAATCATAAAATCCTAGAGTTGGAAGGGACCCAATAGGTCATCCAGGTCATCAAGCCCCTGCCTCTAGCAGGAAATCCTCTTACAGCATCTCTGACATCTCCAACCTGAACCAAACAGCAGTCGGTGGCAGCACCGGGTTAACAGCCTCATCCCTCCTTCCGTAGTGGGATCTGGTGTGTCAGTTCCGCACCCTGAAGCAGATGGCCCAGTCGATCTACATGGCAGGCGTGTTGTTGGGGGCTGTGGTTTTCGGGAGCCTCTCTGACAAGTAAGGAAATTCTTCCTTTCGTTTGGTCAATAATCAGATTTGGCCATCTTGGCTTCTCTGGCTTGGCTGGGACTCCAGGCTGGCAAAAAATTAGTGTTGTATCCAGTGGTGGAATTCAAGTAAATTAACAATAGGTTCTATGTCCTAATAACCTAAATTAACCATAGGTTCTATGTCCCATAAGTAACCGGTTCTCAAAACCAGGTGCTCATTACCAAAGGGTTCTATGGAACCTGTGAGAACCTGAAGCCAACCACCGGGTGTATCAGCAACAGACTTGGAACATGTTGGATGGGGATTCAAATTCAGACCTTCAATCAGTTTCCCCTCCAACTCCAACCAGTGGTGGGCTTCAGGGGGTTCTCACAAGTTCTATAGAACCCTTTGCTAATGAGCGCCTGGTTCTGAGAATCAGTTATAATGGGATAGAGAACCTGTTCTCTGGACATAGAACCTGTTCTTAATTTATTTGAATCCACCACTGGTCAGGGGTGAACTGGATTCATTGACCGGCAGTTATAATTTATGCAAATTAGGCTATTTTTAGATGGTCATCTAAGATGTTATTTAGGTTATTAGGACATAGAACCTGTTGTTAATTTATTGGAATCCCACTACTTACTCCAACCCTTCAGAAACCTGGCTTTGGGAAGGAGAGAAGAGCAGGGAACACACTTTCCTCAAATTTCTGACATTTGACATTGATCTGTCTGTCTGTCTGTCTGTCAAACCCAGCCTAGTTTTGGGTTCAAACTCATGTCACTAAGTTCCCCTCTCCTTGGGCCAGGTTTGGCCGGAAGGCTCTGCTGATCTGGTCCTACCTCCTGATGGCCATCTCTGGATCCTGTGCCGCTTTTGCCCCGAGCTTCACGGTGTATTGCGTCTTCCGCTTCCTGTCGGGGATGGCTCTCTCTGGCATTGGACTCAACGCTGTCTCACTGTGTAAGTTTCTCTCTCCAGCCGGGACCCAAGAATCAACCATGCACACTGCAAAGCTGTGTGATGATTAAACACAAGTGCCTCTGGGCATGTGCAGAGGGCATTCTGCCCACTTGCAGGCACAGATGCTTCACATGGGCACCAGATCACTGTTCTTGGAGTGCCATCACCATCCTCCTGCACTAATCCTGAGCTCCCTCGCCATGGGGTTCTAAGGCAGTGATTTTCAACCTTTTCTGGTCTAAGCCTGGCACACTATGAAGGCACTAGGATTGCAAGGTGCACCATCAGTTTTGGATAACTGACAAGGCACACCATGGTGCTAATGGGACTTTCTCTCCCCTACGCTGCTGTGGCACACTTGGGGACCATTTGGGGCACATGGTGTTCCACAGTGGCTGAAAATGACTGTTCTAGGGGGAAGGGACGTAGGAGAGGAAGACAGGAGGAAGCCTGATCTGACATCAAATATTCTTAGCAAATGTGCACAAGCCTGCATCTTGCCATTGCCTCTTCCAGCGGTGGAGTGGACCCCGGTGCGGTTTCGGGCCACTGTCAGCATGGTGACCGGGTACGGCTACAGTGTCGGGCAGTTTGTCCTAGTGGGTGCTGCCTATGCCATCCGTGACTGGCGCTGGCTCCAGCTGGCCATGTCCTTCCCCTTCTTTGCTTTCTTCCTTTATGGCTGGTAAGTAACACTCTTGTCTGTTTCATGCTGCTGCTGGATTGCCATTGGACCAGCTCTGTGTGTGTGTGTGTGTGTGTGTGTGTGTGAGAGAGAGAGAGAGAGAGAGAGAGAGAGAGAGAGAGAGAGAGAGAGAGAGAGACCAGGGAACTTACATGTGTATCCTGGAAAAATTAATAAATTATATGTACCAGTTTTAAATGTAATAGTTAGAATCATAGAATCCTAGAGTTGGAAGGGACCTAGTAGGTCATCTAGTCCAACCCCTGTTAATATAGTTAATAGTTAACTATAACTATTACTTATAGTTAAGTAATACAGTGTTTTAAATTACCATATTTCCCGGCTTGTTACATGCACCAGACCATGAGATGCACCAAAGATTAGAGGAGCAAAACAAGAAAAAAAGTATTCTGAACCAAATGGTGTACTAATATATTTAATAAAATATAGCAGAATAGTATTTCAACCATGTAAAGTCAACAGTGGTATTAAGAACCATTATCACTATCATTAACAAATGAGGAAAGACTTTAAGCTTCAAGCACTCTTCTAATTTTCTTGAAACCCCCAAAACTCATCATCTCTGGTGTCAGTGATTTGCAACTTTTGCACAAATCTCATTGCAAATAGTCCAGGAAGGTAGGTAAATTGGGGGGTTCTTTTGGAAGTTAGGTAGGGAAAGGTGAGGGGATCTAGATAAATAGGGAAGAGTGAGGGAGGCACAGGCATGGAGCAGGAGGGACCAGGTCTTGTGCATGTCTACTTTGGAGCAAGTCTCCAAGCCAGGGAAGGCTGCTTAGGATTGCAACAGTGCCAGGGTGACCAGACGCCAAACCCAAAATTCCTGAACCCCAAAGCCAAAATTCCTACCCCAAAGGGCAAAATTCCTACCCGCTTAAAAAATTGCCAAAAAATGTATTTTTTTGTTTTTATATTTTTGATTTTTACTTTTTTGACCATAACTTTTGTTAGGAAGGAGATATCTCAGGACTGATTGTTGCAATGGATTCTGCTCTTCAATACGAATCCAACAACATATGACATGATGGGGTAAGGTGCTCTAGGATTGGCCCTATCACTCTATAAGACGCACAGACATTTCCCTCCCCCCTTTGGGGAGAAAAAAGTGCGTCTTATAAACCGGGAAATACGGTAATCACATGGAAACAAGACATGAGTGTTTTTTAGCTTTTATTTTGTCCTACATTTTCCTTGGGTGTCCTTCATTTTCAGGGTCCACATCTGTGGTGACCACATCTGAGTTACCAGCACTGCATCATCTAAAAATGTCTCCCCTGTTGAACGTTTGCCTTTCTTATAGCTACTTGGAGCTGCCTTGGAAAGCAGGCAGAAATCATCTGGGTGGGACAGAAGAGGAGGTACAACTGATTGTCAAAGGGGCTCCCTTCTACAGCCAGCGGAGCAGACCGATGGTTGAGGGTCCCCCTGTCACTATAACGGGGTAGAGTGAGAACTCTCCCTAAGGCGGAGTGGATGCTGGAGGGCTCCAGTGCAGAGCTCTTCCCCATGCCCCATACTCGGCTGGTGCCCCATGTCTCCCCCTTTCCTCTGTGCAGGTGGTTCACGGAATCGGCCCGCTGGTTTGCCACGACCGGAAAGATGGAGAAGGCCCTGCGGGAGCTGCGAAAAGTGGCCAGGATCAACGGGCAGAAGGAGCAGGGTCAGAAGCTCAGCCTGGAGGTGAGGAGGGTCTTCCCTCTCCTCTTTTCCTTCCACTCTGTCCTTCTTGAATCCAGGGAAGGAACCAGAGGAGGAAGAGTGCTGGAGGCTGGTGCTGATGCCTCAGCCTTTCTCTCCACATAGGGACATCCTAGTGGGGACTTTGGATGGGAAGCAGGAGTGGGACATGACAGGACAGGACCCTCCCCTGACCTTCTTCTGTCCCCTTGCAGGTCTTGAAGGCTGAACTGCAACCAGACCCCCCCACTGGCCAAACCAGCTTTACTGTGGCCGAACTTGTGCGGACGCCAGCAGTGCGCCGAGTCACTTGCTGCCTCTGTTTTGTGTGGTGAGTCAAGGCAGGAGCAGGTTGTGGGGCAGGCAAGAAACCCAGGGAAGGACTGTTGCTTAACCGCTGGAGGTCCCGGGTTCAATCCTTGGCAGACTCTCCAGGAAAGACCCCTTTAGAGAAGCTCTGGGGATCTGCTGCCGGCCTGCACTCAACCAGGCAGAGAGAGAGATCGCCCAGGGCAGGGTCATGATCCTCGGCTGGGGAAGAAGAAGCTCCACTCTGTCTTTCGAAAGGCATCAAGGCCTTCAGGTACCGTCAGCACATCCTGAGGCAAGGAGTTCCACAGACTAAACAGACTTAATGGTTAAGAAACCATTTCTTTGGACTGTTCCTGGTTCCTAGCCAGCTGTTTTCAAAATCTTCTCCTTCCTTCTCCTCCTCCAGGTTCTCCACCAGCTTCGCCTACTACGGTTTGGCGATGGACCTGCAGAATTTTGGGCTGAGCATCTTCCTGGTCCAGCTCATCTTTGGGGCCATTGACATCCCTGCCAAGCTGGTGGCCTTTGCTGCCATTTGCTACTTAGGCCGCTGCATCACCCAGGCGGCCACCCTCATCCTCGCCGGGCTCTCCATCGCTGCCAACATCTTCGTGCCCCAAGGTGAGGCTGGCTGGTTTTCTGCCCAGAGGTTCAATGGCAGGGTCTGAATTAAAGTTTGGATTAAGTTTTGTCAATCATCTCAAGATATATTTGTCCATATATATATTTATAAGATATATTTGTCCATATATATATATGGACAATTATATTTGTAAGAAATATATCTGAAGACATCCATTATAATATTGATTTGTTGAGTCAACATATGATGCATATGAGTTTGCACAAGTGTAGGTGGATGGGGTCCAGGTGTGTGTGCATGTATGTGCGGCAGGGACAGTTCTAAAATCCCCCCTCCCTGCCCCAAAAGAAATCCTAAAGACACTTTCCTGGGAGTAAGCCCTATTGGATACAGTGGGCTTACTTTTGAGTAGACATGATTAGGATTGTGCTCTAAATCCTTAAAACCCCTTAAGATCTTTGGGAAAAGAGAGAAGCAAAAGTGCAGAGAATCCCATGCAAACCAGTCAAACTGTTGCGAAGGGAAGACTTCCAGCATCACTGTGGCTGGAGAAGGAGAATCCACACCCAGACCTGATAGGCACAAGGGCAGGAAACTGGGGCTGGGTGCAGAATATAGGGTGACCAGAAAAGGCACTCCCCCCCAAAATGTAGGACACCCACGAAAAATGGCGGACAGGACAAAAGAAAAGCTAAAAATATTCATATATACATGTTTTCATGTGGTTAATTTAAACACTAAATTACTTATTAAACTTAAAACTATTACATATAGTTTATTAATTCCAAGAAGGCTCATAAGGAAAAGGAGGACAATGAAGATTTTTTTTCAGGACATAGGCTAAAAAAGAGCACGTGTGTTGGAAAAAGAGGACAACTCAAGCATTTATTTGGGGGCAAAGCGGGGAGTCTCTTTCGTGGCCTCCAAATGAACAAGCATCTCTTCTTCTGCCCAGACATGCAGACTCTGCGGACCGTCTTTGCCGTTTTTGGGAAAGGCTGCTTGGCGGCTTCCTTCAACTGCGTCTTCTTGTACACAGGGGAGCTCTACCCCACTGTGATCAGGTAACCTGCCCTTTGAACCTGGAACAGACCTGCAAATAGGGGAGATAAGGTGGATGCTTATCCTGGGAGAATGTCAGGGCCAGGCTAATAATTTAGGCGAAGTTCTCGGGATCAGTCGGAAGGGGGTGAAGACCAGCGAGGCCACTGATGAAGGTCGGCAGCAGTTGGGTGGCTCTTCAACCATTCCATTGCCAGAGACCCAGGACCTGGAGATAGTCCCCAAAACATGGTGACCTCTGAGAATGTGCAGAGTGCCTTTTGTCAGTATACAGTCTGCACATCTGAGGACTCTCTTAACTGAGAACAATATCACAAGCGGCAGAAGGGGAGAGAGAGAAAATGAGGGGATGTCCTTTGTCCCCCTTTGCCCCATAGCTTTGTTTGTGCCCAACAGACAGACTGGAATGGGCTTCGGCAACACCATGGCACGTGTTGGCGGAATTGTGGCGCCCCTGGTGAGGATGACTGGCGAATATTCACCTTCCCTCCCCCTGGTCATCTATGGAGCAGCTCCCATCATCTCTGGGGTCGCTGCCTGTTTCCTTCCAGAGACCCTCGACAGGCCGTTGCCCGACACCATCGGAGACGTGGAGCAGCTGTGAGTCCAGCGGGAAGGGAGAGGTCAAGTGCAAAGTTCTGGTCCTGCGGCCACTTAGATTGCGCCATAGGCTGGGCTGGGAGGCAGGAGGCAGTGGCCAAGCCTGGGCCTAGGAGACATGCACTGTAGAGGGCACACACCCCATGTCTGCATGATACGTAGGGTTCTTCCCCACCCCCTGCTCACCATGGCTGCACAGGGGGCACTGATACCAAGATGACAGATAAACAAACGTGGTCCATGGAAGGAAAGGAAGTGTTGGGCAGGAGAGTGAGAAGTTCTTGGTATCCAGTGGCATAGCTGGGGAATGTCAAGGGAGTGCCTTTGGCAGGCCTTCTGAGACCCAGGGAGGCTTCTCACTGCCAGGTTCACCCTCACTGCCTGGCCTGGCCAATCTCAGTCACACAACAGGGCTTTCCAAAGGAAGCGGGCAGTTTGATGCCCTGCTGTGTCCAGCTCAATCTCTTTGCCCCCATCTAGGAACTTGGAGCAGCATCAGCGAGAAGGGAACTGTGGAGTGAAGGCCTTCCATCCAGACAGCCTTTGCCTGGAAGTCAAGGGGACCTCCAAGGATACTGGGCCAGTGGGATGTGTGGGAACTGGCAGCTGAGGATCAACCACCACCATTTCCCATGCACCTCCTCCAATAAAGCTCTGCACCCCTTTCTTGGACATCCCGCGGAGTAGCTCTGCAGGCAGCCCTCCTGGATCCCTGACACTGTAATAGGAATGAAGTAGGTATCAGCAGGAAAGACCCAGGAGACGATGATGCAAGCAAGAGATTTCTTTATTCAGAGCTCTGGACTCAGCCAGACAGAGTTTTTCTATCTTACGAAAAGACTGAGTGCTTTGTCCAAATTGACTAGACCTTTTATAGCACAACTGTTTCTCTACATAATAAGATGATTCTGTTCATAACAAGAGGATTTATACAATTAAAGATTTTATCTTCAGTGGCTTCCTGAGCTGAGATGGAAAAATGTGTGGCAAGACATGACATTACACATCAGTACAATGAAGCAATCAAGCACGTGTATTCTGACATTGGTTGATCTATCTGAGTTTCCTTTCCCACAGGAAGAAGAATTAAAATTTTATTTTAATTTTATAATTTTTGGGCTTCTTTATTATTGCCACAGGATCAGGTGAAGACAAAGAGTTTCCTGTCTTAGCTTTGGCTGGCTTTACAAGCCTCAAGTGGCTAATCACTGATAACCATCAAACCCCTGGGAAAGGAGAAGGGGCATTGTGATGTTATCATCTCCTCTCCGGGGAGCCTGTGAATGTTGATTGGAAGCATCTGTCAGGGAATGTGTGTCTGCAGCCTTTGCCAAGCGTGTCCTTTACTATAGGCAGCCCACAGAATGATTTCAAAGGTATCAATTAATTTCAATAATTCTAATAATAATTCTAATAAATTCTGACAGCTGGTTTTGTCCACCATATTCCCCCCTTTTGGACACCCTATTTATATATGAAGGTAAATGGGTAGTGTCCAATAATGCACAACTGTCTAGTTTTGGGACCTTTTTTAAATTTGCTTTTTTTTTTTTTTTTTTACAGTCAGTAGGGCATTTCTGAGGCTGGGGGTCCTTTTTACCTTATCCAACACACACACAAGACAACATAAACATTTAACATACAAAAACTAAGGGACACGAATTTACAGAGATACAATACAAACAAAACACAATCCTTATTTTAAGTCTTTGCACTGTTAAAAGACTATGCACACAGGAAGAATATTCAACAGCAGAGTCCACTCCATGGTTGATGTAATATTGTTTTATCTGCAACTGCAAATAGAAGTTATACTTTACTAGTCCTTGCAAATTAACCTTTTGAATGCTTTGCCACACACCTGTGGAAAACAAGAGTCTTTAGGAATTCACAACACTGGACAGCCACAACAGAGTTCTTGTGCTGTTGAGCTTAGAGTCTAACACCAAGACTCATACTTTGATTGAAGTTCCATTGTTTATAACACGGATCAGGATCAGGAATGCTGGTTGCAAAAGGTGCCTGATGTGGGCCAGAGTTAAAGCCAGGTGTACAGAAGTACAGGAACACAAGCGCACAGGCCACATTGCATGTCACACACGGCTCACCGCTGCTTCTTGTTGCATGGAAGCATGCACCGGCTACATGCTTGCCAGCCTGGCTCAGTGTTTCACCTGGATGGCCTTGAAGCTGGAAAGGCTTTGCGACACCTTGTTGGCAGTGAAAAACTCACTATTTTGTCGTGCCTTTCAACATTAGATGGTTGGCAGTCAATATCGGAGGCTCAATTGACATTTTGCAGCTTTGGAGCATAAGTTTGCTAGGAGAAGGCTGTACGACACCCCTGCAAAGTAGGGATGTGGAAGACCCACTTTACGTCATGCCTTCTAGTTGTTGCTTTTTGGCCCATTTTCTTTGTAGACACAGGCAATCTCATATGTGGACTGTTTGCAAGACTGTTGTATACTGTTTGACTTCCTTTGCTTCCTTTGTAAGGCTTGTTTTGACTTTTTGACATCTAATATCTGCAAGAAAACACAGGACTGACAACATAAAAACAACATGTAATTCATGGCACTTTTGATCCATCTGATATGATGCAGGCAGCCACGTCTTCTTTTTCCTGTTGTTTTATTGGCACACAGTTGCTTGGTTTTGATAGTTAACATCTTTTAGCACAGTCCTGGAAATAAGATTTTTATGGTACTCTTATTGTAACCTCTGTACTTTGGATCATATTGGCTCTGTAAATAAGAATGCAAGACACACAACACACATACAACATAATACTAGGATACACATATGTGGATATGAATGTAATTTAAGCAAGATAAATCAGTTAACTTTATATTCTGAAAAGCAATGTTTTATTAAAAATCCATGCTTAGTCTGCAAAGAAATAAGGTTTAACTCTCTCCTTTTTGTTGTTGTTCCTTTTTGCTGCTGAAACAAAAGGATTAGGAGATTGCTATGGACATTGTTAAGCAAATTTGCTTGCTACCATCTGCACTGAGGACACATTCCTTTTCTAATCTCCTCGATACATCAAGGTGTCTTGCGCAATCAGATCTAGACTGTTCTGTTTTATAAGGCAGGCATTTTTTAACACTTTGTACCTTGGATCAGGCTCTTATTTGACCTGCTGGAATAATGGAAATTTAATGGCTTTTGCACTCTTTCCCTGCGGGGTGTAGAGAGAGAGAGAGAGACAATAACATTTACATTTGAAACAGAGATAGCCATACGGATTAATGAGTTGCAGGAAGAGGACATGCAGTGATACTAGTTAAATGCAATTCTCTTTTGGCTTGGACTTGCCTAAAAGGTTGTCTTTGAAATATTATGAAGTTGAACATTCCAATACAACAATTTGCACTCAAGCAAAAAGACTACACCACAAACAGAGAACATATACTTTGAACATAAAGGCTATTTAGTTGAGAATCTGGGGCAGAGCAACAGATACCAAGCAAAATAGCCTTGATAGCTTCCCCCCCCCTCCTTTTCTGTGGGAGAAACCATGGTTATGCGTGAATCAGGATTAGAAAGTCCCTGAAGGCAAGGTCTTTTCCTGGAAAAGAGACTCTGTCCATGCTCAGAGGCAGTTTCAACACTTACACTGATATTTTGAACACATACAACTCCAGAACTTTCAATTAATTATTTCTGAACTATTTTTACTGTTGGCCTCCAGAGCTATTTTATAGAACTTATTGTTTGGCAAAAGAGGGTGCAACTTGAACCACAAGACAATTAATCAGACCAACTTGCTTGACTTTTTAGAACCTCACAAGCAGCAAAACACAACATGTTAAGGTCCACTATTTTTATGTTTGAAGAAAAGGGCAACACATTTTGACTGATCTGTGACACTATGCAGACTACACTAAGAGTCCTCTCCTTTCTCTTTGGCCTTGACCATAACTCAATATAAATAGCTGTTTATTGCAAAAGTATTTTTGAATTCAATTTCTTTAAATTTTGGTAACTCATACTTGTTGCTGGAGGCTTTATTCAGCTTTGCCAATACCCAAAGCATTGTAAACCCAGATGGTGTTTTTAGAACAAAGAACCAATGCAAGAAAAAAAAAACCTCCAGACAGAATGGTAACCTTAACATGGACTTTTTCTTTTAACTAGTTCTCAAAAAGAAACCTCTAGACCACTTATGGCACAGACCACTGCCCACAGACTATTGCTTTCACACATCTTAAGGGGCAAGTGTACTTCTTAACTTACTGCTCACACTTCACCACTGAAGACTTTCTTTTTCTTCCATGTGCTTCCCAGAACCAAGATTGCTGCTTAAAATCTAACTATGCTTGTGAAACTTTTTTACTTTGTGTGACCTGCTACACAACTTGACAAGGCAACAAGATTGCACAAACCACACACTGATTTATACAGTCTTCAGAACATGCACCTTTTTATACCTAATAAGGAACTTTAGTCCACTGCTTTCTAGTTGCCACACAACTACTGTATTTATAACCCCCTGTTTTTTTACTCCTCTCTGTCCCAAGCTCTTTCTGAGAACACATTGCCCCCAACCAAACTCTAACTACTCTTGTTTTCCATGCAGAGGCCCTGAGCCTCTCACCACCACACAATCAAGCAAGGGACACCACCATAGTTGTTTAGCAAACTACAATTCCCAGGATTCTTTGCTCTTTGTGAAGCTTTTTGAGCTCACCTCCTGGTGCCACTTATACTACAACATACAGAAATTTACACAACTGAGAGCAATTTCTTCAGGTATCAGACTTCTTTTTACAGTTACACACAACTGACCCTGCTGTGGTCTTCTATGTGCAGTGTCACTGCACACCTGAGCCATGCTAGTCCCTCCACAAATTTTAAAATCCACTAAACACTAAATTTTTAAAGTCCACTTTGCTGTTGTTCACCAAATCCCTGCTCCCCTCTGGCAGCTCTGCTAGCCATCCCATCACAGCCAGCCCAGGGGAGAGAGAGAGAGATGGGGGGGGGGTTCTTCCCCCAATGTAATACCTTTTCTTTTGCGTTCTTTTAGAAAACAATAAATAGATCTAACAATGCAAAGCAAGCACTGACAGGCACTATAGACACAAAATTAATCTACAACTTTTAAAATTCCCTGTAATGGGGCAGGCTTAGTCACCTCCACCCCCCCCCCCTTCCTGGAGCCAAACTCCAAGGGCCTTCCTTACTTTTTCTAACTCACAGAGCCACTTGTATTTGTTTTCTGAGGTCTGTCCTCAGGCCACAGACAAAAGGCACTCACAAGACAGAATAGGGAAAGGGGAGGATCAGGGTCTTTTTTATTTATGGGGTAAGGAACACAGAGGGTAAACTTTCACTTCTTCCTCCAGCTTGCGTGGCCAGGCTCGTCAGTGGCTCACAACAAGAACGGCGGTGTCAATCACACTTGGTACGTTCACACAATCACACACAACACGCGTCTGGGGTCTGACGCCTTCACTTGTGTCAATCATGCAACCACTTTTCACTCACACAGTTTCTACCTTCTCCCTCCCATCATAAACAGAATCACATTACAATGTTATACTTTAAGTAACCAAGTAACAGTGAAACTAAACAATAGAAAGAGAACCTTCTTGCAGTTTAACAGGTAAAGAAACTTTTGCTTGCAATTATACTTTTTAGCAAAAACAGTTAAACTAAACCACAGTATAGTCTAACAGGCAAATACTTCTTGTTACAATAGTACCTTTTGCTAGGAACAGTTAAACTAAATCACATAAAAGGAAACTTTCTGTTATAGTTTAACAGGCAATATAAAACTTTCTGGTTGCTAATTAAAGTCTGATAAGACTCTTCTATCCAATCTTGGGTGTTGGTTTAGGGGCTACCTCCCTACCAAGTCTGGTCAGGTTCTTCCCCCCGTTCCCAAATTCTTTAGGATAGAGACTAGCATATCTTACCCAACTATCCAAGCCTACGCTTCAAGACAGAAAGGTCTCACCTATCCAAGCCTATGCTTCAGGATAGGTCTGGTGCCCTTCAAGGAGTAACGGGCCAATGTTCCCCAGTCAGAGAGGGTGACGAGTCCTCCCTTCTGAGCGAACGGCCGGGCTCCGGGAGTTTACCTAGGACTCGGTCCCCTTCCGTTGGTCACCCAACGGGTCCACCCCTCAGCGTCACTGAGTGGGCTCCACTGGCTGGCCTTTCCAAGCCAGTGGATTCAACCAGTGCACTCTTCAGGCAGTATCTCGGGTCGGGCGTTACTATACTTGCCTGGTTCCTGTAGATCTGTTGCTTGTACTCCTGAGACCGAAGGCGATTGACAGGTTCTTATCAGATGGGAACCGGTGTTCTTCTTTCTCCCCAACCAAACTTGGTTGGAGGCGCCTTGGAGAAACCTGAGGACCGGTTTCCACTGACAGCACACTGTTCACCGGCTTGGGGGGCCTCAAGAGCCCTCTCCCCTGGGTACCACTTCAATTCCCTGGAAAAGGTCCAGATCCAATAATCCCGGCACGAGCCCCCATTTGTAATAGGAATGAAGTAGGTATCAGCAGGAAAGACCCAGGAGACGATGATGCAAGCAAGAGATTTCTTTATTCAGAGCTCTGGACTCAGCCAGACAGAGTTTTTCTATCTTACGAAAAGACTGAGTGCTTTGTCCAAATTGACTAGACCTTTTATAGCACAACTGTTTCTCTACATAATAAGATGATTCTGTTCATAACAAGAGGATTTATACAATTAAAGATTTTATCTTCAGTGGCTTCCTGAGCTGAGATGGAAAAATGTGTGGCAAGACATGACATTACACATCAGTACAATGAAGCAATCAAGCACGTGTATTCTGACATTGGTTGATCTATCTGAGTTTCCTTTCCCACAGGAAGAAGAATTAAAATTTTATTTTAATTTTATAATTTTTGGGCTTCTTTATTATTGCCACAGGATCAGGTGAAGACAAAGAGTTTCCTGTCTTAGCTTTGGCTGGCTTTACAAGCCTCAAGTGGCTAATCACTGATAACCATCAAACCCCTGGGAAAGGAGAAGGGGCATTGTGATGTTATCATCTCCTCTCCGGGGAGCCTGTGAATGTTGATTGGAAGCATCTGTCAGGGAATGTGTGTCTGCAGCCTTTGCCAAGCGTGTCCTTTACTATAGGCAGCCCACAGAATGATTTCAAAGGTATCAATTAATTTCAATAATTCTAATAATAATTCTAATAAATTCTGACAGCTGGTTTTGTCCACCATAACACGTGCCCCACAAGATCTCACCTTTTGAGCCCCTCCCAGCTTGGGACCAAATGGCAGCTTGCAGAATGAATGGGGGGGGGTGCATTTGAGGTTACCCGAATAGCTGCTCCATCCATGCACCAAACCAAGTTTTGACTCCGGGTTTCTAAGAGGGTACAAGAAACAGAGATGGGGGTGCAAGGATATCTTTAGATCACTGGCTGAGCTTGGGGTGGTCCTTAGCCCTGGATCAGCCCTTGCACGGGGCCAACTGAAGGGGTTGCCCCGTTGAGAAGATGGGGGGCACCTGACTCCATCCACCCATTTGTCTCCACAGCCCCTCTCCCACTCCCCAGTCAAGTTCTTTGTGACACCCTCTTTGACACGTTTCCTCCTCTGTGCCACATGCTCCAGGTTGTGACTGACACATTTTGCCATGTGCTCCAGAACTCATGAGACCAACACTTCAGCGCCTGTCCAGGGGCCGATCCAGTGGTGGGCTCCAGCAGGTTCGCACCTACTCTATAGAACCGGTTGTTAACAAGAGATAGGACATATAAAGTTTAAAAATAGCCATTTAAAAGTGGCTGCCAGATGGGCAGAGAACCGGTTCTTAATTTCTTTGAAGCCCATCACTTGGCCGATCCATACTGTGGTGGCCAACTGAGGACTGTCGTACTTTTCCAGGTCTCCCACTAAGAAGCACCCAGTCTGCTCCAGGGGGACAGACTCTATGCTGGCCCCCAGCCACATCCAACAGGGTTGGGACCGGAGGGAAAGGGCACTCCCTGGGCACCATGGCAAGTGGGGCCTGGGAGCAACAAATGCATTGTGGCTTCTCAGAGCATGTACTTGGGGTGGAGGAGGTGCCCCTTTTCTCTTCCCTGGTTGCTCCTGCAGATCCAGCTTACACCAAAAGGACCACCTGGGTGCCAAACGCCCTTTGCTAAATGCAGGGAGGGAAGATGCCCAAGATTTGCAGCCGGGTTGAGGGTGCAGTCACCTGAATGGGGATGAGGATGAGGTGCAGAGCACCATCCCGACTGGCAGGGGAGGGGGTGATTCACAGCTGCTCCCAGTTTCAGCTGAGCAGTGATTCCCTTTCCTGGCATGGCTGAGACTGTTTTCCCCAAACCCTGAGCTCTCTTGACCAAAAGGACGGAGTGAATCTGAATGGCATCAGTCCTTCTTCTGCAAGTCAAGGGTGGAACTTCACCAATAAGGCCCTTGGGAATAGTGGGCGACAATGAAATCCTATCCCCTGGTTAGGCCGGCACAAGTCCCACATTGGTCTGGGACCATTCTTGCGCACTTCTGCGCCACTCCTGGTTGTGGGGGGGGTACATGGAAATGGGCAATGGGTGAGTTGTGGTGGCCTAAATTGGTTAGAATTGCACCGAGACAGCTGCCTTGTCAATCGGCACAAAAACTGGTCTGGACCATTTCAGTGCCTCCTTGGTGCACATCATGACATGGAAAAGGGGGAAAACCACCAGTCTAGGGTTTAAATTTGACAGGTCCAGGACACTGTGGCTCCTCCTGTCCGCTCTGCCCCAGAAATGGCAGTCAAGAACCAAACTGAGGTCTGTTCTAGACTATCCTGAGTCACACAGAGCGACTCCATGCGTTGGAGGAAGCGTCCTGTGCCCCCGCAAGCCTGCATGTGGCTGGTGTTGTGATGTTCCTTCTTCCTTTGGGGGACGGGTGCTTTGTGGTCCTGGCCTCTTAAGAGTGTGAGCACGAAGCAGGCAACAAAACCCGCATGTCCTGCAGCCAAGAGAACACAGCCGCCCCCCCCCTTCCTTCCCCCCAGCCTAATGCTTGTTCCCCGCCGCACTCTGCCCCACATTTCTTGAATGCCGACATTTTCTGGGCTCTCCTTCCCCCAGGAGCTAATCATTCAAAGCCTCATTAGAACTTTGACCCATGTAAAGTGATTAAGGCTTGCATAATCCCCTCGCCAAGGAGACCCCCACCTCCAGCCAGGCCCCATTGGCTCTCCCAGGAAGAGGCACTAAGACCCGCTCCCCACACATGGTCCGTGGCGTCTTTGGGGAAGTAGCCTCCAGGGGTGACCCAAGTTCACACCACAGGTCTCCAGCGTGTTTTCTTTCTCCCGAGCCCCCTAAGTGAGGCTTTCAACTCCAGCCAAGATGGGGCCTTTGGAGAACCTGACCCCGAATTAGCAGAGAAAACTTTCCAGAGCAGTCTGGGGAGGGCCTGCGCGTGGCTGAAACGTCTTTGGGGGATGCTGGCCGCACAAATGTGTCTCTGAGATGAGCTCTTTGTGTGCCGTCGCCCGAGCCCACTTCCGACCATGACTTTTGCCGATCTCCTCGACCGGATGGGTGGGATGGGACGTTTCCAGGTCCTCCACATCACGCTGCTGGTGGTCCCTGTCCTGCTGACAGCCAGCCACAACCTCCTACAGAACTTCTCTGCCGCCATCCCCGAACATCACTGCCGGGTCAGGCTCACCGACAATGACACTGAATGGCACATCAACTGGACTCGAGGACTGGGAAGCGAGGAGGAACTCCTGTGGGTCTCCATCCCAAAGGACGAGGCTGGGAAGCTGGAGAAATGTCGTCGATTTGTGGCCCCACACTGGCAACTCCTCGGCTCCAACACCACAGACAGCAACCTGACCCACATGGAGACAGAGCCCTGCCATGACGGCTGGATCTACGACCGGAGCATCTTCACCAACACCATCATCATGGAGGTGAGCAAGAAACAGTGGCGTGCATGTCATGGGGCAGGCAGGATTGGGACTTACCCCAAGAAGCTTCTTCAAAACTATAACATTAAGGGTCACGTGCAAGAATTTCACAGAATTGTATGCTAGTCTTGGATTTCAAAGGTCAAGGATGAATTTGAAATAGCCAAACCGTTCTGTAAATATGATCAGTTTCAATTTACTGATAATTACCAAAAATAAATTTATCAGTATAGTGTGTATCAGTATGATGGAGATCCAAATCAAAGATCAAAGCCAGGATCAACCAGGATTGAGCATCCCATCCAAGGGAGAGTTTGGGATTCAAGCCTGGTCCTCATTTATGGGGCTCAACGGCATTTGGTTCAGACAACCGCAGATTCAGCTCCAGCCAGATGAGGATCTGAATTCGGAGATTAATTGGGAGTCTTTGGAGGGATCACAGGGGATACGCTCCGCAGGTGGGTAGTGGTGGTGATGGTCCTCTATGGCAATGGGAGGCTGGAAGCCAGGATGCTGAGGGTTGTCACTGCTGGGAGTGCTTGACCCTCCCAAGGAGGCAATGGTGCTGTCAGTGCCAGTGATCCTCCCACAGAGCATGTCCAGAGGGCAGGGAGCACATGCCAGAGCCTGTTTCAGCATCTCTCGTTTGCTTTTGCAGCTCCCCCAGCAGGACCAGATGTCATAGGAGAAGCTCTCCAAATGTAGGATATCCACCAAAAATAAAGGACATGCCAAAATAAAAGCTAAAAACACTAATGCCTATTACTTTCATGTGTATATTTAAACACTAGGAGCACAATCCTAACCATGTCTACTCAGATGTAAGCCCCATTGTGTCCAATGGGTCTTACTCCCAGGAAAGTGTCTTTAGGATTGCAGCCTAGGTTACTTATTTGATTTAAAGCCATTAATATGATCCATTAATTATAAGAAGCTGCATGCTACCTGCTCACAAGGGAAAGGAGGACAATGATGGGTTTTTTCCCAGGACACAAGGCAAAAAAAGAGGATATGTCCTGGAAAAAGATGGACACACACTTACCCAAGGGCTTGTGGGATTCTCCATTTTAAAGCCATCAATTAAAGCTGTAGCTGACCCACCATACTCCCTTGAGGCAGACAGCCTGCTAGACGATTATCCATGGTAGCCTTTGTAGACTCACACTTGTCTTTCTCCCGTCTCTCTCCCCCCTTCCCCCCCCCGCCCAATGCAGTGGGACCTGGTATGCAGCCTGCGGACCCGGCGACAGGTGGCCCAGTCCATTTACATGGGAGGTGTGCTGGTGGGGGCCCTGGTGTTCGGGACCCTGGCTGACAGGTGGGTGACTGAGCAAATTCTCCCCTTTCCAAAAGTCTCCAGCATCCGAGACCATTTCTGTATGAGGGTGGCACAAGGGCTAGGGTGAGCCCTCCAGATTTATGTCCCCCAACAACACCCATGTCCTGGGAAGGCGTCATCAGACTCATTCCCCTCCTCTAATTGATTCCAGTATAAACAATAGCAAACCAGCATCACCTCTGGTTGTGATCAGGAAGTATCTCAAGGCGACAGCGTCATATGAAACCATCATCTACAAATGGGCATCATTCTGGAGCGTAACATGGAGAACAAAAAAGGCTGAAAAGTCCTTGTTTTGAGCTTTCTGCTCAATGTAAAACCCCCTTTTGGGGGGGGGGGCACAAGGACTGCAGGGCTTCTTGGCAGGGCCCCAGCAGGTTGATAGACAAGCGCTGTAAATTCTCAGAGATAGAAATAAAATAGTGTTTCTCCAACACTGGGCCGGGACCCACTAGGTGGGTCATGAGCCAATTTCAATCAGGTTGTGTACCTGGTAGGGCAGTCTCCATTGGAAAGGGGGCTGCACTGCTTGGACTTTCATGTTTGAACTCCAGTATCTGCATGAGTCACACCTTTGGCCAACCACGGCTTTGATGTCAAGCCCAGCTTTGACATCAGTTAGAATCATAGAATCATAGAGTTGGAAGGGACTTAGCAGGTCATCTAGGGGAGTCCCAGCAGATTTTGTTCCAAGATGTGGGTCTCAGTGCAAATGGGCCACCAACTGAAAAGTTATCTGCTAATAGAGTGACATACAATCTTCCAATGGTCATATAGGCTGCAATCCAGAAAAACTATGGGGAGTCCTTGCTCTGACATAAAATCAATTTACTCTGAATTGTAATATGAATTTCCCATAGGTTTTCATTAGGTGGTGCCATAACTTCGTCGATGTAAATGTCTCTTACATGCTCCCGTAGTTACTTTGGATTGTAGGGATGGTCTCATCCAATATTTTGTTGGCTTGAGCAGCCTCAGCAGAGAGGGTTGAGAAGGAACGAGAAAATAGCCTTGCCATGGCCAAGGCTGAGCTTGTGCGGCTCCAGCGCTTTGTGTCGATGTCTGAATACGGAGCTGCCGTCCTTGTTGTAGGTTTGGCCGCAAGGCCATTCTGAGCTGGTCCTACCTGCAGATGGCCGTGTCGGGGGTCTGCACGGCGCTGTCTCCCACCTTCCTGGCCTACTGCCTCTTCCGCTTTCTGGTCGGCATGGCGCTCTCCGGGATCATCCTCAACTGCATGTCTCTGGGTGAGCATCACAGATCGCCTGCAAGGGTTGGACGATGAATGGGGGGAGGTGACAACGTGCCTGCATGCACTGAGGTGCCCAGAATTGGAGTACTGGTTTTAGAACCCTTACATTTCAGTCCACCCGTGGGAGACAGACCCCCAGCCTAGTAGCCCTGTGTTCCTTTGGCAATCCCAAAACAGGACATCTCAGTAGGGCATCAGAGATGGCGGGCAGGAAGAGGAGAGAAAGAGGCACCCCTCACCAATCTTCCACCTGAGGCAACCACCTCAGCTGGCCTTACGGATCAGCCAGCCCTCCTCTCCACTTTGCCATTGATCCCTCAGGGTGAAAATGCAGGGCACAACTGCTGGTTGGGCAAAACCCAGGAGCTCCAGTCCTTTACAGGGGGAGCGTGGTCCAGTGTGCGTTCCCTTGCATTCCTGACCTGTCCGCTCCAGCCTGGTGCTCAGCGTGGTGCAGGGCTGTGCAAATATTTATCCCCTGCCTTGACCTACCTGAGTTTGGATTTGCTCCATCCAACGCTGCGAGGCTGCCCTCAATCACATGTTGTGCCGACTGCTGAGAAAGGCGGGACGGGGGCAGCAAAGATGCCAGATCCGCTCGGCTGGAAGGAGTCAGGAATGCAAACACATGGCGCACTGCAGTGTCGGGGGTTGCCAACTGACCCCAAAAGAAAAGCAGCCTGGCCCACAGAAATCAGGAGACGAAACTGCATGAGCTGCTTGAAATCAGTCTTGTGGCCAGTGAATGTCTATAGTGTCTATAGGTAGGTGCCTTGGATCTCTAGGGAGAAAGGTGGGTAGAAATACAATCAATCAATAGAACTATTTGCTGTCAAGCACACTGGCGCATGGCCGGTAAAAAAGTTGGCTCCCCCACTTGTATTCATCACTCTGAAATTTTGAAAAGGCAGAAGGTGCAATCATCCTGAGAATAAGGCTTACTACTTACTCCTGAGTAGACATGCCTAGAATTGTGCTCTATGACTTGGTGGAAGTCTGGCCCAAGCTCTTCTGCTTTTTATGGCCAATTTAATATGCAGAAATCAGGAGCTGAAGTTATTCCCTGAGTAGGACTTGAGCCACATCTATGGAAATATTTCCTTGCCAAGTGCCGTTGCCTCTGCCCAGGATCCCCCATGACTGTCCATCTCCCTCTCTTCCCCAGTCCTTGAGTGGGTGCCAACCAAGGTCCGGACCGTGGCGGGCACTGTGGTGGGCTACTGTGCGACGCTGGGGCAGATTCTCCTTCCTGGGCTGGCCTACGCCCTCCCAGACTGGCGCTGGCTCCAGTTTGCCGCCTCCATGCCCTTCTTTGTCTTCTTCCTCTACTCCTGGTGAGCTGCCGCTACCTGGAATCATCGAGAATTGTCTCCGGGTTGGAGAGAGTTGGGGCTGTTTTTATGGAACTGCCTGGTTCGTGGGCTTCGTTTATATGGCAGGCTGAACCTGGGAGACCTACTGAGAAAGGCGCCACAGGCAGTGTGTTGGAGAGGCAATGCTTTGCCCTTGAATTTGGAAGAAAAGAACGGGGTGGGAGGAGAGAGGAGGAGGGGGTCAGCCTCCTTCCCTTTGGCTGAACAAAGGAACTTAAACTCCTTGCCACTGCATGTGGAGATGGTATCTGATGGGTATGGGATGGGTATGGGATGCACAACCTGGGGACAAGTCTTGGATGCTCTTGGAGGCCTCCTTTGGGCCACTGTAAAGTACAGGGGGCAGAACAAGACGGGCCCCGATCCAGCAGGTCTGAGTCTGAAGATGCCAGAGGAAGATCCCTCTGGGGACGATTCTGGGAATGTTTGCCGTGGCTTGATCTTGGGCTGTTTCCATAGGTGGTTTGCCGAATCTGCCCGCTGGCTGGTCCTGGCTGGGAAGCCGGAGCAGGCTGTGGAGGTTCTCAGGAAGGTGGCCCTGATCAATGGGAAACAGGACGAAGGAGAGAAACTGAACACAGAGGTGCAGAGGCAAGGGGGGCATGGTTAGCAGTGGGGGGCAGAGACGTGCACTTCCCCTGGAGCTTCTTTCCACTTGGCTACAAAACATTTGAGGGGAGACAAACCCCTCGGTTCTCTTCTTGGTGTGCCAGTTGTCCCCAATGTGTCCCCAAATTTCAATCAGCCTTTTAAAATGTGCATCACCTTTTATGCAACCAATGCAAAGCTGATACACGTGATAGCCCTTATATGTTGTGCATGTGCATGGATGCTCTGGGGCCATTCACCATGGGTTTCTCCTCCCTGCAGGTCTTGAAATTGAACATGCAGAAGGAGATGGCTCTGGCACAATCTTCCCACACGCTTGTCAGCCTGGTCCGCACACCCACCGTGCGCCGGATATCCTGCTGCATCTCCAGTGTCTGGTGTGCTTCTCTCAGCGCTTTTCACATCCTCCCTCCCAACAATCAGCCACGAGGACTTAAAGCTTGAGAGGGGAATCTTAGGGCAGGAGATTTTCCACCACCTGGTGCTGCGCATCACCCGGCGGCACCTGTGCATTCACCGCTGCTCTCTCAATGGCCGTCTCTTCCATCTGCTCTTTCCAGGTTTGCCACCAGCTTCTCCTACTACGGCCTTGCCATGGATCTCCAGAACTTCGGGTTCAGCCTCTACCTGATCCAAGTGGCCTTTGGCTCCATTGACATCCCTGCCAAGCTGGGTGCCGCCATCGGCATGAGTTACGTCGGACGAAGAGCCACGCAGGCCTCCTCGCTCATCTTGGCTGGCTTAGCCATCCTGGCCAACATCTTTGTGCCCCCTGGTGAGTTGCTTTGTGCCCCCAGGTGGACTAAAAGGCCTCCTTGGAAAAGGTGGAGGAAGAGCAGGGTGGAGGAAGAGCAGGGGAGGGAGAAGGGGGCAGGTTTCGGGTCTGATAGAGGCCCTGCACTGATTGGGTTAAGGATGCCCCACGTCCTTGAGTATGATTGAACCACCTTCCTTGGAGGTCCTGGCTTTGGATCCTCTGTCCATGGTGGTGACCCCCCTTCACGCTCGTACTCTGGGGAAAAAACCTTTGGGGATTTCTGGCTGTTTTGGTCCCCAATTGCCTAACTGGAGACTGATTTTGAATTGGCATCCTGATTTTGGAGACTGAATTTGGCTGGAAAAGGTGAGTGTTATATTGAGTAAATACAGTATTCCGATCAAGCCACGGAACAGGAGCTCAGCCCTTGTCTGTGGGCTCAGCTACCATTTCCAAGTGGTCCAAGGAAAGGCTCTCTGCTCATGCTCAGGAGCTATTGGTGTGCACAATTCCTTCCCACATCCCTTCGGCCAGAGGATTTTGGAAACCTGGCCTTGTTGGGTCACTTTGCAGAAGCGGCAAGCAAAAGTAGATGCGCAGCGAGGGGCGGAGGTCAGACACTGATGCAGCCTGCTCTCTCCCCCTTTTGAACCTTCCACCCCCAAGATCTGCAGACTCTGAGGACCTCCCTGGCTGTCCTTGGGAAGGGCTGCTTGGCCTCCTCCTTCAACTGCCTCTATCTCTACACGGGGGAGCTTTTTCCAACAGTAATCAGGTATGTTCCAGTCAGGTGCAGAGATGCTCGGTGGTTTCTTGGTGGGAGCCCATCAGAACTGCTTTTCTAAAGTATTTCAGGATTCACAGTCCAATTCTGGACTCTCTCATGGATCATGGCCTGCTTCGGGCTCCCTGCTGGAGACAGCACCTAAAATGGTGCTTGTGCTCTCATGCGCCACCCATTAAATCCTGTCCCACTTGCCCGACACCACACCAGCCACTAACTCACTTTTTGGACTAGAGGGAGACAGAGTGGACGTGGGGAGCCTCTCTAGCCCACCACACTCCTCTTCCCTTTTCAATCCACACACAGGAGGAGTGGTGGTGGGAGGTGGGTGCTGTCAGTCCAGTACCAGAGGCTACAGCTGACCAGTTCTGGGGGTGAATTGCCCCATCCTCCCCATCTTGTTCCTTTTCAAGGAATAAGAGAAATCAGCACCACCATTTTTCAACACAATTCTGCTGTTTTCTGCACTTCTAGGCAGACTGGGATGGGCATGGGCAGCACCCTGGCTCGCGTAGGAGGCATCGTGGCCCCGATGGTCAGGATGACTGGGGAATATTTCCCCTACCTGCCCCCACTCATCTACGGGGTGGCCCCCATCCTGTCTGGAATTGCCGCCGCCTTCCTGCCGGAGACCCTCAACGTGCCCCTTCCAGACACCATTGAGGATGTTGAGAGCAGGTGAGCATTTCTGGATTCAGGATGGGACAGTCCGGTGCTAACTTGATGGGGCTTAAACAAAAGGCAGCGTCTTCTCCAACTGCGAAAGAGGAGGATCTGCTGCCCCAAAACACTCTGCCCTGGGCTGCAGCCCCCCGCCTCCCAAGAGCTTGTCCAACAACAGGTTGGACCACTAGATGACCTTCGGGGTCCCTTGCTACTGTCACACTCTGTGGTCCCAGGAAGATGCTGAAATCAGGACCTGAAATAAGAAACACTTTCTCAGCCTCTGTTCATAAATGAAACATGGGAGACTCTGGATAACTGGACTGGCCTACCTTACAGGGCTGTATGTTTTTAGCTTATTTGCACCCAGAGAAGGAGTCAGTCAGTCAGTCAGTCTGTCTGTTTGTTTGCTTGTTTGTTTGAGCACAATCCTAAACATGTCTATTCAAAAGTTAGCCCCATTGTATCCAATGGAGCTTTCCCCCAGGAAAGTGTAGTTAGTTACTTAGTTGGTTAGTTAGAAATGCAACTAGCCAGTTAGAAATGCAAAGGACCCTCTGCCGTTGCCTGGCTTAGCTGAAGAATGGAATGATGACAGCCTCTCTAAACAGTAAGTAAATCTGTTTTTAAAGGGTCACACTTTTTTGCATTTTAATTTAATTTAATTTAAAAAACCCTTTTATTTAACACATTTTTGTATCAGTGGGCGTTAGAGAATCAGACCTTCGCAGCTATCAAGGCACAACCTTATTCTTCCATTAGAAGCAACGGAAGCACAAGAAACCTGAAAGTGGGTCTTTCAATCTATTTTCCCACTTTTTAATCCACAGATGTTCTGGAACTGAGCCCTAGTGAATAATGAGGGGTGCCTGTATCTTCTTTATGCTACAGCTGACATTTTTGCGTCCCTCGCCCCCAAAAATCCTCACTTTTAGGAGTTTAGTGCTCAATATGTTGGTCACCAGTTGTACTGGGTTGTTTTCTGAAATCCTGTTTCCCTTTATCCCTCCCTGGCAGAAGGATGCTGGAGGGTCGCCCCCTCCCCGAGGGCCAAGAACAGGTTTCACTGGAGAAACTGGGCTGAGAGGCAGCCGAGGATGGTGGACTCTGCTGAGAGGGGGGACCTGAACTTCAGGAGCCGCCTTGAGGTTCTTTGTTTTTAATCTCTTCCGCAAGTTGGGGTATAAATGGACTGAAACAATAAAATTGCAGCTACCCACTCTCGGTGTAAATGGGAGCTGGATCCTTCAGTTGCAGAAATCAGAGCTGGAGCCGCCTGTGGTGTGTCTCTGAGGCCTCACGCCCTTGTCCTCATGACCTGTGGTCTCATGTTGCAGGTCTTTGGGCTCCAGGTAGGCACTGGGCACTTGGATCCAATGCACCTCTCCTGTGCACTTTGCATTACCTCAAAAAAAATCTTAACCCCCTGACTGTGGGAGTGTCCAAGAATTAATTGGGGTGGCTACCAGGGGTCTCAATGCACCCTGGGCTGCAGGAGAGAGTGAGGAGAGGAGCCCTGCATATCTTGGTGCTACCCCAAAAATTGTGGAGCCAGCTTTCTTCATGGCCAAGTTCTCCATGCAGACCCGCAAGTGGGAGAAGGACACGACTGCCATCGAAAGAAGGGGTGCAGAGATGCCAGGCAGGAGCACCTACACTTCTATCGTCCCGATCCGGCAGCAAACAACAGGGTCTTCATCCTGGCAGCCAAGAAGCCCCTTCTCCTTCCCATGGTATGGCAGTCGACAGCTGTTTCCTGAGGCCAGCAGAGACCATCAATCTTGTCCTGCTCCACCAGTTCCCACAAGCAGGCTTTACTCCTGGACAAGGAGAGCAGTTGAAACAGTCCAGCTGTTCCCAAGGAGGATGAAGGAAGCTCCGCTCCTGTTCTGGGGAAGGGGCCAGGTCTCTCCGGCACTGTGACCAACAAAGGGGAAGTGGGACAGGCAGGACCCCAGCCCCAGCTTCTCTCCATGTCCTGGTTGTGCATCTCGCTCAACCACCCTTTGGAGTGAAACGGGTGAGGTGGACCTGTCTGTGCAGCCACCTGGAAAGACACCATATAAAAAGACCGAGAAGAAGAGGAGAGTGCCTTACTTTGAAAAGTATGAAAAATGTGGAGAAGAGTGGTGGGCTAGAGGGTCCTGGATTGGAAAAGAGAGATCAGAGCAGATCTTGTCCAGCGTTCTCTCCTCTACATTTCCTTTCCACGTGTGGGAATGGGGGGGGGGTGGTGACCAGCAAGTCAACATATTGCTGAGTCCTAGTGGGGGGAGCAAGCTTGCCAGGCAAAGTGGGTGGGTGTGCACCAGCTGCGGTGCTTGGGCTGGCCAGGAACCTTGGCCTGCCAGCTCCACTGCCACTTGTTGCTGCCCTCCCTGTCATTGCCCCCCAGACCAGTTGCTGCCCACGACCCACCACTGCCACACCGCCTGGCCGACATTCATAGAAAGCGGGGCAGAAGAAGAGCTTTCAATGGGTAGCCCCAAGTCTATCGGGCACCTCTGGCCTCTTCCTCTGGCCTGCCTAGCACTCAGTCAGTGGGGCTGAATCAGTGGGGAGCCCTTCCACTGACCCCTACTCCCTTGCCTTGCATAGCAGGCCTTCAGAGTCTGCTTGCTGGCCCCATCCCCAAAGCAAGGTCTGTTCCCAAACAAAGGAAGAAGGACCCATCCATATCTGTCAGTGCCGGGAAGCAGGCGGCCTGCGGTCCAGCAGAGGGAGCGGAGGAGAGCTGGGTGTTTCCCCCACTCCTGCCTCGGTTCGCTCACTCCACCGGTGTCCTCCGAAGCCCGAGCAGGACAGGGACTGTGTTGGGAAGGGATCCACACCTCACCAGAGCGTGGGCTGCAGAGAAAGTGGCAGCCTGACCCCAACAGAGGAGCGTCAAGGGGCCAGGACTTCACTTTCCAGGTCTGCAGGTGAGTCAAATCCCTCGTAAAGTGTGAGCCAGCAGGTGAGCCAAATCCCTCATAGATTGTGACCTAGGTTTCCAGATGCCTCCAGGACCCCTTTCCAGGGTCACCAGCCTCTTCCTCCTCCTTGTCGCCTCAGAGCTTGAAAGTGTTCCTTGGCTATGCTTCGGAGAAATCCTTGCTGGAAGTCCGAATCTAGGGGGGGACCAGAATAGGTCTGGTGCCTTCTGGGAGGGAGCACTGGTTTTCAGGGTACTTTCTAGTACAAGAGTAATCCCGGTCTAAGGGCACCCACCAGCACCACCCAACTGAAGCTTGAACTGGGATCCCCAGGAAGGATGTGATCAGGATTGGACATATCTTGGGGCTTCAGGAATAAGGTCTTGCACAATTCTAATGGGTCTTGAACTTGTTTAGTTGAGTTTTTTAAAAATCCAAAGTTAATACCGGGGTGTTGCCATCCTTCCAACCAAGGATGTCCCTTTAGTTTGTCTTTATCCATTTGGGCAAACTGGTGTGCATGGGAGATGGTTGGGCTCACATATTCCAAAAGGCGCCCCCCCCCCCCATATTCCAAAAGGACGAGGGGAATCATGCGGGACAGGAAGTGTGGAGGAGAAGCAAGTTATCCAAACCCCAAAAGAACTAGCACTACGGGTCCCACCTGACCCCACCTACAATGTCTCACTGTCTGTAGGGTGACATCTGAAGCATTTCTGGAATGCAATGTGACATTTTGACCAACATGAAATGAGTCCAGTGTTTGCAAAAGGAGAGGAATCGTCTGTTGCTGGACTCCAAACCATAAGTCCTTTTCATATTTGGACATGAAATCTGCTTTGTTGTCCAGAAAAAGGCTTTAAAAGGGTCTCTTAATTGGGGTGTATCCAACCCCAGATGCTTCAGGCGTAGGGAGCAATAATTGTAATGAATAAAGCTTTACAATTTATTGAGCCATTTCAGCCCAATGTTGCGTCTACGCAAAGGGATTGAGGGTGTCCACGTGTGGACTGGTGGATCATGAACAGCCAGCGTAATGGCAGAGCCGTGTCTCCATCCATTCACTCCATCCACCCTCCTTTCTTCATCATTCCCTTTCTCAATCCTGGCTGCAGCTGGGGGGGGGGGCGGAAAGATGTAGGCACCCCCATCACCTGCAGACCTCAGCAGTTGGGGAAACATGCGCCGCAGAGACAGAGCCCTTGAGAGAGCCCAGCACATGCAGGGCGCAAACTCCAGGCACAGACTTTGTTGCTCTGTTTCTTTTGTTCCCGCAGACAGTAACATTAACCACCTGCCGGCGGAGCACATCGCAGCACCCTCTTGCGCCACTCCGCCCTGTGTACTTCTCCGATCACATGTGCTCAAGCGGCTTAGCCTTCATGCGCTTTTCCTACTTCCCACTAAAAAGCCAAGAACCCCCAAGGGGTGCCACTCCCAGCACAACTAGGAACTTCTTAACCCAACAGAGTAAGCTAAAGAGTGCCTCTGAGCATATGCAGAGTGTCCTCCCCTGCCCACTCAATAATGAGGGGGAAGCATTTGATAAGCTCCACTTTTAATGAATTGGGACTACTCTGGGGGTCTTGCATTCCTCTTTCCCAGACCTGAACGTGAGCCAGGCATATTCAGCTTTCCATAGGACTCAATAAATTTGTTAGCTTAGTGGGGAATTCTCAGGGGGTTTTTTGGTGGGAGGGGTGTTTATTGGATCTGGACCATTCTGTGGTTGTCAGATTTTTCTCAGCTGGCCCTTTCCTAAGGCAAGTTTACCTACTCACAAGTTTGTGCAATATAGCGCAGTTTCACTTTCCATAAGAGACCTTAACCACTGAGCCACAAGACCCGAGAAGAAGCACACCCCCAAAGGATCAATGGATCTGACACAACCATGTGTGAAGAATACGGGGCTAGCCTCGATTTCATCCTCGATTTCTATTTCCCTGAACTGATCCCCTGCCCGACTTGACTCCATGTGCCGGCTGGACCCCTCTTGGAGCTGTAAACAAGAGCTGCCCGTTTCCAATGAGGCCCATTCGGCCAAGTAAAATTAAATCACCTTCAACAGGCAGACGACGCTGGCGCTGGACGCAAATGGGGGATGGATGTGTCTGCAGAGGGAAAGACGCAATGCTTGGTGTGCACATCAGAGCAATTTTGTCTGGGCTGGGCTGGGCTGATGCTTCCACAAGGTCCCCGGCAGGCAAGGGTGACCATATGACCAGTTTTTTTCCGGATTTGTCCTCTTTTTAAGGGTGTCCTCCAAAAGGGCTTCCATCTGGTCACCCTGCTGGCAGGGCATAAGGGCAGCCCCAGATCCTCCTGCGGTGCAGCCTGGGGAAGGTGTCCTCCTCAGGAACACGGAGGATCAATAGGGTAGGGGAAGTTTGGTCAGCCAAACTTAAGGGGGGGGGGGGGTCTGGCACAAATACCACAGAGGCATCCTCTGCAGAGGCCCCAAACTGTTAGGGGTTTTGGGGGGAACTGGCCCTTCCACAGACAACCAGAAGAAGAGATGGACCCATTGAGAAGCCAACTGAGGCCACTGCCTCAGGTGACAGATTGGCAAGGGGTGCTGGTTACCCACACAGAGCCTGGCCCTCCTCACACCAAAGCCCAAGTGCTGTGTTGTAGCCATTGCTCTGTGGTCAGTGGGAAATGCTCTGTACATGCTCAGATGCACCATCCTTTTTCCAAACGCCTAAATGATGTCGAGCCTGGATGCTTCCTTAGTGCAGTCCAGACTCACCGGGCATGACAAGGATGCCAAGCTTGTCATACCCACCAAGGAACAGGGCCTCATCCTCGGATGGAATGCCCCCACCTCCCGGAGGAGCCAATGGAAAGCCCAGCCTCCTCCTTCTGCCAACGTCCTCCCCTGCTGATGCGCCAACCTCGGCTGCAAACCCCCAAAATAGAACAGCCCATCCCTGGCTTGCTTGCTCACTTGCCACTAGAGAGGGGAAGGCGGGCAGCCAGTGGACATGTCACTCTGCCATCCCATTCCGTAAACACAGCCTGAGGATGAACATGCACTGGCAGATTCCTGAGGGTTTCAAACACGGAGATCCTGTGATGGCGCTGGGGCTGGACCCCCCTCAAAGAAATGGGCCTTCTTGCCCTGGCCAAGAACCCAAGATTGGCCAGGGAGCCAGATGCCACCTGAGAATGGCAGCCCCCCACATTCCTTCACCATTTTGTATCCCGGCCTCTGTACAACACACAGCCCTTCGAGGTGGGCACATAACATCCGCCTCAGTGCATAACACCTGCCCTTTCTCCCTCTTCCTTTGGGTACTTCTGTCCTCACATCCCTGCAGGTGTTGAGTTTCCAGGTAGGGCAGAGCAAGCCTGGCCCACCCCTTGATGGAAGGCAGGGGGCAGACGTGCTGCTGCTCCCCTGTCCAACCTCCATGATGACATCCAGGCCTCTATTCGTCACAGCCAATGTAAATATTTTTCCACCAACAGCAGAACGCCCAAGAGGGGGAGTGTTCTGGGCGCAGGCTCCTCTGGGCCTGATCCGCCGGCTGTGCACACCTGCGCTCCTCTCTTGGTGTGGCCCCTTCCCCTCCAGTCAGCAGAGGTGGGCAGATGAGGACCTCCTGAAAGCGCCCAGACTGGGGGCAACATTTTCTGGGTGTGCAAAATAGTCATGGGTAGGACTGCCCCGTTCTCCATGAGTAAGTCCAGGGTGCAGATGAGGCTTAGAGGGAGCAGCGGACCAGTTTGAAACACCCTCTCTTCTTCCTCTGTTGCTCCCACTTTGGGAACCTGAAAAGGAAGAGGGGAGGATAGAGCAAAGACGGCAACAAAGTCTTGGCACTCCCTTGCCTGCACCTCCTTTTTGCTCCATCACCCTTTTCCATTCTGGTTCCAGGAAGGGTAGTCAGAGGAAGGCAAAGGGGCAGGAGGCATGGCTGACCTGAAACAACAGCCTCATACGGCCTCACGTGTGAGCCAGCTCTGGAAATGTGCAGTCATTCAGAAAGGGTTCTCTGGATGCAGGTTGTCCAATGGCCAACTCCAAAAGGGCAGCATCTGCATGGACAAGAAGGTGTTGGAAGCCTGGCCTCTCAAGGGTGACCATGACCAGAAATTTCCAGATTTGTCCTCTTTTTTCATCTCCTGTCTGGGTGTCCTCCAAAAGGGCTTCATTGTCCTCCATTTTGGCTTCATTTTGGAACTTTGCAATGGTGTGCAGCACCTCATCATGTCATGTGTCGTTGGATTCGTACTGAAGAGCAGAATCCAATGCAAAAAAATTGGTATTGAAAAATATCCTTCCTACCAAAGGTTATGGCCAAAAAACTGAAAATAAAAAATATGCATTGAGCTCTATGTGAAAGTGCTCAATATCACAGCCTTACTCATGAGTAGGCAAACGTGCCATTGTCTACCAGAAAGGGCAGGCTGAGAGGAATCCAAGACCTTGTTCTCCTTTTGAGGTTTGGGCATCTGGTCACCCTGGGTCTGGCTTCCTACTCCCTTTCAGCCTCTGGAACACTCGTCTCCGGCACTCCGTTCTTTCTCCAAGGTGCCTCCAAGGAGAAATGGTTCTGTTTGAACACATGAAGATTAATATTGACATACAGGTGAACCTTCCTAAGGTCCCTTCAGAAAGGAACAACAGCCGGCCGGAAACATCTCCCACCTCAACAGCCCCCGGGAGAGCAAGGAGAGGAAAGAGGCTGAGGTGCCCCTGCTTTGGGCTCTTCCCTTCAAGTAGGGCTGGGTCCACTCCTTACTCCCCCACCCACTCCCACAGCAGAGAGGCTGCTTCCCTGAGTCGGACCCTCGGTCTCCCCGGCATTGCCAGGCACAGGAATGCAGCAGCTACTGCAGGTGAGCTCCATGTAGGGTGGCCAGAATTCAGGGCAGGACCCTCTGTCCCATTTGCCAGTATGTGAACACAATCTCCCCAAATTGGGACTGTCCCTGGTTTTCGGGACATCTGGTATCTCAACTTCCTCAGAGATACCATCTGGGACTTTCTGCCCTCCCCATTTACCAGTCTGGCCTCCTTTTCCCTATTGGGGCAGATGTGCGGAGGGGCTTTTGATCTCTGTGATTCCACTGCAACAGGGTTGACAAGGAAGACCACAAAAAAGGCAAGATTCCACCCCCCAAAAATAGAGGAGCTTCTCCCCCCCCCCAAAAAAATATAGGACACTTAAGGAAAATGTAGGTTATGAAGCTAAAATCACTAATGTATGTTGCTTTTCAGTGGTTAATTTAAACTCTATACAGTGTACCTTGAAAGATGAGTGACCCAAATTGTGTGCAACTCGTAAGACTCATAAGAGCAACTTGTAAGAGCAGCTTGAATTATGAGCAATGCCTTGAGCAATGCAAGGCATTGCTGGCAGTCTGGGTCAAAATGCCAGGCCGCCTCAGCGTGTGCACTGAGGTGGCCTGGCATTTCAATTTGACCCCCAGAAAGGCTTCTCCACCTGACTGGGGGGTGACCAACTCCTGGTCCAGCAACCTTGTGATGGTGAGTTGCCAGCACAGGTGCAGCTCCACATACACCTTCCCGCTCTGTGCATCAACCCCTGTGTATCATCCCCCCATGTGTACCATTCCCCATATAAACATGAACGATTCCCCTGCCCCAAGACCATGGCCTCCCCTACTGCACCCAGGTGCAGGACTGGGGGTGGGGGTTGATCATTTTTCAATGAATGAATGTATAGGCTGAAAATGCATTGCCCCCCTTTTCAGCCCCTCAGGGGTTAAATTTCTAAAAATCTGTTCTTAGTGGGTGTTCACATCACAGAATTTCCCAAATTTCATGCTTTGAGGTCCAGGAGTTGGGGCTGGGCATTGATCTGTCAGGGATTCTTCAATTTGAAGTACACTGGTACCTCGCTTAACAAGTGATCCACATAACAGGCAAAAATTTCTCTAGGATTTTGCCTCACATAACAAGTGTTGCTTCACTTAACAAGCACACTTGTTGGCAGTTGAGGCAGATGTGCTGGCCGGCAGCCCTTTTAAAAAGCGTCAGGACTGCCTACTGCGCCTACCCATAGCGAAAGCAACACTTCCATGCTGTTCCTCCTGTGGCCGGAGGGAGAGAAGAGCAGTGGAGAAGAGGAAGCAGCTCAGGGCTGGCCAGAAGGGAGCAGGGGAGAGAGGCTCAGGATGGAGAGAAGGAGAAAGTGGGGAGACACTCTGAAGGTGTCTTGGATTGCAGCCTCCTAACCACGTCTTGGCACAAGCGGCGTTGAGATCACTACCACAATTTCTTGTTTGGCCAACAAGGACACTTCAGCCACAGCAGGCATATTAAGATCCAATGCCTAACTCTCAACAGAGAGCATAAGACTCTGTGGAACTCCTTGCCACAATATGGGGTGGTGGCACTTTAAAGTCTGGATGCCTTTCAAAGGGCATCAGACAGATTGAGGGAGGAAAAGTCTATCATGGGTTCCAAGCCTCCTGGTTCTAGAAGCAGGGAAGGGAGGGACACCAGGTACCTTGTATGCTCCCCAAAGCACATGTGCTCCTTTGGGAACCAACAAACCTCACCCTAAGCAAGGAAACTTTCATCATGGGGGTGTTGGCTATAAAATGGCATGAAATGGGTTTAAAGGTTTAGGGCCATGAAATACATCATGTAAAGGTTTTGGTTTTGAGGTTTTCCCCATAAACAGAGAACAAAAGTATTGTTTGGTTCTTTTTAAGTTTCAGCAAACAAATGAGCCCCCCTTTTGAGGTTTTGCTCTGGTTTTGCTCTGCTTGGCTCACCTTTGTGTTCCTCCCTCCAGATGCCACCTTGACTTGAAGGAGAACCTGCCTGAGCTGCTCTGCCTCCCTTTGTCCCTCCATCCTGGTGGGTGCTCTTTCAGAAGGGCAACCCCTAATCCCCCATGCAGCTCCCTTCTTGGAATGCATTCCTGGAAAACGAGGAGGAAAGACCCCTTGGCGGCAGCATGAACCTCTCCAAAGTGCCGCTCAACAGCACCTTGAAGCCCCTGAGCCCTGAGTCCCCTGAAGACGGACACCCCGTCTGGGAGGTGGTCTTGATCATCCTGATGACGGGGATCCTCTCCTTGGTGACGGTGGTGGGAAACCTCCTGGTAATTGTCTCCTTCAAGGTCAACCGAGACCTGCGGACAGTCAACAACTACTTTCTGCTCAGCTTGGCTGGGGCCGACCTCATCATCGGGGCCATCTCCATGAATCTGTACACCACCTACATCATCATGGGGCGCTGGATGCTAGGCAGCATGGCCTGCGACCTGTGGCTGGCCGTGGACTACGTGGCCAGCAACGCCTCCGTCATGAACCTGCTGGTCATCAGCTTTGACCGCTACTTCTCCATCACCCGGCCACTCACGTACAGGGCCAAGCGAACCCCCAGGAGGGCAGCCGTGATGATTGGCCTGGCCTGGGCCATCTCCTTCGTCTTGTGGGCGCCTGCCATCTTGTTCTGGCAGGACTTGGTCGGGGAGCGCACAGTGCCCGAGGACACGTGTCAGATCCAGTTCTTCTCAGAGCCCATCATCACCTTTGGGACGGCCATTGCCGCTTTCTACCTCCCCGTCACCATCATGGTAGCCCTTTACTGGAGGATCTACCGAGAGACCCAGAAGAGAGCCAAGGAGCTGTCTGGGCTCCAGGGGTCTGGCTTGAAGAGCCAGCGGGTAGCATCCAAAGCAGCACCCAGGTACAATGGAGGCGGCGGCAGCAGCAGCAGCAGCTCAGAGCAGTCACACCAGCTCACGGCTCCTTCGGTTGTGGCCATGGCTCCAACACGGCCATGCTGCTTCCCTGGACGGAGGCCGGAGGACATCCACCCAGACCGGAGCAGGAACGACAGCTGGAACACGACTGAGGAGGAGGATGTGGAGGAGGCATCAGCTGACTCCTTGACCTCATCTGAGGGCGAGGAGCAGCCTTTTGAGGTCCACACAGTGTGCTCGGCTGTCTTCCGGCTCCCCATGATAGGCACTGTCATGTTGCAGCAGCCACGTACGGCCCAGTGTCGGGAGGCCGCTGGAAGGAACTGGGTGGGGGGAAAAGCCCTCAAAGCCCCAAAGCAGCTCCCAGGGATGGACAGGAGACCCAAGCAGGTCCTGATTCCACTAACCACGCTCCAAAGCCAAGTCTTGAAGCGGCAGCCCCGGCGGCGGCACCGGCTCACAAAGCGGAAAGCGGTCTCCCTGCTGAAGGAGCGGAAGGCGGCCCGGACGCTCAGCGCCATCCTGCTGGCCTTCATTGTCACGTGGACCCCGTACAACATCATGGTGCTGGTGTCCACCTTCTGCCAGGACTGCATCCCAGGGGGGCTCTGGAAGCTGGGCTACTGGCTCTGCTATGTCAACAGCACTGTCAACCCCCTATGCTATGCCCTCTGCAACCGCTCCTTCCGCACCACCTTCCGGATGCTGCTGCGCTGCCGATGGGACCGTGGCCGTTGGAGGAAGGTGCCCAGGAGGGCCGTCGTTGCTCGTGGGATGCTGCTCCACTGAAGGGGAAGCGGTGCCAGGAACGAGGCCTCCAGAGGGTGAGCAGAGGGTAGCTGTGAAAAAGGAGTGAGGGAGGCAGTGACATTGGGTACATCAGAAGCAGCCCCAAATCTTGGTTAATTAAAGGGCAGGATTAAGGGCAGAAGGGCCTATCCTGAACCCCCATTCAACCCCTATGCAGCCTGAACATCTCATCTTCAAAGAGCCCGACTCCCTCTGTAGTGTGACAACTCCATCGTTTCTGGGTCCATCTGTGCCCCGTTCCAAAGCAGTGTCTGTTTTCCTGACCTGGGGGGTGCCCTGAGCTCTGCAGCCCTCCCCGCTCACCCCTTTTTCTGGCCACATCCAGGCTTGGTCCACAACTAGGCAGGGAGATATTTCTCAGCCAGCTTACTGGGCTGCAGACGGGGTCAGGTTGTAGGTTTGGAGGTGCTTCCACACTCCGTGCCAAAGTTCTCTCCTCTGTTCTTGCAGCCCAGCCTTTCTGAGCTTGGGGTGGCCATCCAGGGTCTGCCGCCTGGAAGGGGAACGTGGGTCCACCCTCTGCTGTTGGCCACAAGGTCACAGCTTCCTGCGGCAAAGGAAAGATCAACCTGGACCTGCTTCATCATCCGTGGCTTGAAGGTCTGGGCAAGAAGGTGGCGACCCTGCCCGGGTAGTCTGCAGGACCAGGAGATGCCCGCTCAACTGGGCCTTTGGGAAGGACTGAAGAACAGATTCCCCCATTACTCCAGCTGCTGCAGCCACTGCAAGGGAGGTAGTTACTTGACTTCATAAGGGAAGGTGGGAGACGGTGGTGAAGTGGGGAGTTTCAGTCTGGGGGGAAGACCACACCAAGGACCCCATCTTGGAAACTCTCAACTCTCCAGGCTCCGATCTGCATGGGTGACTTCAAACTCTGCCAAGGACAAGCAGGGGTCCTGCTGTGCTGGTTCCCCCCCCCCCCCAAAAGCAGGCTAAGAAACTCAAGAATGTTTAGTGGGGAGGAGATAAAGGTGGAAAGCAGGTGCCCTGTTGGAGGAGGGTCACATCATGGAAAGAGAGAACTGCACAGACTTGGGGGTGAGGTGAGGATCGCCAGACCGACAGTGTTCCAGGCACCCCAGTGATGGGATCAGGCTCAAGGCAGGCCCCACACCAGCTGGTGCCTGAAACAATATGGCCAATATCACCACCCCCTTGCCAGGAGAGTGGCAGGCTGAGATCTCCGAGAGAAGGGAGTATGGAGGAGAATGATGTTTCCACTCCCCACCTCCTCTCCTCTTCCAGCCTCCTGGAGATATTCTAGCCTACACCTCTCCTCCACTCTGTTCCTCTTTGCATTCAAAACTGAGTAGGGAAAGGCAAAGGGAAAGGGGGTGGTTGGCACATCACTAGGGAGGGGGCAGGGTGAGGCCAAGTGCCAGCATAGGAACAATTTGGCAATACCCGCTTAGGTAGAAGGGTACCCGCTTTCGTTCTTTGGCAAGATGCCTGGCTCTGCATCATGGACTGGCAGTGACTGGCTTTTCAGGAGGGGCACCCGGTTGGCACCCCCACCTAAAACAAGCACAGCACACAAAATGCAAGCCCTTCAACTGCCTGGAGAGACCTTTGTTGTTCATCAGGCACACGCGCATGGCTTGCCTTGACCTGGTCTGGAGGAGCAGAGCACAGGGGAGCATCCCCAATAACTCAGGGACATGCCTGGTGCTCTCCCCAAAACACCAGCTATTATAGATGTTGGCGGCATGGAAAGGGGGAGGACACCCACCCCCACCTGGTGCTGCAGGGCAGTGAGGCCCCATGCCAAGCACTTACCCCACTCTTCCAATCTGATGACGCTGCAACGTGGCAGGACTAGACCTGGAAGACCAAGTCCACTGCTACCAGCCCCACAGATCCAGTGCCCAGAGGGGTTCTCTTGGGCAAAACCCTCCCCAGGATGTTTCTCACTGCCAGGAAGAGGGGAAGGCTGACCATCCACTACTCCAGAATAGGCAGGTTTGGGAACAAAAGGTCTTACTGCCGGGCAAGGTTGGATCCAGAACTCAGCCTGAAACAAGGCCATTCAGAGCTCCCAGCCTGATGCACCCCTTGGACTTTGCTCCCCTCTTTTCCTGGGGCTCCCCCAGCAGCTGACCAGAGGCTATCCCTGTCTTCCCCAGCCTGCAGCCCTACACCAGAAAGGTGGTGACGGAGGAAGTCAAGGAGGCTTCCCCCTTTTGAATCTGAAGGCCCCCCAGATATTGGAAGGAATGGGAGAAACTAGTAATCCTTTCATCAGTCTGGTAGCAGGAACTCAACCAGCATAGCTCCAAGAACCACTTGCTAGCACTGCAAGCCCATCATTCTCAGGTCAATCGGCAACTTTCTCCAGTCCAACCCAGAACGACACCAGTGACAAGCTCCTCTTTACTGCCCCAATAGAGATACCCTAATGTCCCAACTGTGGGGAGTGCTATGGGGCTGCCGGGTTGAGCCTCTGCTCTTCGAAACTGACCTCGTGCCATTGAAGAAGGAAGCAAAACCTTCTTCTAAATGGCTGCCAAAATATGACTGACAGATCCCAACCTGGAGCTGGCGGCACAACCAAGGTTGGGGCTCTGTCTCCATCCCCAAGCAGGTGCCTTTGGAGAAGTCGGAGCCACAGGTGCCCTCCATTTCCCACAGGTCCAGGACAGACTTAAAGTGGGGGGAGTCACTGAGTCTGAAATTCTGCTCCGAGGATAAGTTTCCAGCTCCGACTGCTAAAGAGAAATCAAAGAAACCTGCTGTGTAAAAATGATATTTTATTCACTAATGCTTCTTAACAGTACCTTTTACATTTAAAAAATAAAAGCCAGAACACCGTTTTGCTTCAATGGTAATAAAAAGATGGTGGATGAGCCAGGGAAGCCCCCAAGAATAATATATACTGTATATATATATATATATATTTTAAAAAACCTAAATGAATTCCAAACCTATCCCATAAAATTGCCTGCAAATTATCTGGAGAACAGATCAGTGTCCAAGTGGGGGGCTGGATGAGGTTGTGTTGGGGAGGGGGATATGGGTGGGACTGTGGAAGGGGCACCACGGAGACCAAGAGGGGTTGAGGTATTCCGACTTGCCCTAGGAATGGCTGGGGAGGGGGAACCGAGGCCAGCTCCTCCCCTTTCCACAAGACCAACGCATGGAAGTGAACTCTCTGGGGGAACGTCTGGGCCCTCCATAGACCCTCGTCCCCCCCAGAAGGACTAACCTGAGCATGGAGGCCCTCAGCACAGTGGGGGCTGCACACAGGCAGGGGCAACAAAACGCAGGGTGCCTGGTCAGGGAGTGATGCTTTTAACAAGGACGTGTCCCACACTTGGGGCTGGAACAGCCAGGCCACCTCTTTAAGGTGGACTTAGAGAGGACCAAGTCCCCCTCTTTCTAAAAGCAGATCACCTGAGCTTCCCTTGCAACCTAAGTTGTCCCATCCCAGAAGGGTATGGGAGAAAAAATAAGTGCAAGATTTAGGGAGGTGTGACATCTCCTTGCAGGCTGCAGCCAAAGGGGGTCCAGAACCCACTCGGGGACCACCTCTACTGATGCCTTTCACAAACACGGGGCAACACTGAAACTTTAAAACCTGAGGGCCACATGAGAGAAATGGCTGGGCACGGGGTTGAGGGCGGGTGTCCACTCCAGCCTCAACCCTCCCAGTTCCCCTCCAGAGGCCAAATCAGGACCCCCAGACCCAGCCGTCCCCAAGGTGGCACCCTTGTTCAGTTGGGCCATGTGCACAAAGCACAATAGATTCCAGTGCCCACGTGCGGCTGAACAGGACTTGGGGCCAGATGAATTCGCCCAGACCTCTTTCCACTTGCAGGTGAAATGGTGTGGGCAGAGGTGGGGGATGTGTTTGGAGAGCGCATGAGGAGGGGAGGGCTGAGGCTTCGGAGGTAGGTCTGAGGTCAATTTTAGACAAAAAACAGGCACATCAGTATATTACACAGAACCCAATTCCAGAGTTGAGGCCCCCCCTTTACAACTTGGGTGCTGGGAGGGAACCCCAGCACCCTGCCTTTACAAAATTGGGGGGCACGCTTTAAAAGACACTTAACAGGATCATTTGTCCGAAGTGAGGTGTGGTGCAAAAGGCAGAACTGTAGAAGCAGGAGGTGGAGAGGAAGCCTTCAAGAACTCCAGCAGTGTGCCCGTTCCACACACTGGGTTCTCAAGGTCCTGGCCCCCTGGAGTTCCCACACCATGGAGAAGCAGGCAGGCAAGACACACACAGCCCACCCCCCCCCCCCGGCAGCCGGGCCCAGCACCAACCTCCCCAGGCATGTCTGAGACACCCAGTGCCTGCTGCCTTTGCTCCATCTGGGCACAGGAACACTCTGAACACCTGGAGGGGTGTTGGGCAATAAGGTTTCCCTGTGTCCAGATGAACAGAGCCTGGTGGAACAGTTAATCCCGCACTGACTGGGATAGGGATGGGGCTTCTAGACAGAGGGCCTGAGTACGGAGACCCTTCTTCAGGACCATGGAACGGCTTCACTTCGGTTTCCAAAGAACTCCCATTTAAAATTCTGGAAAGGCAGGGCTGGAGAACCCCCCAAGGACAGATATGCCTCCTGGAGGCTCTTGCCCACACTCACCCTGCTAACACGGGGCAGAAAGCCCTGCAACCCCTCAGGGGTTCCCAACATCCCCAGAGACACTGTCCCAGCTTCAATTTATTCTCTAAAAAACCCTGAAAAAGAGCAAGATTCAGGGCTTTGTGCTGGAGCAGGGAAAAGGCTCTTTGGGTCGACCTCCACCAGCACAGGGGCAGGACTGGGCTATTCCTCAAGCACAGGGTGGGGGGTCCCCGCCTGCTGGGTCCACATTAAGGACTTTTCTCCTTCAGACAGCTGAAACTCCAGGTTGCATCTGTGATGGGGAGTCACCAGAATTCTCTTTGGCCTTCAGAGGCTGCTCCAGACCAGTCGTTTTCAGCCACTTTGGACAGAGAAAGGGAGCATAGACAGGAGGGTGCACTGCCTCTTTCCTCCAAGGACCCCGGGGGGGTCCCCTCCTGTCAGGCCACTTTTGGGGGGTGCGGGAGGGCATCAGGAAAAGGAAACCCAATTGAACAAGGCTGTTTCTTTCTCAACTTGTCAGCAGAAAGTGATGCTTGAAGGCTGGTTATCAAGTCAAGAGCACAATGTGAGGAAGAGGAGGGGGCGGCAGCGGCAACAGGGTTAATCCTTCTCCCCAGAGAGGGCAGGAAAGGTTTCTTTCTGCCCAACTCAGCTGGAGAAATTTGCTCCTGAAGTATTAAGGCCATAGATATGATGCTCTGCTTGGTGAGGAGATGGGAGCGGGGGTCAAGCATGCCCCACCCTGTAAGGGGGTAGAGGAAGGGGCACCGGGATCTTCCCCATACAGCTGCAACAGCGAGAGCCGCTGGAGTTGGATCCTACTGGCAAAGGGCACGATGACCAAGAGTGGGAGGCCGGAGAGGAAGGACTGAAAAGGCGAACTAAGAGCAGGCACTGGACAGCTCCTCCTCTTCCAGGCCTGCTTCTTCTTGTGGCTCAGCACCCATCAGGAGGAGTTCTGGTTCTGATAGATAGAGGCCTTCTCCTTCAGCAGGTCAAGACACAGGTGGCAGCTCCAGCTTCCTGCAAGGACCAAAGGAGCCAAGGTTACAAGCAGGGCTGGATACTGATGAACAGAGTGTTGCACTACCCCCCCCCCCCCCACCGCGCCACTGCCCATTTGGGAGAGGGAGTCTGGAAGAAGCCCTGCCAAGCCTGTTCTCCTGGGCAAGACACCAGCTGGAACTTTCATGCAGAGGATAAGGCAAGGTGAAGGCCCCAGACAGTACCCCAAAAGGGGGCCACCTCTGCGGGCACTTTCACGCAGGGTGCCCTTTTCCACCCAGACATGGAAACCCGTCCCCCGGGGGTGCACTGCCCCCCTCAAAGTCAAAGATGTCTCTGCTTTCTTTGTGTTACAGGCAAAGGGTCCCTTTCCCTTGCTGTGGGGCCAGGAAGCCTTTTTAACTGATTCAAACTCCATGCCCCACAGACTTCCTGGGGAATCTCCCACCACCCAGGCAGTTTGAGGCTGACCAAGGCATGAGCAGCAACCAAGAGGAAGGTCTCTCAGCCAGCCAGGTTTGTTAATGGTTATAGTGCTTAATAGGCTGCTTCAGCAGATCTGCTCTCCTGCCCCTGCCCCCAGCCGTGGGTCTGCCAAGCCTGCAAACCTGCAAGTCAGCTGCTGGGGGGCCGGGGGGCGGGGAATGAGTCAGCAACCTCCCTGTGCAAGGGGTCAGCGTATTTGCCGTGCCAGGAAATCTGCCGTCAACACAAGGAAGGAAAGGAACTCCCCCCCCCCCCCCCCCGAGATTGGAGCCCATTCGGGAATCACCATCGTTCTACCAGGAATCATGCACGAGATCTCCGACCTCCACCCCCAGGGAGAAAGAGGGGGGCAGATCAGAGCAGCCCTCAGGTCAGGAAAGGGGAAGGCAGAAGCAGGCCCAGAACCTGCCAACCTGCATGGACCTCCCAGCACCACCCTTCACAGTGGGTAAACTGGGAATGAACTGGGGAGGAATTCTTGCTATTGACTGCCAAACCTAAAGAAACACACACCGGAAACCTCCATACTCAAGTTAAAAAGGAGCCCCCCAATCTGGGGTGGTGGTGCCCCCCTCAGAAGGGATTTCCAGGCCCTCTCACCTTCAGGGGGCTCCGACATGGGCGGCGTGAGGCAGTACATGTGGTAGCCACGGTCACAGTCGTCGCAGAAGAGCAGCTGATCCTGAGTGGAACGGGAAAGGAAGAAGCAAAAGGACACCCTGGTTATCCACGTCTGCTCAGGGTCCAGAGGGCACCCCCGGGGTTTCAATTTCTCCCCACCCCGAGTACAAGAGTTATGGTTCAGTCTGTGCTGGGGGTGGGGAGGAGGCTGGCAAAGGTTCCAACATTTGGGGAAGTGGATCAGCACTGGGAGTGTACATGTCTCCATGGGGGACCTGATGGATGATGAGGTGAGAGTAGCGGCAGACTTGAAGGGGGAAGAAGAGACACTGGAGGCACCAGGCTGCACTCACGTCATTCTCAGATGTCCCACAGATATTACAGCATTTGCATTCAATGCACTGCCAGCGGTAGGTCTTCACGGCAGCCATCATGACCGGGGTGAACTGCAGGCAGGAAGGGTGGCCTGTGGAGGGGACAAGACGGAGAAAGAGTGGAGGAGGAAGCCCAGACACTCCCTCCTCCCCTTGCATCTGATGCAGCAAGTGAAACGGAGAGAAGGTCAGGCCCTCCTTGGAGCAGAAACTGGAACTTGGGGGGGGGGCTGGTCAGGTGCTATGAGAGTTATTCTCTGAGCTCCCCAAGGCCAGAGGAATAGGGGAGAAAGAGTGAGGGAGGAGAGAGTGAGGGGCTAAGGAGGAGGCAAAGCAAAAGTGAAGCCAACGGAGCAGCTGCTCCAAAGCATGTCTGACCACCTGCAGAGGCAGAATCGCTCTTTCTGGAAGAGGAAGCTCATTCTTCGTTCTGCCTGCCTCTGCACAGGAAGGGCAACCTGTGCTGCAATGAGCGTTCTCTCTGCCTCCTTCCAGAGAATGGAGGTTCAGCAAAGCAAACCCAGAGGCCACAACACACATAAACAGGCTCCTCCACTCTCCAGACCCCACATACCTGAGCGCCCACAGTCTGAACATGACACCAGTTCCTCAGGTTGCCCGGTTTTCTTATTGATCCGGGAGTCCCCCAAGCAGAAGTCACAGTAATTGTTGGGCAAGGCCAGGCCGTCGGGGCCTTTCTTGGCTGGAGTGGGAGGAAAAGAAGGTGTTACTGCGGGACGGAGGGGGGGGGGGGGGCGACAGCCCTGCTTCTCTGGCCTGCCCATCCAATCCAGTAAAGAACACGGCCCTTCAACTGCTGCAAACCACAGTGGTGTAGCTAAAGCAGGTACCAAGCCTTCAAGATGTGGTACCTTGGAAGGTGCCATGTACCCACCAGGCCTCCGAAGACGTGTATTAACATTTGGGGAATCATAGTGGGTGGTGTTAAAAATTTTCATGCACTAGTGTGCCAGAAGCCTTTGCTACACCACTGAGAGACCAACCTATTTCATACAGGCAGTAGATACCATCTAGGGAGCCCTGGATTTAAACCAGTCCAGGCCTACGTTCCAGGCCTGTGGCGGTCATCCAAGACACGGTGCAGCAATGCCTGAGTTGCCCAGTCAGTTTTTGTCACCAGCACAGGCAAGGAGCTGCTACTCCGTTACTCAAAGTTCTGCGACCCCTGTTCAGTTGAAGTGCGCCTGACAGGCGCCTGTTAGAAAATTTCATTATTACCTAATTAACTCAATTCCAACGCTCTTAAAGTGATCAGTGACCTCCATTAGGACCTTCATTAGGACGTACAAAGAGAGAATATTCAAAATCTGATTCAAAAACCTTATTTATTAACCTTAACAAAATACTGAAATTTTCAGGCATGGTCAGTCGAAGCTGGCCTGAGAGGCCACCCTGAAAACCCTATACAAACCTATGGAGCGCCGCAAATTATTGGGTTCGGGTGAAGGTGGCCTGATAGGCCAGGAGGGTCACTACTGCACCCTACATAGGCAGGGGGAAAACTGACATGGGGGTTTTTGAAGAGCACCAAGAGATAGGAAGGTACTAGGAGGGACAGGCCTCTGGGTCACCTTGGCGTAGAGGGAGCTTCGACTGACAGAGGGTGTCAGCAGGGAGGAAAGACCAACTCCCCTTGTTCCAGGCCCAGAGAACCAAAGAATCTCACACATGCTGCCCTCTTTCCAACAACCCTCGTTCCTGCTATTGCAGGGCTCTGTTGTAAGCTGCTTTGGGTATCCTTTAAAGGTAGAAAGGCAGGGCATAAATCAAATCAATAAATGCCACCAGCAAGAGGGCTCAGCTGAAGAGGTTTCCGACCGAGAAGGATCTGGGAAGGGGGAGCCTTACACTTCTGCTCCTCGGATCTCTGGGAGACGGGTGTGGGGGGCTGCGAGTCCTCCTTGTCCTCCCCTTCCTCCTCAGCCAGGTGGGAGTGGGCATAGTGGTAGCTCAGGCCCGGACGGTTCTTGTAGCGCTTTCCGCAGACTGAGAAGGAACAAGGAGAAAACAAAGGGCCAGGCTCAGCAGCAGCAAAGACTGAGCAAAGGGTTCCCCTCCTTTTGACACCCCCATGACTGCTGCCCCAGAACAAACCATCCACCTCCACCATTTCAACAGGGCAGCAAAAATATCTCTGCTTCCTCAGAACTGGACTTCCAGAGACAGCTGCCTGGCCTGCTGTCGAACATCCTCCCATGAGCCTGTCTTGGATCTAGAACTGGAAGCCATCCAAGAGGGGGTACATGGGGGGTGGAGAGTGAACCATCTGAGGCACATGGACACTTTTCAAGTGGCACATCACCACATATGCTGGTAGAACATTTAAACAACACCCAAGAAAGCACTGCAGCCATTGAAGGCCTGATTTCTCTGCTATTCCTTCCATAGGACACCTCCAAGTTTCTAATGCTGCAATGAACACTTACAGAATCAGAATCACACTTATAGAATCACAGAATTGGAAGGGACCCAGTAGGTATCTAGTCCAACCCTGCTTGTAGCAGGAAATCCTCGCTGAAGTGCAGAAGAACAGAGTGCAGACAGTGGAGGAAGCCCATGGGGGGTCCTAATGAGCTGCATCCAGTAACTGGTTGGCCACTTGTTTAACCAAGAGGCCTGAACGGGTGAAAAGGTGAAGGATGGTTGTAAAACTGGGAGGGGGTTCTGTACAAGGGTGGCCTTTGAGGTCAACAATGCTCAGGTAGCTCAGGTGGCAGAGAAACCTTCAGGAAAATAATCCCCTAAGAGATTGTGTCCCTAAAGGACAAGAGGGTTGCAGAGGAGGCAAGGTGGTGCAGAAGGGTCAGGAGCGCACATTATTTGGGCCGAGGAGCAAGACCAGCCGAACTGAAGCGCAGCCTCCTGCCTCCTCAGCAGTCAGTTGGGTGTCTCTGGGAAGCCTTAAAAAGGTTCTGTACTTTCTGGAAACCAAAGATATCTGCATCTTGAACTTGGAAGCTCTACTGAGCTCTCAAAAGAGACATTAAGGTCAAGATTCTCTACATCGCAAGTGACACTTCCGCTCATCCAGTTCACCAAACGGCACAAATTTGTGCACAATGTGATGCTATAAAGAGGTGGAAAGGAGAAGTCTGGTCAACCTATATTTCCCCTCTCCCCGAAGCAAGCCCCCTAGTGCTCTCCTCCTTCTGTCTTGCCACTGAACACAGAATGCCTTGGGATGAGAGTGGGGTGGCTGAACCAGTGCCAGGCAGCCACTGGTTGGTTCCAGATCTGACATGGGCACAAGGGGAGTAGGCCCTTTTGAATGGAAAGCGCTGCCAGAGGCACTACCGGAGAGCAGGCACACCCCATGCCCATTGAGCACTGCAAGTCACTCTGCACAGCAAAGACAGAGACAGAGAATCAGCAAACACTAATTTGCTGGGACAAAAATTATGGCTCTCTTAAGTGCTGCGTAAACACAGCTCATTAAGCAGGACTCTGCCGGCAGACTCCCTTGGACTGGCAATGCTGCAGTCAGGAACGTGGATGGGGGAACAACCCCATGGAGGAGGGGAGCTGTGGTTCCTTGACTCAGTTCCTGACCAGGAAAAGCGGGGAAAGAACAGGACCCTCAAGAGAGAATAGAGCCAGGAGTACCCAGAGTGCCTACGCAAGGAACAGTGGCAGGGGAAGGGTGCAGACCTGTTTTCATGCAAGCAAAAAAGAAAATCAGGCACATCCAGCTATTCTTTCGACTGCAAACCAAGCCTTCTGAGGACGCAGAGTGGCCCTCAGCACCTGGTCCCAGAAAGCAGGCTTCAAGGGGTCAGGGTCCCAAGTGCCGTTGCAGGCTTCCTTGCACTCTTCTGCCCCAGGGTTGTGCAAGGAGCAAAGCTCCACTGACTCCTGAAAGCACACAACCTCCAAATTCTGCTTTGTTCCCACCTTCCCCATCGAGGGACTGAGTCTGGTGCCAGAAGGTCAGGCTGTGGTGTGTTCAGATCCAGGTTCGGTTCAGCACTTGGGGATCCAGCTTCAAAGCAGAGGCTCGATGAGCACCTGTCGGGGATGCTCTAGGGGGATTTTCTGCAGGGTTAGGGCTGGGACAGGTCTGGCGCACACTCTTGGACACAGCCAGGTTGGGCACAGCCTGCCCTCTCCAGTTAGTGACCACACTTGAGTGCTGATCCAGGTTAGGGCCAGGGGGTGGCACTGACCTCTTGATCGGGCTGCTGCTGCATGTGCAGGTTTCAAGAGAGAGACTGTGTGCCAAAGGCAACTGCGTGCCAAAGGAAAAAAGCAAGACTCGGGGTCTAAAGTATCATTAATAGAGCTGGTGAAATCCCCAAGTTATTATACCCTATAATCCAGAGTAACAATAGGAGCATGCAAGACACATTACGTGCGCTAGCGAAAACCTATGGGAAATTCATATTGCAATCCAGAGTAAATTGTTCTTACACCGGAGCAAGGACTCCCCATAGTTACTCTGGATTGTGCCCTTAGACCCTCAGTCTGTGTTAATCGGTGACCCCATTGGCAGGCCAGGAAAAAGCATACAAACGTCACACTGAAGACCTCTCCACCTTTTTGTCTTTGGTTTTTAGACTGCAAATATGAGAAGGGATGAAGATGGCCCTAGGCTGGGGGTCCAGCCAATCCTTCCTGCCTGCTTGAGGGGGGGGGGGTAAGGATGGGGAAGGATGCGAGGCCAGAAGGAAGGAGAAAAATCAAAAGAAGAAGCTAGATGGGCTCAAGGGAGCCCAGCACGTGTGTTACCTGTCTCTGAAGGAGGCAGAGTCAGAACTGGAAGAGGTCACCCCCACCAGAAGGAGACCTTCTCAGCATGTCTGTTCCTGCCTCCTGGATGGTGGGGGCAACCCACACAGTAATTAAGAATGCCCCCCTTTTCTGAGCTCCTGGGAATTCATGAGATAAAGTCCTCAGTCCAGGCCACAGACCATTTGACACCCACCTTCCTTTTCCAGGGCCCTTCCTTTCCCAGGGCCCTCCAAACCTTTTGGCCAAAGGGCCACATCAAATATCTGGCACAGTGTTGAGGGGTGGAAAAAACTTTTAAATATAAAATTAAAATAACAGATTAGGGATGGAACTTTGGTTAATGAGTAAAAGGGCTCAAATATTCAGGAATTTTGCAGGCACAGAAATAAAGCGCATGCTGAAATGGACCCCATTCCCCATTCCTGGGCTGGGGTTTGGAGACCCCTGATAAAAAGGAACACTGAGAGCACAATCCTACCCATGTCTACCCAAAAGTAAGCCCCGATGTGTTCAATGGGTCTTACTCCCAGGAAAGTGTCTTTAGGACTGCAGCCTGAATCCACCCCACTTTCCCCATTTGGGAAACCTGTAGTCCAATGCTAGTTCTGCAGGGTCTCTAGAGCCACCTCACAGACTTGGCTCGTGAACTGCGCGTCAAAAGGGAGAGGGAGAGAGGGATTTTTGGTGCCCTCAATTGGAACACCTTTTTCTTATTACTTTTTTAAAAAAAGAGTTTTTAAAACTAACATTTCCAAAGAACAAAGTCAGGAGGAGAAACAGCAAGACAGAGAGAATGAACTACCTCGGTCAGGAGGTTTCGAGGTATGCTTTTGTTTGTAACTATCTGAAAGACAGAAAGAGAAGAGTGAGAGAGGTGAACATACTTGACAGGTCAGGCGTTCGCATGCAGACATGCAGTGCAATTAAAACGGGGTAAAGAAAAGGCTGATGGGTTATTTACAAAGAAAGGGGGAGGGAAGAAGACAGCAGGAGAAGGACAGGAAGAAAAGTATAATTTCAAAAACTCCATTTGGAAAAAGCAGCCAATTCCTCTCCTGCCGGCCTGGGTTTGCTGAGCAAGCAGCAGGGCCCATCACCTAACTGGGAGATCTGCCTGCAGCAACCCCACCCCCACCCCGACAGGGCTCCCCCCTCAGTGTCGCTTCCCCGTCTTAGGGTCTGCCCAGGCTGGAGTTGGGTACAAGGACACCGACTGGAGAGCAACAGAGCCCCGGGTCTGGCACCTTCAGTCTCAAGTATGGATAAAAGCCCCCCACCTGGGAGTCCTGGGCTGCTCTATCATATTTGTCCAGGGAGACCATGAGGGATGGAAGGCCAGCTTTCCACTGAACTCTCCTGCAGGCAGATCTCCGTGTTCTTGGAGACTGAGATGCTTCCTATTCTATCTTCTCATGCCATCTTCTCACTCTCCCCATGACTTCCTTGCACCTCCCAAAACTGAAAGCATGTGCCAGCCTCAGAGAAGTTCCAGGGTGAACTAAACTTTTTGGTGCATCTACAAGTGAGAGGCACCCACCCTGCCTGCAGCACCCAGAACGGCACGGAGGCCGACCCCCAAAGCAGCCTCGCCATCTTACTCACTGTCACAGGCATAGGGTTTGTCTCGGTCTTCCAGAATGGCAGCGTCCAGCTTCTTCCGGGCCCCACCCACTCCTTTGCCCTAGAAATCCAGAGAGAACACCGGGAAACACTGAAATTTGGGGGCCGCACAGAACTGCAGAATGCAAGAACGCTGGAGGGCATAAGTCCTTAACTCTTCTTTCCACCCACTGATTCCAGTCCCAACCCCTGGAGTCACAGAAGCAAGTTATCCCCTTCTTCGGAGTGACAGGCCATCAGATTTGCAAAGGTGGCTCTCAGAATCTCTCCGTGGTCTCCTCTTCCCAAGATTTTGGTCCCCACAACAGAACACGTGAGGAATGAAAACACACAGCACAGAAAATGGTACATGGCACTGTGTGCCATGGCTCCCTGGGGAGATGTGCAACCCAGCCAGGAAAGCAACCAGAATCCCTCACAAAATAACTGCCACCCTATACAACCTAAAGCCCTGATCTCTGCTTTGCCAATGGTCAAAGGATCCACCTGAGAAAAGTTTGGGAACCCCTGGTTGGTCCTCCATATTCCATAGACTCCTAGAGTTGGAAGGGACCCAGGAGGTCATCTAGTCCAACCCCTGCCTGGAGCAGGAAATCTTCCTTGAGCATCTCCGACAGGCGCTTGTGGAGTTATTTGCAGTTTTGTGAACTACAGATCTGTCTTCCCTGCTGACTTGACTTGCATGTTCTGTATTCAGAGAAGGCAGGACATGCACATGTTTTCCGTGTGGGGCACGGAAAAGTAGCCCGTCTTGTCATACGATGGTTACTTTTCTGTGGCCCATGTGGTAGAAGGAAAATACGGACTCCGCCTCAACCCAGATCTTAATACCTGCAGCTTCAGTATTCACAGGGAGGTTCAGGAAAGGAACCCTGTGGATACCAACCTGTACTTCTTTATTCATTTGATTTATATCCCACCTTTCATCCTAAAGAAAGGATATCTAAGGCAACTAATATAAGCAGCTAATTTGGTACAATATAGTACAAAAACCAGAAGCCAGATAAAGTCAAACATAGGGAGAGAGAAAGGGAATAATCTGCACAAACAGAAACCTGGCAAAGTCCTGCACTGGCCTGGGGGTGCTGCAAGGCACTCTGTGATACTCCCAGGGTGCCAGTCTCCCCACACCAGCAGGGAATGAGGATACCAATGGGTTATGCTGGCCTCAACTGGTTAGGATTGCTAACCAGATTGCTAACCCCAGGACACTGTAACGTCTTGTCTCAATGGCCAACACACCCACCTAGGGTTCAGGCAGAGGCCACTATTTCCTTCTACCATGTGGCCCACAGAAAAGTAACCATCGTATGACAAGATGGGCTATTTTTCCGTGTCCCATATGGTAGCATGTTAAAACATGTGCATGCCCTGCCTTCTCTGAATACAGCCAGTGCCAAATTGTTTGCAAGCAATTGGTACTTGCAGGGCTGTGAACTCAGCAGAGTCTCCTTGAGTCTGAACAGACACAAACACAGCAGGGCACCCACGGGTGCACTCGAAGGCAGCCAGGAGTGGGTGAGATGCATCAGCAAACCCAAGGTGGACTGCTGCTGCCCCCCAGTGGTGCCTGCTTGAAATGTCATCTCTCTCCTTCATGGGACTAACCAATAAGTAAAGGTACTCTGAAGCTCTTCAGACCTCTTATTTATTTAATTGATATCCCACCTTTCCTCCTTAAAAAAGCAAACCAGACAAATGGAAAGCAGGACAGAACCCTCTATAGGAATAAATTGTGAGGGGGGCACTACACAGGGCAACAAGGGTCACCACAGGTCTATAGCAGGAGATACCTCCAATGCACCCCAATGGGGTGCAAAGCATCTATTGTAGGGTGGTAGCATCTAAAGCAGGGGTGTCCAACATTTTAGCTTCCCTGGGCCACATTGAAAGAAGACAAGTTGGGTTGGGCCTCATAAACTTAGGAGTAAGCTCCACTGACTTAATGGACTTACTCCTGAGTAAACATGGCTAGGGGGCTTACCTGGGCTGCTGATGCTGGGGAGGTGGAGGGTGGTGGGGGCACTTAGGGGGCAGCCACGGCACGGACACAGTACGGCTGAGTTCTGGCCAGCCGTCAGCTGTCACGGGTAAGTTTAAACTGTGCGTGCACTTGTGCAGCATCGGAGTTGCAGAGCGCATGCGCAGGTTGTATACAGAAAACAATGTTGGAGCCGGCGACGTCCCCAGAGCGGATGCTCCACCCACGCCGGCTCCCACAGCAGGAAGCATTGGGCAGAGGATCAGCTCTGTGGACATCACCAGATTCAACATTGCTTCCTATATACAACCCACACATGTGCTCTGCAACTCCGAAACTGCACAAGTGCATGCAGTTTAAACTTACCTGTAACTGCTGCTGGCTGGCCAGAACTCAGTCATGTGGTGCCGCGGCTGCACTGAAATTTATGTCAAGTGCCCCCAAGCACCCTCCCACCCACCCCCCAGAGACTGGACCTTTACTTATTGGGCTGGGCCACATCAATAGGTGTCCTGGGCTGCAGATTGAGGAATGCAATGGGTTAAAGAGCACTGAAGCACCACTGGGCAACTGGTAAGCCCTCCTTACCAGTCCTGCTCAGGTGCTCACAACTGGCTTTCACTTGTGCTAGACTTCACAATAACTTTTTTCTACTCTCTTGGCTACAGTGGGCAGCTCTGGGGAGGTTAAGGAGATCACTGACTGGGTAGTGACCAGGATGTGGGGTGTGCAGACAGGACCCAGAAGGGGAACAGGATCAATGGTGTGCCGTTGATCTCACACTTACTTACTGTGTTTACTCAAATCTAACACGCACCTTTTTCAGCCAAATTTCATCTCCAAATTGTGCATTAGATTTGATGGTGTGCATTAGATTTGTGCATTATGGTTGTGCATTAGATTTGATGGTGCATTAGGGCACAATCCAGAGTAACTACGGGGAGTCCTTGCTCCAGTGTAAGAACAATTTGCTCTGGATTGCAATATGAATTTCCCGTAGGTTTTCACTAGGTGGTGCAGTCACTACGGGTGCACGTAATGTCTCTTACATGCTCCTGTAGTTACTCTGGATTGTAGGGTTAGATTTGAGTAAATATGGGTATTTGGTTCATGGCACAAAAAGTGGAAAAATCAAGGCATAGCCTGACGTGGGGTTTCAGACCAGTCCAGAAGCGTGTTGTTCACAACTACACTCGGCAATGATCAACCCAGAATCTTTCCTGCTAGATCTAGGTTCAATTAGCTCCCTTCGATGCTTAAAGCTTCTAGTCCTCACTGAGGCCTGCTGCCTTCCTCCACCACTCTCTTGAGTGCTGAATGGTGTGTTCTTGCCTCCTACTGCCTTGTGGTCAAAATGTACAGATTGCGGAGGGAGGTGGTGGACTCTCCCTCGCTGGGGATCTTCAAGCAGAGGCTTCACCAGCACCTGTCGGGGATGCTCTAGGAGAATTTCCTGCTACAGGCAGAGGTTGGACTAGATAAGCTACTGGGTCCCTTCAACTCTATGATTCTATGTACCTTCCCCACTGGGAGGACAAGCCTGAAAGCGCACAGCCCAGGCACTGAGATCCCCCACATGAACCTGCCCACGTCACAAAACACAAACCGTACCTTAGCTTTCCCTTTCCCCCGGCGCTTTGGCGTGTCTTCTTCATAATCCTCGTCATCCAGGTCATCCAGGAAATCTTCAGGCTCCAGTATCCTCTAGAACAGAGAAGCGGGATGATTGCAGAGAAAACAAGCGGTTCTGGAACGCAAAGAACTTCAGAACTTGGTTTCTCTTCTGAAATTCCTCTACTGCCTCTATTCATCCAGCTGAATGCCAGGTTCAGTGTGCAAACAACACATTAAACCAGGGTTGTTAAATGTAGGGCCCATGGACAAAATGGAAACAATTTCTATAGCTGGACATTCCCAGCTTGATAATTGGGAATATCTTGAAAATATGAACAATATGCTGGATCCCAAGCATGGTCTCTGAATGGTGCAGAGCAGACTCTGGTGTTCTGGAGGTACCACAGAACCAAGTAGATCCCTTGGGCTGTTGCAGACCTACCTGGGAGAAGGGGAAGTTTCCCCTTGTCTGGAGGTAGCAGCCCAAACAAAGCACTGCTTGCTTCAGCATGTCTCAGGATTGTGCTGCCCAAAGGGATGTTTGTAAGGAACAAAGAAGGAGAGAAAAACTGTATAACACTCTTGAGCTCCTCAGAAGCGTGGTACTAAAATGTTATGGGGGATACTTGGCTTGGCAGCACAACATGTGAGCGGGATCTTGGAGTCGCCGTGGATCACAAGCTGAACATGAGTCAGCAGTGTGATGTGTCTGCAAAGAAGGCAAATGCCATTTTAGGTTGCATTAAGAGGTGGCTTCCAAGAGCTTCCAAGTTGCAAGAAGTTCTCGTTCCTCTTTATTCTGCACTGGTGAGCCTCACCTTGAGTCCTGTGTTCAGTTCTGGGCACCTCACTTGAAGAAAGATGCAGCCAGACTGGAGCAGGTCCAGAGGAGAGCGAGAAGAATGATCAGTGGGATGGAAGGGAAGCCTTACCAGGAACGGTTGGGGGAACTTGGGGTGGACATCCAATGCATTCTGGACATTGCCTGGACATCCAATGCATTCTGGAGTTCTGCCTGCCAAGCGGAGCTGCTGAAGGGTATTCTGAGGGCTGGGGAGATTGCATGCATCTCCGCTCTCTGTGGATTAAGGTGCTTATGACCTGGTTTGAAGATCCCCTCTCTCTGTCTAAGAAAGTAGAGGAGACACAGATCCACAGTCAGGCCAAGAGCCTCAGAAACGAAATGGAATTTGGAAATAGAGCCGCAGGAGGCGCCAGAAGAGTAGCTGGTCAAAAGGCTATCAATGCTTCAAGAAGAATAAAGAGGAACGGCTGAAGTTACTGGGCAGGTTTAGCTTAGAGCAGAGGTCAGCAACCATTCAGCAGCGTCCTGCCAAACCTATTGTTAGGCTTTCCATGTGCTGCCCTGATTCTATGTGCCAATGTGGCGACATATATACACACTAACTGAACTGACCCATCACTGCAGGAGTAAAGCGTAAAGCATGTTTTAGGTAGTGTAGATAGAATACTGTAGATAGATAGGCACTGGGCACAGGCAGCCACCTTACTTCTGAGAAGACATGGAGGACAGGGGCTTACCTAGACTGGAGGCAGTCGGTGGAGGACGATGGGGGCAGTTGGGGGCCCTTACAGGCAGTAGCAGCACCACAGCGGCTAAGTCTCGCCAGCCGCAGCATCCATGTTTTTTTTAAATGTGCATGCAGCCTCTGCATAGTGCATGTGCGCCGGAACCAACACTTCCTAGTCTGGCCGTGCACACCTCCATCACTAGGTCAGACAAGATGCGCACCTCCTGATGGCCTGCCCAACCTAGTGATGGAGGCACCATGTTGTGGCTCCATGCTGCGGCTACTGCCCGTAAGTCCCCCCAACTGCCCCCACCAGCTTCCCACCCCCCAGAATTGGCCAGACATGGCCCTATTGGACCAGACCAGTCCGATCCAATAGGTAAAAGCCGGACATCTCCGGCCAATTCCGGCTTTATGGGGGTCCTGCACAAGAAGAAGGATCCTGACTTCCAGCGGACCTGCCCCCTTGGTACCTACTCTCTCTGCCCCATACCTTCCGAGCTCGGCTGTTGGTCACTGGGAACTCGCCGAGGCTGTCTTCGTCAGTGCGGGGGTCGGGCAGGCTGCGCTTCTCCAGGGAGTCTGTCCTCAGGAGGGCCTCCAGACTGCTGCCATCCTGAGAAATCAGGCCGTCTTTCTTGAGGGTCTGCTCTGTGTCTGCAGAAGGGAAAAAAACCCCAAAGTGGTTCACCTACAGCAGCAGAAAAACCTGGAGTCTGGTGGCAGCAGCTTTTGTGGCAGAGGGATCCAAACAGTGGGTCAGGACCCAGAAGCTGACCAGTGATATGAGCTCCTGTGGGTTAAGGCAGTGCTTCTTTGGGGGCTCAGGGAACCAGTCCAAACAGCAGCCAAAGAGTGGGGTCAAGACTCTCAGGGGTTTTAACCCTCTCCTCTCCTCCTTTAGTCAGGGTGACCATACGACATAAAAAAGAGGACATGGCCTCCAAAAAATGTAGGACATTCAAGAAAAATGTAAGACAAGACAGAATAAAAGCTAAAAACACTAGTATATATTGCTTTCATGTGCTTAATTGCGCACATAAATGTAAACACTTCTTACATATTATTACATTTAAAACTATTACATCTAACTAGTGAAAACATACCCCCCCCCGTGAATCATATACAACACCCCCACGCGCATGTGCTTCTTCAAAGCATACTTTTAAGTTCAGAGAGCCTTGTTTTGTCTGCCAGGCCTCCAATGCCGCCTCCTTCCACTGCACCCCAACCAGGCAGGCCCCCGTCTTCCAGTTCCAGCATGAGGCTGGCCGGACTGAAGACAGGAGAGGTGTACCTGGTTTGATGGAAGGAAACGAAAGCCTGGGGTCCTCGGGAGGGTGAGAGCGGCGCTTTTTCCTCCAGCGGCGAGCCGGGTAGGAATAGAGCTGGCCTGACGCCAAACCTGCCAATAAAGAAGCAGAGAACAATAGCATGAGAAGAAAGCAGCAGAAGCACCACCAATGCAGTGGTGCCTACACAGCCTTCACATCCTGATTCAGGGATCAACCCATCACTTATGGTTACCTCTGGAAGGCCCTGGAGGATCTGGAGAAAGGCCCACCTACCCTACAATCCACAGTAACTACGGGAGCACATAAGAGACATTACACACACCCGTAGTTACTGCACCACCGAGTGAAAACCCATAGGAAATTCATATTGCAATCCAGAGTAAATTGTTCTTACACTGGAGCAAGGACTCCCTGTAGTTACTCTGGATTGTGCCCCTAGTCCCAAAGCAGTTCATCAAACTGCTTCTGGGGAGCCCCCAACTCCCCCAGTATCTCCTGCTACTGCTTCCCAGTACAGTTCAGAGTTTGCTGCTGCTGCTGGAACAGAAGCAGCACACAGCCTCCATGAAATGGTTTTGTCGCCTCATCTCCCATTAGGGCCATCAGGATACCAGTACATCCTTGGTAGCGTATTCTGCGGCATAACAATGCGCTGTGAGCTCAGCCTTCCTGTTCTCCCCACCAGCAATTTTACAAGGCATCCCCGGTTATAGAGCTGGAAAGGGGGCAAATCCCTTCATGCTGGATACACGCAGTACTCCGCTGCAGTAAGTGGAGGCTTCCATGCAGAAAGAGGTTCCCCCCTTGTTCCCCCCCCACCCCCAGTTTCCAGAACAGGAATCAACAGATGCTTTGCCAAGGGAGGTGGTAGACTCTCCCTCACTGGGGATCTTCAAGCAGAGGCTTGACGAGCACCTGTCAAAGATGCTCTAGGAGGATTTCCTGCTACAGGAAATACTAGATGGTCTAGATGATCTACTAGGTCGCTTCTAACTCTAGAAATCTATGACTCTATGACCTGCAAGCATCAGCCAAGCTGCGCAGGGATCCCTACTCAGGGTTTTCAAGGAACAGCCACCCCCACCTGGCCCTCTGTGCCGCTTCTCCATCCAGATGTAGCAGTTACTCTGTGCCACACCCGTCTGCGAGTCCAGAAACGGCAGCCGGACGCTCCTTTCAGCGCACAGCCGGGCGTTGTAGTTGTGGCACTGCTCCATGGCGTCTTTGTAATACTGTTCGCCGAGGCTGAGGAGACAAGAAGAGCAAAGGGATAATCAAGAGTTTTCTCTGCTAGAAGGAAACCAACTCCAAGTTTACCCAAGAATGGAGACATCTCAGAGGAGGTGGGCAAAGGAAGACCCGGGCAATGAGTCTAGCAAAGTGGTGGTGAAAAATTTTTGTACGGCGCCGGTGCCCAGCGCACATGTCCAGAGCACTGGACATGCCCACTGGGCTCAGGCTGCTCCTGACCCAATGCATATGCACAGGGCACAAGCGCTGGGCACCGGCACTGTCAGTTGGCTCTGCTCCAAAGAGCAGCAGGCTACTCTTTTTCAGAACAGAGCCGACTGAGTGCGCCAGTGTCTGGTGCACATGCTCAGAGATCTAGTCTCAAGGTGGTCCTGGCCCAATGTGCATGTTCAGAGTTGCAAAGAGGAGCAGGATGCTCCTTTTCAGAGCTTAACTGAATGAGTGCGCCAGTACTCCCAAACTTGGAGAGCTCCCAGACAGTCTGAACGCTATGGCTACTCTGAATGCCCACTGGTACATGTGTGCCATAGGTTCACTACCATTGATCTAGCATCCCCACACGCATCTCCAACCCAGGCCTACAGCGGCTTCTCATCTACAACTTACATCTGGCCACCAGACATGCACATCCATGCACTGATGCGCAATGGGAGGATCTCTCTCTGATGCAGCACTGATGTTTATGCACGAGGCACAGGGGTGCCTGCAATCAGAGAACATCAGCGGACCTTCTCGAAGTTGTGACCCTCTAGTTGTAACCAGGTCTTTCGAGGTGTGGAGAGGTGGTGCATGACCCCTCTCCCCTCACACATCTCAGAATGAATGCCCCACCAATTTCATTATCCACAAAAGCAAATTCAAACTCATGACCATCAGTTTGCAGGGGGGGGGACCCCTGGCGGTCCTCTTATTTAACCAGGAAATAAGGGGAGACAATATTAAATCTTTGTTGAATCAATATTAAATTAATATTTAATATTAAATCTTTATTAAATCAATATTTACGTTCTGATACTGTAGAACAGCAAAGGGTGCAACCTAAACCCTCCTCTTCCCTTGAGGTTTCTGGGAAGGACCCCTTTCCTTCAATCCACCCCCTTCTCTCCTCTCCCCCTCTTCTGCTCCGCACCCCAATTTTCTGGTTAAATCTTGATTTCTCTCACACCCCCTCTTAGGGGGCGGGAAGCAGTCTTGTTCTCTGCCCCATTTTTTGAACCTGAGATCCCCACCTGCCTGTCAAGGGCTTCCATCACCCCTCCTTTCCCAAAGCTGGACTCTCTGCATCTATCTCATCCCACAACCCATCTCACCATGTTTCACAAAACCTGATCTGTGCCTATAGGGGTTGGATGACAATGACATGCCCAGGCCCACTTTTGGGGGTGGCAGACCCACAGCATGCTGTGAACCTCAACAGAAGAGGACAAAGACAGGCAGCAAGGGCCATTCTTGTCCACACTTCCTCCCCCAATTCTGTGGAGCCCATGTGGGGAGGGGTCTCCCTTCTCCCCCAGGGGTCCTCCCCTCGCCCACATATGGGGCCTATAGGGGGAGGGTTCTCCCTTCTCCCCCCAGGGGGCCTTCCCTCTCCCACTTATGGGGCCTATAGGGGGAAGGGTCTCCCTCCTCCCCCCAAGGGTCCTACCCTTCCCCACTTATGCGGCCTATAGGGGGATGGGTCTCCCTTCTCCCCCCAGGGGTCTTCCCCTCCCCCACTTATGGGGCCTATAGGGGAAGGGTCTCCCTTCTCCCCCCCAGGGGTCCTCCCCTCCCCCACTTATGGGGCCTATAGGGGGAAGGTTCTCCCTTCTCCCCCCAGGGGTCTTCCCCTCCCCCACTTATGGGGCCTATAGGGGGAAGGGTCTCCCTCCTCCCCCCAGGGTTCCTACCCTTCCCCACTTATGGGGCCTATAGGGGAAGGCGTCCTCCCCTTCCCCACTTATGGGGTCTATAGGGGAAGGGTCTCCCTTCTCCCCCAGGGGTCCTCCCCTCCCCCACTTATGGGGCCTATAGGGTCACTTATGGGCCTTGTGGGCGGGGCCTCCTCCTGCCCCTCCCCTCCCCCACGAGCGAATGGGCTCTTCCCGGCGTCCCCCGCGCGCCTCGAAGGTTCGGACTGAACCACCAGAACCGGGGGGGGGCGAAGTGAGGGGCGGGGGGAGGAGGGGGCGAAAGTTCCACTCACATCTTCACCACATTCTGCACCATCGCCGCCATCTTGCCCTCTGCCACCGGAGGCCGCCGAAAGAAGTCCGCGCATGCGCAGTAGCTCCGCTCCACTTCCCGCGATTGCGCATGCGCAGCTCTCACTCGGCCTCGAAGACCGCGCGCCTTCCTTGCTGGCTGGGCGCAAGCGCAGTGGATGCGCATTGGACACAGCACCCCCTGTGGCTGGTAGCGGCATCGATTCTTTTTGCATCAAGGCTGGCTGGGCGCATGCGCAGTGGATGCGCCTTGGCTACAGCGCCCCCGGCGGCCGGCACCGGCATCGACTCCCTTTCCCCCTTATTTATTCAATAAGTTTTTAATTAATTTTTATAACTAATTGTAACTAATTATTTTAATTAATAAATATTTAACTAATTATTTCAATTAATTAATAAATGTTTAATTAATTTTATTTTGATTATTTAAATTTTTAAATTTGATTATTTAAAGTTATTTTAATCAGTTTTTAAAATCTTAATTACATGTGATTGTATTTTTAATTCATTTATTTTAATTAATTTTCCTTTATTTATAATTTTAATTAATATTTAATTTATTACTGGCCAATTAATAAATATTTAAGTAATTTTTTAAAATTTTGATCATTTTAATTAATAAATATTTAATTAATTTTTAAAATTTAGATTATTTAAATTTTCAATTTTTATTGTTTAAATTTATTTTTAACCAGTTTTTTAAATCTTAATTATATCTAGTTGTAACAAATTGTACTTTTAATTTATTTATTTTAATTAGTTTCATGTATATAGAGTCAGCCTGGAAGCACTTATGCTGGGAACCAGCTGCATCTGGGCATGTGCAGAGTGCAGGGCAACATCCACCCTCACTGGGTGTCCCCCCACCCAGCCAGAACCCCCCAACTGGATCCCCAGCCTGCAGTGCCAGGACTTTTGTGCCAGGACGTTTCCAGGCTGGGGATCCAGATGGGGGTTCTGGCTGGGTGTGGGACACCCAGCGGGGGTGGGTGTTGCCCTGCACTCTGCACATGCCCAGATGCAGCTGGTTCCCCGCAGAAGTGCTTCCGGGGTTTGCAGCTGGCACTTTCCTAGGCTGTCCTTTGCAAAGAGGGAGAGGAATGGTTTTTGTGCAGAGGATGCCATTGCCCCAGGAGGGTGTCTCCTGCCAGCAGGGCAGGATCGGGGCCCACCTGCCCCCCCCTTCTGAAGGGGGCAGCCTCCTTCAGCATGTGGTTCTTCTCCAGGGACCCCATCAGGGATTTCCCCTTCGATGTGGTCTCTCCCCTGGGAGGACCCAGGCTGGGGGACCGTGGTAGCTGCATTGTGGCAGGAGGAAGGTGAACTAGGGGTGTCTGCAGGGAGTCTTGGAAGGGCCCCTCATTCCTTTCATCCCCATCCCAACCTGAATCCTATGATGATGATGATGGTGGTGCTGGTGATGGAGAGCACCCCAGCCTGGAGCCTGGGATGATGATGATGATGATGGCCTAGTGTTGGGGACACTAGTACTACTTCATGGCCCTGCTGATCTAGCTGCTGATGAGGTCACAAAGCCCAGCACCTATAACTAGACCAGAGCCCCCTTTGAGGGGCCAGAGCGGCTTGACCATCTGGACCTTCCCTGTCACTCTCCTGGGTGTGGTGCCTCCACATGGCCCCAGCCTGGTCTCTAGCGCTTCTTCTTCTGACCTCCAGCACTGCTATGGCCCAGCAGGTGAAAGACAGTAACAACACCATCACTGTCTTTATGGTCTTTGACTTCACCTTCGGAAGGTCATCTCCAGAGGGGGCACTTCTGGTCCTTGTGGGGGTGCTTCTGGGGGTGCTGGCCCTCACCTTCTACAGCTACCTGGCCACCCCCACAAGGAGCGAAGTCCTTCATCACCATCACCATCATCTCCTCACTACGGGGACTGAAGGCCTGAAAGCCCACCAACAACAACTGCAGCGCCGCACCATCACCCATCAAACCAATCCCTGGGAACTGCCCCTACAAGACCAATAAGCTTGGTAAGTTATTGCCCTCCTTCCCCATTGACTTCCTTTTTCAGCGGGCAGAACCCGAGGGAATCCGTTGCCATCCAGCTGAAGGGGGCTTTTGAGGGCTCGGGAAGTGGGGGTGGGTGGGAAGAGGGGGCCTTTCTCCACCCTTTGGGGGGGACATTAGTGGGGGAAGGCACCTGGACAGCAGGCCTTGGGGTGGAATGGGGAGGTGGGTAGGGTCTTGGTGGGAGTGTCAGTCAGGCTGAGTTGGCATCTTTGGTCATGGTCTAATATGTGGGGCTGGGAGGCAGTGGGGTTTTTTTTGGAGAAACATGGTCTGTCTGTAGGTAGTGCAGTAATTACGGGTACACATAATGTCTTATGTGTTCGCGTAGTTACTCTGGATTGTAGGGTATGACCACAATCCAGAGTAACTACGGGGAGTCCTTGCTTTGGTGTAAGAACAATTTGCTCTGGGTTGCAATATGAATTTCCCATAGGTTTTCACTAGGTGGTGCTATAACTATGGGAACACGTTAAGTCTCTTATGTGCTCTTGTAGTTACTCTGGATTGTAAGGTAAGAGGAAGCAGGTGGTGCAAAGGTATGTGAACATTACAAGGCAGAAGGACCAATTATATCACATTTTCCCTTTTTAAAGTATTCTGTTATGTTCTGTATTTCTTTGCTTGTAAAGAGGCTGGATACTCAAGGTATCCAACTGTCACCCTCTGTTGACATTTTCCTGCTTCTCTCCCCATAACATGCTGACTTATTTCTCTGGATTGTGGGAAGCATTGACTGACGGTGGTGCTTGTCACTGCAGGCGTTCCTGGTGTATTCGGCCGCCATCTATGCCAACATGGGCAACTACAAATCCTTCGGCGACACCAAATTTGTGCCGAACCTTCCAAAGGTGTGTTTGGTGCAGAAAAAGAGACTGTGGGGTGGAGAAATGTTCCTTTTCTGCCTGGGCTGCATTGCTTCTGCAGTGCCCCAAAAGTTGGGGTCTCTGCTATGTGGGGCTCTGGGTGCCCCCAGACTCCCTCGGCATTTGGCAGTACTTTGGTCCCTCTGCTTCTAGGAGAAGCTGAAGCAGCTGGTGTGAGCGAGCCAGGCCTTCAAGGAGAACCCGGAGGAGATGGAGGGGCTGTGGGGCAGCTGTGGCGAGCGGATGTTCTCGCTGGAGCCCACCCAGAAACACCTGGGGCTCTGCGGTGAGGTATGTTTCCTCTGGCCCCTGATCGGTGGCGGTGGTTGGGACCAGCAGGCCAAGCCCCCCACGACCATCTGTGACCCCCTCCTCTTCTCCAGGACCTCACCACAGTTTACTTCTCTGCAAACTGCTCCATGGAAGATGCAAAGCTGGCCCAAGATTTCCTTGATTCGGAGGTACCCCTCTCAGCCTTGCTTGCCGCCCTCCAAGGTCTCCTGCATCACATGGGGATACAACAGCTGGGCTGAGCTCCAGGAGTTGGGACCCCAGAGGAACAGCTGTGGCTCAAATACTCTGGCACTGGTTGGGATTGCCCAGAGGTGTCCTGAAGGCCCTCTGCCCATGCCCAAGAGCACTCTTCCATATTGCTAGTACAGTGTGATTCCCCAGTTCAAATCTCTTGCTTGATGGCCTCCGTCTTCCCTTCTGCAATAAAGAAGTGCCTTGCAGGGTTGTTGTGGGCACAGCAGAAGCAGCTTGTCTGAAGGTTATGCGTAGGTTCCTCTATTCTCACCTCCGTTCTGAAATCTCTCCCCAGAACATCTGCACCTACAACACCCGGCTGTTTAAGACTGAAGAAAATGGCAAGGCATCCTAGGAAGTCCACCTGGCGGTGCTTTCAGATGGTAAGACCCCCGGGGGCTGCTCAGACACCCCCTGCCTCTTCAATCTGCTCACTATGAAGCAAATATGCACTGTACCCATTTTGCAGATGGGGAAGACTGAGGGCACAAATGGTGCCTCTTTGATTGCCTGATGATCCAGCTTGGGGGTTGGTGTGCAGATGGACTGGGAGGCGTCATGTGGCGGCTCCCAGGTGTGCTCCTGCCATTCCTGCCACTCTTTTGCAAATTGTGACTGGGGGGGAGTGGTTGGAAGGCTGGAGCCATTTAGCCCCACATTGATCCCCACATTGGTGGCAGTGCCTGGGAAAGACTCATCTCTGCCTACTAACCTGGAGAACCCTTTATCAGTCACTGACCACCACCCCGAGCTGCATGATCCAGGAGGCTGAGTTGATGTGGCCTCCTTGTGTGGGGTGGGAGTGACGCTTCTGCCTCCTCCGGCCCCACTCAGCAGGCCTGGCCGTTCCTTTTTGCCTCCCCAGACGACGACATCCGCCAGACGGACGGCTTCAAGAATGTCTCCTTGGGCAACGTGCTGGCCGTGGGCTATTCCACCCAGAAGGTTCCTTGCAGAGGAGGACAAGGTGGGGGTCTTGCAGGATCTTGGCTGGATCTCTGGCGCTCAGGGCCACATCACCCCAGATCATCCCCCCAAGTGCCTGACCCACAAGTAATTGGCCTGCCGGATGGCATTGGCCGCAGTGACTTCTGGGTCATGGATTCTCAGAGCAGTTGCGCCTCCTTCTGAGTAGCTGATGCTTTTTCATTCAGGAAGAGTGAGAGGAAAGCAGGTGGCTGCACTGAGCCACTCCAACTGCCTGCAGGAAGATAGTGCCGGAGAAGGTCACGCTCTTGGCAGCATCCCGGTACCCCCACTCACCTCCTTAGCAAGCCACTCCTGGGGAGAGATGCTTGTGAGTTTTACTTCTGAGTAGACTGTAATTGGTGTCCAAGACAGAGGTGCCCCTCCTGGAGAACTTTCAGGAAGCAAACCCCTCTGGTTGTATGTCCATAGATGGTCCCAGTGATCCTGAACCTTCCCATCTTCCTCCAGCAAGCCCAGTTTTCACCAGCCCAGGTCAGGGGAAGCCACAACGGTAACCATGAACCTGATCCGGGGCTGGGATGTGTCTGTTGCAGGATCTGTACACCAAGTGGAAGGGACCGTCCTTTGAGGTGCAGGTTGGGCTCCATGAACTCTTGGGCCACGGCAGTGGGAAGCTTTTTGTCCAGGTGGGAGGTTGGCCTGGGCTCCTGCGTCTTGTTTGAGAGTGTCACGGGGGGGGGGGCACATTGGGAGAATTTTCTGCACAGATCCACGTGCGCTTCTGCTTCTGCTTCGCTTCAGGATCCTTCCTCAGCTCTCCTATTGATCTGATCCTGACAGGATGAACAGGGCAACTACAACTTTGACCGAGAAGCTGTGATCAACCGTGGAACTGGTGAGGGTTTTGCCAGGGCGTGGAGGGGGTTGGACACCTATGGAACTTCAGAAATCTCTTTCTGACTGTAGAAGGAGTCCAGCAGGAACCCCATAATATTTGAGCACAACACTCCAGATGCAGCTGGGATCTGACTTCCAGGTTCCCCCAAACAGTTTCTCTCTTAAAGCAGGAAAGGCCCTCGAGCTTAAACTCCTGCCTGGTTAAATCTGAAATGCAGAGCCCTTTTGGAAGCGAGGGGCACCCGTCATCCCCTTCAACCTTTTTCCATGCTTGCTTACATGTATGACCGGGAAGGAGTACCATATCCCAGGATGGTTTTCACAGCTTGACTAGACCCCTCTCCTCCCCACTGCCTTCTAGCCATGGGGTGTAAGGGTAGCCCGACAAGAGATTCAGGGGCTGCATCAACTCTGCACTTCAACTCTGCACTCCTGAAGTTTCCTCCTGCCTGTTTCCTGCATCTGCCTGCCTAGCCCCAAACCTCAAACCTCTTCCTTCCCCCCCCCCCCAGATCCGAAGTTGGTACCGCGGTGGCGAGACTTGGGACAGCAAGTTTTCGAGTGTGGCGTCCAGTTACGAGGAATGTCGGGCAGAGTGTGTGGGGCTGTACCTCTGCCTGAACAAGGAGGTACTGGGGTGAGTGCCTTTGACAGTGGGGTACAGAGGTGGGAATTGGGGGCAAGAGATGGAACAACTGGGAAGTGGGATGGTGACATTTCAGATCAAGCAGTTTTTAGACCAGACACTTTCCTCGGAGAAAATCTCGTTTCCCTGATTTGTTTGGAGATGGAAAAGGAGCAGCACATTCTGGCGCAAGTGGCACTTTCTCTCCCTGCCCTTCTGGGTTTTGGTGCCCTCATCATCAGTGGCGCTTGACCAAGAATGAGAGAACCAGTCTCTGCCTTGAAGGGTTGTAATGGAGAGATGGAAACGCAGGATACACGAGGGATGCACATGCCTGTTATGTGTACTTTAATGAAAGTTTCAGTAGAATGGATGCCATCTTGGGTAATGGAGAGATGGAAACGTGGGGTACACGAGGTGTGCACATGCCTGTTATGTAATCTATCTATCCATCAGTAATCCAGGATGGGTCTGTGCTACCTCCTGACTATAGAAGTCGGCTGTGTAGGAAGTGGAGAATGCAGATCTCTTGTTGTCTTGGATGTTGCCCAAGACCTCTGGTGGGCCGCAGTGAGTTTCTGGACATGCCCTACCATCCAGAGTAACTACAGGAACTATGAGAGACATGACATGCACCTGTAGTTATGCCACCACCTAGTGAAAACCTAGGGGAAATTCATATTGCAATCCAGATTAACTTGTTCTTACACCGGAGCAAGGACTCCCCATAGTTATTCTGGATTGTGCCCTCCATGGGCCTTTGGCCTGATCCAAGAGGGCTCTTCTTAGGGCTCTTCTTACGGGATTGCTGCTGGAAGTGGCACCATTTGGTGAGTGTAGAGTCGGATTCCAGCCTGAGATTTCAGCTGGTGGTTCTGACCTTGTCCTGGGCTCTGCTGCACAGCCTTGGACCCACCACTCTCACCTTCCAGCCTCAGTTTTTCCCATCTGTGAATTGGGTGCAATCACTCCCTAACCCACCTGACTTGCTCTGAAGGTGGTGGAGTACATTCCAGAGTAGGTGAGGCCATCCTTGTTCCCTTTTTGGCAGTATTTTTCTCCTTCACCAGGATCTTTGATCTGGAAGGAGAAGCAGCTGAGTACATCATCTACCTTAACTGGCTGAACATGGTGCAGGCCGGGGTGCTAGCACTGGAATTCTACACTCCAGAATTCAGGATGTGGCACCAGGTGAGGATCTGGCGTGGAAGCAGGAGACTTAAGGCTTCCGATGTTGAGTGTCGGAGACCATTTTGACAACCACAACAGCCCCCAAATACTTGGCAAATGCTTCTGTAGACCTTTGGGTTGCGGGTCAACCAGCCCTTGGATGAGACCCGATGACTTGGTTTGAGAAGTTAAACTTGGAGAAGAGGAGGATGAGGCGGTTCCAGTTGGCATTTGAAGGACGTTGCTACAGTTTGGGGTCATGTTAGGATTTCCAGCACCTCTGTAGGATCTGCCTTGTCCTTCCCTTCTAACGGCTTCTTGTGTTCCCACCAGGCTCACATGCAGGCCCGTTTTGTCATCCTGAGGGTGCTGCTGGAGGCCGGCGGGGGGCTGGTGTCGCTGCAACACACCACTGGAGCAGACGGCAAACCTGATGCCATCATCTCGCTGGACCGTGGCAAAATTGTTATGGTGGGGAAGCCAGCGCTGGAGTGCTTCCTCCTCAAGCTGCAGGTAGGTGGCAGCAGGATCCAGGCAGGGGGTGCTCCAGGATGGGCTGGGATCATCTGCAGCATCACCTTGCAAAGGGTGGGCTTCCCTGGTGTCCTTTGGACAGCCTAGAGGGCAGGAGTGGAGAGGTGGCCCTGCATCCTTTTTTTCCTCTGCTGGGGGGGAGTATCCAGTCCACCTGCACTGAATGAGCTTCAAGAAAGTGAAGGCAGCAGCTTGTTCTTCATCCCCAATAGGGAGGGTCAGCAAACTGCTTGGGAATCAAGTGGAGGTGGTGGGGGAGCCAGACAGCAGGGAAGGCCAGGGCTCTTCCCCTTGACTTGGCTGACGCTGCTGGCCTCTCAGGGGCTGAAGTCGACGGCAGATGTGGTGGGAGGCCGTGCGCTCTACGAGGCGTACTTGGTAGTGACGGACAACGTCCCCCAGTGCTTCCTGAGCTTGCGACACACTGTGCTGCTGCGCAAGGAGGCACGCAAGCTGTTCGTACAAGCAAACACCCGCCTGGAATGGAAGGCCCTTCCCTGCCCACCTTCCCAGACTTTCTCTGTCCGATCCCACGTCTCCAATCAGCTTTTGCTGTTTCCTCTTGGCCTGTTTCACTGAGATGTCGCAAGTTTTTCCACATTGCTGTCCCTCCACCTGGAACCCTCTTGCACATCCTCCATCTTCCTTGTCCAAGGAACGCCCCTTCGGGAAGATAATCCGCAAAATCAGAATAGTGGGCTGAACCTAAGATCCAGCTCCCTGCATCTTGCATGGCTCCCCCACCCGGCCATGACAACCGACACACAAAACAAGACCTAATAATAATAACAAATGGTCACTCATTACTCAGAGTAATAAGATAATATTAAGATAACCTAAGATAATAATCATAATAATAATCACCTTCTGGAGGTGATGAGGACTGACTGCAGCCTCCTGCTTTCCAAGGGGGCCTCTCTAAGCACCGGGTTCAAGGAGGTGCCCCAAGAGGCCAATCCTATCCACCCTTCCCTGGGAGTAAGACAATGGGACTTACTTCGGAGAAGGCCTGCATAGGATTGGGCTTGGAGGCTTCTGATGAGCCACTGTGAGGAGGGACTAGGGGGGTCCTTGACCAACTCAGCAGGACCCTTCTACTGTTCTTAGGATTGTCCTCGTCCTTGTTGTCCTCCTCCATTGTGCATCCTGACAAAGTGGCTCTCTTGCCCTGCTCTGGCCCTTTCCCGGGTCCTCGCCAGCCTCATTCCACTGAGCCCCCAATGGGTCACTACAGTGTCTGCAGACCCATGGCTGGCGTTGCTGCCCCACAGAACCCAAGAGCACCCATGGTGTCATCCCTGGTGCCAGAATCAGCTGCCAAGGTGTTTCTCGTGGTTTGGGGACCCTGCTCTGCCCACTTTCACGGGTGCAAGGCCTTGGTTGCAAATGGGAAACGGGCTGTGCATGGTGAAGCGAGTGGGGCCAATGCTCTTATGAACCTTTGCAATATGAATTTCCCATAGGTTTTCACCAGGTAATGTAACTTGTAACTTGTGGCGTAACTTGTAACTAGATGGTGTCTCTTATGTATTCCCGCAGTTACTCTGGATTGCAGGGTATATTCCACAGCAGCCCCAACATGATATCATTTGGACTTCCTTGGCCGTTATAAGATGCCCTCAGTCCGGAAGGAAGGAAGGAAGAGGGTGGAACCCAAACCACGGAGCTGAGCTTATTCTGTATTTGGGAAAGATATTTGCAAACTGCAAGCACATGGCAAGGAGGTGGTGGCAGGACGGAGCTGGGACTGCTTTCTGCCTGTTGGGGGGAAGCAGAATTCCTTGGTAGGAGAAATTGCTGGGTGGGGGACATGCCCGGAGGTGCACCCAGGACCCTTGCAAGGCAATGAATTGGTCAGGGCACATCTTTGGTTTTTGGACAATCAATGGGGGGCTGACACCCCAATGGCCTTACTAAGGAAATCCCCCTCCCTTGCTTTGAGAAGGCCTCTGCTGTGGCTCCACCACACATGCAGAGCAGACCCGTTGGCCCAACCTCATCCACGCCTGAAAGTTGGACAGGATGCGTTCCCTGTTCTGGGAAAGGGCGAGGGTGGGACGCAGGCTGAGGGGTCATCTGAGGTCCGGCTGCATTGGTGCTGCACTCGAAACCCACATTTGCAGGCTATCAGCACTTTTCGTTGTCATGTTCAGGGAGATCTCATCCTCACCCCCCTCCAGCACTTGACAACAGAGCGGCTTTTGCTGGCTGGCTGGTTCCAGAACTGTGTTTGCGCTTGGCCGACTGCACAGTCAGCTGCGCACCAGCTGGGGAAACAAAGGCTTAGGGAAGGGCGGCCAAGCGCCAGGTCCTCCCATGCTGTGCCTGCTGTTCTCACAGGGCTTAATGAGGAATCATCGTGATCTCTGCAGTGACCCCCACCACTCCCCACGACCCCCCCTTCAGTCACCTGCCAGTTTTCGAACCCACCTCGGTGTCCTCCAACCACCCTTGTGAGTCTGACCTGAGTTTCTCCAGGTGCTCCGGGCAGATGTGATAACGGCAAACGATGACATGGCCCCCCAAAATGTAGGACACCCAAGAAAAATGACATTAAAAAAGGCAAAAGCCAAATAAAATGAACCTTGTGCCCTGGAAAAAAAAATCTTTTCCTTCTGAGCAGGCAGCAGCCTTCCTGGAATTCAACGTGGATACGATCCTAACAGATTTAGGGCACTGCAACTGACCCGTCTGCCTGTTCCTGCAGTGAATACATAGAACCCAATGAGCTTACTTCTGAGGAGACATGGTTAGGATTGTGCTCAATATGTAATGACTATAAAAGCTATATATCTTTTATTTTGTCATGTCCTACATTTTTCTTGGGGTGTCCTACATCTTTTGCATTTATGACATCTGGTCATTCTGGGACCCTCTCCTCCATCCCCCCTTCCAGGGTGACTATATGCTGGCATCCAAAATGTAGGACAGGGCCTCCCAAAAGTGGAAAGTCCTGACTTTTAAAAAAGTCCTATCCTTTTTTAGTGCTCTCATATGGTCACCCTTTACTCAGGAGTAAGCCCGTTGACTCAGTGGGCTTACTTCTCAGTAGACAGAGGAGTGGGCTTACCTGGGAGGCTGCTGCTGGGTTTGTTGTCTGTAATGTTTTGGACTGCCTGGCTGACGGCACAACTTCCGAACACAGTGTTTCCGAACAAGCATGCCAGGCAGGGGCAGAGCATCCACTCTGGGACCCCACGCCTGGCATGCATGCGCCTCATTTGAAAATGGCTGCCTGATGAGCAGCCGAAAGTCACGCCACCGGCCAGGCAGCCCAAAATGTTACAGAAGCCTCCTCCCACCCACCTCCGAATCCCAGACAGGCCAAGGGCTTTTCTGACACTGCTGGACGGGGTAGGAAAACCCAGACAAGTCCGGGAAAAGCCGGACGTCTGGACACCCTGCCCCTTCCTCTTCCACTCTAAGCAGCAAGAGGAGCAAACCGGCTGATCGAGGAAGACTCTCCCTGCCCGTCCACAGTTCAGTTGACCTCAGATGGGCATGACATGGCAGGGCAAAGGGCATTGCTGGGAAGCCATGCCTGGGTGTACTTTGGCCCCGATTCTGCAAGAAATCGGTGTACTTTGGCCCCGATTCCAAGAAAGAAATGTGTTTTTCAACTTCGTCCTTCCAGCTGGAACAGAAACCAAAGCAAGTCCTTGCAGGACGTCTCTCCATCCAAGTCAGGCTCCTGATAAACAGTATTAATGTTTATTGTTTAATGTTTAAGGAAAATGCGCTGGGGGTAGGAAAAGGATCATTCCTTTCCTGGCATGAGAATCTAAGGGGGGGGGGCATGAGCTGGGGGAGGCATTTGCTTCTGACGACATCTGGGAAAAAGGAAACCCCAAAATGGGGCCAGAAACCTGTTTGTTTGTCGGTCTGTTTGGGATTTATCCCCACCTTTCCCATCCCAATTCCCAAAGAGACTAAAATGCCCAAGGCAGCTGACCCTACAATCCAGAGTAACTACGGGAGCACGCAAGAGATATGATGTGCACCTGTAGTTACGGCACCACCTAGTGAAAACCTATGGGAAATTCATATTGCAATCCAGAGCAAATTGTTCTTACACCGGAGCAAGGACTCCCTGTAATTACTCTGGATTGCACCCTAAGTTTGAAGACTGCGGATCATTTTAGAGCCCCTTTGCCTTCCTCGCTGATGTGATGCAGGATGGAGCCTCTTCGAGGCCTCCACCTTTTCTTCCGGCAGTGGAGATGAGATCCGTGACTTGAGATGCCACCCTGATCCTCAAAGGAAACATGGCTCTTCAAAGCAGGGCCTGGCCGGGTTTGGTCCATCGTAGGTTGAAAGGGCACATCCTGTTCTTTCTGGAGGATCAGGCGACACAGACGAGAAAAGCTGCATCTGGGAAGACTCCGGTCTGGCAGAGGACCCGACTCTGGAAGGAGAGTTTGAAGCTCAGCTGAAGGCTGGAGTCAGTCTCCGTGCCAAGCCTTCAGGGCTGTTCAGGCACGACCGCCTTGCCCCGGCTGCTGACACTGCCCCTCTGGGCACCCTCGTCCTCGGGACATCCATTGAGTCTCACCTGTTCCCAGCTGTCCATCCAGCAACTTCCAACGGTCAACAACCTGGGGGGGGGGGGAATGGCCCATCTCTGAGCAGAGTGAGACCCACTCATTCTTCCCCAAAGATGCTGCAAACAGAGCTCGACATCCTGGACCAGGCAGCGATGACAGCAATAATGTTTTGATGCTGCTGCTGATTCTTTTCTAGAAATAAAGGTGGGGGTACTCACCAGGATGTTGTTTGTAATCATAGACTTTCCTATTTGGGGGCCACAGAGATGCCAGTACTCTGTATAGCAGTGGCGTAACGAGAGTATAGAGCGGGGTGCAAAACGCATGGATGCCCCGCGGGCACCCCACATGGCTGTCACAGGTGCCCCCAGAAAATGGGGCATGTCTGTCTGTCTGTCTGTCTGTCTGGTCCTTTGCTGAGTCTTTCCTGCTACAAGCAGGGGGTTGGACTAGGTGACCTTCTGGAATCCCTTCTAACTGTTTTGATAGGGGTGAAATTTCAGTCCTTGCTATGGGTGCCATTTTGCCTAGGTACGCCTCTGCCCTATGGGTACGTTCCCCTCAAAAAGACCCCTGGTGATGGTGATGGGAGGGACACAAACCATTTGGGAAGAGGTGGCTGCTGTTCCAAGGCAATTTTCTTAAATGATCCTGAAAAGTATGTCTGTAGCTCAACACATACTGTCTGCTGAGGGTTGTGGCCCCCCATTTCCCTGACAGTGACGGCAGCCCCCAAGCCCCAGATCCCACTATCACGAAGCTGAGGGGCTCCTGGGCAGGACACGTGTGCCTCTTCCTTTCCGTTGCTCCCTTTCCCTCCTGCCTCTGTGAACTGGGCAAGAGGCATCCTTTCTAGTGGGAATTCCTCTTTTCTGGTGCAGGAGGAGAGTATCTCGCCCTCCTCACCCCAGCGGTGTCTCCTCTAGTGGCTTCTGCTGGGGGTTCTTTGCATTTTAGATTGAGAGCCCTTTTGGGACTGAGACTGTTAATTTCTCATGAACTTTAGTTGAAAAGCAGTATATAAATATGATGGATGGATGGATGCATGCGTCGGGTGAATTTTTTTGGTGTAGGTTCCTTGGGACAGAGCCCCAGCTTCAGGCAAAGTCCCAAGAATGCTGATCTGGAGGGGATCCAGGCGCTAACCAGACCCCCACGTGCTCAGCTTTGGTTTCCTTTGCCTGTCCCCCCAAGGCAGTTCTTCTCCTCTCTGAAGTAAGCCTGAAATTGGAGGGCAGGAGGCTGCCTTGGGCAGAGCCTGTTCCTCCCTCCAGCCAGCTGAGTCTCCACAGTACTGACCAGCAGCAGCAGCAGCACTCCAGGCATTTTCTCGGTCCCCACTGGAGATGCTGCAGGGATCAAACCTCTTGCACATGAAGTGCCAGATCCCTGGTCCTCCCCCCATTTCCACCCCTTCCTCCGTGTTCGCTCTCCAAGGACCCTCCAAGTAACCTTGTATAACCTCCAAGTAACCTTGGTCAAGAGCCCAACCCGGGTCCTGGACAATATCACTGTCAAGTCTTCCCAGATGGCCACTTCTCATGTAGGGCTGCACATTGGAGCATGGAAATGCCACCGGGGCAGGAGCCACAGCACCACGGGAGGGAGGGAATGGCCTGTCCATAACACCAACTGAGAAGCATCACCTCCCTTCAAATCCATCCTCCTCCTCCTCTCAATCCCTAGATTTGAAAAGAGGAAGTTGGAGGAGTTGCCAAAGCCTGCTCTCCCTCCCCCCCCTCTCTCTCTCTCCACTTCCTCTTCCCCATTCCCTTCTTTTCACTTCCAAGAAGAGAGGAAGCTTTGGAAGCCGTTGACTAAGGAGAGAGGCTGCTGGGTGGGCTTGGGGGGGGGGGCTGTAGCAAGCACAGCCCTAATGACAGCTGTTGCTGTGTCTATATTTTTAGGGCAAGAGCGAGAGAGCAAAGAATTTTTTTCTCTCCCTGCCCCCCATAACTATTAATTGACACATTTGAGATCATCTGAGATTCCTGTTTGTATTTGGGGGATCTCGGCAGCAGATTCCCAGAGGCCGTGCGACAGAACCAGCTTTGAAAGGGGATACTGCTGGGCCAGGAGAGCCACCAGGTCTCCTCTGCCTGTCTGTCCGTTCGTCCGTCCGCAATGCAAGGCAGCCTAATTTCACACCCCACCCAAACCCAAGAACACACCACGCCGACTGGACCGTTGAGGTTTTCCAAGCATCTATTAACTCATCCATTGAAAATGCACACCCGTCACATTGTGATTCTTGCTGGCAAGCGGGGCTGAGCATGTGCCAGGCATGGAGTGCTGCTTCTCTACACTGGTTTCAGTAGCCTAGAATAGGAGGGGATATTGTAGCCCCCACATCCGATGGGCTGCCACGCTGGGAGGAGACGAGGTGATCCTCGGCAAGATGAAGTGGGGAGGGGATATCATCAGAGAAGCTTCACTTGGGGAAGTCTCACACACACGCACACACGCTCAAACACGCAAAACACTCACGGCAAAACACGCTCTTCTCCGCCAAAACACAAGGCGTGCTGCAGTGTCGGCCTTCACGTCAAGACCTGCCTACCAGAGTCCAGCAGCGGAGACCCCGTACCCCCAGTTTGGTGCTTCTCCATCACCTGGAGAACATCGTCCAAAATGGACGGGCCCAAGTCTACATGAAGGGAGAGCATGGAGCCGGCATGGGACATGAAGGGTTCCTCCTTGTGTCCTTCCTCTGGAAAGCCGTTCGGAGGGGTCGCACACTTGCCGTTTGGGGCGTCGAGGGGTTCCGGCATCCTCCCGTCATCAACCTGACTCTCCCCGGGGTCCTTCCTTTGGGGAGAGGGTTGCCCCTTTTCATCAAGGTGAAGGCGGGGTGGTTTAGGGGGGGCCTGAGATGGCAACATCAGGGCCTGCGGCCCACCAATGACAGGCAGAGAGATGGCATTTTTGAGAAGTGGAGAAGGGATATCCAAAGGGGGTGGCTCGTAGCCCGAGATGGTTGCTGTCCGGGAGAACTCAAAGGGCACCACATAGCGGCCAACGCCATCTGGATCCACGTTGCCCTCGGTCCTTGGCAGGAGGTGGAACTTGCCCTGCAGAAAAGAGATGTCCCCGAACATGTCGCTCTGCCCGCCGCTCCCAATGTGGATGGTGTGTCTGAAATCTCCCAGCGGGGGGCTGATCATGTCCGAAGAGAGGATGTCCCGCAGCTTCTCCTTCTTCCCCCGCCGGCTGCCCCGCTTCAGGTAGATGGGAGCTTTGGTGGTGGACATCTTGCCCCTTTGGGGAAAGGGAAGTCGCAGGGGAAGGGGCTACACAGAGCTGCCCCCACACATCGGAGGTGCACCGCTGGGAGAAGCAAACTCAAAGGGCAGTGTCCTCAAAGGGCAGCAGCACGAAGAGATTGGCTCGGGTTCTGGTTGGGCCTGCAGGAAACACCCTGGGAAGTTGATTCTCCAAGCAGGATTCCAAGGTCGGCTCACCGCAATGCCTCCACCAGTGAGCCGCTTGGCGCAGAAGCCCTCGTAGCTTTGACACACACGACACAGGTGAGGCCAGAGCGAGAACCCCCCAGATCTTCAAAAGCTCCTCCGCTCCCTGCTGCCTCTTACGGAGACCAAGTCGGACGTGGCCTCTCTTTGATCCGGATCCGACAACCACTCTGTGAATTAAAGAGAGAAGAGATCAGCAAAACCTTTGCTTAAGTACCTTCCCTCCAGCTCTGGCTTCGGGTTTCAACCCCAACCTGCTGAGCAGCCAAACCATTTCTGCAGGTTGAAAACCCTCCAGGAATAATTATTTCTGCACCAGAGATCAGTAATGGATCCTGAATTCTCCCTGCAGGAAAGGAGGAGCTCCTCCACTTTCCGCTACCTTAAGGTTGCTCCTTAAATATGCCCTCAGATCTGTCACTGGAAAGGATCCTGCAGGACTCTGTCCTGACCTTCTCCATTTCTGGCCACCAGGCCAAGCGGAAGAGTCCCATCAGCAGCCCCCACACTGCCCCTGCCACACTACAGGACTGCTTGTGGTGCTCCTATAACCCATGGAACAAACACTGAGCTAGCTGGCTTCATCCAGGGCAACCATGCGCCATAACCCAAAAAAGAGGAAAAATGTGGGACATCACAAAATAAAAGTTAAAAAACATAGAATCCTAGAATCCTAGAGTTGGAAGGGACCCAGAAGGTCATCTAGTCCAACCCCCTGCCTGTAGCAGGAAATCCTCCTAGAGCATCTCCAACAGGTGCTCATTGAGCCTTAATATTAAATTTATTAATTATTATTAATAAACACTTACTAAATTTAAAACTATTACCGGTACATTAAAATTTATTTATTACATGAAGCCTATTTGCTGCCTGCTAACAAGGACAAGGAGGACAATGAAGATTTTTTTCCAGGACGCAAGGTCACCTGCGGTCATCCAAAGCTGCAGAAAGGATTGATGGGATCGCGCAACTTTATGCCGGAAGAAACGCACTCCTCTTGCAGGCGCTGCTAAAGAACCCCCACCCCCACCCCGCTACACAAATGAGCCACTGTGGTGTATTAATGGTTTTCAGGGTCAGGAAGACCCCACCTGCAGATCTCTGCTCAGTCCCAAAATGTACAAAACCTACTTCGCAGGGCTGTCGAGGAGCACTTTGGAGCCTGAAATGTGGAGGAAACATCACCCCCCAAACTGCAGGCTTTCCTCTCCTGAGGCCAGAAAGGACCCTTTTTAGGGGCAGTGGATGAAGTACGTGGCACCATCAAGCTGAATCAGGGCCACTTTCAGGCCGATGCTGTTGGGCTCGGCCAGAGCAGGCAATCTGATGCCAACACACCCGAGCCAAGGCAACCTGGGTCAACAATCTGCCAGGGATGAGCTGCCAAAGGGCCGCTTTGCGTGCTCTTGGAAGGTGGCTAGAGCCACAGAAAGCCCTTCCGGGGCTGCCGACGGAGCAGGTGGCGGAAACGGCCAGTGAGAAGAGTGGCCGGAGCAGCGGCGGAGGGAAGGGAAACTGTCTCGGCAGCAAGACAGGCTCTCTTTGGCCAGTACAGAGCCGGAGGATGGCCAAGGCATGTTCCGGACAACGCTTGTTTTGTTGCATGGCCCCTGTAACATTTTCCTCCCCTCCCCGTCGTGATAGTTCTGCGCCAGAACCTCCCAGGCCAAGCGAGGGCCATCTGGATTCCCATCCCCAGCTCCCCTTCCCCTTCAATCCCATATTGAAGGCAAGCAACTGCCAACCTTTTCACGTGCTGACGGGGGGAGGGAGTATTGCAAAGAGCCCCTACCCTGCTTCATACAAGCAGAGGGACTTGCAATTTGCAGTGTTGCCTGCGGCAGTTTCTCCAGTGTCTCCCATATGCGGGAGATAGACTGCTCCTGTACAGGGAGGATCAGTGGGTTGAAAGGTAGAGGGCCTGGTTACACTCTCTTTGCGTCCCCCGATGCTCCTGCAACCCATCACAAGTGGGACTTCCAACTAAACCTGATTTTGCAAGGACTTTGTAAGGAGCCTTTTATGCCCATTTTGCAGATGAGGAAGACTGAGGCCAAAAAAGGCACAAGAACCCCAAGCCTGATCACCACAGAGGTGAGACCTGAGCTGGGCAGGTCCCCCGGTTTCAATCCTCGAACACACCAGTCCCAGAACTGGAATGTCCTTATGGAAAAGGAGCAATGATTGAAGCAGTTGAGAGCTGTGGTGCAGCCTCCATGCTTAAGACCCCAACCCGGGTCATTCATTCATTCATTCGCCCATCCCAGCGACCCTCTTCCCTCCCCTCTACCCTGCCCCTCGCTCTTTTCCCAATGGCGCACTTGGGATTGCAGTCTCCTTGCAGGCAGAGACCCGGCTTCTCTCACTTGTGCTACAGAGGGGGGAAGATTTGCTCCTTGATGAAGTCCCATTTTAAAAAACGGAGCCAAAGCAGGTGGCGACCCGTCCAAAGTCACACCTCGAGGCACCCTAGAAGCCGCAGCCCCGGAGACAAGCCACAGGTGGAGTCGCCAATCTGTCCAGATGCCGTGGGTTCTTCCAAATTTCCCCCCTTCTCTTTGTGGACTGAGAGGCACCCATCCTCCTCCCTTCCTGCGCCCTCCTTGGCCAGGCCACGCGCCTGTCACTGGTGCAAGATGCCCAGCTTTCCTGCAGCCGCACCCAGTATCCATTTCATAGCCCTCCACCGGCCAAAGATAGCTCTGGATGGGGTGTCTCCGGTTACACAGCAGGTAGGGTTGCAGGGTGCGCAGACCTTGATGTAGGTCTTTCCAGTGCATGCCATTTGCACTGCTCTGATCAGGTATTCATGGGCATTCCGGAGGGTGAGGTGTGGCTGGGGCAGAAAATGCAAGGACTCGATGTGCCCAGACAACAACCGGGGGGGGGGGGAGCGATGCCACATTCCAGGCTCAGGCTGCAATCCTAGCCCCCAGCACGGCCAGCATAGGTCGTGGCACAAGCCCTGTGCTGGCCTGGAGTGTAGCAGACGAGCCATAAGGGTGCTGGGGTATACAGGCCTGCACCAGTCTCCCCACAGCACTGCAAGGATGGGGAGACGGGGATGAGATAGGCTGGCCTGAGCTGCTTGGGCTTCCTCCCTAAGTCTGTGCAGAGTTGAAAGTCACTCAGCCGGACCTCAAAGTCCAGAGACACCCATCCGGGCACCACACCCTGCTCGTAAAAAGTCCTACATCGGCTTTCTCTGGCCGCCTGTTTCCTGCCCCCAATTACAGAGAAGGCCGAGACAGATGGGACCCAGCTGGGACCCGGCCTGACTGGCGGCCGGACAGCCTGTTCCCAAAAAGTCCAGGACAGGCGCCCCACACTCGTTGGACAGCACCCAAACACCTTTGGGAAGGGAACAGACCCAGAGCTAAAGTGGGCGCCTGCTCCCTCTTTCACACACTTACCAAAATAGAGCTTGACCCCCCCATACCAACCCCCAGTTAGTCTATTTCTGGTCTGGGGGGGGGGTCTGCGCCACTTGTGGGGTGCTAGGCTGGTGCACAGACCTGCGTTGGCCTCCCCACACATCCGTGGGAACAACAAGATGGGTGAGTTGCGCCAGCCAGAATGGATTCGGATTGTGCTTCGAGTCACCATGCCACCCACAAATCAAGATGTGGGGTGCAGTTTTGGCCTTTAGAAGAGCAGGGAGAGGTTGAAAGAGCAAATTGTGTGTTAAAGGCCTGAGAACGAAAAGTGTTGAAAGAGCAGATCTTGGGTCAGAAAGTTGAATGTGGAAAGTGACAGCACCATGGGGTGCAGTTTTGGTCTTTAGAAAAGCAGGTTGAAAGAGCAAAGCGTGTCTTGAAGAACAGGCATGACAACCGAAAAGCATTGAAAGAGCAGATCTTGGGTCAGAAAGTTGAATGTGGAACGTGACAGCACCATCGAGTGCAGTTTTGGCCTTTAGAAGAGACATGTGAGGTTGAAAGAGAAAAGCAAGTGTTGAAGAACAGGCCTGACAACTGAAAAGTGTTGAAAGAGCACTCTTGCCAACTGATGAGGAAAAGAGAGCCAGGCCACTGAGGTGCGGGAACAAGCAGGGGTCATTCGGGGATGGGGGTCAACCGGCAGAGGTCAACTGGGGGTCAGCCGGTCAAGCAGAGATTTGGCTCCAGGCAGGGCTTTGGGGCTGAGAAAATTCAGCCAGGAGAGAAGAAAAGGCAGAGTTGGGTGAGTGGATGGAGCGGTCCACGCACATGCGTGTGGTCTGCACATGTGTGGCCTGCTGCCGCCATAGTGGGGAGTGTCTGTGAGGCTGTTGGGCAACATATTAGGGGCTGGTTCATGTATTGCTCCACTGAGGTGATGGCAAATTATTGGAGCAGGGACCGGTGGCATAGCTGGAGGGGGCTATGCAGTCTGTCTCGGAGGGAGCCTCACCTCTTTGGAGCCATTTCCAGCCAGGAGGGAGCAGAATGGAGCAATATGGGGTCAGGTGGACTGCTCAGCCCCCCCTCTGGCTACACCACCAGAAGGTCACCGAGTCTGGCCAGTTCCCAGCCAGGTGGTCCTGATCCTGAGTGTGCTGCCCTCTGCACATGCCCTGAGGAGCCCTGTCCACTGCAGTGGGGCAGCCAGCAAGAGTCACTCTGGAGTTGGGTCCATCTATATGACCCCCAAGGTGGAAATCCAGGGAGGGTCCCTTATCCACAGAAAGGGGGGGGGGGTTCTCTGAGTTCATCTAGAAGACCCCCAAGAGTCGGAGCCACTCCAGGCTGCTGCGAATGCTCGAAAGGAAGGTTGAAAGAGTGAAGCCACCGGTGAGAGGGGCTTCTTCCAGCCATGCTCGAAGGGGACCCCGGGAGGTGGTCAGACCCTGAGCTGGGGGAGCCTCTGAGAACATGCAGAGCGCTTCCCCCCAGGGGACATAGCCTGGAGGGGGGCAAGCGCCCTTCCCAAAGGCTGGACCTGGTGCTTCCCCCCAGTTACGCCACCGGGACCCTGGACAGCGGACCCTGGACAGCCCTCCTTCCCTGCCCTGCGGGGGGTACGTGCTCCGCAAGGGTCTCCCGTCCGCCCCGTCGGGGATCGACTCACCCGGTCCGGCTGCGCTGCGCTGGTTTGGGCTGGGCGGTGGCCGCTCCGGAGCTGCTCCTGCGGCAAGAGTCGGGCTGCCTCCGCCCCCCCCCCCAGCCCGCCCCCTCCATTCCCTCCCCTGCCCTGCCCTGCGCAGACAGAGAGAGGGAGGGCAGGGGACCCACCAAGACCCACCGCTGCGACCCCCCCGGCTACGCCACCGCCTGCAGCAGGAGCAGCCCAGGACCCTCCTCCAGGGGGTCCTCTTTCCTCAGGACACGTCCTCTTTTTGAGCCAAACAACAACTTCATTGCCCTCCTTTTTTGTGACCCTTCTTGGGATTCATAAATCAGAAATTTAATATAGGTATAAATTTAAGTATAGATAAAATGCTATTTATTAAACAGTGCAAGCCTAAGCATGTCTACTCAGTATTGTCCCATTGTGTTCAATAGTACTTACTCCCAGGAAAGTGTGGTTAGGATGGCAGCCATTATATTTTCTCTCTCTCTGTGTCTGTCTGTCCAGCTGTCCACACACACACACACACACACACACTAGTGAAAACATACGTTGCAGGAGTAAAATTCCCCCTATACATCTTTCCCCCCATGTGCACCGTCCCCCAATGCACACCATCCTCCCATGTGCACCACCCCATGCACATCATCCCCCAAGCTCATCAACCCCCCATGCACAACACTGCCCATGCACATCAACCTCCAATGAACACCACCCCCCATGAGCACTACCCTCTATGTACATCATTTTCCCATGCTCATCATCCCCCATGCACAACATCTGCCCATGCACGTCAACCCCCATGTGCACTGTCTCCCCATGTGCTCCACCCCATGTACAGCATTCCCCCATGCTCATCATCACCCAAGCGCATCAACCCCCAATGCGCAACATCTGCCCATGCACATCAACACCCCCCATGTGCACCATCCCTCCATGCGCTTCTCCCCATGTACATCATTTCCCCATGCTCATCATCTCCCATCAGCCCCATACGCAACATCTGCCCATGCACATCATCCCCCATGTGCACCATCCCCCATGCACACCACCCATGCATACATTATTCCCCCATGCTCATCATCCCCCATGCGCATCAACTCCCCATACACAACAACTGCCCATGCACATCAACCCCCCATGCACACTGTCTCCCATGCACACCATGTGCACCACCCTCCATGTGCATCATCTCCCATGCGAGGGTCCTGGGGTGGGGGAGAGGGGGGGGTCCAACAGATGCCTCTGGGTTCCAGGCCTGAGCAGATCTTTTCTCCCCATCCAAGCTCAGGTGATGGTTCAGCTGAGTGGTGACCAGGCTAAGGTCTCTGAGCGTGCACAGAGTGCACCCCCCCCACAGCATTCCAGTTCTTTCCCTGGTAGCAATAACCAGTCTCAGTGACCTGAAGGAGGTTTACCCAGCCAGGCCGGAACCCACCAGAGGTAAGGCTGGAGACTCCTTCGGGAGACTCCAAGGGGGGCACCTCTCCCCCCACCTTCTGGGGGGCCCATCTGGTCCAGCTGCCTGCACCTCACAGTGCCCCCCCCGGCACCTCTGGGAACCCACAAGGGGCTGCTCCGTTCAGAGGCACAAACCCTTCAGAGCTCCTAATCTGGGATGGACTTTTCCCATCCCCACACCCTGTGGCAGGGAGTTCCACAGGCCAATGACGTACTGGGTCAGGGTGGCCAACACTTTGGGACTGGGCAGGAGCCCTGATCTCTGGTACCACTGAGGCCCCCAAAGCCCCATTCCACTACCACACTTCCCCACACCGGGCACCTAATAAGACACACTCACCCAGCAAAACACCCCCCATAAGTAGCATTGGTGGTGCGTACCAGGGAGGAGTCACACACCAAGTGAGGGTCCTTCTTGGGGTCCCCTGTGCATGAGGGGGGCATGAGGAGACCTCACACCACCCCTGGAACTGGGAGTGTGGGACTTCTTGAAGAGCCATAGGCAGGGGACTCACAAGGTCATCTAGTCCAGCTCCCTGCTTGTGGCAAGAGATGTTGAGCTATGTTTCCCATCCCACATGTCCAGGCCCCCTCTAGTTTGCAAGAAGGGGAGGGGGAGCAAATGTGTGGTGTACATGCACCCCCACCCATGGGTGTCATGTGGGTGTCACGTGAGCCCAAGGCTGGCCTGGGAAATTTTCATAGCTGTGACGCTCTTCAAGGATGACCCTGGAATAACCTGCATTGCAAAACTCCAACCGAGGTGTGGTTGAGACTTGAAACCTGGGCCTTCCCCGAGGGTGCATGGGAGGGGTGCATGGGAGGGTGCATGGGAGGGCGCATGGGAGGGCCACACCAGATGTCCGAGAGCCACAGGATTCCAGGAGCACATTGACCCGCCACAAACCTCAGATGGTCCTAAAATGGCCAAGGCACCATCAGTCTTAGGCACACTAAGAGGCTCCCACCCCCAACGGCCCTACTAATGACTGGCTCTCCCCCAAATTCTCCTGCGTGGCAGAGGAGCAGGGCATGGCATGGAGGTCAGAAACAGGTGCCACACATCACCATCAAGCTGCAATGTCTGATATTTCTGAGAAGACTATTCCTTATTTCCCTTTGGACATTAATTTGCTGCCAAAGGAGCAGAGCCGACGCATTTCTGGGAGCTGCGCATTGCGCATCAAAGTGTTGGAGCTGTAGTTGGCCACCCCTCAGAAATAAAGTGGAGGGGCTGTTTTCGGATTCATGGGTGCCACCCCTAGGCCACCCAACCCCAGTCTCTCTCATAAAGAAGGTCACTTTCCAACTCCCAAGGACTCGGGATTGGGGTGTGTGTTTCATTTTGCAAATATTAAGACAGGATCATATTAAGACAGGATCATTTAATAGTGTGTGTGTGTATGACACCCCAGGCCGGCATGGGGCTTGTGTGTGTGTGTGTGTATAGTGTATGTATATGTGTGTGTGTGTGTGTGTGTGTGTGTGTGTGAGAGAGAGAGAGAGAGAGAGAGAGACCCCAGGCTGGCACAAGGCTTATACATGTGTGTGTGTTTGTTGTGTGTGTGTGACACCCCAGGCTGGCACGGGGCTTGTGTGTGTGTGTATGTGTGTGGTGTGTATGTGTGTGTGTGTAGTGTGCATGTGTGTGTCTGTGTATATATATATGTGTGTGTGTGTAGTGTGTTTGTGTGTGTGTGTGTATATGTGTATATATATGTGTGTGTGTGTGTGTGTGTGTGTGTGTGTGTGAGACACCCCAGGCTGGCACGGGGCTTGTGTGTGTGTGTATGTGTGTGGTGTGTATGTGTGTGTGTGTAGTGTGCATGTGTGTGTCTGTGTATATATATATGTGTGTGTGTGTGTAGTGTGTTTGTGTATGTGTGTGTATATGTGTATATATATGTGTGTGTGTGTGTGTGTATGTGTGTAGTGTGCATGTGTGTGTATATATATGGGCTTGTGTGTGTGTGTATATGTGTGTGTGGTGTGTATGTGTGTATGTGTGTAGTGTGCATGTGTGTGTATATATATATATGTGTGTGTGTGTGTGTGTGACACCCCAGGCTGGCACAGGCCTTATATATGTGTGAACACACACACACACACACATACACAGAGGGTTGTAACCACACAGAAGTGTTTGTGAGCCTTGTCCAAATTCTGGTTAATTTTAAAACCAAACTGAACCAATCCAGAGTGGTTTTCACACAACCCAAAACCAACCAATCCCAAATATAAAGCAATTCTTCATATGATCCTATGTTATAACTGAGAAAGAGGACAAACCCCCAAAATGTAGGACACCCAAGAAAAATTTAGGACAAAATAGAAGCTAAAAATTCTCATTGCTTTCGTAATTTAAACACAATTTAACCTCTGATTCAAGACATCTAAGGCTCCCTGCTGCCTGCTCACAAGGAAAAAGATTTTTTCCAGGACACAAGGCTAAAAATGAGGATGTGTCCTGGAAAAAGAGGACAGACAACAACACACCTCTAGGTAAGAAATGTACATACCCCTGAGCGAGATTGTGGCGCTCCTGCCAGGAGTAGAAGTGTTGCCACCCTGATCCCGCGGAGCTGACTGGGTGCTGGTCTGGAACGTCCCTCCTTCACATTTGCTGGGCTTGCTGGGTGGCCTTTGGGACGGGCGGGAGCACGTCCTTCTTCCCCAGCCAGGCCGCTCCTTGCAGGGCTGTTGTGGGGCTGAGACGCAATCCAGGGCTCCAGCGTTGAGCCACGCGGGCAAAGGAGGAAAGCGCCTTGGAATCTCCTGCTTGCAAGTCTGGACTTGAGGGTGACGTTCAGGGGAAGCGAGGCGGTGAAGAGTCTCAGGCTGCAATCCTGAGCACAAGTCCCAGCACAAGCCCCGTGACAGCCTGTGTCACAAACATGCCATAAGGCACTTCTGTGCCACTCCTGAAGGCTTTGGCCTCCCCACACACTGCAGGAACCAGGAAATGGCGAGGTGTGTTGGACCCGGAACCACCTCTTGCCTACGCCAAGTGCTGTGGATCCCCTGGGAGCCCAAACCCACGGAGCAGGACACCCTCTTTTGCTTATTTTTTCCTAACCGATATCCTGAGCCCAAATTCTTGGCACCGAGCCAGCTGTGCCAGTGGAGCTGGTGCCACATGCTGCAGTCGGGGAGCATCAGGGGGGTCTCCTCCAAGCAAAAGAAATGTTTGCTCCTTTCCTTGGAGCTTAGGATTGTGCCCTAAATGAGCAGAAAATTAGGATTTACATGTTGTTTTGCAAGAACCTCAGGGGGACATGCATGGTTCCTTCCTTCCTTTTTCATCGCAACAACCCTGTAAGGTAGGCAAAGATGACATGTAAGGTCACCAAGGAATCTTCGGGGCTGAACAGGGATTGTCCATGTGTCTAGTTCTCAAACCACCACCACCCCCAAATACCCACATCAATAAAATCAAGAATACCCTGGAGGGACCAGGATTTATGGTCTGAGCCTTTGCACGGTTCCCACTGCTAGATTGGGGGGAACTGACAGTGGAAGGAGTGTGTTGTTCAGCACATGCTCACCAAGGGGGGGAGCAGGAACCAACACTGCCCGCTTCACCTGCCCCACCAGGCTGGATCTGTCCCTGTTTGTGGCCAGGTTTCTTTGCAGTTCCTGGAAACAGCCCCCCCCCCCCATCCAGGCCCCTCTTTTGGCAAACATCCTTGGGTGGTGCAAGTGGTTAAGACACTGTGCCTGTTAACCAGCAGGCCAGGGTTCGAGACCCGAGTTGGCCCCACAAGACAGGGTGCGCCCCTGTCCTTAGCCCAGCTCTGCGACGCCAGCTGGATCCAATCGTATTGGCTCTGCCTTTCCATTGGACTAATTCAGTGGCGTGGAGAGGGGGGATCTGCTGCTTGGGTAACAGCCTATCCTCCATAACAATCCAACCCAGGGTTTCGTGCTTTGCATGCAGCGTATGCAGCGCCGAGCACGATACCATAGTCTTCCAAGACTGACGGAGGCCTGCTTTTTTTCCCCACAGATCACCCCTTTGTTGATTTTCCCCACTGGGTCATGTCAGGCCAGAACTTGGCCACCGTGACCACGGTAGAGGCCACGTGGAGCAAGGCATGATGGGAATATCCCTCCATGCCAGAGGGTGTACCAAGCCCATGCCCAAACTCTCCTATGTCCAGTCATGTGCTAAGGGGACGTGTTGAGGGGTGGTGGGCTGGACTGATGGGGTGAATCTGATGCCCTTCGAGACTCTCCAATCCATCCTAGATTTCAAAGGGTGCCAATGTTTCATCAGCAGCAGAAGATCCAGAACATCAGCCCACCTTCCTCTCCTGCTCTCTCATCCCTTTGTTTTCCAGTTCAGGGGAGGAGGACAGCCCCCTGCCATCCCACTGCCTTGGAGGACACAATTGTGGTGCTTCCTCAACCTCCTGCGCATGGGATGCCCCCACTTGGGATGTCACATCAGGCCTGAGAGGTCCATGTGCCACTTGCTGTTTCATGCTTTGCCTGATGAGCTCCAGGTTTCATTTCTCCTTTGAAAGAACTTGGAAACCAGAACTGGGCTCAGGCTCCCCCCAGCCCCAGCAAGGCCTGCCGAGTCCCTCGTTTTTCATCAGCCATCAACCCTGGAATGCAGCCGACCCAGGAGGGGATGAGCCTCTTCTGCAGGCCCCGCATCTCAGGGCCAGACCCCCCTTTCTGCACACATTCCTTCTGGCTCATGCGCCAGATGCAGGCAACATGCAGGGGGGTGGAGATGCTATCTTGCTATCGCCACCCTTGGTCCCTGACTGTGCTGGGAGGAAGTTCTGGCTTGCTGGGAAAAAGCAGTGCCTGGAAAGAGAGTCATCAAGCTGAAGACAGGGTGAGGGTGTGGGGGGGGGGGGGTTGCCATCAGGCCCAGAGAAGTGCATGCTTTATGTCTGGCTGGTACACCCCATCCAGGGTTGGCTTCCCTCAAAGCTGGAAACTCCGGGTTCGAAGGCAATGACGTCCAAATCCCTTGAACCGAGCAGGAAACGCCTGTCTGGGAACCAGCGGGGAGGGCACCCACTGAGAGTCAAGCGCTACAAGCCTCACACCACAGCAAGGATGCTCTTCCAGTTTCCTCGGCCCCTACTCTCGTGCACACACTTCTTTGGAGACCCTGAAGCCACCCTCTTCTCTCCTCCATGTCTCAGGTGTGGTGTGGTGGTGGGGGGGCTGATTCCTGGTCCCTGCCAGTGAAAGGAGGGGATCCCCACATCTCAGCCTCAGGCCTTCCAAACTTGAGGCTTCCTCCCTTCCCCCCCCTCTTCGTAACATGGTAGAAAGAGCGAGAACCGGATAATAAATACAACCTTATATTTCCTTTTTTGGCTGCCTGGGTGCTGACTGTGTCACTCCAGGTGCACAACCTGGGCAGTGTGTGTGAGTTGCACAAAAGGCCCCTTCCCTGGTGTGATAGTGAAAAATATGGATACATGAATCTGAGAAGGAAGGAAGGAAGGAAGGAAGGAAAGAAGGAAAGAAGGAAAGAAGGAAAGAAGGAAAGAAGGTAGGTAGGTCCTTAAAACAGTGCAACATTCTTGGGAACTTCTCCAAGAAATGAACCTGTGGATGCCTGATGGATGATGGAGGAGAGGACCTCAGGTATGCTTGAGGTACACAGAGGCAGGCCCCACTGGGAGGTTGGAGAGGTGAGGATCTGGAGGGATCAGTGCTGGGGGGAGCTGAGAGTGTCCCCCTGGGACCCATCAGTCGCACAGAGGCTGGACACACCAGGGGACCCGACTGGGAAAGCATGGCAGGACTGGTGATGCTGAAGGGCTGCGGGGACCAAGCAGGGCTGCCTGGGAAGCCCAAGAGCTGCAGGGGTTTGGCAGAAGCAGGGACAGTTCAGTCCACCAGGAGACCGTCTAGGTCCCAAGGAGGAAAAGTCGGAACAAGCCCTGGAGGTGAAGGTTGCCCCGGCATCTCAAGATGCAGACTGGAGAGTTGGGGCCGGAACATCATAGACTCTCCTCCTCCACACTTCCTGATGCACTTGGTTCCTCGCTTCCTTTTGGAATCCAGGGAGTGATGAGGACAGACCCCAACCCACAATGGCATCTTCCGCCTGTCGGTGGCCTGGCATCTCGAGCAAGCTGGAGAGACCAGAGGCTGCCCGACTATACAAGCCAAGGAGTGCCGCCCAATTGGGTCACCACTTCCTGACCCTTGGATCTGCCTGGAGTTGCCCAGTCAGCAGCCGCTGCCGTCTCCCTGGATTTCATCCCATGGTCCATGTCCATATTCTGGCTTCCCAGCAACAGTCACTCTGGATTTCCATCCCCTGGGAAAGCAGCAAAGGGCTGAGTGCAGGGTCCAGAGAGAAGCTCCACATGCTTGCCCAGGAAGAAGGAGGTCCCCTGTCTAAAGGGGAAGCGGGGGGGGTGTCTTTTGGGCCCGAGAGCAGGGTTGCTCCGTGTCTCACGGCACATCCACACTCATGGACCCTCGTTGTTCTTTCTCTTTTCAGGCTGCTCTGCCGTCTGGCGGGGGGCCAGGGGTGCCTTTCCTTTGTGCAACGGATTTCAGCCGAGACCTTGAACAAACCCCTCTGACAAAAGACCCTCTGCTCCCTCCCGAGAATCCATCGGAGTGGTCTCCCCTTCCACCAGCTGCAGGAGGGACGGGGCATTTGGCCGAAATGCCAGGATTGAGGCTGGGAGGGTGGCCTTCATTGGGACTGAACAGCTCTGGACTGGAATGTCCACTGATGGATTTGAGTGACCAGGAGCAGAAGCAAGCAGATCCAGTTGTGGGGGGAACCAGCTTGGGGGCCTGGAGTGATGGGAGCCTCCAAGAGCTGCAACCTGGAAATATTGCATCAAAAAGTGTTGGATGTAACTGCTCAGAACTTTTGGAGTGCTCAAGACCACCTCTCTCATCTCCTCTCCATCTCCTGCTTCATTCTGTTCTTCCTTTTCCAACCCTGGGGAGAGCTGGAGCAGGGGCTGGAAAGGCAAGTGGGGCCAAATTGGGGTGGTCTGAAGGCCTCTGTCACTGCCTCTTTCTTTAAGGAGTGTCCCCCCCCCCCACACACACTCAGATCTGTCTCTCCGGCACCCAGGAGGTCTTGGGGGCAACTTCTGCCTGTGTTTCCAGGCATGGCTGGGAAAGACCCCCAAAGGGGGAACACCTGGGGATGCTGAGCTAGATGGGCCATGTATGCAGACTTGTCGTTTTACCCGCAGGATGTAAGCAGAGCCAGGCCTTAGCCCAGCACTTTCCCCAACTTTTGGGGTTCGGGGTGCCTCATAGAACTTGGGGGTCAGACATTGGCTGCTAGTCAGATTTCACCCCAGGGTTCGTTGCAGGTCCAGATTGTCCCAATGTCAGTGATTGGAAAGTGACCCCGCCCCGATGCCTCTGAACCTGTACCAAATGCTTCTTCCTCCCCAGCACGTCACCCATGTGTCACGTCCCCCCGCCCCAGGCCTGGGACCCGTTTCTCTCAAACAGGCACTGGTCAGCCAGGCCCAGAACTCACACTCTGAGGCTGGAAACCCAGCGTGTTGACAACAACTCAGAGAGAATTAATGAAAAGCAGCCCCGGCTCAGGAACGTGGGTGACTCGCAGGAAAGGAATGCAAGGCGGCCGGGAGAATCCCCCAAAGGGAGGGAGAGGAGAGAGAGGGGGAGAAGCTGCCTTGAATTTGGGTGCAGGCCGGACACTGGAGGCTGAGCAGACAGAACGGCCAGCGTGGTGACCAAAGGGCCCCATCCTTAAGACCCATGGATGTCAAGCGTCGTAAGGGAGCGGCCCACATCGGACTGTGGGCTTTGCGAGTCCAGGCCCTGCAAATGGAGGGGCTCCAAGTCCCCCCCCAGGAATAAATAAATAAATAAATATGAACAAATAAACAAACAAATAAGGACAACTGCTCTAGATGTTCTGGGGCAGAACCAGGTGCCCCACTCATCCCATGCCCTCCTGTTCCCCAATGCTTGGCCCTGGGAAAGGCCAAAGGAGAGCTGGCCAGAGAGTGCCACAGGAACACGGAACTGATATGTCTGCGGAGAGTTGGCTGCTGCCTGGCCCAGGACCCCCTTCCCAGTCTCCAGCTCTCTCCCCCCCACCTCCAGTCCCGGCATCTCAGCCCTTTCCCAGCCACAGGGACCGCTTCCCACACAGCCAGCACCACAGGGGGCTTTGGTTCCCGCAAGACTCTGTGCCGAGGACCACCCGAGGGTCAGGAAGCCCCACGGGACGGGGATATTCTGGGAAGCCGATGAATTTCCACTAGGAGGGATTTCCAGTGTGTGGTCGCCAGAATTCCTCTGATCTCCCTTCCCCACGATGTGCTTGCACTACGTGCTCCTGGCTTCACCTCCACGTCACCTGCTATCAGCCCTGGAACGTTCTCCATGTGGAGGGTGAAGAGAATCCCTTTCTTTAGGGACCGGCAGCTGAAGCCAGGCTGAATAGCTGGCCTTGGTGACCAGCATTTCCCAGTTAATGAATAGCCAGGCCGGCAGCCGGAGGACTCTGACCAAGATTCAAGTTGAATGGAAAAAGTAACAGATTCCTTGGGAGTTAAATGGTGGTGGAGAGGTGGGGGTGAGGGTTGCCAACTTCTTAGCAGGCAAAGCTCTTGCACTTCCAACAGACATGACTATCCAGCATGGAGACATTGCAGTGGAAATGCTCTGTGCAAGAGGACGCTCTTCTGCAGTTGGGCTTCCAGATGCCCAAATCTGGGTGCTGAATATGGTTTGCTCACTGGGGTGCAGCTCAGATCATGCCTCCCCACCTCAGCGCCTATATCTTTATTAGATTGTTTGTTTGCAGCGTGGCTGACTGAATCTTGAAGGTATTTTTCCAGGCAGGGCTGGCCTGGCCCTGAACCCTCCTTCCCCTCCACCATCCAGGAACTCAGGGCTACCCGAGAGCTGCAGGTGGCAAATTCTGCCCCTCTACCTGGATCCAAAGTCAAAGGAAATGCGGAGGAGAAGCTCTGGTGCCAGCCAGCCCCTCTCCTCTCCATTTCCTCTTCAAAGTGGGGAGGGTGGATGAGGAGCAGGTGAGGAAGGCAGGGAGATCCCCTGCCAATCCCTTGCCCAACCTTTTGTTCCACAGGCCAGGAGATTTTTCACTTCCTCATAGCAGGAGACAGGTAAGGAGGGCACCCTTTTGGCACCCACTTTTCCGGTTCGGGCAGTGTCAGCATCACACCGATTAGCAACTCTGTACTTTTGTTTTATGGCTTCATGTCTAGGGCAATCATAGAACCCTAGAGTTGGAAGGGACCCAGTAGGTCATCTAGTCCAACCCCCTCCTTGTAGCAGGAAATCCTCCTAGAGCATCAACACCTGGGCAGTGGCTGATGAAGGCGCCAGGCTCAGCTTAGGAGTCTCTGGTTTGGTGCAAATGGGCTTTGGTGCCTCTTCAAAGCTCCTCTTGCCAGCAACCTGACGGGGAGGAGAAGGTCCACCAGAAGCAAAATGCCATAATTAAGTCGGGTGATGCTTAGAATCAGAGTTGGAAGGTCCTATAAGGTCCAAACCCCTGCCCGTAACAATCCCCCAAAAGAGTCAGTTTATGGGTGATGCAGGCCAGATGATGTGGGGGAGCGGAGGGAGGGCAAGCTGCCCCACTTCTTTGGCACCCATTATTTGGCCACCTGGCCTGCTGCGTCACTCCACTGCTTGCTGTTTTGGGTCACCTAATAATACTCCATGATGGGGTGGGATACTCTGCTCAAGTCCAGCTCTGCTTCCTGCCCCCAAATCTCGTAACCCTTAGAATCCCAGGGGGGTGGATTCCACCCGCATTTTTAAATTATGCAAATTGCACTATTTTTAGATGGTGATCTAAGTTTTTTCTTGCTGGTGCAATGAGATGCTGCCTGTGATTGAGTAGCAAACAAAGCAGCTGCGGCTGCAACCTTGTGCTGGTGCCAAGATTTGCTGGGTGGTCTCCTCGGGGCATCATTGCATTGGACTTAATTCAACAATGCTCAATGCAGACGCAACTGTGATTGCGATCGCACACAAACACGCACACCCGTCCTGCAAAGAAGCAGGCCTTGCAGACCCTCCTCCTTGGGTGAGGGCTCCGGATTCCCAGGCGCACCCCCTTTATGGGGCATGTTCGGTCTTGCTGTAGGCAAGCACACCCTGCTTCCCCCAGCGCTCCAGGGAAAGCAGATGCACCGCACAGGCCACCAGCCAAGCCCATGCAGGGAAAATTCCTCACCTGCTCCGAGTGGGACGGCCGCTCCTGAGGTCAAGATCTCAGGCCAAGGTTTCCTCCAAGAATTGGATGGGAAGAGCTAAGCACAGCAAAGCTTATATGCCAGGGTAGCTCTTATGCTTTGTGTTTGGTTTCAATGTCCCCAGCAGACTTTACAACATCCCTGCCAAGTAGGTCACCCAGACTGGCAAAACGTAAGAAGGGAACTGAGTGCCCCGAATGCTTGCTCAGGCTCAGAGCCCATTCCCTGGCCCCACAGGGGGAAAGAGGGGAAACTCAATGGGGCAGAACACTGCAGCTTCAATTCATTGGACCTCCACTCAGCCCAGAGCAGTGATGAAGCCAGTGGTTTGGATAGTGTTCCGAAAAGTGTCCATTCCCCAAAAGGCCCTGGGCTGCTGCTGCTGCTGCTGATTAATAATAATAATAATAATAATAATAATAATAATAATAATAATAATAATAATAATAATAATAATAATAATAATAATAATAATAATAATAATAATAATAAATCGGATCTGTTGGATTACTACTACTACTTCTACTATTAATAATAATATCTCACTTTTCTTTCCTAATAAAAGGGAACCCAAGGTGGCTAACAATTAAAAAACAACAATAAAACACCATTAAAAGTAGACAATAATCAGGAGGCAAGATACAAATCCGTATTTTTATTACAAACTTATCATTTTTATTCACTATATAATGCATTCTGTGGAGCATGAACCCCAGACAATCCACTCTTGTCCCCCGCAACTTAAGGCGAGGGCAACAGAACCTGGCTGAGCAGGCACCAGTTTTCAGAGTAGCGGCCCTTGGACCGCTTGGGCCAAAAGGCAACTTGCCAGGCAGCTGCAGTCCCAAGATTTCCACCTTGAGAGGCCTGAGGAGGGAGGCTCTCCAACACCAGCCCCAAAGGACGCTGAGGTCCAACTCTAGCCAAGTCTCTATGATCTCAGCACGTCAGTCTCCGCCAACGGCCGGCCACCCAGGGCTAGATTCTGACCACCTGGGCAGCAATGCAGGGGCTCTTCCTCTGGTGCTCGGAGAACTGTGCTTGGACACGCAGACGCCCGTAGGTGCCCCCCACCTGGCCTTTTGTCAGCCGGCCTGGGTTTACGCAGATGCACCCAAGGATGTCCTGGGGGGGGGGGGGGAGACAATACAGGAAGGAATAAGAGGGGGGCAAGAAATAGCTGGACTGAGCACATACGGACACAATGGGACACAGACCCTGTGCAAAACTCTGCTTAGCCATTTGGCTTCCTAGGTAAGCGTGGGCCTCTCAGCCTCATCTACTGTACCTCGCAGGGCTGTTGTGATGGCAAAAGAAGGGGAGGAACAACATACACTCCTCCAGTAAACCATTCCTTCCACTCCCTGGACTGGGAAAGGAAGTGTGGCAGAGAAGAGAGCAGAGGAGACTGGCTGGGGACACTCTAGCCTTCCTCTCCTCTTCTCCACATTTCCTCTTCCCCTTGTTTGCCAGTCTAAGGAGCAGAGTCGTGGTGAAGACAGACAAGAGAGCACCTTCTATCTACCAATAGCGCCCACTCCATAGGGTAACCCCCCCAAGACAGTTTCCCTCCCCCACCTTAATGAAGTATCTCAGGTCCGACGGCGTGATCAGCACATCCGGGGTAACAGGAAGGCGCGTAAACTGGTCAAAGTTCACGTAATCAATGTTCATCTCTTCGGCCGGAGGGTGGAGTGGGTAGTAACTGCTCAGGAGTGGGGAATACAAGGAAAAGCTGGTTATCATGCCCTGATCCCTTCCTCGTCCCATGGATGGGCCCAGCACCTGTTCTGTCTCCCTACGGGGGGCATCACATCGCCAAGCAAAGTGGTCCCTCTGTGGCATTGCCAATTCTGGTGCATCCCCCTCCCTGAATTCTCAGATTCCAGGTTTCAATTGGGCAAGGAAGCATTTCTCCCCATTGCCTTGAATCTGTGCCCCAAAGATTTCATGGGGGGGATGAATTCAAGTTTCAGAGAAAGCGTTCTCTGACAGTTCTCTCCCCTTGTTTTGCTGCTGCTTCTGGGAAGGGGTGCTGCAATACACCAGGACCCTGAAGCTGTCCTGATCCCTGGAAACCAGACTCTGGGTGCCCATCCCTGGAAATGCTGATTATGGCTCTCAGGCTAGGAACAGCTGCAGTTCAGAGCCAGAATGGCAGGAGGTCCCAGTTCACTCCAGGAAGGGCTGGGAAAGAGAACCCCCCTCTTGAAGGCTTGCAAGAAAACCTCCAAGGATAGGAAACAATGTGGACTAGAGACATTCTAAGAAAGCAGCAATTCTCAGCAGGGAGACTGCCAGCCGTGGCCAGACTGTCCTACACCAAAGGGCAGGACGCTTGGATGACAGTTGTGTGTGCCAGGAGGAGAGATTGAAGCCTTGAAATATATCTGGAGGCAGGGAAAAGCCACAATTGCTGCTCACCCTGACCGCAAAGAACGCACCTGCGCTGGGTCAGGACGTGCTTGAGGATTCGGGAAAAACGGTCCACGACGCCAGAAGAGCTGGGTGGGAAAACGGAGGAAAACTATTAGCGGGGCTGTCAAGCAGAGATGCCTGGGACAGGCAGGGGTTGGTTTGGATGACCTTGAGGGTCCCTTGATTCCATAATAAACTCCATGATTCTGTATATTGCAGAATTGTATATTGCACACAATGCAGTCCTATGCAGAAGCAGATCCCTCTGAGTTTAATGAGACTTCCAGGGAAGCGTGTCAAGGATGGGGGGGATACACCCCAGTCCCGGTCCGCACAAGCACTTCCCTTCCCCTGCAGGAAAGGTCCTCTCCGGGGCACATAGGAAAGGGCTGGCATTCAAGAGGTGGCAGATGGAGAACTAAGCGATTGGCACAACTCACCCAGGAACTGTGAGAGCCAGGATGGCATCATGGTGGGTGGGCAAAGGGGGCCGCTTTAGGGCTCTAAGACAATTGTACAGGAGGGGGAATTGCAGCATTGCACAGATCCAAAGCTGCACCTTCGACACAACTGTTCAAGGTCCGGGAGCCCTAAAGTGGCTCATCTCTAGTGTTGGGTTCAGGAATCGGAAACTCCAATCCCCCCTTGGCTGCCGCGAAGCTTCTGGGGTGACCTTGGGTTAATCATTCACTCTCACCTCACCTACCTCATAAGGTTGTTGTGAGGATGGGGAGGTCTTAAGTTTTGTAAGCTGCTTTCAACGTATGTGTTGTCCTGAGAAAGGCCAACAATAAAGCTTCCACAGCCTCCGAAACAGGAATCAGTTGTCAGTGTCTATGGGTGACAATGGAAGCTTGGCTGGGTCGGACACTGTCCGGGGTGGGGTGGAGAGCAACCAGAGTGACAAGAATGATCAGTGGGATAGAAGGGAAGCCCTATGAGAAAAGGTTGGGGGAACTTGATATGTTCAGCCTGCTACAGGCAGGGGGTTGAACTAGATGACCTACTGGGTCCCTTCCAACTCTAGGATTCTATGATTCTAGGTCAAGCCCTGAGCCCTCTACTCCAGAGCAATAGGGGAAAAGGTCCCAGCCACACCAGCCTCTCCTGCATGGTGGTCAGAAACCTGGTGCCAAGACTGTGGACAGCAGAAGGAAGTGAGAGCTCGATGTGCAGGCAAAGTGCCAGATCTGGCCCCTGGACCTGACTTTTTGAGCAGGGGGAGGACCTGTGCATGGACTTATCCTGCTGGGCGGAGAAGGGGAACCAGCCTCTCACTCTAGCCAAGGGGAGTTTTTGGCACGCTGGCCCCTGAGCCGCCACCACCCCAAAGATGGTGACGGCAGGGAAAGGCCTGGGGGACTGATGGACGAACACCATCCTCTTTCTTATAGGACATGAGGGAGGAAGCTGGATGCACTTCAATAAGGCACAGGGATCAACCACGATGTTAAGAGAGAAGAAAGGCTGCCCAGGCCACAAGGCACAGCCAAATTCTGTGGGTTGATTGCCAAGGGAGATGGTGGACTCTCCCTCACTGGAGATCTTCAAGCAGAGGCTCGACGAGCACTTGTTGCAGATGCTCTAGGAGGACTTCCTGCTACAGGCAGGGGTTGGACTAAATGACCTACCAGGTCCCTTCCAACTCGAGGATTCTATGAATGCCACAAATGTGGGGCTCAGAGGAGACAAGCAGAGCAGGTAAGTTGGAAAACTGCCTTCCCCTTGCCAAGCCCTGTGTCTCCCTGTGATGCTACCCCAGTTCAGCACCAAATGTGGCATCATTATTGTTATTATTTGATTGCATTAATATTCTGCCTTCTTTCCAAAAGGCATTGCTTTGGAGAGGAGAGAAATCTGATGGTGCTGCGACTGGTTTGTGAGTCTGCTTCGGATGATCAGCCCTGAAATGCAAAGCAGTGGGGATGCCTCGAGGGCATGGAGGGGGCTGCCCCACACAGGACTCCACTGATTGGGAAACAGGAAGCTGCAACCAGCAAACCCGTAGGACGAGGGGGGGGGGAAGGATGTGACACATGGGCAAGCGGGGGATTACTCAGTGACAAGCCTGGGGCTCACAGGCCTCCCCCTCACATTGTGTTGGTTCTTCCACCAGAACTCAGAACAGATTTTTGAGTAGTCAAATCCCAGCTTGAAAAACCTGCCCCAAAGAGCTTCCAGTGGAAACAGTTCTAAAGGTGCAGCCCCAGAAGGATGTCCCGAAAACCCCCACGTAGTCCAGCTCACCCCTCCCCTGCATGACAAGGAGGCTTCTGGACTCTGACTCAGCGCCAACACCGTCCCTTGGCCCCCCACTCCTTTCCTCGTCACGCACCCAGCTGTCTGGGAGTTGCAGAAGAGGGACCTTGGGCAAGAGTAGTGCACTGAACCCAAAGACCCCAGCTGGGAATCAAACGGGGAGGAGAGGAGAGGAAAGGAGGTCCCAGCCCCCTTGAGCAATCAAAAGCATCAGGGCCTTGGAAAAACTTGGAATGTACATACCTGCTGATCTCCTCCGCACCCATATGGAAGAGCAGATCCACCGAGGTCAGGCCAAAAATCACCCCGTTGATGTCCAGCGTGCAGGGGTCCGAGACAAAAAGCACCCTCTGGAATGACAGCAGCACCAAGATAAACCTAAAAAACTCTAGATTGGGGTCTCCAAACTCCAGGCCGGGGCCAGATGTGGCCCATAGCTAACCAACCATGGGCAACCTCTGGTCCCCCACGAGCCTCTGACCCAGTTGACCAACCATGACTGGAGCTGTGACAGTCAAGTGGGGGAAATGGGAGTCCATTTAAGAATGTGCGTTATTTCTGTGCTTGGAAAAGTCTGGAAATTTGAGCCCATTTATTCACTAACCCTACAGTCCAGAGTAACTATGGAAGCATGTAAGAGACATTACGTGTACCCATAGTTATGGCACCACCTAGTGAAAACCTATGGGAAATTCATATTGCAATCCAGAGCAAATTGTTCTTATACTGGAGCAAGGACTCCCCATAGTTACTCTGGATTGAGCCTTAAGTTCCATCTCTAATCTGTTTCTTAAATTGCATATTTAAAATCTTTTTCCTGGGTCTGGACACTGTGCCAAGCTGGTGGTGGTGGCCCTTTGGCCAAAAAGTTTGGAGCTCCTTGCTCTAGGTTTATAATCCATTGCACAACCCCCATTTATAACTGGCTTGGGGTGGGACATTTGGGGGGGGGGGGCTGAAGGGAACGGCCCAAGTATTTATCCCTAGGAAATCCCCAGCTTGAGTGGCCAAAGTTGCACAAGCCCTCCCATCTTCAGCGTTCCCCTTGTCGCCTCCCAAGACATGGAATCCACGACACAGACTTCCTGGTAAGAGAAAGCGCAACCCGGGGGAAGCTGCTGCAGGGCAGAGGGCAGGAAACGCTCAGGCCAGGGCTCTTTCCGCCCCATGGCAAGCTGAGCTGGGAAAATGCCATTCTCTGACCCAGCTCTCCGGCCTCACTTTTTACACATGGAAGTCCTGGGAGGCCTTCAGGAAGGGACCCAGTAAGTCATCTAGTCCAACCCCCTGCCTTCAAAGGGAGTACGTGCAGCAAGAAATCTGCCAGCATCCACCACCAGCAGACAAAGGCGACCGATCCCTCTCCTATCCAAGGCACAAAGAGCTGCCCCCCTTCTCAGCAACTATAACTCCTCCCCACAAGCTGTTCCTCAACTTTGCCAGACTCCACTTCTCACCCGCATGACCACCACTGCATCCCCAACCCCAAAAGTGGAGAGAGGAGGAGCAGAGGGCTGGGTTAGATGCAAGCGTCTACTCTGGCCCCCCACTCTACTCCTCCTTACTTCCTGATTTCATGCTCAGCCTCTGCCTTCTGAATGGGGAAAGGTGAGCAGCAGGGACAGCACAGGGGGATGGTCTGCAGAGGTGGGAGCAGGACACCTGCCCCAAGCCCCTCGCCTCATTGGCTGGGTGTATTCCAGGTTCGGCTCCTGAACCTCTCAAACCAGCTTCTCCCCATCACTGTCTGCTGGCCTTGAGGGGGTCCTGTCCGCCTGGCCCGGGGTTGGAAGGCAGCCCATCATTCTTGGGCAGAGTCAACCCTGCAGCCCGTCGCCCATTGGCTTGTTCCTCCAGGCTCAGCTTCTCTGAAAAGGGCCAGAAACTATCTGGAATTCCCACCCCTGATACCAGGACTTGCCCAGGGTTAGGAAAGCCTGTTGCAACTGGAGGAAGAGCACCTCCTGCTGGTCACTGGGAAACTGGTTTCCAACTGTACATGCGGAGGAAACACACCAGAGAAGATCCCATTGGAAGTGGGGAATTGGCGCCAACGGGATCTGAAGAGCTGTGCCATGCCAGCCCATGTGCTGGTCACCCCATGCACTTGCCCTACAAAACTCAAGTGCTGAACCTGACTCTGGAACCCAGAAAGAAATGGGTAGGAGGAGAATAAGAGTGGTGGCTCCAACACTCCGGGATTTCCACCGGGTCAAGAATTCTCCAGGGCAATCCTTTTGGGTCCCATCCCCACCGTTAGATCTCCAGGGATCCTGATCCTCATCTCCTTGTGTAGGGAGACTGTATCTCCCCACAGCCAAACCAGGGGTGTCTGAACACGCAGAAGGTACCTGCTTGTCCTCCTTGGCCAGATCGTAGCAAGCGAAGGGCGGCTGTGGGTAGATGCAGAAGTGGTGGACGTCTCTCAAAGATGGAACAAAGACAAGGTGTGAGCCGGCGCTGGAAAGGGGTGGCGGGGAAGGAGGGAAGGAAAAGAGGAAGTCATGAGAAGGGATAAACCAAGAATCAGACTCCAATAAGAGGCCTCGGGACAATTCCCAGCTCAGGAAGAGACCCTGAAGTCACTACACCGGTACCATGATCTCCCCCATCCAGGCTTCGGTCACCACCATCTGCTCGCCACTGGAGAGACTGGAAGTCTTCCAACCCCCTTCAAGGCCATGCATACCTCCAAGCCCCCATAGCTACACCCCTGTGCAAAGGCCGAATGGAGAACTTTTGCTTTGCTGCTGCCGGTCAGTGTCCAGCAAGCTCATCTGCAAAGCTAAACCAGTCGCACCAGGCAGGGAGTCGGAGTGGGGGGCCTTAACCTGCTCCTCCTCCAGGCTCAGGGAGGGAGAGAGCAAAAGAGGAGGTGTGAAGGAGAGCAGAGCTACTCTCCAGAGTGCAGGTTGCAGGAGTGAAGCTGCAGCACAAAAATCCCCCCAGACATCTCCAGATGGGCAACGGCTCATCAGGAGAGCTTTCAAGCTGCACTGAGGACAGTACAAAACCCTGGGGGAGTTGGGGGGGGGGGTTGAGCCAGCGACAACTCAGACACTCCGGGACAGGCTTTATTGTGCTCCGCAAAAACAGTAGGGACGAGATGTAGAGCTGATACCGGTGTCCGACAGGCGCTGCCAAGAGATGAAAAGGAGATGGGTGTTCGGAGGGGGGGCAGAAAATAAGGCTGGTTTTGTTCTTTGTTCTCTTGTCTTGCCAGTGATAAAAACAGGGAGAGGACAGCCAAATTGCCCCTCCCCCTGGAACCTCAGTTCCAAACGCAGCCCCACCTCCTGGCTTTTCCATGGGGTGCGCCCAGTGGCCCTGATCCCAGCAGTGTTCCTTGTTGGAAAGTGGTAAAAAAGAAGTGGCCTGTGAGTTACTGTAGGGGGATCGATGGCACGCCGGCCCCAGGTATGCCTGCAAGGACACTTCTCTGTTCAGGGTGGCAGCATTCAGGGAGCGCAGGAGGGTGGATCGGGCCCTTACCTCCTGGTCCCTTCAATGATCATCTTGAGACACCTCTTGAAGACGTCCTCAAAAGAAGCGGTGAGTTGGGAATTCTGGAGACAAGATGCCAAGAGAAGAGCCTTGAGCTGGGTTGGGCGGAAAGGGGACCAGGCAGGGTTTTGTCCCCCTGACATGCAGATCCCAAGGTGTCTCGTATTATTGTCACATATCAGTAGAGGATGCTCCATAGCTGACGGCAGCCCTAAAAGAGAGGATCCCCCATTTCCAAAGGGGATCCTTGGAAAGCTATCCCTCGTCTTCCTTGGCACTCACCTCAACCTGCTGGTGTTTGGCATCCAGGAAAGGTCCCAGCTTCAAGAAAAAGGAGAAACAGGTCAGAAAGAGAGGGCTGGCAACCCCTTACCCACCTTCAGAAAAAGGTCCCCCTAAAAGGACTCCAAAATCAAGCTGAGATTGTGGAGAACTGCTGTTCCTTTCTTCCCACTAGGAGACCCAGAGGTGCAGACCAAGACTTGTCTGGGTGCACGTGTGGGGCTCCAGCCCTTCTAATTCTCTAGTTCTGAATGTGGGACCAGCAAGGCCCCCTACCCTCATTCCACACAGGGGCTCCCCAAAACCATCCCTTACCAGAATGCAAACGTCCGGCTTGTCCTTATTAATCACATTGATCAAGTCCAACATGGGGTCGTAGGTGATGCTGTCGGCCGTCGTGTAGGGTCCACAGACCACCAGCACCGTCTGCATCGCTGCATCATCTGAAAGGGTAGGGATGGGTCAGGAAGGAGAACAGCTAAGGAGCCACCTTGCTAGCCCTTGGCCCACAAAGGCTGGCAGAAGTCCAGCCTCCGGTCATGATTCCCATGCTGTGCACAAGCTCTGCGAAAAAGTGCACAATCCTAACCATGTCTACTCAAAAGTAAGTTCCATTGTGTTCAATCCTTAATTTAGGATTGCAGCCTAAGCCAAGTTGGGAGCTCATGCAAGAAGAGATCTGGGCTTCTGAGATCCTGGAGAAGGATAATCCCTCTCCCAACCTCAAGATCCAGCTGGTTCCCTCTAGTGGTGCTATCTCCTGCACCCTGCACTTTTTCATTCCCGCGTTCCCCGGCTCTCCCCAGGGACCACGGAACATTTTCAAACCTGGACGTCCCCCCAAAACTGTAAATCAAAGGACAAGGTATCCCCTTAGATCAGGCCAAAGGCCCACCCAGTCCACCTTCCTGGATCTCAAGTGGCCCACCAGATCCCTTGGGTGCCCTTCTGAAGAAGTCCACTTCAAAAACGAAGGGGTTGGGTGCACCTTTCAAGGCTTGTCACCGGTGCTGAACCTTTCCTCCCCTTCGCAGGTGCCATCACCGTATCATGTAGCAAGGAGTTCCATACTTCTACATATCCCCAAGTACAGAGAAACCACTCCCTTCTCCATGGAAGCCCCTTCTGCCTTCTACCCCAATGGAGTTTGCTGCGCGGAGGACAGTTGGAGAGGGAGATCCTGCTCTAGGAAGATTTCCTGTTACAGGAAGGGGTTGGACTAGATGACCTTCTGGGTCCCTTCCAACTCTAGGATTCTATGAGATCCAGCACCTCCTCACGATACTCAGATCCAGCAGTAACTATGGGAGCACATAACGAGACATTTACATTGACTTAGTTATGGCACCACTTAGTGAAGACCTATAGAAAATTCATATTGCAATCCAGAGTAAATTGTTCTTATGTTGGAGCAAGCGCTCCCTGTAGTTACTCTGGATTGCACCCATAGAGTTGGAAGGGACTCAGTGGATCATCTAGTCCAACCCCCTGCCTGTAGCAGGAAATCCTTATCTTGTGGGGACCGGGGAATCGAAAGCTGGCTTGCAGCTTCCTCACGAGAAAGGCATGGTGTCCATTTCCTCATAAGAAAGCTGCTTGAACTGGCATTGTTGAATTGCTTGAACTGGAGATCATGACCAGGCAATCCCTGCAGAAAGCCTTGAAGATGCCAGGGAGGTGACAGGGGAGATGAGACGTACGATGGGGACCCCCACCCTCCCATCAAATCTAGCTTCTCCTTGACCCCACATGGCCCCAGCACCTTCCGGAAGATCGGCTCTGGATTCTACCCACCTGCAGCTTGATCGAGCGGTTGGTGGAATGGAAGCGGCACCCCCTGGAGAAAGACAGCAGGAGCTTTTTATTGCGGTCCATGGAAAAGGAAGCATGAAAAATTGCGGTCCATGGAAAAGAAACACTTCCCCCCCGTTCTTCTCTGCCTTGCCGGATGCTCCTGGAGGTGCCCTGCAAAGGAGTGTGGTTGACCAAAGGAGGTCAACACCTCCCCATGTTAGATCTGGCTCCTGGTGCAAGTGGCTCTTCGGATGGGCCGTCCCAGCAGAGAAAAGGAATGAAAAAGGATTTTAAAAACCTACTGCAGGTGGCTTTCCTCACCTCGTAGAGCTTGGAGGCCACGAGCCTCGCCCCAGTGCTGTTCATCCCCTCCATCGCCACAACCTGGAGGAGAACAAGGAGAGGGACTCAGGACTGCTCTGCCCTCTAGAAGAGATCCCCCTGCTGATCCCTCCCCTGGGTCTCTCACCTGTCCTGGGAAGAGGGAGTATTCCCGGAGCTCCGACAGATCCACAGGAACCTGCCCACCGGAGGAGTATTCCTGGTCCCCTTCCAGGATGACGGACTTGGCGTTCAGCCTCCCGTTGGAGTCACAGCAAATCTGCCCCAGAAGAGTCACCGGCTCCTTCCAGCAAGCGGTTCAGAAGAAAAGCACATTTAAATCTTTGCCTTGTGTGTGAAGCGGGACACAGAAGGGGACGTTTCCCTGCCATTCTGGCCACACAGAACCACACAGACTCATACCATACAATCTGGAGTAAATACGGGAGCATGCAAGAAACATTCACATCAACGTAGTTATGGCACCACCTAGTGAAAACCTTTGGTAAATTCATATAGAATCCTAGAGTTGGAAGGGACTTAGTAGGTCATCTAGTCTGACCCCCTGCCTGTAGCAGGAAGTATTGCAATCCAGAGTTAGTTGTTCTTATGTTGGAGCATCTGTAGTTACTCTGGATTGTGCCCCTAGGCTATTTGAGGCCATCTAGACCAACCCCTGCCTAGCCCAGTGTAATGACTGACACAACAAGCCTCCAGCTTCTGCTTCAAACAATAGGAAATTATGGAGGAGGGGGCTGATTTATGGTCCTCTGGGTGCCTCCATAACACCCATGCAGTGGTTCTCAAACTCCCTCCTGTTGGGATCCACCGGAAGGGATGCCAACTAACCTAGAAGTCAGAAGAGGCATCATCAGGCAGTCCCTACATGACAAAATCAAAGCTGCAATCCTAAAGGCTCTTTCCTGGAAGTAAGAGCACAAACCTAACACTGTCTTCTCCAAAGGAAGCCCCATTTTGTTCAGTGGATCTTACTCCCAGGAAAATGTTTTTAGGATTGCAGCCTAAGATCCACTGAATACAATGGTACTTACTTATGGGTAGGCAGGGTTAGGATTGTGCTCCAAGTAATTTAAAAGTTTCCAATAAGTTTAAAAATTTATTTAAAACCAAGAACTTTCTAACCCTCTCAAGCAGTTGCTGCTTAAAAAATCCCCAAATACCCCAAAGAGTAAGCCCTGCTCACTATCACTGTTCAAAGGCTGCAATCCTAAAGACACTTTCCTGGGAGTAAGAGCCATTAAACAGGATGGGGCTTACTTTTGAGTTGCCATGGTTAGGACTGTGCTCATTTTTCCCCAAACACATACTACGATAGCATCACTTCCACCATGTTAGCACTGAAATAACACTATGAAATGAAGCTGGCTTGTGACCCACTTTGTGCTGAGCCCCCCAAATGGGAAACTCGGCGTTAAAGCAAAGGTGGCAGTCTTGGGAGGGGGCAATTCCCTGCTCCCTGCCCCTCTCCGAGGGGTGTCCAGATCCAGCCCTGCTCCCCAAGGAAGGCAGTGCTCACCTGCACGGGGATGCTGACAGAGGAGAACTCCTCGATCCGGTGGTGCTCCTGCAGGGCTCTGCCCAGTTCTTCAATCTTGCAGCAGAGAACTGGAAGGAGAGATATTTCAAATATATAAGCCACTTGTAGATAAAATACTTGATGTCTCTCCCCCTCCTCTGTTAAGTATGGACCTTCCCCCTCTAATCCCCCTGCAAGGTTGGATCCATCCCAAATCCCAAGTCAGGCCAGCCAACCAGATCCACATCAAAGCAAGAGGGGGAGCACCAAGGAGCCCCACTCCAGGAGGACGGGACCCTCACCTGCCTGCAGGGAGAAGGACCCCGTTCAATTCCCAACAGCACCTCCAAGCAAAGCAAAGCAAGGCAAGGCAAGGCATGGAGAAGCTGCTGCCTGGAGCCGGGAGGGCAATGCCAGCCCCGGCTCAGCAAGGGCTGGACTTAGGCAAGCAGGTTCCCAAATAATGTCTGAACATGTTATAAATAAGTAATTTTGTTTGCATACTTAAAATAAACTGAACATTTTAGTCCAGGACGGAAAGAGATTCCTGGGTCAGAAAAGGACACATGTGGTCGCAAGAGTTAGACAGGAGCCAACGCGGGACATGGAAGGCACGACCGGCTCCAGCTCTGCCAGGGGTGCCGCTCAGATACGCAGGCGGCAGTGCCGGCATTTGGGCTTCTCCCGACATCCCCCAAGAGCACCTTCCTGGACGTCCATCAGATCCTGGAACATGAATTTGTATGGCTTGACCAGAGAACTGTCAGGAGGGCTGAAGAGCCGCACGCTGGCGCCTGAGCCGCCGCTTCCGCTCCAGGAGGTGCCCTGCATAGGGCCAAAGGAGGTCAACACCTCCCCACAGTTACTGCGCGAAACGTACTTCTGCGAAGGGGTGGCGCTGCGGGACGCAACAGACAATGAGTCAGACCAACAGCCAGAGGTCCAGTCCCCCCTCTCAAAGTTTGCTCTGGTTTCTGCAGCACGTCCAGTGCTTGCACCAGAGCAAACAACCTTCTGTTCTCTATTCTGTTCTATTTATAATAATATAATTAATATTAATTAGTTCACTAATATAATTAATAATTCTACTTATTCTGTTTGGTTCAGGACTAAGGAGAGGCCTTGAGAAAAGCAGGTATTGCAGAGAGAGAAGAGGCCGGCCAGATGTACCTGGGAGAGAAACTGTTGGGAGAGAAGAGCATGTGGGGGCTGCGACTCGAGAGGGTCCGCTTGGGACGGGGCTGCTCCGGCGTTGTCATCATTCTCTTCTGGGAGCTCTGAAACATGCAGACAGGTGGGCAAGGCTCCGGATCAGCACAATCTCCTGCCTTTGCCCCCCAAATCAGGGCTCCTGCGCCCAAGCCTTGCACCTCCCTTGAGCTCAGGGTTTTCCAAAGCATGGTTCGTGAAGCTATTTTGGTGGGTGGTAACTTGAGCCATCCCCATCCTTGTTCCAGTCTGGCTCGAAATCAGAGACTTTCCTGAAGCTGGAAAGGAGTGGGCGGGGGGGGAGGGGGGCTCTTCCGGTCTGGCTGGGCCAGTGACCCACACAATTGTGGGCCTCCAGAAACCACTTCCAGAGCCACTCTGAAGGACAAGGTGGATCCAAGCAGAGAAGATGGAGAAGCACCCCAGGAACATATCCTGCAGCACCGTGCACTTACTTTTGAGGGCGTCACATATGTGTCCAGGAGATTCTCTTCCTCCTCTTCCATGTCCAGGCTGAAAAAGGGTTAAGGTTCAAAAGACATATATGGTGACCAAATGACCAGGTGGCCTAATGGTCAGAAAAGGTTCGGCTGGGGAAGAGCCGTGTCCCCCACTTCTCCGTTCTACTCTCCAAGAAAGGATACAGCTCCTGGATGGAGTTGATGTCTCGGAGGCCGGAGTGGGGGGTCTCCTTCCGCCTGCATATCTTGGGGGGGCGCTTGTTGAGTACCTGGAAGAATGGTGGAGCGTGAGTGTTGGGGATGCCCTCAGAGATAATCTAGTCCAACCCCCAATCCACCACTTTGTATCTTCTCACCCCTCCCTCTTGATTAATGACCAAGCTGGGAGACACAAACCGGCCCTAGGATTGCCCAAGGGCTGTGTTGGGATTTGAACCCGGGTCCCCCAATGACACCCCACTTCTCTCACTTCATGCTCAAAGGTGTGCAGGCAGTCAAGGGTGATGGTGCTGGTGTCCTTCCTGGTGGCAAAGGCGATCAGCTCGTCCGCCAGCTCCGTCTCGGGCAGTCTGTGCAGCGCGCAGAGCTCCACCACTGCCAGGCAAAGGAAGGGGGTCTTGGCAGGGGGTAGGAATCCTGTCTGCCCCTTCACTACCACCCACCCCTCTGTGCTCCACAAAGTCATGGGAGTCACTGTGGCACTTGGAGGGACACACCAGGCAAAGCTGCTCCAAGACTGGTCTGGGATTTCCACCTGCCTGCAAAGGGCAGGAACTTGACTCTTGGCAGGGCAGTGACTGGCCCAGAGGTGCCTGTGAATGAGGGGGGCTGCACACCTTCCGCAGCCCCTGCCCCCCATATGCAGCATCCCATATGGACCTCGCCATTGCCCAGGATCTCAATGCAGCCTCCCGAGGACCCAGCAGCAATTGGGACAGGAGCCACCCAGGGGATCCCGAGCAGAGCCTGAGGTGGCATAGTCAGAAGGGGACACAGCGGTCAGTGCTGGGGGGAGCATGCAGGGCTAGCTCCCCTGTACGGTCCCTCCAAGACTGACTGCCTCTCCCTCCTTCAGGCTTCCCACTTCTTCAGGCTCAGCCCAGTCCCAGGCAGAGCTCCAGAATGGGGTTCCAGATCTCTCCATTGCCTGGTTTCCTGGGGGGCCTGCCTGGGACCAGCAGGGGACCCCGGGGGTGGTCAGTGGCACTTGGGGGGGCAGACCTGCCAGCCTCAGAGGGGGTGCAAGTGTGGGGGCAGTGGTATAGCTGGGGGGCAGCAGTGGCTGCAAGAGGGAACTGAGTGGACTACCTTGAAGGTGTCATTTCCGTTGGGCGCACTGGAGGCTGCAAATGGGCCCTTCCTTCCCAAGCCTTTGGGGGGCAGTGGCGTAGCCAGAGGGGGTAGAGCACTCAGTCTTGGGGAGTTGTATGGAGTCCCATTCCAGGTGGGGGAGCCACAGTTAGAGGGATGCAGGTGGTCTACCTCGCAGGGCTGTTGTGCAAGTGGGGTGGCTGGAGTGTCCCTCTGCCCTGTTTGTGTGTGGGGCCCACCTCTGCCTTGTTGGGGGTCCCCCTTCATTGTTGGGGGGCTGTCCCTCTCCCTTGTGGTCTCTGTGGCTTGTTGGCGAGGGGGGTTTGCTTTGGGGGGGTCTGCCTTGGGGGTCTCCCTGCTCCCCTCCCTGCTCACGCTTCTCCCGGACGGCGTCCTCCTGAGGTCCCCTGCCGGCTTCCAGCCCGAACTCCCGCAGCGCCTCCAGCAACCCCTCCGCAGCCTCCATGGCTGGAGCTGGAAAGGCGCGGGCTGGGGAAAGGGACGCATCCCGCGTTTGTGCGTCTCGTCCAATCAGAGCTCGTTCCGCCAAGGGGCGCGGCCTGCGCTTGTGCGTCTCGTCCAATCAGAGCTCGCTCCGCCTAGGGGCGTGGCCTGCGCCTGAGCCACCCTTCCCTGCAGTGTGGCTCAGCGGGGCGGCCCGAGTGAGCTCAGGAGGAGGCGGGTGTGGGTGGCGCTTCTGACCATAGAATTGCATGGAAGGCAGGGTTAGTTCATCACACAGCACAATCCCAACCTGGTCTACTCAAAAGTAAGCCCCATTGTGTTAAATGGGTCTTACTCCCAGGAAAGTATCTTCAGGATGGCAGCATTAAAAAGCAGCCCGCCTCAGTTTCCTCTTCCAAAGGCACTTTGTCCTCCATTCTGTCCTCCATTCTGTAGGGTCCTCCATTTTGTCCTCCATTCTGTCAGGTCACCCTGGACGGGGTCTGTGGCAACGGAATTGCCCCATCGTGTCATGCGTTGTCGAATGCGGAATTTCCTGCGGAGTCTGACGCAAAAGACCGCTTTCAAATTCCTCCTTCCTAGCAAAAGTTATGGCCAAAAAACTGAGAATCCATAAAAATGCACAGAGACCTGATGTGGTACTCAAAGTGGGGGTCGTGACACCTTTGGGGGGGTCACCAAAAGCTGGACACTGGAAAGTAACACTTGGGATACTTTCTTGGGGGTAAGACCCACTGAACACAATGAGGCTTACTTTCAAATAGACTTACCCTACAATCCAGAGGGAGCACATAAGATACCCGTAGTTACGGCACCACCTAGTGAAAACCTATGGGAAATTCATATTGCAATCCAGAGTAAATTGTACTTACGCCGGATCAAGGACTCCCCGTAGTTACTGTATATACTCAAATTGAAGCTGAGTTTTTTGAACCCTTTTTGGGGGTTCCAAAAGCCCCCTGGACTTATATTTGGGAGAAGCGCCAGCAGCAGCGTGGCGCTTCTCCCAAATGGCGAGCGTTGGTGGTCCTGCCCGCCCGCAAGCCTCCTCAGCTGGCTGGAGGTGCTTTCAAGGTGCTTCTGTGCCGCTCCTGGCTGGGGAGGGTGTGTGTGTGTGTGTTGGATCAGTGCACACAGAAGCCATCCCACCACAGGAACAGGGAGATGGGTGAGTTGTGCTGGCCTCAACTGGTTTGGATTGTGCCCTGTGAAACCTCATTCCCTCCACCTCAAGGTGTTGGCAACTTCAGGATGCCCGCAGAATAGAAGATGATTCTGCAAGACGGAGGAATCTATTCTGAGAGCAATTTTGGCTTGGATGTGACGCAGCAGTAGACTACGTGGAAACTAAGGGTGCAATCCAGAATAACTACGGGGAGTCCTTGCTCTGACGTAAGAAGAATTTACTCTGGATTGCAATATGAGTTTCCCATAGGTTTTCACTAGGTGGTGCTATAACTACGTCGACATAAATGTCTCTTATGTGCTCCCATAGTTATTCTGGATTGTAGAGTAAGACAACCGGAGCACCCTGAGGTGCAGAGCAGTTTTCTAGGGAAGTGAATATAATCTGTGCTAGTTTGTCAGGACTTGGCATCCATCAGTGTTGAAAGACTATGGTATTGACAACGCTGCATGAGAAGCAGGGTTGGACTGTTATGGAGGGTTGGACTGTAACAGGGTTGGACTGTTATGGAGGATCAGCTGTTCCCCAAGCAGCAAATCCCCCTCTCCACGCCACTGAATTAGTCCAATGGAAAGGCAGAGCCAATACGATTGGATCCAGCTGGCGTCGCAGAGCTGGGCTAAGGACAGGAGCTCACCCTGTCTTGTGGGGCCGACCCAGGTCTCGAACCCTGGCCTGCTGGTTAACAGGCACAGTGTCACCCACAGCACAACTTTTGTGTAAAATGGAAAGTCACTGGACAATCAAATTCAATTCTATTTTAATTTACAAGTAACTCAGAAAGTTTTCACAATAGAATTTAAAGTTTAATGATCTCTCATTGAACCTCCTGAAAGATCTAATTACTTGAAAGAAACAGGGTACTTTGGCATTTCTTCAAGGGCATTCAGGAGTAAAAGCACAATCCTAATCATGTCTACTCAGAAGTAAGCCCCATTATGTTCAATGGGTCTTACAGGAAAGTGTCTTTAGAACTGAAGCCTTCGTGGTTTGCAGGCTCTGTGAAGGAGCTGCAGCTGAGACCATCAGCCACCAAATTCAGCAGTTTCTGATGCTATTCTAGTAACTCAGCTCCATTTCTGGTTTCGCTGCAGCTGGAACTTCTACTGTTTCCAAGGCTTGGGGATCCCTGAAAGCATAGCAGGACCCCCCCTGGCCCCAGACCACTGGTTCTCAAACTGGGCCTTGGAACCCACTTTGGGTTGTCACCAGTGGTGGGCACCAGCAGGTTCGCACCTACTCTATAGAACCGGTTGTTAACAAGAGATAGGACATATAAAGTTTAAAAATAGCCATTTAAAAGTGGCTGCCAGATGGGCAGAGAACCGGTTCTTAATTTCTTTGAAGCCCATCACTGGTTGTCACCACTTCATTACAGGAAGGGTCACAAAAACTAGATGCTACCTTCTTGAATCTGGTACTAGATGCCACCATCTTGGAATGGGGCACATAGGCTACAATCCATACTTTCCTGGAAGTAAACCTACAATCCAGAGTAACTACGAGAGCATATAAGAGACATTATGTGCACCTGTAGTTACTGCACCACCTAGTGAAAACCTATGAGAAATACATATTGCAATCCAGAGTAAATTCTTCTTACACTGGAGCAAGGACTCCCCGTAGTTACTCTGGATTGTGCCCATAAGTCTCGCTGAACACAGTGCTACATTTTTGAGAAGTTTGAAAACTAAGCAAAACTCAGTCTTCCTGTGATTTTATTTGTTCTGTATTATACTTGACCCAATCACTATCTGTGGCTTTTTTATTTTTCATTTTTGCATATTTTATGCAAACCTGGTATGCAAAGGGGATGGGGAGTATGGCTGCAATCCAGAGTAACTACGGGAAGTCCTTGCTCCGGTGTAAGAACAATTTGCTCTGTATTGCAATATGAATTTCCCATAGGTTTTCAGTAGGTAGTGCAGTGACTACAAATACACGTAATGTCTCTTATGTGCTCCCGTAGTTACTCTGGATTGTCAGATTAGTGTTTGTAGGTATTAGAATACTGGATATTTATCCATCATTTGAATCAGAATGTAAATAATGACTACAGTGGTGCCTCACAGAAAGTGCTTAATTTGTGAAGCACTCTTTAAGTGAAGCAGATTTTTCCATAGGAAATAATGGAAACTCAAGACAGTTGGTTCCACAAACCCCAAAATATTCATATACAAATATTAACTGGATGTAAAAATGATGACAAAACACTGGAATTGAATTCAAAACATGCATTCAATGTGCAGGATCCGATCAAGTCTACTTGGGCTGCAATGCTAAAGACACTTTCCTGGGAGTAAGCCCCATTGAACACAATGGGGCTTACTTCTGGGTAGACATAATTAGGAGACTGCAATCAAGGACACTTTCCTGGGAGGCATATGTGGAGTGCTACTGGATGTTCAAGTTGGTCGGTGGGGGGACTTGGGGGCAGTTAGGGAGAGCTGCCTCTAGCACCCCCAGGCATCTGCCCCCAGTTAGGGGCAGCAGCGTTGGCCCACAGCCCTTTTAAAGAGCTTCTGTGTGGAGCGTCAAGGGTGCATAGCACACACGCTCATAGTGTGCTTGCTTGTTAAGTGAAGCAGAACGTGTTATGTGAAGCAAGATTTCTTGGAAATTTTTGCTTGTTGTGTAAAATGCTTGGGTTCTAGTGGCTTTAGGATTGCAAATTTAGAACACATCCCTAACACATCTACTCAGAAGTAAGCCCCACTGTGCCCAATGGGTGTTACTCCCAAGAAAATGCCTTTAAGATTGCAAATTCGGAATACATTCCTAAGTCTACGCCAAAGTAAGTCTCTCTGCGTTCAATGAGTCTTCGTTTTCCAGGCCTCCTCAAAAGCAGAAAAGCGACGCCAAACAGGAAGAAAAATCCCCCATCCCTAGCAGAGGAGTGCTCTCCAAGGCCAGCATGAGCAGGACTGCGCTGCAGGGGACTGATTCCCCTCTGAAGCCCTGCCTCTGCCACCACTGGGCACCACAGAACCCCCCTATAGCCGCTGCATTCCCTGCTCTAGGGGATTCCTCCCCCCATGCTCACTTTCACCCCACTGATCGGATTGGGTCTACCTGGTCACTTTCATCACGTCCCCTTTTGGGACAGGCTTGCGATTGGTCAGTGATTTGCATAATCCCGCCCCCTTCCTACAGGGCTTTGTAGCTTTTGTATTAACCACTTCATCACCAGGGGGTTTCTCACTGAATGCCCTTTTTCTACCAAAATACATAAACTTCTAGCAGGATTATGCAAATCGCTGACCAATCACAAGCCTGTCCCAAAAGGGGCAGTTGGGGGGCCACTTGGGTGGGGCTGGAGGCCATAGAGGACAGTGGGTAGGATTAACCAGTTGGACTCCCTGCCACTTGAGGGGCGGCTGGAGGCCTTCAAGAGCGGTGGGTGGGATTAGCCAGTGGAACTCCCTGCCACTTGGGGGGCTGGAGACCTTTGAGAGCGGTGGGTGGGATTAGCCAGTGGAACTCCCTGCAACTTGGGGGGCCGGAGGCCTTCCAGAGCGGTGGTTGGGAGTATCCAGTGGAACTCCTAGCCACTTGCGGGTGCTGCAGGCCTTCTAGAGCGGTGGGTGGGATTAGCCAGTGGGACTCCCTACAACTTGGGGGGCCGGAGGCCTTCCAGAGCAGTGGTTGGGAGTATCCAGTGGAACTCCTTGCCACTTGCGGGGGCTGGAGGCCTTCTAGAGCGGTGGGTGGGATTAGCCAGTGGGACTCCCTGCAACTTGGGGGGCCGGAGGCCTTCCAGAGCAGTGGTTGGGAGTATCCAGTGGAAATCCTTGCCACTTGCGGGGGCTGGAGGCCTTCTAGAGCGGTGAGTGGGATTAGCCAGTGGGACTCCCTGCCACTTGGAGGGCGGCTGGAGGCCTTTGAGAGCGGTGGATGACATTAGCCTGTGGAACTTCCTGCCACTTGGGGGGCGGCTGGAGGCCTTTGAGAGCGGTGGGTAAGATTAGCCAGTGGAACTCCCTGCCACTTGGGGGAACTGGAGGCCTTTGAGAGCGGTGGGTGGGATTAACCAGCGGAACTCCCTGCCATTGGGGGGGGGGGGGCTGGAGGCCATCGAGAGCAGTGGGTAGGGGTAGCCTGTGGTCCTCTTGGTGTGAGTTTCAATGAACCTTCTGGCCTCTCCTGCGTGGTCCTTCCCTGGCTCTGGCTGTTCCGACCCCTTTCTGGATTCCGGGTGATCTGGCAGGGAATCATCCTGCGCAAGCCCCACAGCAGTGGCACAAGAGTGCAGTGCAGGGAGTGGCGCGGAGGGAGCACTTGCCAGCAGGCACCTGTGGCTGGGGAGGAACATCCAGGGACTCTGCGTGTCCCAGCTGGACCCTCTGAGCTGGGCCCCAGTTCTGCCTTTGCCCACACTTCCCAGTTCTCAGGCCAGCAGTCCTGTGGCTCCAGCAGGTGCAAAGCACCAGGTTTTGCAGTGTGCTTGGCTGTGCTGTGCCAGCAGTGCCTCCGCTTTGGAGCTGCTCAGGGCAGTGGCACACCTTAGGAGCCATGCTCACAGTGCCCGCAAAGCATGGCTGATGTGGTTCTGGCAAATCTGGCTGGCACCAGTGGCTGGCTCATCCCACTGTCCCCCCAAGCCCGGCGCCCATTGCATGTGTCCTCATTGCCCCCTGGCTTTGGCACTGATGCCAGGCACTGGAATCAAATGGCAGCAACACTTCTGTCTTGCTCTGGCACCTGGAATGGCTCTGGAGGGAAAGGGCTGCTTGCACGGCATGGTGAAGCACCCTGCAAAACCCAGTGCGTTGCACCCCCTCCAGCTATGCCACCAGCCCAGGGTGAATGGAACATGTGTCATAACTGGAAAAGAGGACAAGGCCCTCCAAAAATGTAGGACACCCAAGAAAATGTAGGACATGAGAAAATGAAAGCTTAAAAACATGCACATGTATTGCTTTTGTGCAGTTAATGAAAACATGTTGCTTTATTATTAAATTTAAAGATATGACACAACTTATTACATGCATTAATGACAAGAACTCTTCTGCTCACAAGGAAAAGGAGAACTAGGAAGTCTTTTCCAGGACACAAGCCTAAAAAAGAGGACGTGTCTTAGAAAAAGAGGACTCTCTCTTTAATTCTGTATTGTTAGCCGAATAGAAACTATGAATTAGGCTTAGAGATGCACAATTAAAATCTATTAATTAAAAATAAAAATTATTTTGTATTTATTTGATTGATTAATTAATTACAATTATAATTATTATAAAGTAAAATTATGAATTATAATTATGCTTAATAATTATACTTAATATTTTTAATATTTAATACAATGATACTTATTAATAATGCTTAATAATTATTATACTTAATATTTTTAATATTTAAGAGCACAAGCCTAACCAAGTCTACTCAGAAGTAAGTAGTGTTCAATGAGTCTTACTCCCATGAAAGTGTCTAGGATTGCAGCCTATCTCTCCACTCATGCAAGCCCCCATGAGGGTCCCAGGCAGATTGCAATTCTCCGAACAGGGTCCCAGGCTGAGACGCTCTGCCCTATGGAAAGTGATACGGAGCCTTCTCACGAGTAGACAAGCTTGCCTCAGTCCATGGCAAAGGGCAGGCTGAGATGAAGCCAAAGACAGCAAGATGGCCCTGATCCGATGAACGCACATCCCTCCTTGGACTGCAGATGGATGTCCCAACCAGAGGTGAGCCTGGCCTGGCCCAATGTCGGGTTTGCCAGAAGTAGGCAGGGCCAGGCTGGGGTCAGGAAGTGGGGCTGGGGTCAGGGGCGGGGCCGGGGTCAGGGGCAGGGCCGGGGAGGGCTAGAGGCAGGGCCGGGGCGGGCATGCCACCCACCTCAGCACACTGTGGATGCGGGTGGGCGGGGCGACGGGCGGACCCCAATCCTGGCACACTGCGCATGCGCCAACCATCATAGGTGCACGCGCAGTGTGTCCTGAAGCTCGCCGACCACCTGGTCAGCCAGCTTCAGGACGCACTGCGCGTGCGCCAACAAAACTTGGCACATGCCCAGTGCATTGGTGGGCCTGCTGGGAACCAGTATGGCTGGTTTCCTGGCTTCCCCCTTGCTACTGGAACGGTAGTGGGGGGAATGTAAACATCCAGTTCGGGCGATCCGGCCCGCACCGGTCAGTGCCCACTACAGATCCTGATATATTAAACACAATAGAATGTGAAACTAAGCTACGCATTTCCATTTACAGTGGTACCTCGGGTTACGAATGCCCATAGTAAGGAAAGTTTCAGGTAACGAAGGGGCAGCTGCAGGGCCCACCCCTCCAGTAACAAAAGTTGCTTCATGTAACGAACACCAGCTGGCAGCCAGCCAGTGCTCAGAGCGGGAGCCTTTGCCTCAAGTGCTTTCCCCTCGCCAGACATTTGCTGGGAGACAAACTCAGCCAAACATGGAAGCTCCAGTAGATTCCTGATGGGCCTGGAAGATAACTTCATGGTCCAGAAGGTGGAGGAAACGACAAGGGGAGGGGCCATCCTTGACCTTCACCCTCCAACGCTGCCACCTTCTCCTCCAACAGTGCAACCAGTTTGCACTTGCAGCATCGATAATCCCCGGGGTCCTTGGGCAAGAAGACAAACATGACACACGTGGTGCATGTCACGACAACTGCGCCCTTCCCTTCCATCTCCTGTCAACTTCACAGGTCCTCCTTGCTCACAGGCTCCGGTCCACAGGATCATGCCTCAGCCCCCCTCCTCCACTCACCTGGGACTCTGTGTTCCTTCTCATCTCTCCTCTGAAAAGGAGATGGAAGTACAGGAAGACACTTCGAGTGGGAATGTCCTCAGTGGAAACTTCAGGAGTGATGCCTCTTCATGGAGGCACATGACAGTCAGAAGAAGAAGAAGGGGCAGGAGACATCCAGACTGCTGGACCAAAACAACAGTTTCCAGGGTCTCTCAGATCCCAGCACGCTGGCAGTAGTTCCTCTTGGTAGCACACCTGCGCCGGATCGTGGCGGATCTTCCCCCTACTGGACAGCCTGCAGATCCCGCAGAAAGACCCCAACAGCTACCAAAAGCAGTAAGTGTGGGGGGATCTCGACACAAGAAGAGAACGTGGAGGAAGGTGGTGTTAGTTAGAGATTCCCTCCTGAGGAGTGTGGAACCTTATTAAGGGCACAATCCAGAGTAACTACATGAGCATGTAAGAGACATTAGGTTTTGCCAGCCAGTGAAAACCTATGGGAAATTCATATTGCAATCCAGAGTAACTTGTTCTTACTCCGGAGCAAGGACTCCCCATAGATATTCTGGATTTCACCCTATGTACCAGGTAGGTTTGTAGGAGTTTGTAGGTTACAATTAGCAAAGACTGATAGATAAATGATTCATAACATCTGTGAATTATCACAGTATTTAAAAACAAGGTTCAACCACGAATACAGCAAAAGGTCATCTTGCCAAGGCAGAATCAGAACTGAATCAGGACTACAAAGGAGGGCACCTTCCTTCCCATATCCCGGCACCCACAGGTGCTTTGATTGTAAGCAGAGGTCAGTATTACTTTTAACAGTTTCCTATGTATCCAAAAGTGACATAAATCCGTGGCTGCAGAGGTTTTCTTATGTGGTGCAGTGAGATAAAAAATCAGAACAAACACATGTTCCTATTACTGTTGCCCTATAACTCCTTGTTATATGAAGTAAAATTAATTTTGCACCTTTTTCGCCGCTGTGCATTACAATCACCAGTAAACTTTTTAAAAAATCTGAAGCTGTTTAAAATTAGGATGCACATTAGACTCACTGGTGCATTAGATTCAAAATATGGCATATGACTGTTTTATTGAGTCATGCCCTACATTTTGCTTGGATGTCCTCTATTTTGGGGGGCCTTGTCCTCTTCTTTGGTTACGGCATATGGTCACCCTGTACGGAGGCAATCCAGCTCCAGCCACTCATAAGTCACCCGCAGGTGATGGGGTGCTCTCTTCCATTACCTGGGAAGGCAGTTTATAAATCTTTTAATAAGGCCCTCCAATGAAGTCCGTCCCTATCAAGCGGCACCAGCTAGTTTAGGTGGGCTTGGATGGCCATTCTGGTGAAGCCAAGGGCGAGTACACACCCAGACCGGCCGCACCAACAGACTGGAAGACTGCTTCCCATACAAGACTCCCTGCTGCAGGGGTCTGTAAACCTGTTGGCAGGAGGCCACATTGACTTTCTGATATAATGTTGGGGGCCAGAAAGAAAAAAGATTTACATTTCAAATCTGAATAAATTTACATTAATGAATTTATTAGTGATAGAACTTTGAATGAATGAATAAATGAATGAATTCAGTTCCATAAACACTTTCAAAGACAAAGAGCGAGTGATCTTCAAACCAGTCCATAAGCACCTTCTGGCACATGGAGAAGTGTGTGCAGCCTCCCCAGCCCTGAAAATACCTTCCCCAGGTGTAGAGAACAAGACTTTCCTCTGCAGGGTTACAGGATTACAGGGCCAGATGGAAGGGGCCTGCCAAGGGCCAGGTGGAGGCTTGCCATGGGTGGCATCTGGCCCCAGGGCTGGGGTTTGGAGACTCCTGCCGTGCTGGATCAGATGGTTACGTCATACTGACTGATGTGTGTTCTTACAACCATATGGTATATGCAGAGATTTACTATTATGGGGTTGGGATCTCTATTATGAACATTACTGTTTAAGGCTGCAATCCTAAGGACACTTTCTTGGGAGTAAGACCCATTGAACGGGGCTTACGTTTGAGTAGACATGGTTAGGATTGTGCTCTAAGTTGTCTGAGATCACTGAGTTTTTTCACCTTCTGGGAAATATACTAAGGAGGAAATCCCGTCACTTACCACATACAGTTTTGCTCACACAAACACTTTGGTGTAACTATAATAAACCATCCAGTCTACCACACACCCTTTAAATATGTAACTTGAATCATTTTGATTAAAAAATAACACTAAATAAATATGGAATACAGTATAAAGGCTCTTTTACTATCAGCCTCTGCAGTGAATTAGTGGGTTAGGTGAAGAAACCAGATTTTTGGATTTTATAACTTCTCCAGTCGTTTGAAAAGAAAGTAATTGACGCATTTTAAGAAGTAATTACTCTCTAAGACACTAATCATGAAAACAGAATCAGGAGCTACATTTACCTTGAATTAATAACTGTTGTATGTGTTTCCTTGCATTAATAGGCTTGTGGGGTGATGCAGTGACATTACATGTTGGCCTAACTCCACTGATTTCCGCAAGACTTAAACCAACGGGAAGTGAAGATTTTCTAAGCTTGCAGCATTGAGACGGAGGGTTGAGGGTCGCTTGACACACATACAGCACTGTGCTTTCTAACATACAAGAAACACATCGTGGGTTGCCTCTTAAGACTGAAACGTTCTGTCACACCATTATCAGTGAACATCTTAACTGATGTGACTCTGCCGTGTGTGTGCAGACAATGCTTCTCCATAATCATCTGGAGAATCCCAGTGCATTCTCCTCATATAAAAACCTTCATTAAGCAGGGCAGGGAAACTGGGAACCATCACAGAACATGAGCCTGCTAACTGGGCAAAGAGACACCTTTCAGTGGTGTCCTCTTATATTTAGCAGGGCGAGGAGCAACTCTCCCTCGTCACCACAGCTTGCTGCCTTTTCCAGTAGCTGTTGCTGGGGTCTTCTGTTTAGTTTTAGATTGGGACCCCTTTCCAGACCTAATATCATTAACTGATTTATTTTACTGTATAAACCTCCTTGTGCAATACTCCTGTTGAAAAGCTTGGCCCGCTCCTGCCTGAACTCTGTGACTGTGCAGCACTCCTGCCTGTACTGTGCCACTCCCAGAAAACCTGGAGGCAGCGCAGATGACCCCCCCCAAAAGCCGCGTCCGGCTCCGCGTCAGGGATCGGACTCTCTCTTGCGACGTAACCAGGTTATCTCCACCTTCTTTCGGTGCCAGAATAAAGGTGTATCACCAAACCTAACGCACTGGGGTTTGTGTGGTTGTGTTCAGGCCGACAAGCACTTCAGAGATGCTCTAGGGCAGGAGTCTCCAAATCCCGGCCCTGGGGCCAGTGTGGCCTGAGCCTCCAACCTCTGGTCCCCTAAGAGCTTCTGACCCAGTTGATCCAACACAACTGGAGTTGCAATGTGTGGAAGGGAAAGGGGGTCCTAGTCAGTGTCTGCTTTATTCCTTTGCTGTGTTGGTGCTTGCAGAAATACTGGAAGTCTGAAGCTGCAATCCTAAAGATACCTTCCTGGGAGTAAGCCCCATTTAACACAATGGGGCTTACTTCTCAGTAGACATGGTTAGGAGGCTGCATGGAGGAAAGGAGGCTTACTTGGGCTGCTGGAGGATGGTGGGGGCAGTTAGGGGCAGCTGCCTCTGGCACCCCCAGGCAACTGCCCCCAAGTTGGGGGCACTCAGAGGCAGCCGCGTGCTGGCCAGCAGCCCTTTCAAACAGGCTCTGCGTGGAGAAACTTGGATAACTTGCCAAGGGCTTGTTAAGAAAAGCCAATGGGAATTGGTGCTTGTTATGTGAATCACTCTTTATGTGGGGCACTTGTATTGCGAGGTACCACTCTATAGTAAGTTGTTAAACTAAACACTGACTTGGAGCACAATCCTAACCTTGTCTACTCAAAAGTAAGCCCCATTGTGTTCCCATTGTCTTACTCCCAGGAAAGTGTCTTTAGGATTGCAGATGTAGACATTCTGAGTAGTCATGGTTGGGATTGTGCTCTAAGGGCCCAATCCAGAGTAACGACAGGGAGTCCTTGCTCCAGTGTAAGATCCATTACTCTGGTCTATCGACCAAAATAAAGGTTTATTATTTTAACTGTGGATTGCAATATGAATTTCCCACAGGTTTTCACTAGGTGGTGCAGTAACTACGTTGACGTAAATGTCTCTTATGTGCTCCCATAGTTGGATTGTAGGGTAAGGTTGCAATCCGAAAGACACTTTCCTGGAAGTAACACCCATTGAACAAAATGGGGCTTGCTTTTGAGTAGACATGGTTAGGATTGTGCCCTTGGTCTCATTGAATAGTTATGGAGAACTTTGAGCTCCAGGTGCACTTCACACTTTCCATTCTGGAAACTTTGCACCCCCTTGACCTTTCACACCAGCCAAGGCATGCTTTAATTTAATTCGTTCCAGAGGCATGTTCTTTATGAGAAACATTCTTTACGTGAAGTGGATTTTCCCATAGGAAATATTGGAAACTCAAATGATTGGTTCCCCAACCCCAAAAATATTCATCTAAAAATATTAACTGGAAGTAAAATTGATGACAAAACACTGGGACGGAACTGAAAACAAGCATCCAGTGTGCACGATCCTATGAAGGCTACTCAGGCTGCAGTCCTAAAGGCACACAGGCAGTAAGTCCCATTGAACACAGTGGGGCTTACCTCTGAGTACCATCTGGGGGGGTTTCCTCACCTCAAGAGAGGCTTTCTCCGCCTTTGGAGGGCTTCCCTGTCTCTCTAGCGGCAGCGGAGGGGATTCCCTGTGCGCATCTCCTACCGTCATTTCCTGGTTGGTGTGCGCATAGACTTTAGAACATGTACACATCAACATATGAACATATGTGTTCTAAAGTCTATGTGGGGAAACCCCAGCCCAGATGCAGCCCAGAGGTGAGGGGAAAGTACTTGAGGAGACGGCTCCTGCTCTGAGCACTGGCTGGCTGCCAGCCGGTGTTCGTTACATGAAGCAACTTTCATTACTGGAGGGGAGGGCCCTGCAGCTGCCCCTTCGTTATCTGAAACGTTCGTTACGAGGGGCATTCGTTACCCGAGTACCACTGTACATGGAAATGCGTAGCTTAGTTTCACATTCCATTGTGTTTAATATGCTGGGACATCCATCTGCAGTCCAGGGAGGGAGGTGCGTTCATCGGATCGGGGCCATCTTGCTGTCCTTGGCTTCACTTCAACCTGCCCTCTGCCATGGACTAAGGCAAGCTTGTCTACTTGTGAGAAGGCTCCATATCACTTTCCATAGGGCAGTGTCTCAGCCTGGGACCCTGTTCGGAGAATCTGCCTGGGACCCCCATGGGGGCTTGCATGAGCGGAGAGATAGGCTGCAATCCTAGACACTTTCATGGGAGTAAGACTCACTGAACACTACTTACTTCTGAGTAGACATGGTTAGGCTTGTGCTCTTAAATATTAAAAATATTAAGTATAATAATTATTAAGCATTATTAATAAGTATTGTTAATATTAAATATTAAAAATATTAAGTATAATTATTAAGTATAATTATAATTCATAATTATACTTTATAATAAGTATAATTGTAATTAATTAATCAATCAAATAAATACATAAATAATTTTATTTTTAATTAATAGATTTTTATCTCGCATCTCTAAGCCGAATTCTCAGTTTCTATTCTGCTAACAATACAGAATTAAAGAAAGAGTCCTCTTTTTCTAAGACACGTCCTCTTTTTTAGGCTTGTGTCCTGGAAAAGACTTCCTAGTTCTCCTTTTCCTTGTGAGCAGAAGAGTTCTTGTCATTAATGCATGTAATAAATTGTGTCATATCTTTAAATTTAATAATAAAGCAACATGTTTTCATTAACTGCACAAAAGCAATACATATGCATGTTTTTAAGCTTTCATTTTCTCATTACATTTTCTTGGGTGTCCTACATTTTTGGAGGGCCTTGTCCTCTTTTCCAGTTATGACACATGTTCCATTCACCCTGGGCTGGTGGCATAGCTGGAGGGGGTGCAACGCACTGGGTTTTGCAGGGTGCTTCACCATGCCGTGCAAGCAGCCCTTTCCCTCCAGAGCCATTCCAGGTGCCAGAGCAAGACAGAAGCGTTGCTGCTATTTGGCTCCAGTGCCTGGCATCAGTGCCAAAGCCAGGGGGCAATGAGGGCACATGTCCTGGGTGCCGGGCTTGGGGGGACAGTGGCCAGCCACTGGTGCCAGCCAGATTAGCCAGAACCACATCAGCAATGCTCTGCGGGCACTGTGAGCATGGCTCCTAAGGTGTGCCACTGCCCTGAGCAGCTCCAAAGCGGAGGCACTGCTGGCACAGCACAGCCAAGCACCCTGCAAAACCTGGTGCTTTGCACCTGCTGGAGCCACAGGACTGCTGGCCTGAGAACTGGGAAGTGTGGGCAAAGGCAGAACTGGGGCCCAGCTCAGAGGGTCCAGCTGGGACACGCAGAGTCCCTGGATGTTCCTCCCCAGCCACAGGTCCTGCTGGCAAGTGCTCCCTCCGCGCCACTCCCTGCACTGCACTCTTGTGCCACTACTGTGGGGCTTGCGCAGGATGATTCCCTGCCAGATCACCCGGAATCCAGAAAGGGGTCGGAACAGCCAGAGCCAGGGAAGGACCACACAGGAGAGGCCAGATCACTTCTGCAGGTTCATTGAAAGTCACACCAACGGGACCACAGGCTACTCCCATCCACCCCTCTCTATGGCCTCCAGTCGCCCCCAAGTGGCAGAGAGTTCCACTGGCTAATCCCACCCACTGCTCTCGATGGCCTCCAGCCCCCCAAGTGGCAGGGAGTTTCACTGGCTAATCCCACCCACCGCTCTCTATCGCCTCCAGCCCCACCCAAGTGGCAGGGAGTTCCACAGGCTAATCCCACCCACTGCTCTCTATGGCCTCCTGCCCCCGAAGTGGCAGGGAGTTCCACAGGCTAATCCCACTCAGCACTCTAGTCCAACCCCCTGCCTGTAGCAGGAAATCCTCATCTTGTGGGGACCCGGGTCTCAAACCTTGGCCTGCTGGTTAACAGGCACTGGTGTGCCACATGACTTCAGTGAGGGTTATTGGGGGATTTGAGCCCCGTACGTACCAGCAACATGATGTGCCTTGTCAATAGTCAAAAAAGCTGATGGCGAGCATTGAACATTTTAGTGCACTTTCAGTGTGCAAGGAGATGAAAAATGTTGAAATCACTGGTTTAAAAGGAAAAAAACCCACAGTTTGCTTAGCTTGCACATGACCACTCACACTGGCGCATGATAACAAAGGTCTGTTTTATCAATCCTTTTCACACATGTCCACTGAACACTTGAATGATGTACTGGGAGGGGGATTGTATTTTTAGAGAGGTGGTTCTAGAGCCACAGAGGCGTCTTCAGACAACATGGCCCTTTGGCCCTCTAACAGGGATGTGCACCACCCTTTGAGTTAAGTCATGACTAGCAGGGCAACCCGTGGGCAACTATGTTTAATTTGGGGCACAATCCAGAGTAAGAGACATTACGTGCATCCATAGTTACTGCACCACCTAGTGAAAACCTATGGAAAATTCATATTGCAATCCAGAGTAACTTATTCATATTCCAGAGCAAGGACTCCCTGTAGTTACTCTGGATTTCACCCTTTACCTAAGGCTGGTGAGCCAGGACTGTTTTGGGTTCAGAAGCTGAACCTAGAACTGGTTCAAATCTTTGCCCAGCCATGAAGCTTCCTTGGGCCAGACACACACTACAATCCAGAGTAACTACAGAAGCACATAAGAGACATTTACATCGATGTAGTTACAGCACCACTTAGTGAAAACCTTTGGGAAATTCATATTGCAATCCAGAATAAATTGTTCTTACGTTGGAATGAGGACTCCCCGTAGCAAGGAAGCAAGGAATACATGCTCTGGATTGTGCCCATACTCAGCCTTGTCTACCTCACAGGACTGCTTTGAGGACAGAAGGAGAAGTGGGACCATGTACAGCACCCTGCGCTTCTTAAAGGAAGGGCAGCAGAAAAATGTGAAAAATAAAGAATAAAGAAAATTAAACACCCACACTGGCCAAGGGATAAGTGAGATCGACCGTATTTACTCAGTTCTAATGCACCATTGAATCTAATGTGCACCCTTTACTTGTAATCAAAATACTGAATGTACTCAAATCTAATTAACTATCAAATCTAATGTGCACAATGATTTTGGAGACTAATTCAGCTGAAAAAGGTGAGTATTAGATAAGAGTATATATAGTACTTATCAGCTGGAAATCATGCCCCAAATCACTCACTGTAATAAATGTGGGAGAGAGTAAATTATACCCTGCAACTCCAGGCAAGCTCTACTTCTATATCTTAATACACCTGTAGGTGTGAATATAGATACCTGTATCTATATTTATTTAGATATAAATAAATTTATATATTCATTTATTTCAGGCTGCAATCCTAACTATAAACCATGGCATCAGTCTTTTGCCTACTTGGGGGTATAGCAAAACAGCCATGGGGCACTTCTTCCCCACTCCTGGGGGGTCAGGCCAATGCACAGGTATACGCTTCACATCACCACTGAAAGATATGCCAGATGGTCTAAATTGGTTAGGATTGCGCCTTTCATTAAATATATTTAATATGATCGTTTCTGTCATTTATTCCCATTTCTGTCCATATTTGATCCCTGTTGCGTTTTTGTAACGCTGAGCAGGTGTGGCTAAAATTTATAAAATAAATTTATAAAACGGTGACACCTTCTGGCACAATGACTCATGGCAGCTTCATCAGCAGCAGTCTCCCATCCAGGAGCTGTACCTGCTTAGCTTTCTTCAGCTGCCCTGCACTCAAACCACCAGACCACATCAATCAATCAACTGCTTGATCAATGAATCAATGAACCATCCAACCAAGCCGGAGGGACCACATGCCTGTCCCTCTCCCCCCCCCCCGAACACAGCCTCTTCTTCAGCCTCCTGTCCTGGAAAAATCTTCATTGTCCCCCCTTTTTTCTTTAGAGCATACAGCAGGAATTAATTAATTATACTTACTAATATATATAATTATAATAATTACAATAAATGTAATATATACTATACAATGAAATAATTATAATTAACTGTTATATATAACAGTGGCTGTGGGTGGCGCAAGCAGTTAAGACACTGTGTCTGTTAACCAGCAGTCCAGGGTTCGAGACCCGGGTCGGCCCCACAAGACAGGGTGAGCTCCAGTCCTTAGCCCAGCTCTGCAATGCCAGCTGGATCCAATCTTATTGGCTCTGCCTTTCCATTGGACTAATTCAGTGGCATGGAGGGGGGGATTTGCTGCTTGGGTAACAGCGTATCCTCCATAACAATCCAACCCAGGCTTTCGTGCTTCGCATGCAGCGTATGCAGCGCCAAGCACGATACCATAGTCTTTCAAGACTGACGGAGGCCTGCTTATGCGGAGCGTCAGGGCTGCATAGCATGTGTGCCCATAGCACGCATGCTTGTTAAGTGAAGCAGAACTTGTTATGTGAAGCAAGATTTCTTGGAAATTTTTGCTTCTTATGTGAAATGCTTGTTAAAGCGAGGTACCACTGTATATATATAAAAGTTGCACATTGACTGACTGACTCACTGATTTGTAAACCCCCTGCCAAAACTGCCAGCCCTAGAAGCGTGAAAATTGGGGTGGGTGTTCCTTCCGTGAGGGAGGGGTGCACTAAGAACTGGTTTTTGGAAATTCCAACCGGAAGGGGGTGAAAAGGGGCGCAACGCGTTTTCCTCCCTATACTTTGCATTGAGAATTGCTGACTCAGCAACATTCCGCCCCAACTGCTGGGCCTGAAGCATGGAATTCTGGGAGTTCCTTCTGTCACCTGAACACCCCCCAAGAACCATCTGGAGAACTTTAACCCTTCAGGGGCCGAAAAGGAGGCAACGTGTTTCTGTCCTATACTTAACATGGAGACTGAACAACATCCAGACAATTTGGTGCTCAGTGCCTGGTGCACTGGGGGGATATTGTTCAGAGGGAGGGATTGCACTGGGGAGGATGCTGCGCATGGGAGATGTTGCACATGGGGGGTTAATGCGCAGGGGGAGATGTTGCACATGGTGGACTGATGCGCATGGGGACTGATGCACATGGGGACAGTTGCGCATGGGGGACTGATGAGCATGGGGGAAGTTGTGCATGGGGGGAAGTTGCGCATGGCGGGTTGATGCGCATGGCGAGTTGATGCGCATGGGGGATGATGCATATGGGGGTTGATGCACATGGGGGACGTTGTGCATGGGGAACGTTGCGCACGGGGGGACATTGTGCATGGGGTGAAGTTGCACATGGGGAAAGTTGCGCAGGGGGAAAGTTGCACATGGCAGGTTGATGCCCATGGGGATGATGCGCATGGGGGATGATGCGCATGGGGGACTGATGCACATGGGGGACTGATGCGCATGGGGGAAGTTGCGCATGGGGAAGTTGCGCATGGGGGAAAGTTGTGCGTGGGGTGTTGATGTGCTGTGGGTGGATGGTATATGGGGAAATGTTACTCCCGCAACGTGGGTACACTTTTTGCTAGTTATTATTATATATTATAATATATAAGTTATAATTATTTTATTGTATATTATATTATTATTATATATTTTAATATATAAAAAAGCAGGCCTCATTCATTTCACGCATGCGAAGCATGAAAGCCTGGGTTGGATTGTTATGGAGGATAGGCTGTTGCCCAAGCAGCAGATCCCCTCTCTCCACACCACTGAATTACTCCAATGGAAGGCTCTTTAAAAGGGCTGCCGACCAGCGCTGCTGCCTCTAACTGCCCCCAACTTGGGAGCAATTGCCTGGAGGTGCCAGAGGCAGCTGCCCCAAACTGCCCCAAACTGCCCCCACCAACCACCTTGAACCTCCAGCAGCCGCCCAGGTAAGCCTTCCAGGAAAGTGTCTTTGCAGCCTCCTAACCATGTCTACCCAGAAGTAAACCCCACTGTGTTAAATGGGGATTACTCCCAGGAAAGTGTCTTTAGGATTGCAGCCTAAGTAGACTTCATAGGATCATGCCCACTGAATGCATGTTTTGAATTCAATTCCAGTGTTTTGTCATCATTTTTACATCCAGTTAATATTTCTATGTGAATATTTTTGGAGTTGTGGAACCAATCATCTGAGTTTCCATTATTTCCTATGGAAAAATCCGCTTCACATAAAGAGTGTTTGACATAACGAGCATGCCTCCGGAACAAATTAAACTTGTTCTGTGAGGCACTACTGTAAATATTGGTATTTTATTCTAAGTGTGGGTCAGTATTTCGTTTGACAGTTTATTGGGATTAAAACGGAATATAAATGCATAAAGTAGTATAAAGTAGTGCAACTGGGTAAAAATCATAACATAAATCCATTGCCATTTTATTAATTTCATATAACTCATTAAATGCAGTAAAATTAAATTTTGTGCCTGTTTTCCAGCTGCTCGTTACAATTGCCAGTGAAGGTTTAAAAACCTTAAATCTTTTAAAATATGGGTGCACATTAGATTTGAGCAAACGCAGTAATTAGAGACAGAGTAATGAATAAATGGGCTTAGCGCACAATCCTTACCATGTCTACTCAAAAGTAAGCCCCATAGTGTGCAATGGGTCTTACTCCCAGCAAAGTGTCTTTCAGACTGCAGTTTCAGACTTCCAGTATTTCTAAAAGCACCAACACGGCGCAGGAATAAAGCAGACACTTACTAGGACCCCCCTTTCCCTATCACACCCCGAGGCTCCAGTTGTGTTGGATCAACTGGGTCAGAAGCTCTTAGGGGACCAGAGGGTGGAGGCTGAGGCCGCATCTGGCCCCAGGGCCGGGATTTGGAGACTCCTGCCCTAGAGCTTCTCTGAAGTGCTTGTCGGCCTGGACACAACCACACAAACCCCAGTGTGTTAGTTTTGGTGATACACCTTTATTCTGGCACCGGCATAAGTTGGTTTCTAGCATACAAAAAGGAGATAACCCGGTTATGTCGCAAGAGAGAGTCCGATCCCTGATGCGGAACCTCCCAACGGGACTGGCACGAGAGAAGCAGGCCCTGGACAGCACCTTCCACTGCATTGCTGGAGGAAGGCAGAAACGGTTTTGGAGGGGGGTTCGGGGTTCGTCTGCGCTGCCTCCACGCTTTCTGGGAGGGGTGCAGTACAGGCAGGAGTGTCGCACAGCCACAGTGTTCAGGCACGAGTGGGCCAAGTGAGGCTTAGCAAGGAGAAACTAAGCCTGCTGGGGGCTCAAGGGAAGGGCACTCTGGTGCTGGAAAGGGGGGTGCTTCAGAATTTGTGATCTGCTTCACCCGAGTAATGTGTCACTTGTCATGTTGGTGGTTGCTGGTGCCATCTCATATCCCTCTGATCCCAACAGCGTCAAAAGTGGTGCTAAGGTGACGCAGGAGCCAGAAAGGGCCCTTCCTCGGGGGAAGACCAAACAGCTCCACTGCGGGGAGTCTAGAAGCCAAACCCCGATGGAGGGAGGTTGGCAGATTTAAAAGCAGACCCAGTGGGAGGACATGCTGGAGCCCCCAGGAACTCCCAATGTGTCTCATTGGCAAGAGGTGGCAAAGCCAACAGGCACCACCAGGAAGGCCTGTGGGAGACACAGTGGCCTCTGGAGTGTGGATGACACCATGCGCCGTGGGGTGACAGAGCCTCGCCGTCCAAGATGTACCGCTGGAAAGAAGCTGCTCCTGGCTGCCCAGAAACAGAGGGTTGGACTGTCGGACCTGAGCCCCCTTTCTGTGCCCTGCCCACCTGCCCCCATAGACACCCTTCCCTAACCCCAGAGCATCCCCTCTCACCTCCTTCCCGCCTTCCTCACATCCCTGCATTGGTTTGGGGAAAGGCCAGTGCAGCTCCCCCCGTGCTTCATTCCTGTGGAGTGCACTTGGACATGCACCAGCCTAAACCCCCAGGAGTGGCACATGGGTGCCTTTTGGGCCTTTTGTGACATTTCCAGGCTGGCCAAGGGACCTGCACTGGGATTGTGCTGGCCATCAGCACCTGGCAGAGGCCGCAGATGGATGCCATAGCTTCTGCTGGGCTCAGATGCAAGTCGGGCGGTGGGGGGCCTCAAATTGGGGGTGCACACAGACCCATCCATGAAACCACAGTTACAGGGACCTGCTGTTCAGATCTTCAAATTGTTGTAGTGCCCCTCAAATTAAGAATGAGAAGCCCCTTGGTTAAGACCCAAGAGTTACTCCTCCTATTTGTCTCCCGCTTTCCAAGGGCGCCTTTCAAGTGGGAAACCTCTGCTCTTGTGAGGGGTGCGACTTCTGAACGACAAACTTCAAGTTGACTGTCATTTAATAAATGCAACATCATTAACACTTTAAGTGACATGTTGAGGTTTGTATATTTGGCACGTGTAGCAAGTCCTCAACAATGAATAAATAATAATAATTAATATTAATATAATATGTTAAGCAAACAACAGAGCAACAGGTAGAGTCGGGCACTGGCCTGTTCATGGATGGTTCTTCCTCTCTGTTCAGTCTGGACTATATTCATCCACCGTTGTCTGTTAGGAAAGGAAAGAAATTGGTCCCAAATACTGGTATTTTGTCCTTCCTTCCCTGGAAGGGCAGCCGACGTGGTCAAGGGAGCAGATCCCTCCAAACAGGGAGGTGGCCAGGAAGAGGGCGCCATGACTGAGATTTCCAATAATATTGATTACTAGCAAAATCAATATTTGTGGGTCCTGGGCATGGAGAGCACTGGTAGGTGCCACTAGGCACCATCAGGCACTGCAGGGTACCAGGGGCAGTGGTGGGTACCAATTGGCACCAGTGAGCTCTGGGTACTGGCAGCCATTGGGCAGTGGGCATCACTAGGTATCTAATTCATACTGGATATAGTAACCAATTAATATCTGATATTAATATCAATTTGTATCCAATTAATATTGGTATCCTTTTAATATTGGATATTAATACAATATCCAGCAGGCGCTCCCCACCAACCTGACTCTCGAGGAGACTAATTTCAGTGAATGCAGGGATCCCCCTAAGCCCTCCCCAGCCTCACTGAGTAGCAAAGAGTCCAAGAGGGTCACTCTTTGGCTCCCACCCTGAGCCTCTTGCAGGCGCTTGGATGGAGGTGTCTCCCCAGCACCATCCAGTGCTGTCTAGTCCACTGTCCACCCACCTCATAGAATCATAGAATCCTAAAATTGGAAGGGACCTATTAGGTCATCTAGTCCACCCCCTGCCTGCAGCAGGAAATCCTCCTAGAGCATCCCCGACAGGTGCTGGTGGAGCCTCTGCTTGAAGATCCCCAGTGAGGGAGAGCCTAAATACAGCCTCAAATGGCAACTCCCTTCTTTGCAGACGCATCACTCTGCTGACTCATGTTCAGCTTGAGATCCACGGTGGCCACTCCAAGATCCTGCTCACGTGTTGTGCTGACAAGCCAAGTGTCCCCCACTTTATACCTCTCCCACTTCAAAGAAAGTGTCCACGATCTTGTCGGACGTGGCGGCCTGAGAGTGGAACTGCTGCTGCGTTGTCTCGATGGCCAAAATGGTCTGGAAGTAGCTGTACAAAAGCAGCAACTCTCTGCAGAGAAAAGAGAGGGTGCTTCTTTCTTTCCCACTTTCCTCCAGGTGGGACTCCAGGCAGGGCAAGCAAAGGGGTTCCCAAGTGGGTAACCACCTGGTTTCCAAGAGGGGGTGGGATCGCTCCCCCTTGGATAATTTGGGCTGCGGAGAGTGTCCTAGCTTGAACTGACACAGAGTAGAGGTTCCCAAAGTGGCTGTCAGGAACCCCTTGGAATCTGGCACTGGGCAACGCCATCTTGGAATGGGCCACTTGGGGTACTTTCCTGGGAATAAGTCTCATTCAACACAATGGGACTTACTGCCAAGAAGGTCTGGAGGGGCTCTGGCATCACAGTCATGCCCCTTCCCGTCACTTCTGGCCATGACATCACTTCTGGGGGGATCTCCGAAGGGGGCCTTGGGCTGAAATGCTCAAGAAGCACTGAGTGAGAGCGTTTCCTAGATTTCACATATGTGTGTCTCT